>OY757942.1:30000875-30095875 GCA_963585895.1 Sepioteuthis lessoniana
CAACCACTATAGTAACTCGAAAGTCAAGGTTCGCTCATCAGAGGGAGAGACATATCTCTTTGAAATTGTTGCAAGTGTTCTTCAAGGGAATACATTAACATCATGTCTGTTTATACTCAGTGAAGACTACGAACTTAGAACGTCGATAAACCAAATAAATGAAAATGGCTTTATATTAAAGAAGTGAAAAAGTAGACAATACCATGCGGAAATTATTACGGGCGCAGACTATGCAGCTCTTCTGGCTAATATACCGACCCAAGCTGATTTTCTACAGCATAGCCGAGAGCAGGCAGTAAGGACCATTGGCCTTTAAGTACCTCAACAGCTGCGTCTCATCTGCTGAAAGGGATATCAATATGTGCGCAGTGAACGTGTGGACTGCTATCGATAGGCTATCAATCGTATGGAAGTCTGATCTATACGATAAAATACAACAGGATTTGTTCCAAGCAGCAGTTATGTCAATACTAATGCACCACATGGACACTGACAAAGCGTATTGAGAAAAAACAAAGATGAGAATTAAGCAAAAATGCTAAGAACTATATAAAATAAATACTGGAAGCAACACCCCATATAACAACAGCTGTATGACCACTTACCTCCCATCTCTAAAAGCATCCAAGTAAGACGAAGATGACACTGCTGGAGAAGCAAGGACGAACTCATAAGCAACGTTCTCCAATGGAACTCTTCACATGGACGTGCTAGTGCTGGTCAACCAGCAAGAACTTACCTTTAACTGTTCTGTGCAGACATGGGAGGCAGTTTGGAAGAACTGCAGCGAGTGATGGATGACAGGGATGAATGGAGAGGGAGAGAGAGAGAGAGAGAGTCAGAGAAATCCATGTAAGCAGTGTGACTTTATGATGATGAGAATGATGATAATATATATATATATATATATATTGTAATTTTTTCAATGACTGTACCATTCATCACTTATTCATTTATACAATCTGCATTTTTTCAACATTTTTGCTCTACCGCTTCTTCTTCACTCTCTCTCTCTCTCTCTCTCTCTCTCTCTCTCTCTCTCTCCCACACACACACACACACACACACCTATTCTCACCTTCTCTCTCTCTCCTTCTATCTGTCTTTCTCTCTCTCTCTATATATATATATATATATAATAAGATGACACAATATATTCAGCAGATGTATTTTTATATATGATAAATGAAAAAAATTCTTATCGTTTTTAGAAGTTTCCTTTTTTTTTCGTTTCTTTTTTTTCCATTTGAACATTCAGTACAGACGAATTATTTAACATGTCAGGCCCTGAAGGTTGTTTGTCAAAAACAATATCAACAAAAAGTGTCATGACAAATAATGATGTATAAAAAATATACATTCTCTAAATATTTTCATTTTTCCTTTTTTCTATATTTAAATTGCGTCGGGTCTGTTTTATTTTTCTCTTATATATATATATATATATATATATATATATATATATATATATATATGTGTGTGTGTGTGTGTGTCTGCGTGTGTGTGTGTGTGTGTGTGTGTGTGTTTGGATGGGTGTGTGAATGTGTGTGTATATGTTAAATACATCGATAGATATATGTTCATCATATATGTAGGTAGATGGAGTGATAATATATATATATGTATATATATATACATATGCAAGTGCGTGTGGTGTTTGTGTGTATATATATATATGTATATATATATGTGTGTATATAAATATATATATATATATGTATTTGAGTATGCATATTTATAAGTAATTCCTCATGAATATTTCAATAGATAGTCAATTCACTTTAAATCGTTTAGTTTTCAAGTTAAAAACAGAAACATATAGGAAAATGAAAATCGTTTGTGATCAGCGTAGCAAAAGATTTCAAACGTAAATGTTAATTACAAGTTTAGGAAAGCATTTTTACTAAATGACCAACATCATCATCCCAAATACAATCATGCGGATAAAATTTCGCTCTCATTAAAAAAGCATCGGAAGTTTTTTTGAATTTTGAGTTTATTCAGGTACTTGAGAACGAAAGAGCAGACTTTTCGGAGAGAAGAGATAGTATAAGGTTTCAAGAGGGCTAATTGAGGGAGTAAGGTTAGAACGTTTCAGAAAGCCCTTTAAAGGAGAAGGTTATAACGTCTTTGAAGGTCCTTTGACGTTGTTGGCTTCTATCGTTTCAGATGGCCATTTAAGACAAGGACATTAAAAAGATTTATACAGTACTTTAGAGGAGTTTTTTTTACATTTTAGTATGTCGAAGGAAGATTATAACGTTTTATTAAGTGCTTTGAAGGAAGAGGTTTGAACCTTTTAATAGACCCTTCGAAGGACGGGTTTATATCATTTTAGATGACCCTTAGAGGAAATCGGATTATGTTTTATAAGGTGCTTTAGGGAAGGAATTTAGAAGGAAGGAGTGGGTTTTAAATGTTTTAGAATATTCTTTGTGGAGGAAAATTATAACGTTTAAGAAAGGCATTTGAAGGAAAAAGGATTAAAAATTTTCAAGAGCCATTTCAGAGAGAGTATTGAAACGATTTAAAGTGTCCTTTTGCGAGGGAAATTATAACGTTTTAGAGAGTACTTTGTCGAAAAGGGATTATAGCAATTTAGAAGGTTCTTTGAAAGAGGAGGTAATGGGTTATAACGTTTTAGAAGGTCCTTTGAATGAGAGGATCTTAAAGTTATACAGGGTTCTATGAGGAAGTGGGATTAAACATTTTAGAAGGCTACTTCAGGAAGGGGATTATAACCTTTTAGAGGGCCGTTCAAGGGAGGGTGATAATAATATTGTATGAAGCTTTGTTAATTATTATTAATAATAAATTTGACTCGAATAATCGTTCATTTTCCTAATTTTGCTTCAAGATGCTTTGAAGGAGAGGTTTTCACGTTTTTCTGAGCTCTTTGAAGAAGAGGTTTTAACGTTTTAAGAGTACTTAACTTTTTATAGGGTGCTTTGAAGGAGAGGTTTTAAACGTTTTTCAGGGTACTTTGAAGGAGAGGTTATAAGGTTTTTAAGGTACTTTGAAGGAGAGTTTGGTTGGTTGGTTGGGTTTTATGGCATATGAATCTTTGTAGTTTATTCAACGCCAAATTCCATTTTTATGCAAATAGTCAGTTAATCTTTCAAAAATTTCAGTTTAACATGAGTCCACAGTTTAATTGTCAAAAACATTTCTATTTCAAGCTATTACATTTATTAAAACAGTTGTAAATCAGCTAATTCAGTTTAGTATGAGCAGAGTTCTTTTTTTTACACACAGTTAATTGTCAAAACAGTTCTATATTAAATAATTCAGTTTAGTGTAAGTACAGATTCAACATCCAGAACAGTTCAATTTTAAACAATTCACTTTAGCATAAGCACGCAGTTTAAATGTAAGTACACAGTTTAATTGAGAAAAACATTTCTATTTCAAGCTATTCAGTTTAGTCAAATAGTTCTGATTCAAACAATTCAGTTCTGCATGACAATGCCGTTAGTTCAATTAAACCCATAGAAAGGGCTCTATCAGGTGCTACCATTCCGGGCCTGAGTGGACCTGGGAGCAGTGGCAATGAAGAGGTGTTCCGCATTCCTCAAAGGTCCAACATTACTGGAACCTCACCATCAGTTTGTTTTGTGTCAAATACAGGACACTCGTTGGGAGGGTTGCTCACCCCTCTGCAGAGGTGCAGTTGGTGTATTCTACAGCCCCAGCCGACTGAGCAATGAAGGAGAGGTTTTAACGTTTTTCAGGGTACTTTGAAGAGAAGGTTTTTAACGTTTTTCAGGGTACTTTGAAGGAGAAGTTTTAACTATTTTAAAGGCACTTTGAAGGAGAGGTTTTAACGTCTTTAAGGTAATTTGACGGAGAGGTTTTAACGTTTTTCAGGGTACTTTGAAGGAGAGGTTATAACATTCTAAGATACTTTGAAGGAAAGGTTTTGAGGTTTTAGAAAGACATTTGGGAGAAGGTGATGTCCTTTGAAAAGGCCCTTTGAGAAAGAGATGTTTAACGTTTAAAAACCCATTTGAGGAAAAGGGTAATAAAGTTTTAGATTGGCTTTGATTGGAGGGGATTAGAACATTTTAGAAGGCCCTTTGAAGGACTTTGACGGAAAATCTGAATGAATTTATGAAACGACGTTAGGGAAAAACTTTGGAGGGGGCTGATTAATTAAAATATCACAAAACGAGAGCACCAAAAATATAAGTGCGTGTTTCTTGACGTTTTTCGCCTTCTGGGATTAAGTGATAACTTTCGAATCCTGCACGAACTCAAAGAATGAATTTCATCCTCATCATCATGTCGTGCTGCCAGCACTAATCTCCCGACCCACTCTCGCCACCCATCTATATCTTCCATCTTTCCCGAGAGGTCTTCCAGGCAATATCCTGTATCGGCTCAGTGCTGTTGTATATAGGTTCTAGTGAAGGGATCCACGAGAGTATATCGCTTATGACTCCGTCCTTACTTCTCTAGCAGCGTCCAGCATGTCTAGTTCGTCGAACTTGGATAACTTTCGTAATGAGTGGTATGTAGCCATACAGCTGTTGCAATGTTGCCTCCAGGACCTAAAAAATTCTATTTCAAGCTATACAATTTAGTCAAATAGTTCTTATTGAATCAATTCAGTTAAGTATAAATAAAGATTTTGTTTACACGGTTAAATATCAAAACAGTTCTATTTAAAAACATTCAGTTTATCGTAAGTACAGTTTCAATGTCAAAAACAGTACCATTTCAAACAATTCAGTTTGTCATAAGTACACAGTTTAATTGTCAAAATATTTCTATTTCAAGCCGTTCATTTTAGTTCTAATTCAAACAATTTAGTTTAGCGTAAGTATAGTTTTTGTCCCCGCAGTTAAATACCAAAACAGTTCTATTTGACTCATAGTGTTATGAAATAGCCGAGGGATTTCGGTTCATGCCTTTGAGTTTAGTTAGGCTGAGAACCTTTCGGCTCAGCACATGGGTTAGTTGGGTGTAAGATTGAAGCAGGTGTTAACGTGGGTGCGCGCGGGCGGATGAAGGTGTCACTCAGATGTCATAACAGTCCGAGACGATACCGGGTGAAAAGGTGCCGGTGACGTCACGCACTGGAAGCACACGGAAGTTTGTGTGAGAATTTGAAGAAAATAAGAGTCGGGTTTTAGACCCCAAACGAGAAGGATCGATTTTGGAGCTCGCAGGCGCGAGGCGAACTTGCACCCTATGGGGGGGGGCGCTCGAGTTGGGGGCCAAATGAATAAGACAGCATAGAAGATTGTGTCTCTCCTCCTTACGTCGAAACCTTTAACTCAAAGTTAATAAAAAGGTTTCGTACCTGAACAAGAAGTCGTTACGTGTTTTCGAATATTGAGATTCCTATGTTCTTTATATATTCTATAGTAATGAACATTACATGTCTATTTCGCACATGGCCATATTCGTGTATATGGCTACGCAACATAGTCATATTTGGTGCCAGAACTTGGGCATATCGTTCATGATATGGTTTACGATTGGGCTACCATGGTTCCACGAAGACGATCAGAGAAGCGGCTAAGAACAAGGAGGAATCTATTTCGGAGCGGCTTGTTCAGGCGATCGATGGAGAGAGAGAGAAAACACAAGGCCCCAGAAAATAAGAAACAAGGAAAAGAGACCAAAAACACGAAGAACAAATTCGGCACCCCCCAGAAAGAAAAAGGAAAATGTCCAGCACCGAAAAAAGAAGAACAGCGCAACCCCAAAAGAAAAAAAAAAGGAAGGCGTGAAAAGAAAAGAAAAAAAAAAAAGAAGCAACACAACTCAACTCCAAGAAAAAAAAAAAGGCCAAAAACAAGAAGAACAAATGCGACACCAATCAGAAAGAAAAAGGAGAAATGTCTAACTCCGAAATGAGAGGAAGAAGAAAATAAGAAACAAGGAAAAGAGACCAAAAACAAGAAGAACAAATTCGGCACCCCTCAGAAGGAAAAAGGATAAAATTCTAACACTGAAAAGAGAAGAAAAAGAAAAAACAGCTCAACTCCAAAAGAAAAAAAAAAGAAAAAAAAAGGCGTGAAAAGAAAAGAAAAAAAGAAGTAACACAACTCATCTCCAAGAAGAAAAAAAGGCATGAAGAAAAGAAAAAAAATAAGAAGGTATTTGCTCATTTGCATCTGTCATAGTTTAATTTACGAATAGAGTTTGAATGGTTGTGGAGGATAGATTTGGAAATAATTATAAAATTTATAAAAAAAAAAAAAGAAAAATCGTTGGTAGCATAGAAAATTATGATTACTACTGTATGTGACTTAGTACCGTGGTGGGAGGAGAGAAAGAAAGAGTAACAGAGAAATAAGCTCGCAGTGACAGAGAAGAAGAAAGAAAGGTGGTCGTTGTGTGGACAGAGGATTGTTTCGCGCTCCTGATGGACAGCCTTAATAAACAATATTTTTATGAAAGAATTTTACGATAGACGGGGTCATTGTGGGTGAAGTTTGTTGTAAATAAAGTTTTTTATGAATGGAGATTTGTAGTGACTTGTTGGTGGTCAAGGCTAATAATATTCGGAGATTAGAATTGTGATTAAAGACCTTGGAGATTTCGCTCATCGATGGGATTGCCGGAAAATTTTCGCATATCTGTGGTTAGGACCTTTGGGACAGGTTTCGATGTTGGAGAATCGATATTTTAGGCGCTGAAGAAATCAGGCCATGTTTTTGTTTGAGTTGTCGAATCCGAAAAAGTCGGATGTACGGTGGAATGCTTCGGAGGTTTCGTTGTCCGTATCGACTGGAAAATTGTCTCAGATATCTCGCCAGAGAGGCAGATCAACGAAGTGACGGATGTTTATAGTGTCTGACAGGGCAGACGGTTATTTTGTGAGTTCCCCCTGGAGTGGGACTGTGAGGTTTTGTTGAGGAAGATGTTCGGAAAAACATGGGTTTGGAGATTAGTTAATTAAGATATGCGCAGAGTTTTGGTGGTCTCATTGGATGTGTTTTGGATTCGTGTGTGATTTGGCAAAGTGAAACGGATCTGGGAAAGGCGAGGTGCCTATATATTGGTAGCCACGAGGGTTCCTGATTAAATTGAAAAGAAACCCGGCGCGGGTTTGATCAGGTAAAGCATGTTTCCTCAAGGGCTTGCAAACCAATGGGCATGGAAACAGAAACTTAATGAAAAAAATGGGTAACACATTGCTAATTAGTATTTTGCGTGGACTATTTTAGGTGGTTTACAGCATGTGTGCCAGATTGTGATACATTCGGATGTATTGTGATACGTTGTTTTGGGCCATGATTTTTGTAGTTTTTGTGGAATGCTTTGGGCCTTGAAGATATTGTGTTTTACTTTATGGAATTCTCCGGTTACTTCAGGTAGGAACCTGTTGAGCAAAGAACTGGAGTGTGGTCATGAGGAATCCAGGCGAAATGTATTGCTGGAATGACCAGGGTCACTAAGTTTGTGACCAGGATCTAGGACCAGAGTATGGTCCTGTTAGGGTTTTGAAATTTCTTCAAGGAATTATGGAGGACCCGCTGTGTTGAGAAGATAAAAAATGCATCCGTATGGTACCTTGATGCACGCATGTCAAGATGGCCAACCACGCAAAGATAGTGAGAGAAATTTAGATAATAATTAGCCGGGCAAGTGTTACATAGAGAGAAGGTCACCCTCTAAGTAAGATTTTGTTTGCTGAAGTTCAAGTGATTCTTTTTTTATGTTTTCAGCCATTATTGTCCTTTGTAAATTATTCTGTAAAATATGTGTGAGGTTGATGGAGACGAACGTGAAGAAAATTCCACATGTGGAATTTTGAAAAATAATTAACGGATGAATGTTATATTTTGACCCTCGCCCCGGCCCAAAAATGCTATTCCAAGGTGATACACCGGAAGGAAGTGACACATTCCAATGGCCAGTAATCGAAAGAGATCGCGTGGGCGGATTAAGGCTTATGATATGGGACAAGGTGAAGGTCCCATTGTGCCACTACAGTGATGCACCGGAAGAGAGTAACCTCTGAACTGCATGACAATTATTTCCGCTTGATGACGATTAAACATTCGATTTCAAAGATCCAGTGGGCGATCGTGTGGGCGTTGAATTATTATTTAACTCAGTTGAGTTCGGGTCCCAAAGCAGTTGCCAGCAGAATTCCAGACAGCTAGAGACCAGATGTGTTAGGGAAGGCCACACCCGACCGAGGGGGCTCTCGGAAACCCCCGATAGAGTGAGCCCTAGGCCTCCGGTTGAACAACAGGAGAACAAGAAAGACACAACGTGATGGTCATAACAGTGGGGTCAAAATATGAAGTTTATGTTCGGTCTCCAGCACCCTCTCACATGCAACCCTTGAACAACCCTTTCGAACCCTTGCAATAAAGTAAGAGGTAGAATATTGTTAAAGAAGTCTTCCTGTGTCTTCCTTCTTGTGTCTTTATCGTTGTGTCGTTGTGTTGCTGCATGAATCAGAAGATGACTGTTCAACAATAGGGCCCTATCAGGTGCTAACACTCCGGGTCAGAGTGGACCTGGTTGTGATGTCAATGAAGGGGTACTCCACATTCTCCAAAGCTCAAGCATCACTGGAACCTCACCATCAGATTGTTTAGTGCCGTATCAAGGACACTCGTTCGGGGGTGGATCTACTCCTCAGCAGTGGTGCAGTCAGTGTATTCTACAGCCCCAGCCTACTGGACAATAAACATGCCTCTATGAAAATACGTAACTTTACCATTGTTCCGATAAATGATCTTAGGAATACATACTGGTCGTCAATTACAGAACACCTCATAGATAATCCTAACTATACAGGGAATTTAAGTGTGGACTTGTTCTCTATACAAAGCAAATCACACTGTTCTATTTACCCAACCCCTCCGCTCGGGGCAAGGATATGACACAAGGTCAATTTTTAAGCGGAGTTTAACAGGTTGGAATTCAGAGTTTTTCCCTTCTCCTAGATTAGTTGCCTTACAAAGTCTGAAGAAATCAGTCTGCCCTACAATTTACCCATAGCTGGAGGGAGAATAAGTATTAGTGCTATGTGAAATGCAATCAATCTTGTCCAGGATTTGAACTCGTGTCGCCGAGTCCATTTCCAACGACGATAAGCATTACACCACGGACACCTCCACACTGTTCATTTCATCTGAAAATATTGGAGACAATTCATATTTTGTCCGTCAGACCGTCTTTAAGTGAACTGAGGAAAAGTCTGCTAGCACTTAATATTATTTCGATATAGTCTCCAATACATTAATTTTTCTCCACTCTAAATATGTCCCGTATTTTTTTGTAGAGTGGCTAGCACACCATCAGCTCTTTACCAGATTGACTGGCTCATAGCCATAAATAGCCTACGATTATGGACTTGGAGGGCTGATTTTAATCAACTGGATCCAGTAGATGAGACACACTTCGGTCGGCCGTGGTATCAGCCGCACGGATCTGGTTAGGTATGTTTCATCGCTGGACATACCTCAAGCCTCAGTGGGCCGTACAACAGGCTTTAACTTTCCTTGGAGGGGTTAGGTTTATCGCCTCGCGCCTGAGGTGCCCCTTTTTAGGTGAATGCCAACGGTGCTCGATGCATTTTTAGGAATGCCGAGGGCATCTAAACTATGGCCTTGCGCTCCGACCCCCCTTAAAAAAGGCCTTGTGCCACATTCGTTCATTTGGTGAGGCGTGCGACAAATACCGTTGATTTAATCAGCTGAATCCAGTTGATGGGACACACTTCGGCCGGCTGTGGTACCGGATATGGTCGGACGTGTCACGTCTCAGCGCGGGTGAGGGGAGGCCAATCATTCCAGTCACACGTCTCCCCTGTCTCTAACCCTTCTCAGAGGGGCTAAGTTTATTGCCTGGCGCCTGAGGCGTCCCCTTTTTAGGCGAATGCCGACGGGGCTTGAAGCGTTCTAGGGAATACCGGGTGTGTCTGGACCCGGACCCACCTTAAAAAGGCTTTTTGCCACACTCGTCCATTTGGTGGTGCGTGCGACAAATGCTATTGATTTAATCAGCTGGATCCAGTTGATAGGTCACACTTCGGCCACCGTGGTATCAGCGGTAAGGATCTGGTCAGGCTGCCTGGCGCGGATGCAGGGGAGGCCAAGCATTCGCGTCATGCGGCCAAGACTGGCATTCCTCAATGCCGGATGTCAACTATGTCCTTCCTTCCAATCGAAATATATAAATTATATGCGATAGAAATATCTGTAAAGTTGGATAAATCAAACACTTAACTCAAATTTAGATGTGTGATATTTCGTTCGGCTTTATTTCATCGAATTTTTTCAGACAGAAACCGTTTTTTGAGTTTTTCTATTCAAAAGCATGTGAGGAGGAAGGATAAAATGGTGGAGGGGGTATAGTTGTAGCATGAAAGAATGGAAGGGTTTAAATTCAAATGTATCAGGTTTCATTAAAGATTTTTTGTTTTGAAATGGGAGATAAATTTTAGGGAGCTGATAAGAAAAAGTTGGGAAGGTTTAGGTGAAAGCAGTTTCAGCATGTCTACAAAACAAAAAATCTTAAATAGAAAAACTCAGAAAACATTCACTGTCTGAAGAAGTTCAATGAAATAAAGCCGAGCAAAATATCACAAACTTAAATTTTAGTTAAGTGTTTGATTTATCCAATTTTCAACATATTTCCCTCATACTACAATCTATTATTTCAATATATATATATATATATATATATATGTCATCATCATCATCATGTCGTGCCGCAGGCATGGATATCCCTGACCCTCTCTCGCCACTTCTCCCTATCGTTCATCGCCTCTGGCTGGTCTTCAGGGCTACATCCCGTATCCGCACATAGCTGCTGTATGTATGTTCGAGCTGGTCGTCCTACTTTTGCCGGCCATATGTGGGGATCCATAGGAGTACATCACTTATGAGCTCGTCCCTGCTCCTCCAGCAGTGTCCTGCATGTCTGGTTCGTCTGACTTGGAATACACCCAACCAAGCCGAAACACTACTGCATAGTTTGGAACGAGCCGCCGCAGGCATTGGTCTCCATTTCAATGCACACAAAACAGAATATATGTGCTATAATCAAACAGGCGACATCTCCATACTAGACGGAACCTCTCTGAAACTGGTTGACAGCTTCACCTACCTAGGAAGAGGTGTCTCATCAACCGAAAAAGACATCGACACACGGCTAACGAAGGCATGGACAGCTACCGATAGGCTTTCGATCATATGGAAATCAGACCTGACCGATAAAATGAAACGCAGTTTCTTCCAGGCAGCGATCGTATCGATACTGCTGTATGGATGCACTACTTGGACGCTAAGTAAACGGATGGAGAAGCTAGACGGCAATTACACAAGAATGTTGTGAGCAATATTGAACAAGTCCTGGCGGCAGCATCCCACAAGGCACCAACTATACGCCCACCTGCCTCCCATTACGAAAACTATGTATATGTAATCCGAGGAAAAATCCAAGGGTTTTGGAGTATCCAGTTAGAGTGCATTTTAAATTTCAGTAATATTCAAATTAGACTTATCGTTTATTTATTTTTTTGGGGGGAAATATTATATCTAATATTAAAATATGTTATTTCCACTCTATTTTTTTTTTCATTTAGAAATATAAAAAATCATTTTGATTAAATTTTTGTAAATTCTTCTTCTCGCCGAAAGCAATATAAACACACCCAAATGATATTCAAATACTTAACAATATCTTCAGTGAACATTTGAAGAGGGTCATCATAGACCTAAAATAATTTTGTAATTACACCAATTGATTTTTTTCCTTTATATATATATATATATATATATATATATGTGTGTGTGTGTGTGTGTGTGTGTGTGTGTGAAGACATTTGTCGCAAAGATGATCAACTAAAAAACTGACAATGGATTCCCGATAAATATGTTTTTTCGGGTCCCGCTGATATATATATATATATATATATATATATATATATATATATATATATATATATATACATAAAATATACGTGTATATATATCTACATAGATCCATCTGTCCATCTGTCCATACATACATACATACATACATCGTTATTTTGTATATATATATATATGTACTTACATACGTATACATAGTAAAAAAAATTGATATACATGAAATAATAAATCGAATAGCATTACATTTTCGTATATATGCTATCGTATGTAGGAATATTCTTATTGTCATTCCATTTTCTAAAAGATCTCTTCATAATTTTTTCGAAGAACCGTTTCATACAATTTTCTTATGGTTAAATATTTTCGGTTGTTTATTGATATGGTGCATAAATTTACAGGAAAAAAAGAAGATAAGTCTGGCATAAACACTTTCAAGACAGAGATGGATTGAGACTGATATATAAAGATATATATGTATTTATGAGTGTGTGTACGTGTATGTTACAGTTTGTTATATATATATATATATATATATATATATATATATATATATATATATATATCCTTTATCTGTATTCTTTGAAATTGTTTCCTTCACACAAAAAAGGAAGAAAATACATTCGTGATTGTTATTCACGCCATTTTATAGCAACCGTTTTTCCGGGTCTCGCTTGACTAGTGTCTGGTGTCATCCTTTTGACCTCGGTTTCGCACCAACTAATAAGTCTGCGCTCGGGGTCGATATATTGAGACAGTCTCTTAACAAAGAGTTGTCAAATATTTGTTTTCGGATTGCCACGATGAATTGAAAAGGGGAACGCTGGATACGTGTGGGAGAGAGGACCTCATTCACGTTAAATGAACGATTTGGTTTCAAGAAAACTTCTTTTTTTATGTATGAATAGTGGATTTTTATCTTCTAGACTTTAGTATTTATTCTTTGTATTTTCACTAACACCCCACCCACGAAACTCCTATATATTTTCGAAAACAACAGAAATCTATCGAAAATTTAAACATGCAATGTCGGGTCTAAAACTTATGATAGGAAATTGATGTAAAATGATAAATAGTGTCGTTTCCTAACCAGGCAATCAAAGCGTTTTTGCCCAGCCGGCTGGAGCTGTAGAATACACTGACTGTATCTCTGCTGAGGGGTAAGACTCCGCCAACAAGTGTCCTGGATATGACACAAAACAAACTGATGGTAAGGCTCCAGTAATGGTGGAGCTTTAAGGAATGCAGAGTACCCCTTCATTGCCATAGCTCCCAGCTCCACTCTGACTCGGAGAGGTATAACCTGATAGGGTTAAATAGAAAAAAAACTGTGTTCTTATGCGAAAGTAAATTGCTTGAGATAGGACTGTTTTGTCCATTAAACTACATACTTATGCTAAACTGAATTGTTTGAAATAGAGCTATTTTGACATTTAATTGTGTGTAAACAAAAACAGAATTGTTTGAAATAGAACTATAGATGTGTATAAAAATGGATTTAGCATTAATAACCTACAATGGTTAATGTCCCATAAAACCAAACTAAAACCAAAAACAATGCAACTCTTAAGGATCAACCAAAACCAACCAAACAACCAATCCAAAAACAAACAATCATTTACATAGATGCACTCACATATATACACACATATGAACATGTATACATATACACACATATACACAAATATA
The DNA here is from genome assembly GCA_963585895.1 of Sepioteuthis lessoniana. Classification (NCBI taxonomy): domain Eukaryota; kingdom Metazoa; phylum Mollusca; class Cephalopoda; order Myopsida; family Loliginidae; genus Sepioteuthis; species Sepioteuthis lessoniana. The sequence continues at coordinate 30,014,414 of OY757942.1, forward strand.
TATATATATATACACACCCATGATAGAATTTTATTTGGAAAGTTGGTGAGATCAAACACTTAAATCAGATTCAGATACGTGATATTTCGTTCGTTTTATTTCATCGAACTTTTTCAAACCAATGAAACTCTTAAGGACCAACCAAAACCGTAAGTAGATCTGAGTGTGAAGAACTTATTGATACTGAAACTGACAAAATATCTGTCTATCTATCTGATGGGTATCACCCACCTTTGTCCACATAATGAACTAGTCCATCTGTCATATATAGCAGTAGCTACTAATACCAGGGCATACTAGAAGGTGAAGAGCAACTTCTTATAGGAATAGTATTAGAGCGTTGGACACTGGAGATTTCACTAGATCACCTTACTTGCTACCGTAATAACGGAAGCCAATACTATCGTTGGACTATATCTTTGTTCTGTATTCACTAATCCTATGTTCTTGTCGACTAATAGTCTCTCTATTGTATATACTTTTTCCTGAGAATATATCTCTATTTCCTCTCATATCGTGGTTTGTCCTTTATTAAATATTACAAACGTTCACTAACCAGAACGCAACACTATCTATCTATCTATCTATCTATCTATCTATCTCAAAGATACAGCAACAAAACAAGACTATTTTCAAAGCCTACTCTTGTGAGGCAAAATTTGTCCAACTTTTGTCTCATGCTTGGCAATTCGTTTACAAACCAAAATATTTTCCTAAATCGAATTTTCTAGCTAATAATACAATTAACAAGATTGAGCATTAAATAAATCACAATGGTTGATATGCCATTATAAACCAAATACCCAACCATTAATCTCCGGATTATTATGGTTCCATATGTGCATTAAAAAGATCTGCTTGAAAATTGCGAGTTGTTGATGTGTTTATAAGAAAACATATATATCTGTACAAACAAAGGATTATTTTCATCAAACTCAAGTTTAGTTGAAATCATATGATTGTATATATATCATTTGTTAGAAGAATAGTTATTTGAATCTATAATTTTTTACTAAGGATTATTATTAGTTACTTGAAACCATATAGCTGTGTGCAAATTATTTGTATCAATAACAGTTACTTGAAGCTATATTTTTTTACAAAGGATTATTATTATTAGTTACTTGAAACCATATAGCTGTGTGCAAATTATTTGTATCAATAATAGTTACTTGAAGCTATAATTGTTTATTTAGGATTATTATTAGATACAGGAAATCAAATGATTGAATAAAAAATGTCTTCGACATTAAAGACGTATTTACTAAGCTTAGCTTAGATGTGGCACAAGACCAAAAGTATGGAGCACTCAGTGAAAAACAAAGTGATTAACAAGCTTGCGCCAATACAATTAGGGAACAATTACCTTATGCTAAGTACCCGTTCGTCATTAAATAACTGCAAATGTATTGACAACCCCAAAACCAAAGAACCAACCAACCAAACAAACAATCATTCACATAGATGCAATCAGATATACATACACATATGAATATGTATACATATACACACATATACACAAATATATATATAAGTATTATTTGGTCCAGTTAAACCGGAGTTGGGAGTAATTCCATCAGGACAAAAAAACTATTCAAAAGTGAACATTTAAATTTTCCTGGTAAAGAGCTCAATCTAAAAGACATTACAAAGCAATAATTTCATTAAGAAAAAACCTCTTTACATACCTAATATGACCAGTTTGTATTTTTTCTTAATGGTATATATATGTATATATATATATATACCCATGATAGAATTTTATTTGGAAAGTTGATTCGATGAAACACTTAAATCAGATTCAGATGCGTGATATTTCGTTCGTTTTATGTCATCGAACTTTTTCAAACCAATGAAATTCTTAAGGATCAACCAAAACCGTAAGTAGATACAAGTGTGAAGAAAGTATTGATACTGAAATTGACAAAATATTTGCAAACATATCTATATGCTTGTATATATGCACATGTGTATACACGCATATGTTTATGTATATAGGGAGGTTTCCTCATAGAGCAGTGGCTAACGTGCGGAAATGCAAAATCGTCGTAAGCGAGTTCGAACTCCAATCACGCTATTACGTTCCATTTCAAAAAAATTATCCTTAGCAAAAATGTGAACTCTTTATCTCCGCAGCTATGGGGTAAATAGTACCGCTACAGTCCTTCTACAAGGATGACTTTGGCATTACATTATCCACGAAGGTTGATATGCCATTAAGCAAAGAAACCAAGAAAAATATATACACATATATCTATGTTATGATAGCGAAGACATAGTCAACACACACACACACACACACACACACATATATATATACACATATATGCACTAATATACCCATGCACACGTTCATATACTTACACAAATATATATCCTCATATAAACTCACACACACACACACACACACACACACACATATATATATATATATATATATATATGCAATATATATATTATATATATATATATGCAATCTCAAGCATATATACACATATACTTCATATATCGAAGGATAGCGTAGATATAGCCAACGAGCACACACACACACACACACACACACACATATATATATATGAACATATATATATACACACACACACACACACACACACACACACATATATAAATATATATACTCATACACGCACATATATATACACACACACATATATACACATAAAAACTCATACACACACATACATATACACGTATATACTCATAAACACACAAATATATATATATATATATATATATATATGCACACACACACACATATATATACATATATACTGATAAGCACACACATGCATAAATATATAAATACGCACGCACACACACACACACACATATATATATATAATCACTTATATACTCATAAACGCACACACACGCACACTTACACACACACACACACACACACTCATACACACACTCACACACACATATTATATATATATATATATATATATATATATATATATAATGCTTTTTTTATTTTTGAACGTTTTGTTTTCTTTTTAACTTGTCCTCAGATTTATCTCAATCAGTTCTCCTTTTTGTTGACCATTGTTCCACTCTCGGTAATGTTATTCCTTATTTCCTTTCAGCCTGTGTTTATAATTTTCAGGCTTCACTTGTTTTTTATGCAGAAAATCTAAGCCAAGTCTTTTTAGGTTCTTCTCTTTGTGCTTGCCTATCTCACAAAAATTCAGATCATTTTTTTAGCCATTGTTTCCGTCATCTTTTCTATGGTACAAAGAGATGTAATTTTTTTTTTCAGCTCAACTTGTTTTATTTATCTATTTGCTTTTATTCTTTGTGTGCGTGTATATGTGTGTGTTTTCCGCCTCACTCTTCCCTCACACCTAAAGTCGATTCAATTCTGAGATCTTCATTGCTGTCTTTCTTCATTGGTCTTTCTTATGGTTCAAAGGATGAGAGATATAGATACTTGCAAAGAAGAGAAGGAACTGGATTAACATTCATTTTTATCGCTGATCTATCTATCTATCTATCTATCTATCTATCTATCTATCTATCTATCAACTCATGTCTTTACGTATCTATAGATCCCAACCTGTTTCAATCTATCTATCTATCTATATATATATATATATATATATATATATATATATAGTATTGCCCCCAAAAGTTCCCACCTATCAATCATATATCATCATATTATCTAATTTCCTGACCAAAATCCTCCTCTGTCTGTCAGTCTGTCTGTCTGACTGTCTTTCTTAAAAATTCACAGACAAGAAAAAATCTTATCTAATTTCCCCTCTCTTTCTTGATGTCTGTCTGTCTGTCTGTTTCTTTAAAATAGACTGAAGAAAATGAAATGGCAACAGCCTGGATATCTCTTACAATTTGCTCACGATTAAACATAGAACTTATATGAGAGGATGAGAGTAAATTATCACATTTCCAGAAGAATATGTAGCATATAACTGATGTTCATTTTGACTCCTAAATATGTCATCAGCAGATAGAGCTATATGAATAATCGGATAGATAGATAGATAGATAGATATGACGAGAATAGAGACATAGAATGATAGAAATGAAAGGACTTAGGGAGATGTGAACTGACACAGATAGATAGATAGATATGAACAGAGTGAGTTAGAAATTAAATGACTTAGGGAGATGTGAAGAGACATAGATAGATAGATAGATAGATAGATAGATAGAGAGAGAGAGAGAGAGAGAGAGAGAGAAAAATTGTAAGCTAGCTACCTAGATAGGTAGATATGAATAGACTGAGATAGATAGTTAGGAACAGGTTGGGATCGATATATACATATGGACAGACATAGATATATAGAAATGAATAAACTAGGATTTATATTCTTAAATTACTTCTGTGGGTTTTTCTCACCAACTCGAACTGATGGTTATTCAAAGGAATCTTTGTGACAGCGAATCTTCTCAGACTTCCAAGACTCTTCTGAATATCCTAACCAATTCTAGTTTTCCTGTGGTCTTTAGGGTTTCTATTCTTGCTCTAATCTCATATCTCTTTTACAGGTTTTTGGGAGCGGTTCCAAGGGCCTCGAGCACCATTAATTTCACTGAGGGACTATGATAAAATGATAAACTTCAGTTGGTCCTCTGCCATCGAGATATCAAACTAGAAGCGTTTACGGAGGAAGAACTTGACGTAGTTCTGGAAAAACAATCAAAAGCAAAAAATCTGCGAGCCTCAACAAAATACGTTTTGAAGTATGGAAGACAAGGAGATTTGATCATCTACTTCTACAATTAAGCAACACTGTCTATAAACAAAACACAATTAAAAAAATGGACAAAAAGCTGCAACATTCCCTTCTCGACGAAAGGTGACTTTGGAATCAACAAGAATTAAAGAGTCATAACTATTAATGCTATAGGTGCTAAGATTTTTAATATTCTGCTTCTCAATAGTATCAAACCCGAAAATGATAAAATACTTTGGAAAAATCAGAACAGTTTTCAAATAAATCGGCCTACAATTTCGTAAATTCTGACTATCCGCCCAATAATCGAGTACGTTCAAAAAATATCGAGGCAATACTATTATTCGTAGATTTCTCTATAGCATTTGAATGCATACACAAAGAAAAGATGGAGCAAATACTTCTAGCATACGATCTCCCCAGAGAAACAGTTACAACTATGATGATACTTTACAAAAAAAACGAAAACAGTCGTTCACTTATCTGTTGGTAACTCCGCGATCTTCGACATTGTCGCTGAAGTTTTTCAAGGCTACGTATTTCGAACATCAATAGATCTTATAAATTGTATTTACACGTTAAAAAAACAAAACGCAGATGATATCCCGCAGAAACTATAACAGACGCAGACTGCGCAGATGATCAAGAGCTTCCCTGTCCAAGCCTAATTCCTTCTTCATAGCCAAGAACAAACAGCAGGATATATTGGCTTCTACGTGAACGCAAATAAAACACAGTTTATGTTTTAAACGAGGAAGAGCCATCGCCTCTTTGAGTAGCAAGCCTCTAAATTTTTTGGACAAGTTCACAGACCATGCTAGCAATGTCTCATCTACTGAAAGTGAAGTCAACATACACCTCGCAAAGGTGTGGACTACTATTGAGAGGTTATCGATGATACAGAAATCTGATCTCCCTGATAAAATAAAACGGGTTTTCTTCCAAGCTGTGGCTGTGTCAGAACTACAGAATGCATGCACCACATGAACACTAACGAAACGCATCGAGAAAAGCTAGACTGGAACTACGCAAGAATGATACGTGCTGTTTTGAACAAATCCGATACGGCCACAGACCTCTATCTGGCAAACCATCAAAGTAAGGCGAACAAGACATGCGGCTGGTTGGTTGGTCGGTTAGTTGGTTTTACGGTGTATCAACCCATTTCAGGTCATTTAACGCCGAATTAAATTTCAAACAATTCAGTTTAGTATAAGAATAGTTTTTGTTTACAAACAGTTAAATGTCAAAACAGTTCTATTTCAAACAATTCAAATTAGCATAAGTACACAGTTTCAATGTCAAAAAGAGTTCTAATTCAAACAATTCGGTTTAGCGTAAATACACAATTTAGTTCTATTTGGCCCATAGTTAGGACCCAATCAGGTGCTACGACTACTGAGTGGACCCTGGAGCGATTGCAATAAAGGGATACTCCGCATTCTTCAAAGCTCCAGCATTACTGAAGTCTCACCATCAGATTGTTTAGTTTCATATCCAGGACACTCGTTGGAGGAGTCTGCAGAGAAGCAGTCGGTGTATTATATGGCAAAAGACATGTAGTGTTCTGCTCGAAAAGCGAGGATGGACCTCTACATATGGACGTGCCAGTATGTGACAACCCGCAAGAACATAAAAACATCGACTCTATTAGAGATCTGGATGTACTGTCGGGAGCGATGAATGATAGGGACAGATGGAAAAAGTGAAGAGAAAGTCACATAAATCCGTGGTGTCTATGTAATTTGATGATGATGATGATGATGATAATCTTGGTCAAACTATGAACTTTTTATCTTAACCTCGTATATATATATATATATATATATATGTGTGTGTGTGTGTGTGTGTGTGTGAAATTTTTTCTTTGTAACTCCGAAGAGAGAAAAAGTAAATATTTCAAAATGAATTGCTTCACAAAGAGATATGTATTTTTTAAAAGAATTATTAATTTTGTTCTCACATACGTGTATGTTTCCAGTTCTTTCATTCGTCAAAGAATATTTATGGCACAAGGCCATATGAATCGGACACCTATGAGACCAGAACTCACTCCTGAAGGTTTGTTAGTCGACTGACAAACCTGCAGGATGAGTTCGTGTCTCATAGGTGCCCCATTCATATGGCCTTGTGTCACAAATATTCTTTGACGAAAGCAACAACTGGAAACATACACGTATGTGAGAACGAAATAAATAATTCTTAAAAAATGCAAATTTCTTAGTGACCTATTATTTTGAAATATATATATATATATAGAGAGAGAGAGAGAGAGAGGCTGACCAAGGTACGCTCATGAGGTGTGATTAACTTATGTCAGCGTAATTTAATAAAATACGTCAATCTTTAAAATATACTTCGAACGCAAATTATGTCACACAATTTTGAAACAGAAAGCCACTAACGGATATAATATGCTAAAAGCTTTTTGATTTTTTCGTTTCATTTTAAAAAATTAATGAAATATAATTCAGAAAATACAATATCACATATTTAAATGCCCCGATGATGGTTTAATGTTAAAACTGAAACATTCAACTTTGGGAACGCTCATCTTCTGAATACCTTGGTTTTTCATATTCATATTATTTTGTTCATATATCAAATGTAAATGGTCATTTTTATCATTGGATTTGGGATGAAATTTGTATTCTAGGTTGTTGTTATTATTCATCAATAATATGACCAAAAGAGTTAAGCTCTTAGTATTTGCATCTTAAAATTTATAAATGATAAAGGATGTAGAAGAAAATTCTTTCAATATCGTTTATCTTTTAAACAACAAGCCAAAAGGAAAACTCTTAAAAATTTACGAACGTAAATGTCCTCTAAAACTCCCAAACAATAATTCATCGAATAATTTTTCATCACATAGTTATGTTATTTTACCCAACAATTCAACCACAAACATAATCGTAAAACAAATGAAACCACCATGGAATTAAAACCGTACGTACTCTAGAAAGACAATCAAAACTTTTATTAATTATAAAACTAACAATACCCACCTCAAATCAAGAAATGAAACTTATGATATCTACGTCTGGATTGTAATAAGAAGATATGGTGTGGAAACATCTCATAGCTTTAAAAAAGTATTTATGAACACATGAGAGGTTTGAAAAAAGGAAATAGAAATAACTGTTTGATCAGAGAAAAATTTCAAAGTAATCACAACTTTAATTCTAAAGATTCCCTCATGTTAGTTTAACAATATTAAAAAAAACATTGGAAAGTTTTTGAATCTAGTATTTTTTTCAAATAGCAACTCCAATAAGCTTGGCTTTTTCGATTTGTGTCCTTATTTGGTCAGTGGTGTTGAAAATGTACAAACTCCCTAATTCAAAATAATTTTGCTTCATCGTAGATAGATACACAGATAGATAGAACAAACTGACAGAGGGAGACAGAAAAAAGCAAAGAAACGTTGATAAAGACGGATTGATGGATTATTGTATGTTTATAATAGGTAGATATGAATAAAGTAGATATGAACACACACACACACACACACACACACATATATAAGAGAGAAAGAGAGAGAGAGAGAGAGAGAGAGAGAGAGATGTGATCTACTTTTGTAAGGAATGATTTTAAAATAAATTTTCTAACCATAATTACATCACATGAATTTGAATGAGAGCGCCAACAGTGGAAATAGAATGCATAAAACTTTCGCATTTTTTCGTTTCATTTAAAATTTCATACGCCCTGGCGGAGGTTTATAAACCATAAGGTTAACGTTGGCTTATAATACAAACTATAAAAAAAACATCATTCTGTGATTTTTTTCATTTTTGTTCATTCTCATAAATTTCTACTTTTCATACACACACACTTCCGAAGAAATAGATCCACGACCTCACAAATATTAACCATCCGCAGAATCCTTGAAGGTGTACGGGCAAAGAACCTACAAGCGACATTAATATTTGTCGACTTTACCAAGGCTTTCGACTCCATTCACAGAGGAAAGATGGAACAAATCCTACTAGCGTACGGCATACCTAAAGAAACCGTAGCGGCAATAACGATTCTCTATAGAAACACTAAAGTAAAAGTACGATCACCGGATGGAGACACAGAATACTTTGACATTGTAGCAGGAGTACTACAAGGGGACACGCTGGCCCCGTACCTCTTTATCATTTGTCTAGACGACGTACTTAGAACATCGATTGACAAAATCAAAGAGAATGGCTTCGAACTGACGAAGAAAACAAGCAGAAGATACCCCGCAACAACAATTACCGACGCCGACTACGCCGATGACATAGCGATACTGGCAAATACACCTGACCAAGCCGAAACTCTTCTGCATAGTTTGGAACGAGCAGCAGCAAGCATAGGCCTCTATGTTAATGCACACAAAACGGAATATATGTGCTATAACCAAACGGGGGACATCTCCACTCTAGAAGGAACCCCACTTAAACTAGTAGACAAATTCACGTACCTAGGAAGCAGCGTCGAATCAAGCGAAAAGGACATCGAAACGAGGCTAACGAAAGCATGGACAGCTATCAATAGGCTATCAATTATATGGAAATCAGACCTAACCGATAAAATGAAACGCAGCTTCTTCCAAGCAGCGGTCACATCGATACTGCTATATGGATGCACTACATGGACGCTAACAAAACGGCTGGAGAAGAAACTGGATGGCAATTACACAAGAATGCTGCGTGCAATCCTGAACAAGTCCTGGCAGCAACACCCCACAAGACACCAACTGTACGGCCACCTGCCCCCTATCACGAAAACTATTCAAGTTAGACGAACCAGACATGCAGGACACTGCTGGAGAAGCAGAGATGAACTCATAAGAGATGTACTCTTATGGATCCCCACACATGGCCGCGCAAAAGCAGGACGACCAGCTCGAACGTACATTCAGCAGCTATGTGAGGATACAGGCTGTTGTCCTGAAGACCTACCTAGGGCGATGAACGATAGGGAGGAGTGGCGAGAGAGGGTCAGGGATATCCGTGCTACCAGCGCGATATGATGATGATGAAGCATAATTTGTTGAACATAGCAGAAAACATTTCAATTATAGTTTTTGATCGCAGTTTCCCGAGTTAACTTGGTTTTTTTTTTTTTGTATTTCAGGGTGAATTTTGAGTGAAAATGGTCCCATGTTCTTTTCCGAAGCGCTTTCAACCGTACTCTGGTCGTCTTCAGGTGTCGACGTTTTTGATGGCTGTCGATTTTAAGTTTGACTAAGTAGTAGCGTTCTTTTACCGATTAAGTTGGAGCATTTTTTAAAAACTTTTGGATAGACATATTGCGATGGGATTGGGGATATTACCTATTAAAGATGTTTAATATATTAGTGCCTGTATTAAACGCTATTTTATTCATATTTTAATTTTTTTAATGTATATTCCCAATTGAATTTGTTCTTTTGTGTTATTTTTTTGTATATAATTTTAGCATATTCTATAAGTATTTTTCTTATATCAGATGGGAGTTGACGGGTGCTATTGTTTTGTTCTTTAATTAGTTGTTTTATAGCACTCGTGTCGATAAGGCGACGAGATAGTGTAGTGGTTGTTTGACCCATGTAGATATTTTTTTCGTAAGCCAGTCTCGAAAGGGGCATCTAAATTTATCGACTACATTGATTTAGTTTAGGGCTATTTGGGGGATATTTTTTATCATTTTTATTATAGGATTTACTGTTTTAAATTTTGTTTAGTAGATATTAAGTTTTCTTTGTTTTTGTTTGTCGATTAGTTTTATGTTTTGTTTTATATTATTGGTGATAACTCGTTCATCTCATTTGTTGTTTTTGTTGAATAAATTAATATTGTTAGTTATGTTATTAGTGGTAGAGTTGTTATTGCGTATTGTACATTTTATGGGGATATAGTTTGATTTGTTGATCAATTAATTTATCAGGGAAATTTTATTGACAAGAGTTTATTTTATGATAATGAGCTTATTGTAAAATATTTTCTTAGATGAGAAGATACAGAATGCTAGATGAATTAAGTTTTTATGATAGCTATTTTATATTTTGGGGACATACGCTGAGGAAGTTAAGTAGGATGGAATTGTTGCTGGCAGGTTTTTTTTGTATGGGAATGTAAGTTGGTGACCCAAAGGCTTCCTTTTCAATAGCTACTAGATCGAGGTATATGGGAGGGTGCTACACCTTCCCATGTTTGCACCACTTTACCCTTGATGGTTTCTTTACAATGTTGAGTGTTAAGCAATGTGGCATCAAGTACTATTTTTTGAGTCGTTATTGTTACTGGAGTCGGTGGGTACATTGAGGAAGGGGATTTTTGTTAATATTAAGCTCGGTAGTTATGTTTAGGACTGACTTTTTTCGTAGGGTTTGTTTAAGTGTGTTTATTTCGTTATAGGTTTGTGTGATGATGAAAATGCCATCGACGTAGTGGACATATATATTGGGTTCATATTTTATTGTTTTGAAGATTTTGCTTTCTATGTGGAACTTGTAGTAATCAGATATCAAGAGGAGACTCCATTGAAACATCGTCGGATTGTGTGAAAATATTGCCAAAGGGATCTTGGAATAGGATTTTTGAAGAGTTTTTCGAGGATATTTCTTTTTATAGCTGGGGGAGGAATTAAGGGGTGATTGTAGACGGTTTTTTTTTATTATAATTTGTATAGTTACTTGGACGGAAACATTAGTAAAGCGATTCTCAACGATATGCATTTATTGGGGGCGGAGAGATATGAATATTTGTATAAATTTGTACGTTGACTTAATGTTATGTTTATTTGGAATATATTTTTAGGGTGTTTGATATGCGGTATACTTGGGTAGGAACCTAGGAGATAATTGGTCTAAGTAGATTACATGGTGTGTGGGGTGTTAATTTCCATATATGTAGACAAGTTTGTAATTTGTTATTTTTGTCAGTTTGATGGATCCAATTTCGGCGTTATTAGCTCTGATGATTTTTCATTGGTATATATTTGGTCTATAGTGATTTAGGTAAGTTTTTAAATTTTGTCTTGTCTTTGACGATATTTTCTATTTGTTTTGTAGTAGTTCTATCAAATATTACGTAAGTATCGGTTATGTAATCAATTTAGTATATTTCCTCTCTATTTCTTTCTTTTTCTCTTAAATTTTTCTTGTTTTAGTTTTTGTATCTTTTTCGTTCTTTCTTCTTTGTGTTTTTTTCTATTTTTCTCATTTTATTTTTTCTTATGTACTTTTTTGTGAATTGAATTACCATGACCAGAAAACCCGGCGGAAATACTGGACTGCTGTTTCAACTTTATTATGTCTCATCAGTAGTATATACCGTGATCTCCACTACTGGAAACCGAACCAGCGGCCACAGATTGCAGAGCCGAAACTCTAAAACTGAGAAAACAGTCCATATCGCACACAAGTGACGACAAATTAACTAGTCATGGTAACTGCGTGTCCAATTAAACTGAATGTGTCCGTACTCTTTACAGAGGAGACAGTCACCCTCAGGGCCACGTCTTCCGAAGAGGATAAGAAATACGCATCCTCGTAATTATTATGACCTCAAGGGAAAGGATATAGATGTATATTTTCTAAAAATATACATCTATATCCTTGTTTCTTGAAAATTTCTTTCCAAATAGTCTTCTTTGATTTCAGCATAATTATTCCAGGAAGATTTTTCTTGGTAGAAGACGTTTACATTTTTTTTTAAATCAAGTTTTTGGTTCATTACATTTGGATTAGACCTCTTAACAAAGAAAAAATAAAAAACAGCGAGCCCTGTATTTCCCATTCTCAGCCTGCTAATTTTAACACTTTAACGACAAATTTATAATTGAAGACCATGATATATACAAGAGTGAGTCAAACGTTTTTCAACACTATGCCACGAGCTAGTTTGCAGCGTTTCGCCTGATCGGAGCTGTTGAAGCCGCTGACATGTTACTCTTTGCTTCACTTCGTATATGATTTAAAAGCCTCACCGATGAACATACATCGAAATTCGGTTCGGCAATTTATACCTTACGATTTCGAACAGGGCTATAACGCCGTGGAAGTAACCAAAAACTTTTGTTAGGTAAAGGGTGAAGGCACAATTAATTATAGTACAGTAACCAAATTATTTAAGAAATTTCATCCTCATTACAAGAACCTCGATGATCAGAGAAGGTCAGGTAGGCCTACTGACGAGTATTCCAAGGTTGTGCTTCTAGCTACCTCGGAGAGTATTTGGTGAGCTCAGCATCTAACAGTGTAGTGAGGTCCATCATCTTCATGACCTTCAGCAAAAGCATCCAAAACCGATGAATTGTGCCTCACGTTATTAAAATATTGCAAAACTTTTGACTCATTCTCGTACCATTTGAATACCGTAAAAAAGTCTTCCTTGATTTAAAAAAAAAAGTTGCCTTAAAATCCCGAAAGCTAGAGAAGCACGCCAAACTTTACGTAAAAACTGCCCCCACATAGCTTCCCATATTTTAGATTCACAGGTTGAGAACGTCACACAGGGAAATTGTTATCTATTGTCTTCATATGCGAAAGAAATTTAATAACGAATAAAAGAAGCGATACTGTAGAAAAAAAAATTAAGATCTGCTCATAAAATTCTAAATTTGCATTATTCTCAAGTTTATACTTTGAGAAAAAAGAAGTATCTACTAGTAACTGATCCGTACGTGAATTTCTGTGCTGCTTTCTTTACGACCCCCAGCTATCAGCCTCGAACCCCCTCGAGGGAATGCGTCTTTCGTGACTTGCAGCGTTTCTTTTATTGTCAAAAGGATTTGGGACTTGAATTTTCGTTTTTTTTTTCCCTTTTTTTAATTATTGTTTTTTTCTTTTATCTGTTTTGCATTTTTACCTTAAATATATTTCAGCGTTTTTTTTTTTCATTTATTATTATTATTATTATTATTATTATTATTATTATTATTATTGCGTCGTTGGTGTCTATTCTCGACTTTGTGTGAAGGAGGGGGTTATCATCTTCATTTCTTTCGACGTATGCATTTTAGTGTCTTATTTTGGCATTTCTGTTAAACGTGTTCATTCTTTCTATCATTCATCAGTTGAGTATTTTTTTATGTTCATTCCTATAATTGAATTCTCGTTTCTCTTTTTCGATATTGCTCACTTCTGTTCCAAACACTTTCCTCTTTGATTTCTTTCTTTTCTTCTTTTTCATTCTTTTTTTTTCTTTTCTTTCATACTTCTTTTTTCTAACTTTTATTTTTAAGTTCCTTTCTATTTCATTATTTCCTTCCTCTTTTTCTTCTCTTTACCTTTTTTCTTTTTTCTTTTCCCTTTCTTTTCTTCATGTTTTTATACTTTTTCCTTCTCTTTTCCTTTATTCTTTATTCTTTTAACATCTTTTTCTTTTTCCCTTTCTTTTTTATTGCTTTATTTTATCTTCTCTTTTCTTTTTTCCTTTATTCCTTTAACATCTTTTTCTTTTTTCTTTCTTTTACGTCGTTTCATTTTTACTGATCTTCTCTTTTCCTTTTTCTTCGTTCTTTTAACATCTTTTAATTTTCCCTTTCTTTTTTTTCTCTTTTTAAAACTTTTTTCTTTTCCGTTATCTTTTCTTGTTTCCTTCTTTTTCCCTTTTTTTAAAAAAATTTACAGATCCTTACTTCCTGTTTTCACTTTTTTCCTCTACTCGCTTCTTTCTTCAGTTTTCTTCTATTTCGGCTTTTCCTCTTTTTTAAATTCTTTTTTCCCTTTTCTTCACTTTTTCTTTTTACTTCGACACTTTTTTTTTTCTTTTTTTCGTCTTTCGTATTTTTTTCTTCCTTTTCAGCATATTTATTTTCTCTTTCTCTTCTCTCGTTACTTTCTTCTTTTTTTTATATATATATTTTGTTTGTAAATTATTTCTTCCTTCTCTTAACTGCTACTAAATTTTTTGGGCTTTTCTCCTTTCTGTCTTCTTTTTCTACATCTTTTCCTTTTCTACCCATTTCTTTCTTTCTTTCTTTCTTTCTTTCTTTCGTGTAGGGTAGTTTTTATTTATTCATATATTTATTATTTTGCCTTAATCTTCCTTTTTCTCCACAAGACTATCTATCTATCTATCTATCTATCTGAGACTATTTAGGTCTGCTCTTATCTATCTATCTATCTATCTATCTATCTATCTATCTGCACTTATTTTTTTATTGATTTTCAGCTTTATATTCTTTTTCTTGTTTTCTACAAAAATTCTTTGTTTGTTTGTTTGTTTCTTTCTTTCTTTTCGTTTATTCTCTCTCTCTCTCTCTCTCTCTCTCTCTCTCTCTCTCTCTTCCGTTATTTAAATCAGTGCGTTTTAATTTGTTTCTTTCTTTGTCTTATTTATACAACTTTGTTTCTTTCTAACTTTTCTGTAGCTTCCCCCATCTATCTCTCTTCCCTCTCTCTCTCTCTCTCTTCCTTCATTTAAATCAGTGCTCTTTGTTTCTTTCTTAGTCTTATTTAGAAAACTTTTTCTCACTCTCTCTCTCTCTCTCTCTCTCTCTCTTTCCTTCTTTCGTTCTACTTTTCTTTACCCTTCCATCTCTCTCTCTCTCTCTCTCTCTCTCTCTCTCTCTCTTCATTCAAATCAGTGGATTATAATTAGTTCCTTTCTTTGACTTATCAATGAAATTTTCTTTCTCTCTTTCTTTCTTTCTTTCTTTCTTTCTGTCTGTCTTTCTTTCTTTCTTTATTCATTTCCACACTCTCTCGCTCTTTCTCCCTCCTTCTCTCTCTCTCTCTCTCTCTCTTTCTCTCCCTCTTCTTTTCTTTATTCAAATCGGTGAATTTTAATTTCTTTCTTTCTTCGTCTTATTTCAGAAACTTTCTTTCTTTCTTTCTTTCTTTCTTTCTTTCTTTCTTTCTTTCTTTCTTTCTTTCTTTCTTCAACTCTACAATCCATACTTCTTAGTTTATTATCCATTATTATTTCCTTGTTCATTTTCATTCTCGTCATGAACATTTTTGTCTCTTTTTTTCTTCTTTCTCAATACGGAAAGCTTTCAACTCTACGTTCCATAATTCTCATTCACTGGCGGGAAAAAAATTTAACGCCATTTCAGTCGTGCAAAGAGTTTTTAGCTGCCGAACGTCGTTTAACGTTCTCGGCACGAATTTCTTATCCAAAATTCATAGTCATTTATTTTTTTTTTTATCTCTTTTCATTTTATATCCCCAATTCCACACGGTAATAAAAAGAAAAATACTTATCAGAACGTTTGTAGATGAACAATTCCTTCTGGAGTGAAAACTGAACGGAGGGAGAAGACATATTGTTCATATCGTGGTATTCTAAAATGAAGCAATAAAAATCGAAATTTTTATTCTGTATCTTTTTCGGACCAGCACCATATATTAAGTGTTTTTTATGTACTTGTTAAAATCATTCGATAAAGACAATAAAAGTAGAGATACGGTTATTCCAACATTTATTTGAACTAATATCGTCTTATTGTTTGGATTACAACGTTGCAGATGGTGTTTTTCAGCTTACCATTTACACTTTCTTTTATATTTATTTATTTCTTCTTAACCTAATCTTGAAAAAAAAAAAAAAAAAAAAAGAAAAGATTGTTCGTTTATTGGCATTTCAACATTCTTGGGTTATTAATGCTAAATTCATTCTTCTTGAAAAAACGGTAGAGGTACTATTTAGCCCACAGCTGCGAGGATAAGGGTTTTTTTTTCACCTTTCCCAAGGGTATTTATCTGAAAGCGAACGTAATAGCATGACTAGAGTTAGAACTCACTTACTACCATTCCGCAGTCCAGCGTTTTAACCATTACGCCACCCCCTCAAAGAGAAACTTACGGAAAGAAATGAATTTTATGGGAAAGAAAGAAAAATTTATATCTTGTTGGAATTTTTCTTGAAAATTTCTTTCAGTGAAAAACCATGAGGTCAAGCATGATAGATTGACTGATTATAATGCTATCTCAACTCGTCTAGGGTTATTTTATGCCTAAAGGTTAGGAAATCACTTTAACTGTGTGTTCCTATTTACACTTTTTGCTTAGTTGCTTTTTTTAATAATATATTTTTCACACGGTCATATTGAATGGGACTCTGACAGGTACTACCACTCTTGAATAGAGTGAACCTTATGGCAATGATAGAGTACTCCACCATTTTTTATGGAGGTGCCCGTGGTGTAGTCGTTATCGTCGTAGGAAATGGACACGGCGACACGAGTTCAAATCCTGGACGAGACTTATTGCATTTCACATAGCACTAATACCCTTGGGAAAGGTATGAATCCAATAATTCTCCCTCCAGCTATGGGTAAATAGTAGGACAGACTAGGTTCTTCAGCCTTTGTTAGGCAACTAGTCTAGGAGAAGGAAAACTCTGAATTCAAATCTGTTAAACTCCGCTTAGAATTGACCTTGTGTCATATCCTTCCCGAGCGGAGGGGTTGGTAAATAGTACCATTTTTGTCAGAACTGGAGCAAAGTGTCATTCCCAGAACACTCACATGTAATAGAATTGTAAGAACAGGAGTACATTGTTCTTTTGCAATGTAGTAAAAAAGGGAGTACATTGTACTCTTTGCAATATGGTCAAAATTATAGATTCAATGTTTCATTGGAAGATGACGACTATATGAGCCTGATTAAGGGATACATAAATTGGCTCCAGTATAGAATCTGGTTATGTAGACAAGCAAAAACGCTATTCAGCTTTTCAATATTAATAAATACCATTTACTGGTGTTAGGTATAATGCCCGTGGTGTAATGGTTATCGTCGTAGGAAATGGACATGGCGACACGAGTTCAAACCCTGGACGAGGCTGATTCTATTTCACATAGCACTAATACCCTTGGGAAAGGTATGAATCCAATTATTCTTCCTCCAGCTATGGGTAAATAGTAGGACAGACTAGGTTCTTCAGCCTTGGTGAGGCAACTAGTCTAGGAGAAGGACAACTCTGAACTCAAACCTGTAAAACTCCGCTTAAAATTGACCTTGTGTCATATCCTGCCCGAGCGGAGGGGTTGGTAAATATTGTTAGGTGTAGAAAGATACAGATGGTATTAGTGAACCGTAACCGACAACCAACCTTTGAGAAGAATGAATCTTTAATTCAAAGCTGATAGCCAGAATTCTTTGGATTATATATCAAGTATCCTATACAATTTGTTGAAACGGTTTCACTTAAATATTTCTATTTAATATTCAGCATTTTTGCACACATTTCGAAACTTGTATACATGTTCTTACTAAGGGGTGTGGAATCATATATATGAGACCAATCAGTCCGGTAATTTACCAATAGCAGTGTACATTAACTGCTAATGTTAACTGGCACTTCGACAATGACTTGGCTTGCAACATCTCTATGGCTTAGCACCAAACATCAATAAAGTACAGTTCTTTGACAGACTTAACGTGACTGTATCATTGATATAATTTTGGTTTCTTTGTTTATTGGAAAAGCAAACTTCGTGGGTTGTTTATCGCTAAAGCCCTTCTGGTAGAAGAACATTATTGGCATACCATCTCCTCATGAGTTATTAAATGATGAAATTTGATTTATTTGTAAATGCTTGATTGTAATCATAACAATATTTCCTTTGCACTTTTTTATCTGTCTTTAATGATAATTTGTTTGTACTTATTTATATGGAATAAAGTATTCTTATCCAATACAAATAATTTGCGCTTAATTATGTTTCAAGAATCCCATTCAAATGCTAATAATTTTCTAAAATTCAATCAGGTAATTCCTGTTATATATTTGATTTAAATTTATATTGCTACGTGTCTTTCACTTGCACAAAATTAGTGTTGTGGAAATATTTGCTGAATGGGCAACTGCCAGTTTTCGGGTGTTTAAAACACAGCACTAAAAGGACGATGAATCAAATTCCTGACTGAGATGTTGGTGTTTCAATGAAATTTGTCTTTTATGAAATATATGCTTAATAATGTTGTTGAGTTCAATAATATCAAATTGATATGCTGTGACGTCGGTAGTAACGGGAATTTAACACTATTACTGTGAAGAAGCTAAAACAGTACCACATATTTTAAAACAAATCCATACAGTGTTACATTTTGATTTGAAAAAGTCTGATTGCTAAACTCTCGGCTAAACTCTCGGCCGTTGGTTGCATTGGGTTTTATAGCATATTAACCATTGTAGGTTATTTAATGTCAACTCCATTTTATACGTATAAACAGTTCTATTTCAAACTGTTCACTTTAGCATGAGTACATAGTTTACATCTATTTTACCCATATATAGGACCCTATCAGGTGCTACCACTCAAGGCGACAGTGGATCTGGTAGCGATGGCAATAAAGGGGTACTCCGCATTCCCCAAAGCTCCAGCGTCACTGAAGACCCATCATCAGATTGTTTAGTGTCAAATTTAGGACACTCGTCGGGGGGGGGGAGTCTTATCTTTCTGCAAAATATGCAGTCGGTGTATTCAGCAGCCCAAGCCGACGGGGTCAACTTTTGGGGGGAATCTTACCCCTCTGCAGAGATGCTGTCGGAGTATTCTGCAGCCCCATCTGACTGGGTCAATGTTCGTCTGATCGTCTTACTGAACTCAGAGACACTCGCATAACATGTACTATTCAGGAAGAAAATGTATGCTACATAGTGTTTTTCAGGGCACAAAAGGAAAGTTTCAAGAGAATAAAGGCTGTATACAAAGCTTTTACAACATAAGTAAAATAAGTTGGTGACCTTAGTCGAGGGGGACCCGAAGGCTCCCTTTACAATAGCTACTACACCAAGGTGTAGGGGAGGACGATACTCCTTTCCCTGGATTGCTCCACATTACCCTTGATCCATACCTTATATTCCTGAGTGTTAAGCAAGAAGGTATCAGGTACCATTTTTTTAGTCTTTGGTATGACTCGACCTGGGATTGAACACTGGTCTCCCGGGCCATTGGTGAATACTCTAACCACCATGTCAATGTTACAACATAAACTATTGAGAAATAATACATCCTATGCTGGAACAACATCAAAGTTACGTAAGAGTTATCTAAGCGTAAAAACAAAGTCTGAAGAGGGTTATGATCATTTTCTATACTTTTACAATATAAGCAATTAAGAAATTTTCATCCTACAACGTGTGAAAGCACGTGCGATACCCCAGCCTCATCAGCCGCCAACCAGGATGATAACACAGTTTTGGTAGCTCAAGGCAGATATTTGTTAAATTAGATTAAATTAGTTAAATTTCAATTAAGAAATGATAAATAATATGCAAGAACAAAATTTATTTTCTCAAAATTATCGGTCATCTCTGTTGCTGCTTATTGCTTTCCATTGGATTCTTCTTCACTTGTCTTGTAACAACCATGTTACGGGACTTGTAAAGTAGGGGAAAAGGTGATTCTTTATGTTAGGTGTTTTTTGTAGGAATAAAACTGGCGAAACCCATCCATTTTGTAGCCTGACTATCACTGAATTCCTCTATGAAATAGCTCTCCATGATCTCCTACAAGTACTCGTTGTAGATCATTTTGACCCAGGTCGTTGCTTTCATCATGGAAGTCATGTGACTTGTAGGTTACATGGTACCAGGATTAAAGGGAAAAAAACTGTCCTGACATGACCGTAGTCTATTATTTTCTTCACTCTGTAATAAATAATTTTGTAAATAAAAACCAACGATATATTACAGCAACCATCAAGTCCGATAGCAACAACAGTTTTATATCGATGACAACTTCAATTTTCGGTGAATTTGCTGATGAGGAATATTCATGACTCTGAAAGTCGGACACAATTAATACCAAAACCCACAAATTATTTCAAATTGTAGTAAAAGTTTATGTAACCCAACTCACTTTTTCAATTCTTTACAGTGTTCAGAAAGTGGGTCCTTCACAAAGAATAAATACACGCGTGTGTATATATATATATATATATATATATATATATATATATATATATATATATCAAATAAATACAAAACATTTAACTGTCTGGAAGAGAATGGAAGAAAAAATTTCTGCAAAAGAAAGAAAAAAAGAAGAATTCGGACATAAAGGAAAGAAACGGAAATGTCATAAAAGAAAGAAAGAAAGAAAGAAAGAAAGAAAGAAAGAAAGAAAGAATCATTCTAAAATAAAGCATAAAGGAAAGAAACAGAAATTTTAAGAAAGAAAGAAAAAAAGAAAAAAAAGGAAGCGTTCTAAAAAAAGAAAGTATGAATTAAAGAAATAGAAATTCAATAAAAGAAAGAAACAAAGAAACAAGCTAACAAACAAACAAACAAACAAACCAACAAACAAAGAAGCATTCTAAAAATAAAACAAATAAAGAAACGGAAATTCTAAGAAAGAAAGAAAGAAAGAAAGAAAGAAGCTTACCAAAAAGACATAAAGGAAAGAAACAGAAATTCCACAAAAGAAGGAAACAAAGCAAGAAGAGACGAACGAAAGAAAGAAAAAATAAAGAAAGTAAAAGAAAAGAAAGAAAGAAGAAAGAAAGATCCCAGGAGCAAATAGACTAACTTAACCCTTTTCGCACAAAAGATCATTTCCAGGCAATCGTTTCACCTTTTACATTTTGCTGTTGACGGTTTTATCCAGTCAGGTCGACATGTTGGAAATACCGCTGCACCCATCTGTCGACCGGCATCAAAAGAAAATCGCTCGCTTGCATAAATGGCAACGAGTATAGTTCATAACTGAATGCTCTTCATACGCTCGCTTTTTATACGAGATCTTTTGCTAACATGGCGTCAGCTTTTCGAGACAATTGCGAGGTAATTTAGTGCATCGACATACACGTTCGACATGCTAAAGACCTTGCAGAAAACGCATGGTTCTTATTACCCAAATCACCCTCCCACACTTCATACGCATAGATGCGAGTTTTTTTTTTATTCCCTTAAATTTCTTAATTTGATTTTTAACACAGTATCGGCTAATGTATGTTCATACAGCCGGATTTTGATTTTTTTTCAAATAATAATCTCTATCAAATATTGCACTGACGGAGCAAAATTCTTATATACACCTCAAAATTAATAACAAAAATTTAAAGCTCTCTCTCTCTCTCTCTCTCTCTCTCTTTCCATATATATATATATATATATATATAATCTATTCATATCTACCTGAGTAGGCTCATCTATCTATCTATCTATCTATCTATCTTCATAGCCATCCTATTCTGCTAATATTTATCCATATTTACCAACCTCTCCGCTCGGGCAAGATATGTCACAAGGTCATTTTTTTTAAGCTGAGTTTAACAGGTTTGAATTCGGAGTTTTCCTTCTCCTAGACTAGTTGCCTGTGAAATGCAATCAGTCTCGTCCAAGATTTGAACTCGTGTCTGCTAATATTTATCTATCTTACTATGGTCATAGCTACCTCAATCTGATAATATCTATCTATCTATCTATCTCCATATACTCAGTCTGTTCACACTCACATACGCACACACACACACACACACACACTCCAGCTATGGATAAGTAGTAGGGCAAACTGGTTTCTTCAGCCTTGGTAAGGCAATTAGTCTAGGAGAAGGAAAACTCTTAACTCAAACCTGTTAGACTCCGCTTAAAAATTGACCGTGTGTCATATCCTGCCCGAGCGGAGGGTTTGGTAAATATGTATAGCTCTTGCTACTTACTGAGTGGATTACAGTCAAATATATAATGGGAAGAGTCCATTGCGTATCAATAATAGGGATGATACCACAACACTTTCCATGCTTCGTTCTTTTCTTTTTTACAGTGTCATAAAGCAACATCTTCCCACTCCTCCACCTCTAAATTAATTTAGCTCTGTCAGCTGGATTTGTAGAATGCACCGACTGCATCTTTACAGGGCGGTAATACTCCCACAATGAATGTTCTGGATATAGTCTGGATAATCTGATGGTGAGATTCCATTAATGCTGGAGCTTTAGAGAATACGGAGTACCCATTTATTACCATCACTTCTTGGTTCATTCTGGCCCAGAGTGGCAGCACCTGATAGGGTCCAATCGATAGGTCAAACAGAACTTAACTGCATAATTATGTTAAATAGAATTGTTTGAAAAAGAACTGTTTTTACATTAAACTGTGTGTAAATAATTGACTGATATTTAATTTAAGAGTCGGTGATACATAGTGATACTTGGATCCACTTAACTTTGTTTACTAAACTGAATAGCTTAAGATAAAAATACTTTATATAATAAACTGAATTGTTTGAAATAGAACTGTTTATATGTATAAAAATTGATCTGGCATTCAATAACCTACAATGGTTAGTATGCTATGAAACCAAACCAAACCAAACCAAACCAAACCAAACCATTTAATGTATTTTAAAACCCATTTTACTATAAGACAATCTAGAGTCCCCCATCCTCAACTAGAGACAACTGCTACCTTTGATCATCCGATATATTCCCAAGTCTTTTATGAAATTTATGATTGAAATAGCTACACACCCCAACAGCCAGCCTCGATTGGATAAACTTTCTTCGTCCAGTTCTCCCCCTTATTTTCCGCTACAATCTCTGTATATCTGTGTTCCTTCTTTTCAAAAGCTTCCTGAACAGTCTTTCCAACGGAGTGCTACCATAACCAATTATACGTTAGGTATGACTCTGAACCACTGGAGCTGATTCAGCCCAAAGTTGGCAAAGACTAATTCTGATGGTATCGTAAGACGCTGGTCCATATCTAACAGATTCAGGCAATCCTGGGCTACTTCTAGATATCTAAACCTAATGTCTGACGAAAGATTTTCTTTCTTAGCTATTTTCGTGCAAACGTAATTAGCTGCTTTGTATTGAGTTCCTGATGCACGACATTGGCAGATGCTCTCTAAACCCCCAGGGCCACAACCAGAGATCTTAATACTTGACTTTTTCTTCATATATATCACTCATGATAAAGGCTTATTGTGCACGAGGTAAGAATGTGTTTCAGTGAAAGCTTTGCACACTGCAAACATGATAGATTCTTCTCCAACCACTGACAGTGGTTTTTGTGGGTACGTAGGACATCGTAAGTTAATTTAATCCCAAAGCTTTTTTCCAGTTTAAAGAAAACAAAATATCAGTTGAAGGGATCATTTGGAAATATCTGTGAGAAATCTTTTTGAGCCTGTAATGCAGTATTAGTATATTTCATCAACTTCTCTTATCTGTGAATATTATCCTCAACTAGTTTTCAACGATCTTACAATGATGCTTTCTGCCAGTTAAGTCGTTTGTCACTTATTACAATTCCACCCGTTCCATGTTGAATCTGACCCACGATATCACTTTGATGAATAACGGATATAACTTTCTTAATCATATCCTAATTGGCCCTTCTTTCTTGTTACCAGAGTTGAAACTGCTACCCAGATTAATGTCTATTGATCCCACAAGTGTCATCTTGAGCCTCATTTTAGCACATTTGAATTCCTTAGTTAAGTCAGACGGGAAGCTTTAGCTGCCTCCACCCATACTGGGGCGACGTTGTTCAGGCATCAAAGAACCTCTAACCATTTCATTTGCGGAATAGCTAATCGTTTTCTTCAATATTACTAAGTTTATCATACAAGGTTAGTGGCCGCATAAAACGGGCTAAAAATTCAAAATGCAGCCACCAGATTTTCTACTTACCGAGCAAAAATGTCCGAGTGATGCTATGCAGTTCATCCATATTTTCATGTCCGTTGCCCAATTTCCTGCTATTGAACATTAGTTTTGAATTATACAATCTTCTCAGCACCTTTTATAATCACAAACCGTTGGAGAAGGTTCTTGGTTGATGAAAAATCTGTATTCGACAGAGATGCTTCATGATTTGTAAATAAAATTGAGGGACAGAACCAGACGCATTTGCAAGATCAAGGCAAACAGCAACGTTACTCTGCTTCTTCTTAGCTGGCTAGGTTTGGTGTCAAATTATGATGGTTGGATTATAGCATCCAGTTAAACCTTTGATGCAAGACTTGTGGACTCTTGTATCAGGAAGGTTGTTTTTCTCAAGATAATTTTATCCTCTGGCTAACTATACTGAAGAAGATTTTATTTTCCACACTAGGCTGTCAAATAGGGCAGAAAATATTAATAACTGTTGAATCCTTATTCGAAATAATTATTCCATTTACTCTTCACCATGATTTGATTAAGTTTCCCTTCTACCAAGCAAAACTCATTAGTCTCAACAGGAGTACTCTTACAGAATCAGTAAGGAACCCTATTTCATTCTTGCTGGCTTAACTACTTCCCTTCATTTTGGAGGATCAGAATACATGGGCTGCTATGGTTGCATAATTGGCTGAATGATCGATTGAATGATCATCTTCTCCTATCTCTTCTCATCTCAGTACAATCATGATTGGTAATCTTTCAATTCTTTATTTAATATGTTCAAAGTTCCCCTTTTTATCTTGATATAAAAGGATTTGATAAATTTAACGAAATCCTTTAAGAACCCAGATCTTACTCGTTTTTTCGATCATCTTAAGCTACGAGGATTCTCTTTCTGTCTTTGATCTCCCTTCGGAAAGTATCAATTCCTTATGTGTTCGAAGTCTTTCTTCGACCTGTCTGCTGGCGATGTAGAATAGGCAGACTGCCCCTTTACAGAGCATCCTGTATATGACACTAAACCATCAGAGAGTGAGGCTCGTGTCCTGGAACTTTGGTGAATGTGGAGAATCCCGTCATTGCCATCACTTTCAGTTTCAATCTGACCCAGTTGAACCTGTTAGGGTTCCCTCTATGGATCAAATAAAACTATTCATCTATTCTGTTTCAAACCAAATCAAATTGCAATACCTGAAACCATTTCTTCCAGGCAGTAAAGAGAAATCCTTGAAAAAATTTAACTGTGTGCAAATAATAAATGGAATACTTGAAACCATTTAAATGTGTGAAAACAAATGAGCTCTAATAACTCATTAAAACATAAAATTACCAACACATTATTCACTTACAAATCATATATATATATATATATATATATATATATATATATATATATATACAATACCAAAAATAACCAGAAACTACTTACACTAGTTTTACTTAACGAATGTCCCGGATAATTCTGACTAAAGAGGGTTTGCCCAACCAATATTTTATTATCATCAGAAAGAATAAAGATCATCATAAAACAAAAAACAAAAAAAAAATCCACATTCTATTTGTCAAGGTGACAAATTTTTTTATGTTTTTGACATATAGAATGTGGTGTTTTTATGCTAATTAAAAAAAAAACTTTCTGGTTGCCACATTAATAATGAAATGTAATTTATGTCACTCCTCTTTACTTAGAATTATCCTAAAGATCCTTTAGATGAAACCTGGGGGGGGGAGTTTCTGGCTCTCTTAGGAAATCTAGTTTTGATCTATTTAATGTATAGATTACTTTTAAGTATTAGCTTAGGACACTATGTTGGTATTTTTTCTTTTGGTTAGGCATTGCGGTACTGATTGATTATTCTCAAGCAGTACGGATGTTTTAGTCTTTCATCTTTTTATTTATTTTTTCCATATATCAGTTTGTGATATATTTCTTTTATTTACGAACTGCATAATCTATTTGTTAATTTTTCCCACTACGAGAGATATAGAATAGTTATAAAAATAATGTATATATAAGTAGGATTTGACATTGAATAACCGTCGAGTTTTGATGTGTTATTAAACCAAGTAATCTAAGCTAACTTAGTGGCCATTCTCTAAATTTCACCCCCGTTTTTCCCAGTATTTGAGACTTGTTTTTCGAAGGTGGCGTTCTTTCTTTTTTCCTCTAATCTTTTTAGAACCATTTCCATAGACTCTGCTCTCCCAATATTCTGTGGAGTTTTCTTTCAACATTGCCTTTTCCTATGATATAGGACTTATATATGCATTAATAGTTTCTCATTCTTTCTGGCCCAAGTCATTTCACCCGGGGGCCTGAATCTAATGATTTTTTCTCCTGCACCAGGTCAATAAGTGTGCCCAAAATAGCACTATTGGGAAGGAACTTTTTGAGCGTGAATTAAGCAAAATGGATACTTTTACTTTCTTTTATTTTAAAACAGATTGTGGGAAATTAATGTTGACTGATAAATCCATCTACGATTGCAACAAGATATATGAGGGAAAAATGGATGTTTGCGGAAAGGTAAACGTCTTGGGAGAGCATATAGTCCGGGTGATCTGAGAAGAATATGCATTAAATCAAACTGTGTTAAGTAGATGAACATGTAGAACAAAATATATTCAATGGAAAAAAGCAAACAGCTGATTGAACGCTAATAGATATTTTGTCGATTTTAGCGTTCAGTAGACCTTCGGATGAGACATATATATATATATATATATATATATATATATATATATATATATATATATATATATATATTTCCAAAGAAAGAATACAAATATGTTTTTTAAAATAGGTGGATCCACGAAGAGATTTGTATTTTTTAAATTTATTTATTTTGTTCTTACATACGTGTTATATATGTGTATGTTTCCAACTTGTTGCTTTCGTCAGAGAACATATATGGCACAAGTCCTGATTAATGGAGTGCCATATATGTTGTCTGACGAAATCAACAAGCTGGGAACATACACATATATAATACGTATTTTAGAAAAAAAAATTTAAATAAAAATCTCTTCGTGAACCTACCAATATATATATATATGTGCGTGTGTGTATATATATATATATATATATATATATATATATATATATAGTAGTGTCCAAAACTAAGGGACAGAATTTTAAAACCTAATATTTATGAGAAAAAACAACTGTGAAAAGCTGAAATTTTGACAATTGGTAGTCGTTATCATCCATAATAACATACTAAAATTTGAATCATTTGCAAAGGATAGAAAAATAATTATAACAATTATTTATCTATTTTCAAATTTGGAACGTCCAAAAGTAAGGGACAACATTGAGAAAAACAATGTAAACAGCCAAAAAACAATAAAAATACATGTACAATTAATATTTAGTAATTTAGTAAATGAGCCCTTGCTCTCAATGACAGCTGCATATCTACGACTACAAGAACGAATCAGTTCTTCACAATCCTCGATACTAATTTTAGACCATTCTTCTTGAAGCTTCACCCACAAATCCTCCGTGTTAGTGGGATTTCTTTCCATAACTTTCACTCTTTAGGTCTTCCAAAGTTTTTCTATTGGAGATTTAAGTCAGGACTTTGCGGTGGCCAATCCATAATTTCGAAATCTTGCTCGCTAAGGTAACTCATTACCACCTTTGCCTTGTGACATGGGGCATTATCTTGCATAAAGATAGCCCTATCGAAACCTGAATTCTGTATGATTGGCACAACATGATCTTGAACAATGTTTTTATAGATCTGCGCGTTTACACGAGTTTGTAACCGGACAAGAGGCATTGTACCTTGGCTAGAAAACATTCCAAATACCAAGACGCTTCGACCCCCAAACTTGACAGTTTTCTTAGTACACTTTGCACTTAATCTTTTACCAATGCGTCTCTTTACATTGTTTTTTCCATCATTTCCAAATAAATTAAACTTGCTTTCATCACTGAAAAAAACTTTTGCCCAATTTTCATGTGTCCAAATTACATACCTGTTTGCAAACTCTAATCTCTTCTTCTTATTCTTCGAACTAACAAGTGGCTTCTTCCTTGGGGTTCGATTAAACAGCCCTATTTCTTGCAGTCGTCTAGAAACAGTCTGTCTTGACACATTAACGCATGAGGTACTATTCATAACCCTTTTAATTTCTGTGCAAGACTTAAAACGGTCCTTTACTGACATACGCTGCATTATTCGATCTTCTCTTGCCGAAGTTTTGCGGGGTCTTCCGGTTTTAAAAGCACTAACTATTTTGCCAGTATCATTGTAGGATTTAACAACCCTGCCTACAACACTCTTGGAACGTTTCCCTTTCTCTGAAATATCTCTAATGATGTGCTTTTCCTTGTGTAGCTTCACAATAGCTTGTGTCACAGAGTAATCAAGTTTTTGGCGTTTCGCCATGGTGCCGGCTGATGCAGCGTTTACAAATGATTAAGTAAGACTTATTCCTTAAAGGAAATCAAAAGATTTGAATATAGCATACTGTTTACATTGTTTTTCTCAACTTTGTCCCTTACTTTTGAACCATCCTATTTTGAAAATAAATAAATAATTGTTATAATTCTTTTTCTATCATTTGCAAATGATTCAAATTTTAGTATGTTATTATGGATGATAACGACTACCTGTTGTCAAAATTGCAGCTTTTCACAGTTGTTATTTCTAACAAATATTAGGTTTTAAAATTTTGTCCCTTAGTTTTGGACGCTACTATATATATATATATATATATATATATATATATATATATTCAACCTCTTTACTCAAGTAGGATGCAGAACAAGGCCAGTTTCAGTGGAGTTCATCAGGTTTGTATCCATAGTCTTTTTTTTTCTTTTAGACTGGTCACCATACCAAGTTTAAAGACCTCTGTCTTTCCTACTATTTACCAATAGTTTAAGGAAAAATAGTCGAGTACTCACCTTTTCTAAGGGTGTTAGCATTATATGAAATACTAACAGCTTCGTCCAAGATTTGAACTCGGTTCACCATATCCATTACATACAACAGTCATCATTACACAACGAACGATTACATATATATCATAAAACAAAATATTTGAACTCGGTTCACCATATCCATTACATACAACAGTCATCATTACACAACGAACGATTCCATATATATCATAAAACAAAATATTCGTTATTGACTAATGGCCATATATAAGCTACGAATGATAGAATCAGGCTAAATGATTGAGTGCAGAATGAAATACTTTCTCTAAATAGTGACGTTTTAGTTTCAAAATTTTGCAACGGGATTTTCTTGATAAGACTCAGAATCTCTCTTCACTGGTAAAATTGCTATATTAGCCTTTACATTTACCCAGTCGGTTGGAGCTGTAGAACACACCCACTGCTTCTCTGCAGAGAGGTAAAAAAAACCACCCAACGAGTTTCTTAGATATGACACCAAACAAATTCATGGTGAGGCTTCAATAAAGCTGGAACTTTGTCGAATACAGAGCATTCTTTCATTGCTATCGCTCCTTGGTCCACTTTTGCCTCGGAGTAGTAGCACCCGATAGGGCCCTATCTATGGGTCAAATAAAACTAAATTGCGTACTTGTGCTAAGCTGAATTGCTTGAAATAAAACTGTTTTGATATGTAAACTGAATAATTTTGCGAAACTGAATTGTTTGAAATAGAACTGTTTTGACATTTAACTGTGTGTGGACAAAAACTATATTTTATACTAAACTGAATTGTTTAAATTAGAACTGTTTGACTAATCTGAATAGCTTGAAATACAAATGTTTTGACAATGTGTTCGCCAATGGTCCGGTCGCCAATGGTCCAGGTTGCGTCATACCAAAGACTTTTAAAATGGTACTTGATACCTCCTTGCTTAACATTCAACAATATAAGGTACTATCAAGGGTAAAGCCGAGTAATTCAGAGAAATGAGTAGCGCCCCCCTACACCTCAGTGTCGTAGCTATTGAAAAGGGGGCCTTCTGGTCGCTCTCGACTACGGTCACCAACTTTGCAACTTTACTACTTACATTTAAACTGAGTAGTTATGCTAAACTGAATAGTTTGAAATAGAACTGCTTTTGTGTACTAAACTAAATTGTTTGAAATGGAACGGTTTTTGTATGCTAAACTGAATTGTTTGAAATGGAACTGTTTTTGATATTGAAACTATAATTACGCTAAACTGAATTGTTTAAAATAGAACTGTTTTGACATTTAACTGTGTGTAAACAAAATCTATACTTATACTAAACTGAATTGTCTGAACTAGAACAGTTTGACTAAACTGAATAGCTTGAAATATAAATGTTTTTGACAATTACACTGTGTACTTATGCTAAACTGAATTGTTTGACATAGAATTGATTATTTGCATAAAATTGGATTTGTCATTAAATAATCAACAATGGTCGATATACTATAAGACCCAACCAACAATCGCTTTTATAATTTGAGCAAAATAAGAAATATATCAAACCATGCTTTCTAGAATAGCATATCATGGTAGTGTAACCAGATCTGTCGATATATCGAACAGTTTCTCTGTAGCAGGATGAAAACCTATCAGGAGGTGCCTGTGGTGTAATGGTTATAGTCGCAGGATATGGACACGGCGACACAAGTTCAAATCCTAGACCTGACTGATTGCATTTCACATAGCACTAATACCCTTGGGAAAGGTATGAATCCAAATATTCTCCCTCCAGCTATGGGTAAATAGTAGGGCAGACAAGGTTCTTCAGCCTTGGTGAGGCAACTAGTCTAGGAGAAGGAAAACTCTGAATTCAAACCTGTTAAACTCCGCTTAAAAATTGACCTTGTGTCATATCCTGCCCGAGCGGAGGGGTTGGATAAATATGATGAAAACCTATCATGATTCGTATAAGCTTCCAAAGTTTAATAGGCTATTTAATGATCTTAGGAAAACTTTTGACATACTATACGTGCTGGTCTTGCATACATACTTTGATTTCTGTTGCAATTAATTCTAGGTATAACAATGTACTTCTCGTGGTAATCAGTGTACAGATACAAATAAAGCGAACTAGTTTTCTACACAGCCTAAGGATATACACAGAGAGCAAGCCATGAGAAATGTTGTTTTTTTTTATTTGTGATAACGGATGAAAATAATTCCTTTGATGGTTAGAGGGTTCGCCTATGGCCCGGAAGACCTGGGTTCAATCCCAGGTCGAGTCATACCAAAGACTTTAAAAATGGTACTTGATGTCTCCTTGCTTAACACTCAGCATTATAAGGTAGGGATCAAGGGTAAAGTGGAGAAATCCAGGGAAAGGAGTAGCTTCCTCCCCTACACTTTGGTGTAGTAGATATCGAAAAGGGAGCCTTCGGGTCACCCTCGACTAAGGTCGCCAACTTTACTTATATATTTGAGTAGCTGGCACAAAATGCAGAAACATGTCGAAGATGAAAATGTTTTTTTTTTCAATGAGTCGACAGTATATTTCCCCAATAAACATAAACTGTTTCTCTTGTGTAGTTCTCTGAGTGACAGAGGTTTAAAAGAAACTGTTGAAACGTTCTTTATATTAAGTAGACAACTTATTGAAAGGTATGAATTATATTATTGTATTCTTTTGGATAAAGATATGTTCATCCCAATCACTTATTGTATAAAAAGTTAAGTTTTATAGAATCCAAAGATACCAGGATTTTATTACTTCAAGAAGGGCAATTAAAACAGAAAGAAAGATGCCTAATAATTTAGGCATCTTTCTTTCTTTCTTTCTGTTTCCACCTTATTTTTCACTTTTAGCGTACTGTTTTTCTTTCCTCCCTTATTTAAAACAGTGTTTCCATCTTTTTTCTCTTTCTCATTTTTACTTTGTTTGTTCACTTGTTCTTTCTTTCTTTCTTTCTTTCTCATCATGTTTTCATCTTTCTCCTCATCTTTTGTTTGTTTGTTTGTTTGTTTGTTGTTTGTTTGTTAGTTTGTTTTATTCTTTTTTTCTTTCTTTCTTTCTTTCTATCATTCTTTCTCATCGTGTTTTCATCTTTCCCCTCGTCTTTCTTTCATTGATTCTTTCTTTCTTTTTCCACCTTACTTTTCGTTTTTAGCGTACTATTTTTCTTTCCTCCTTTCTTTCAAATTATGTTTCCTTCTTTTTTCTCTTTCTCATTTTTACTTTGTTTGTTCACTTGTTCTTTCGTTCTTTCTTTCTTTCTTTCTTTCTTTCTTTCTTTCTCTCTCGCCATGTTTTCATCTTTCTCCTCATCTTTTGTTTGTTCGTTTGTTGTTTGTTTGTTTGTTTTATTCTTTCTTTCTTTCTTTCTTTCTTTCTTTCTTTCTTTCTTTCTCATCGTGTTTTCATCTTTCCCCTCGTCTTTATTTCTTTCTTTCTTTCTTTTTCCTTCCTTCTTTCTTTCTTTCTTTCTTTCTCATAGTGTTTTCATCTTTCCCCTCGTCTTTCTTTCTTTTTCTTTCTTTCTTTCTTTCTTTCTTTCTTTCTCATCGGGTCTTCATCTTCCCCTCGTCTTTCTTTCTTTCTTTCTTTCTTTCTATTTCTTTCTTTCTTTCTTTTTTTCTTTCTTTCTTTCTTTCTTTCTTTCTTTCTTTCTTTTTTCATCGTGTTTTCATCTTTCCCCTCGTCTTTCTTTCTTTCTTTCTTTTTCTTTCTTTCTTTCTTTCTTTCTTTCTCATCGTGTTTTCATCTTTCCCCTCGTCTTTCTTTCTTTCTTTCTTTTTCTTTCTTTCTTTCTTTTTCTTTCTTTCTTTCTTTCTTTCTACATTTCTTTCCCATCGTGTTTCCATCTTTCCCCTCGTCTTTCTTTCTTTCTTTCTTTCTTTCTTTCTTTTTTTCTTTCTCATCGTGTTTTCATCTTTCCCCTCGTCTTTCTTTCTTTCTTTTTCTTTCTTTCTTTCTCATCGTGTTTTCATCTTTCCCCTCGTCTTTCTTTCTTTCTTTCTTTTTTTCTTTCTTTCTTTCTTTCTTTCTTTCTTTCTTTCTCATCGTGTTTTCATCTTTCCCCTAGTCTCTCTTTCTTTCTTTCTTTCTTTCTTTCTTTTTCTTTCTTTCTTTCTTTCTTTCTTTCTTTCTCATCGTGTTTTCATCTTTCCCCTCATTTTTCTTTCTTTTTTTCTTTCTTTCTTTCTTTCTTTCTTTCTTTCTTTCTTTCTCATCGTGTTTTCATCTTTCCCTTCGTCTTTCTTTCTTTCTTTCTTTGCTATAATGTTTTTGTTTCTATCCCTCTTATCTTTCTTTTATCATACATTGTTTCTCTTTGCGTTTTTGTATTTTTTTGACTTGTTTATTTGTTTGTTTGTTTCTTTCTTTTCTTTCTTTCTTTCTTTCTTTCTTTTCTTTCTTTCTTTCTTTCATTCTTTCTTTCTTTTTGCACCTTATTTTTCACTTTTAGCGCACAGTTTTTCTTTCCTCCTTTCTTTCAAATTATGCCTTCATCTTTTTTCTCTTTCTCATTTTTACTTTGCTTGTTCACTTGTTCTTTCTTTCTTTTTTTCTTTCTTTTTTTTCTTTCTTTCTTTCTTTCTTTTTTTCTCATCATGTTTTCATCTTTCTCTTCATTTTTTGTTTGTTTGTTTGTTGTTGTTTGTTTATTGGTTTGTTTGTTGTATTCTTTCTTTCTTTCTATCTTTCTTTCTTATCATGTTTTCATCTCTCCCCTCGTCTTTCATTCTTTCTTTCTTTCTTTCTTTCATTCTTTCTTTGCCATAATGTTTTTTTCTATCCCTCTTATCTTTCTTTTATCATTCATTGATTCTCTTTGCGTTTTTGTATTTTTTTAATTGTTTGTTTGTTTGTTTGTTTGTTTGTTTGTTTCTATCTTTCTCATAGTGTCTCCCTTCTTTCTCCTTCTTGTATTTCATTCTTCATGGATTTGTTTTCTTTCTTTCTTTTATTTTTTCGTCCCTTTCATCTTTTTTTCCTTTCTTATATTCCTCTGTATTTTTCTCTCTCTTTTTCTTCCATTGATTCTTCCATTTATAGCCACGTTTCAATGTCCAAATCAGAAGCCAGAAATTTTATTATCTAGGCGTTTCATTAAAAATCAACAACATTTAATCATCAACCGCCGTTTTTTTTCAGCAAACCGACCAAGAAATCAAATCATCGATCATAAATCTGAAATGAACATTCAAATTATGAGCCCTCCTTTCATTAATTAATTCAATTAATATAATAATTTACCTTTTACCGTTTCATTATCGAAGACCTTTCTATCTGTCAGATACCTCTATGTGTAATATTTTGTGTATTCTTTCAACGAGGATTTGCCCAGTTGGCTGGTGGGGAGGGACTGTAGAATATACCCACTGCACCTCTGTAGAGGGGTAAGACTCCCACCCAACGAGAGTCATGATAATGTCTCTAAACAATCTGATGGTGCAGCTCTAATAATGCTGGAGCCTTGGGGAATGCGGAGTACCCCTTCATTACTATCACTCTCAGGTCCACTCTGGCCTGGAGTGGTAGTACCTGATAGGGTCCTATCTATAGATCAAATAGAACTAAACTGGGTACATATGCTAGACTGAATTGCTTGAAATAGAACTGTTTCTACATTTAGCTATACATTTTTGACATTTAGCTGTTCGTAAACAAAAACTATACTTATAAAAAACTGAATAGCTTGAATTACCCGAAAAAGGTTGATAGGCCGTAAAACAAAACTACCAACCAACGAACTACAACGAGGATATATTTGCAAATAAGATTGTGTGAGTAAGCATGTATGTGTGTATGGGTCTGTGTCCGCGCTGAGATACGTGTCTTATTTTAAATCCAAGAACATTAGAAACGCAAAAGATTAAGATTGTCATGTGCAAAAGAAGGTATTCTCAGGGAGGCTTAGAGTATGCTGACTGCATTTCTTGGATAGAGGTATGACCCTCTCGCTAAAAAAAAAAAGAGGTGTTATAGGCAAGACATTAAATGGAGAATAACCTGTTCTGGATACTTTGAGATCTGAGGAATTCTCCTATATAGTCATTACTTACGGGTTCACTCTGAGCTAGAGTCATTTTACCCGTTAAGGTCGCATCTATGGATCAAATAGAGCTATTTAAAAAACTATTCATATTTCATATGACAAGGTAAAAGAACTACCGTACTATTCACTCATTGTGGAACGAGCAGCAGCAAGCATAGGCCTCCATGTTAATGCACACAAAACGGAATATATGTGCTATAACCAAACGGGGGACATCTCCACTCTAAAAGGAACCCCTCTTAAACTAGTAGACAAATTCACGTACCTAGGAAGCAGCGTCGAATCAACCGAAAAGGACATCGAAACGAGGTTAACGAAAGCATGGACAGCTATCAATAGGCTATCGACTATATGGAAATCAGACCTAACCGATAAAATGAAACGAAGTTTCTTCCAGGCAGCGGTCACATCGATACTGCTATATGGATGCACTACATGGACGCTAACAAAACGGCTGGAGAAGAAACTAGATGGCAATTACACAAGAATGCTGCGTGCAATCCTGAACAAGTCCTGGCAGCAACACCCCACAAGACACCAACTGTACGGCCACCTGCCCCCTATTACGAAAACTATTCAAGTTAGGCGAACCAGACATGCAGGACATTGCTGGAGAAGCAGAGATGAACTTATAAGAGATGTATCCCTACACATGGCCGCGCAAAAGCAGGACGACCAGCACGAACGTACATTCAGCAGCTATGTGAGGATACAGGTTGTTGTCCTGAAGACCTACCTAGGGCGATGAACGATAGGGAGGAGTGGCGAGAGAGTGTCAGGGATATCCGTGCTACCAGTGTGACATGATGATGATGATGATGATGATGATGAAATAAGAAGAACGGAGAAAAAATACAAAACCAGACATGGATTTAAACTTGAAGGAGAAATAAAGAAAGTGCGATAAAAATCAAAAGTACTCAGGAAAGAAAAACAAACAAGGATATATAGGGATGAAAGGACCAAAACAAAACAACAGACAAGTTCGATGATAAAACTTGAAGTTCACCTACCTAGGAAGTAGTGTCTCGTCAACCGAAAAAGACATCGACACACGACTAACGAAAGCATGGACAGCTATCGATAGGCTCTCTCGATCATATGGAAATCAGACCTGACCGATAAAATGAAATGCAGTTTCTTCCAGGCAGCGGTTGTATCGATGCTGCTATATGGATGCACTACATGGACGGTAACTAAACGGCTGGAGAAGAAACTAGACGGCAATTACACAAGAATGTTGAGAGCAATATTGAACAAGTCCTGGCGACAACACCCCACAAGACACCAACTATACGGCCACTTGCCTCCCATCACGAAAACTATACAAGTTAGACGAACCAGACACGCAGGACAATGCTGGAGAAGCAAGGACGAGCTCATAAGTAATGTACTCCTATGGAACAAACAAAACTCCTATGGCCAAACAAAAGCAGGATGACCAGCTCGAACTTACATACCACAGCTATGTGGGGACACAGGATGTAACCCTGAAAACCTGCCAGAGGCGATGAATAATTGGGAGAAGTTGCGAGAGAGGGTCAGGGATATCTGTGCTGGCGGCACGACATGATGATGATGATGATTATTGCATATAAATCATCGTAAATCATTTAATGCCAATTCCTTTTCATATACATATATATTAAATACATAATTTCTAAACACAATTTATTGATAATATTTTAAATGAACCTGAGCTCAATTTTTACTCTGTAAAATGGTTTATTTTATTCTATCTTATACGAATGATTCTATTTATCTTTAATCATTTGTTTGCATACAATTCAATATTTTCAAGTATTGCTATGTATCACGAACAAGTCCATTAAACATCAGTCATTTGTTTATACACAGTTAAATGTAAAAACGATTTTATTTCAAACAATTCCTTTTAGCATAAATTCACAGTTTTTTTTTATTTACATGCAGCTAAATGTAAAAACAGTTCTATTTGAAACTATTCACTTTTGCATAACTACACGGCTTTTTTTTTTGTCTTTCGGGCAAATACCCTTGGGAAAGGTATGAACCCTATCATCCTCCCAGCTATGGGTTAAATAGCACCACAACTGTTCTTCTAGGAGAGTAGCTTTGGCATTAAATAACCTATAAAGGTTGATATGCCATTAAACAAAGAAACCAAACCAAACCAAACGGCTTTTTGGTAATACAAAGTTAAATGTAAAAACAATTCTGTTTAGTTTAAGTACACACTTTAAATGTCAAAGAGTTGCCCCATGGATAGGACCCTGTCAGGTGCCACGACTCCAGACCAGACTGGACCCGGGAGCAATGGCAATGAAGGGGTATTCTGCATTCCCCAAAGCTCCAGAGATGTAACCTCATTGTCAGATTGTTTAAGGTCATATATCCAGGACACTCATTGGGGAGTCTTACCCCTCTTCAGAGATGCAGTTGATGTATTCGGCTGGGGCTGCAGTCGGCTGAAATGCAGTTGATGTATTCGGCTGGGTTCAGTCGGCTGGGGCTGCAGCCCCAGCCGACTGAACCAATCAAGTCGGTGGGGAATGTACGAAGGCAAATCATCAACCAGACGCAAAAGAATAAAAATAATTCTGGAGGAAAATATAGGAACAGAAACAACACGACAAAAGGACGAATGGATAAATAACATGAGAAATTAATTACGACTCAAGGAATGCCTTGAGGCGATCCATTACTTGGAATCACTGAGAGCAACACTCAAGAGGCTATCGGTCAGATGGAAGTCAGACCTGATCGATAAAATAAAACGCAGTTTTTTTTCCAAGCAGCGGTCATGTCAATACTGCTATATGGATGAATCACATGGATGCTAACTAAACGTATGGAGAAAAAGCTTGACGGCAATTACACAAGAATGTTGCGAGCAATATTGATTAAGTCCTGGAGGCAACAACCCAAAAAGCAGCAGCTGTGTGGTCACCCGCCACCCATCACGAAAACTATCCAAGTTAGACGAACCAGACATACGGGACACTGCTGGAAAAGTAGGGACGAGTTCATAAGTGATGTACTCCTGTAGACCCAATCACATGGACGATCAAAGGCAAGACGACCAGTTAGAACCTATATACAACAGCTCTGTGCCGGGAGCGATGGACGACAGAGATGGGTGGTGGGAGAGGGTGAGGGAGATCCGTGCTGGTGACGCAACATCATGATGATGATGTTATGGCATTCATGGATTCTAGCTTAAAATGTTAACGTATATCCACGGCAGCTTGGCTTTTCAACCGAGTAAAGGCATAGAACAAACAAATATTCCCGTTGACTTAGGAAGACATCTAAGAAAGAAGTGTCCCTATCAACTATCAACTGAGAACGTCTATGATGTGGAAGATATTGAACGCACAGAATAAAGAAGAGATCTGTAACTCACTTGTATACCAGGGACTATTTCTGGCCAAACAAAAAAAAAAAAGATACCGCGCAGGAGCAAGTAGAAGAGGTTACCTAATATACATGGATTAGCACATCTGCAAGGAGAGAAAAACTAAGATGAAAAATGTAGGGATCAAAAGAATTGACTAGAAAAAGACTTATGATATGACCCCGCAAATTTGGATAATAGAACGTATGAGGATGTACAAAATATTCGACAAAGTTATGAATTTCAATACAGAAGTCATAAAAAAAGGAAAGGGGATTTAACAACGGGAGGAAAAAGTTTAGCTGAGGTGAAAATCCAGGGCGGCATCTTCCAGGGAGACTCTTTACGTCTATAAATTTTTGTAATAGTAATGGTATCACTTAGTGTCATAAATAGGAAGGGTTCTAGTGGCTACAAATTTACAAAATCAGAAAATAAGATTAGTATATAAATGAACGAGAACCGAGCTATATGGGAAAAAAATCAATAAATAAACTCTGATACAAACAAATACCTACAGCCAGGATATGTGAACAGAATTAAGCATTGAAAAAATTACCATATTTGTGAAAAAGAGAAAAAGAGAGACAATAGAAGGAATTGAACCAGAAAAAGAATGAAAACGCCAGGAGAAAAGGAAAAATAACAAGTTCTTGGGATTTCTGGAAATAGACACCACGAAACAATCAGAGATGAAAGAAAAAAAAAATCAAGAAAAGAATTGGAAACGTTTTATGAATTCCCCTAAGAATGGGTCGAGAATTTGAGGTACTGGTTAGTGGCCAGGCCGGTGTTTTGGTGAATTCCCCTAAGAATGTGTTTGAGATTTTATTTGAGGTACTAGTTAGTGGCCAGACCAGGTTGTGAAGGTCCCCCTTGAATGGGGTTGAGAATTTTGGGGGTTTTGTAGGAGGCCAGACCGTTGTGTTGAAGAGGATATATTGAAACAGGGGTTGGGAGATCAGGGAGTATGTGTGCAAAATCTTGACGTATTTCGTTGTATGTACCGAAAAATTTATGAACTCGGTTTTGAATTATTCGTAGTGGAAATACTTGTCAGAAATTGAATAAACGGGGGTGCACGAACCCATAGTTAATATATTAAGGTAAAGACAGAGAGAAGCAGATACAAGGTTAAAAAAATATTGAGTGAGTGATTATATATAAAAAAAAGGAAAAAAGAAAAGAAAAGAAACTTGAACACTTTTGAACACAGCATAAAAAAAGAAAAAAACTAACATTTTTAGAAAAAATTGACAGTGCATAGATTGAACAAAAGAAAAACCGAACATTTGTTTAAACTTATTGAAATTTAATTGTGGACATATTATTAATATTGTTTTGACTTTTTCAGAATAGTTGAAAAATTAGTAAAAAAAAAAAGGCGACATTAAAATTATTTGTTCTGTTTCATATTATGAAATTTGACGAAAACTATTCACAGGGGATTTGATATTAAGTTTATGAAGATTTCAAAATTATGTTGATTCTAAATTTTTTTGGAAGACTAAATTTTCGTGGAACAGGAAATACATTTTTTGAATTTCTATTTTCAAGCTAATCACGGGTTGACTCGAGATTAGGACAGAGATTCATCCAAGTTGTGTTACGGATTGTTTTGGGGCATACGGTAAGAAGTAATTCTATAGAAGAATTCACCGTCCCATGGATTTGTTGAAGGCTTGTGGTGGCCAGAATTTTCAGCTTGGAGTCCCAAGTTGATGGAATAAAGGAAGAAAAGTCGTGGCCTGCTCCAATATGTTATGGATGATGTCTTGGATCTTTCAGTCTCGATGATGTTTTGGATTCGTGCGTGATTTGGCGAAGTGAAACGAACCTGGAAAAGGCGAGGTGTCTATATCTTAGTGGCCACAAGGGTTCCTGATTAAATTGAAAAGCAGCCCGGCGAGGGTGTGATCAGGTAAAGCATGTTCCTCAAGGGTTTATAGACCAATAGGCACGGTAACAGAAAATTAATAATGAAAAATGAGTAACACATTGCTAATGAATATTTTTGCGTGGTCTATTTTAGGTGGTTTACAGCATGCGTGTCAGATTGTGATACATTTTAATGGATTGTTATTTTATGGGATTGTGATGCATTGTTTTGAGCCATGATTTTTATTGACTTATGAGGAATGTTTTGGACCTTGAAGATATTGTTTTTTCGTTTGTGGAATTCTCCAGTTACTCCAAGTAGGAACATGTTGAGTTGAGGACTGGGGTGTGGTCATAAGGAATTCAGGCGAAATGTATTGCTGGAAAGACCAGGGTCACTAGGTTTGTGACCAGGATTTGGGACCAGAGTTTGGTCCTTTTATGGTTTTGAGATTCTTCAGGGAATTGCAGGGGCCCTACTGTGTTTTTGGCGGATGAAAGATGCATCTGTACTGTAATTTGATGCATGCATGTCGGGATAGCCAACTGCGCTAAGAATAGTATGAAAAAAAATTAGATAATAATTAGCCTGGGCAAGTGTTACATAGTGAAAAGTTCACCTATTTGTTCTAAGATTGTATTATTTTTGCTGCTGTTCAAGTAAATTTTTTTTGTATTTTTGCTGTTGTGGTCCTTGAGCCTTATTTGTAAGATTATGTGTGAGGGGGATGGAGATGGACGTGAAAAAAACGTCAACGGGCAGACATTTTGAATAATAAGTGGGGAATAAGTGTTATGTATTGATCCTTGACCGAGCCATCAATCAGAGAGGCACCTGTGTAAATAAGCGGAAGAAGAAGAGGAAGCAACTGGACGTTATGAAAGAATGTAAGCAGATGCAAGCGGCCATTGAGTTAGTTGGGGGACAGGAAGGCCAGAGTGAGAACCAGTTTGCTGACTGAGAACACCCTCTGAGAGTTATGGCCGTCAGCGACCCTCGGTTGAGCAACTCTAGCAAAGATACGGAAGAAGTGCTAAGTGGGTTCTTGAAGATAACACACCGTGCTACGGTCAAGAGAAGAAGTTGGATCAATATAGCAGTTCCCTCCTGTCTCCACTCATCTCTCACACACCACAGAAACATCGACCCTTTCGAGAATAAAGTGTGAGAGACACATATTTGTATAAACAAAAGTGTCTTCTTTCGTTTATTGGAGTTCGTAAATCAATGTTAGGATTATGGGTATACAACAGAATGAGACCTATCAGATTATCTGGGATTTTCAGATACGTGCCGATCGCCTAATTCGGGACAGAAGACCAGAGCTAGGGTTTATTAATAAAGATATATGAATAAAAGAAATAAACTTTTGCCGTTCCGTCGAAACACATAGTGAAAATAAAACAACGCGAAAAGATAAACAAACACTTGAACCTTGCAAGAGAATTAAAAAAGAGTGACGGTTCTACCAATTGTAGTTGGTGCACCTGGAACTGTTTCCAAGAACTTGGAAAAGGAACAGGAGGAAGCGGAAATCAGTGGGATAATATAACCATGCTGACTACTGTATTGTAGTCCCGAGAGGTTTTGTAAGAGTGTTGGAATAGTTGGAAATCGGAGGACGAATAGAGACCTTACAAACGACAATATTGTTGAGATCGGCCAGAATACTGAGAAGAATCCAGGAGACCCAACGAGAGTTACTGTCACTCAGTTTCCAGTGAAAGACCATCAGCTCACGCTGATATGTGAAACTCAAAAAATAAAACAACAATAATGATAATATAAAACGACTGGAAATAATTAAAACGCCGGTGGAGATGAAAACGTTTTGAGGATTTGATAACTTTTTGATGTCATTTAGTTTTTGGATAGCGTGGCGAAAAGAATTGACTGAAAGTTTCATGCTAATTAATTAAATGAATCGCGGAAATGAAGCGAGGAAGTTCGGAAAAAAATATAAAAACATTAAAAAAATGAGAAAAGTTTTTCAAAAATTAAATCAAGAAATTCAGAAGAATTAAAATGTTGAATAAAAAAAGAGAAGAATCTTCGGAAAGGAAAGAAAGAAAGAAAGAAAGAAAGAAAGAAAGAAAGAAAGAAAGAAAAACGAGAGCGAGGAAAAAAAGAGAAATACAGAAGAGAAGAAAAGCAATGAGAGTCGAGAAGAAAGAAAGGCGGAAAATTATAGAAAAGGACGAACGTAAGTGAAACTTTGTAAGATGGAAAAAAGAAAAAAAAGGGGTCTTTGCAAAATGGAAGGAAGGAAAAGAAAAACAGTGGGACAAAAAGACAAATAAATGAAAGAATATAGAAAAAATTTTAAAAATTAATGTGATACCAAAATCTTTTTTGGTATCACATTAATTTTTAAAATTTTTAGTGAGAGAAGGAGTGAGTAATAAATATGAAAAATACTGAAAGAAAAAGTAAAATTTTGAAAGAAAGAAAGGAAGAAAGAAAGAAAGAAATATGTTTTACTTTAGATTATTATCTTGTGGATACTCGATTCTTGATGGTAAGACTTCCCCAACGAGTGTCCTTAATATGACACTAAACAATCTGATAGTTAGGATTCTGGAATACTTGAGCTTTGGGGAAAGCGGAGAACCCATTGATTAACATTACTCCGAGGTCCACTCAGGCCCAGAGTCTTAACACCTGATACAGTCCTATTTATGGATCGAATTGTTTGACATTTAAACTGAGTGCAAACAAATGACTCATGCTAAATTGATTAGTCAGAAAAAAAACTGTTTGATAATTTAACTGTGTGTAAACAAATAACTGATGTTTAATTGAATTGTTTGTGATACGTAGAAATACTTGGAACCATTTAACTTGGTTGACTTATGATGCTAAATTGAATTGTTGGAAATAGAACTGTTCGATCATTTAACAGTGTGTATTTGCAAAATGTTTTTACAAATCATATGTATTTACAAGGTGAAACGATAAAATTGTCGTCCTAACGAAAACAACACTACAGCTTCATTTTAAAACTTTTATTG
The DNA here is from genome assembly GCA_963585895.1 of Sepioteuthis lessoniana. Lineage (NCBI taxonomy): Eukaryota > Metazoa > Mollusca > Cephalopoda > Myopsida > Loliginidae > Sepioteuthis > Sepioteuthis lessoniana. The sequence goes on from OY757942.1 coordinate 30,057,877, forward strand.
AAAAAAATCAATTCAGTTAACTTGATTATGTAGTAGAGCTGACATCTATTTAATGTAGCCACCTTCAGCCTCAATCCCCACCTCAATACGGATCCGGAATTGGGAGCATGCCTTTTGCACAAGCGCCGGCGGAAACTCGGTGAATACTCGGCGGATGGTGGCGATCAGGCTGGCTTTGGTGTTGTTGGAGGTCATGTTGGTGATGTTCTCGACGTATGACCAAACGAATTAGTCGAGCGGGTTCAGGTCGGGGGGGGAGGGTGGCCAGTGAGAAAAGTCATAGCACTCCTGACGCCAAGCCTGGATCCCTTTGGACTTGTGGGCCGGCACCGAGTCCTGCTGCCACACCCAGGGTCTGCCACCGGCCACCTGATTGCACCAGGGGATCAACACACTCTTCAGCACATCCACGTACACTTTAGTGCTGACTTTCAAGACGACTTCGAAGATGTGAGGTGGCATGATGTGGCTCTCAGTTGAAACCACACCAAATACCATAATCGTAGCCGGAAACTTTGTTTTCATCGCCCTGGGCACGTTGAACCGTCCGGATTTCCATTTTGAGGGTGCTGGCAATGGTCCTGTTGTCATAAGTTGGATCGGTAGAGAGCATGTGTTGTGCAGCGGCGCATCTCCGATCTCGCTCATTGAACATTGTGTCACTTTCAGACATGACAGAAGAAATCTATCGCTCTTGGGATTTGTACACAACTGGCCAACTAGTAGATGGTCTGCAACAAAAAAAGAAAAGCGATTTTCATTAAACGGAAATGGAATCATGCCGTCTTTTCTAGGGCGACAATTTTATCGTTCCACCTTGTAATATATATGTAAAAACAGGATTTGACATTCAATGATATTTAATGGTTGATATCCACTAAAATCAAACCACCAACCAACCACCCAAACAAACAAACTCTCAAGTTTGTCTTTGTTCATCTTTAAATTTCTTAACACTCTAATCTCTTCAACGAATAGTTGATTTATAGATTGATTTAACGGCATGTCAAAAGGTCATTTTAGGACTAAAGGTTACTAAATGTTTGCATTTTTGTGCTGTTGCTTCTTAAGAGAGTTTTTTTTTTCACACAATACGAAAATTTTCAAGAGCATCTACAGACACATCGGGTTATAACGGATCCAGGAGTAAAATTATAGAAAGACGTACTCCCACTCCTAAGATCTCCAGAATTGGGGCCTAAAAACGAATGTGATAAGAGAAATGAATAATGAATACAAAGAAAGAAGAAAGCAAATAAAGAAAGATAAAAATGTAATGCTTCGAATGCGGAAAAATTCTTCATTACCATTACTCCCAGGTCAACTCTATTTTTGCAATCTAATTCTTAAATAGAGGTGTTTCGTAAATATGACATTGTAAAATTTAAAATTTGAACAAACACCGTAAAACTTTCTAAAGTTATTCGCGAAAGAATACGATTTCTACTTTCCTGCAGAAGCGAAGTATGTCACCACACGAATAAAACGTTAATTTTAACATGGTGGTGTTAATTTTTTTCAGACATATTACTCAATTGTTTATAAAAAAGATATGCCGCATTTTTGGTTTCAATGTTCTAGAGTTTGGTTGTATATCATGTCTAATGACATCCATGTTCATTGCAATGTTCAATTTGAAATAATAATATAGATGTACTTTTTTTAAGTAGAGGAATTATATTGTGAATTGAGTTACCATGACCAGAAAATCCGGTGACACTTGCATGCGACATTCGGAAGCAGAGGACACTACTCCGACCTTATTAGGTCACATCAGCAGTATGTACTGTGATCTCCCCCACTGGAGATCGAACCAACGACCACAGAATGCAGAACCAAAACTCTACCACTGAGCCTTCAGTCCATATCGACCGCGAGTGATGCCAAATTAACTTGTCATCGCAATTGCGCGGCTAATTAACCTGAATGTGTCTAGCAAGTTACATCCGTACAGAGGACACGGTCACCTCCAGGACCACGTCTTCCCGAGAGGATAGGAAATACACATCCGCTTAATTATTGTAACTTCAAGAACAAGGATATAGATGTGCATTTTGCTTTTTTTGGAGAGAAATTATATTTGGTTTGGTTTGGTTTGGTTTCTTTGTTTAATGGCATATCAACCTTCGTGGATTATTTAATGCCAAATCCATTCTCCGAGAAGAACAGTATTGGTACTATTTAACCCATAGTTGGGAGGATAAGAGTGTTCATACCTTTCCCAAGGGTATTTGTCCGAAAGTGAACGCAATAGCGCGACTGGAGTTCGAACTCGCGTGCTACGATTTCGCAGATCATCATTTACACCATGGGGACACCCCAAATTATATTGTGAAATGTTATTGAAATATTGTTATTGATATATTGTGAAATGTTATTGAAATAATAAATTTTACATTACAGTATATGGTTTATTCATTTTTTAATAAAAAATTATTCTGCACCAGATTATCAGGATTTTATTATTTCTTGACGAACATTATACAATGAAAACGGATATTATTATATAGTGTTTATTAGCATTGAACACTGTAACCATAAATAAATCATATAAATTGGAATATGACGTTTATTGACTTTATTTTACATGTTAATATTTTTGATAACAGATTTTTAAAGCCAAAGAGTTTGGTAATGAATAACATATTATATTATCCGTATTGATTGTACAATTTTCTATTAGATATAGTAACATTTTCATGCATTGGATTTAGACGACCATTATTTAAAAAATCAGATAGATTTACTTACAAATGGGACAAATGGTCGCGCTCAAATGGGCACGACCAATTTTCCCATTAGTAAATAAAAGTACCTGTTTATATGCAAAAAGAAAGCAAACCAAAATAGAGAAACACAAACTTCTTTAATCATTTTCTATCAGGTTTTTAATTATTATAATCGAAATAATAAAAAAAATAAACCACCACAGAATTCTTCTTCTCTTGAAGTTCTTATTGGATTATTTCCCATTTTATTTTTCCTTTATACCCGTAAGATTAAAACCTTACATAAACACATCACTCTTTCTCCATTCTATCTTTCTTCCTTTCTTTCTTTCTTTTCAGTCATCTATTGGCTTGAGTTGTATCTTTCTTTCTTTCTTTCTTTCTTTCTTTCTTTCTTTCTGTTCAGTCATCTATTGGCTTGGGTTGTTTTTTTTTCTTTCTTTCTTTCTTTCTTTCTGTTCAGTCATCTATTGGCTTGAGTTGTATCTTTCTTTCTTTCTTTCTTTCTTTTTTTCTTTCTTTCTTTCTTTTCAGTCATCTATTGGCTTGAGTTGTATTTTTCTTTCTTTCTTTCTTTCTTTCTTTCTTTCTCTCTCTTTTCTTTCTTTCTCTCTTTCCTTCTTTCTGATCAGTAATCTAGTTGCTTGAGTTGTATTTTTCTTTCTTTCTTTCTTTCTTTCTTTCTTTCTTTCTTTTCAGTCATCTTTGGCTTGAGTTGTATTTTTCTTTCTTTCTTTCTTTCTTTCTTTCTTTCTTTCTTTCTGTTCAGTCATCTAGTGGCTTGAGTTGTATTTTTATTTATTTATTTATTTATTTATTTATTTATTTATTTTCAGTCATCTATTGGCTTGAGTTGTATTTTTCTTTCTTTCTTTCTTTCTTTTCAGTCATCTATTTGCTTGAGTTGTATTTTTCTTTCTTTCTTTCTTTCTTTCTTTCTTTCTTTCTTTCTTTCTTTTCAGTCATCTATTTGCTTGAGTTGTATTTTTCTTTCTTTCTTTCTTTCTTTCTTTCTTTCTTTCTTTCTTTCTTTTCAGTCATCTTTGGCTTGAGTTGTATTTTTCTTTCTTTCTTTCTTTCTTTCTTTCTTTCTTTCTTTCTTTCTTTCTGTTCAGTCATCTAGTGGCTTGAGTTGTATTTTTATTTATTTATTTATTTATTTATTTATTTTCAGTCATCTATTGGCTTGAGTTGTATTTTTCTTTCTTTCTTTCTTTCTTTTCAGTCATCTATTTGCTTGAGTTGTATTTTTCTTTCTTTCTTTCTTTCTTTCTTTCTTTCTTTCTTTCTTTCTTTCTTTCTTTCTTTTCAGTCATCTATTTGCTTGAGTTGTATTTTTCTTTCTTTCTTTCTTTCTTTCTTTCTTTCTTTCTTTCTTTCTTTCTTTCTTTTCAGTCATCTATTGGCTTGAGTTGTTTTTTCTTGATATTTATTTCATTCTTACATTCTTTCTTTTTTCTATTGTTTTTTTTTTTTTTTTTTCAAATTCACCCTATAATCTTTTCCTCTTTATTCTATTTTCGAACATTGTATTCAAAATTCAGTTTTACTTTTCCTTTTTTTTTTTCTTATTCTATTTGTTATTCTGTCTTTTAATTTTTCCCGTTTACTCACTTCGATTTTTTTCCATCTTAGTTTTGCTTTTCGTTTATTGTTGCTAGATTTTTCTCTTCTTTTTATTTTTTATTCATTTAGTAACTTTTTTTCTTTCTTTCTACCTTTCATTTTTTCACTGTTCATTCTTCTATTTTCCTTTTCTTTCTTTCTTTCAGATTTGCTCTTTCTTTCATTGTTTCTTTCTTGCTTGCTCTTTTTTCTTTCCAATTTGAGCTATTCCTTTCCATTTTGTTTCTTTCCTTCTGTTTTGTTCTACTTCTTTCTTTCTTTCTTTCTTTCTTTCTTTCTTTCTTTATCAATTTTTGTCCACCTTTTTTATTTTATTTTTCTCGCTAGCATTTTTCTTTCTTCTACTTTCTGAATACTTTTCATCTTTCTTTCTTTCTTTAACTCTTGTTTTTCTCTTCCTTTTTCATGCCTCTTTTAGTCACGTTTTTATCTTTATTTCATTTAAAACTCTTTCCTTCTTCTTTCCTTTGTAATCTTTTCTTCTTTTCTAAGATTTTCTTTACTGTTTTGTGCGACCAGCTTTTAATCCCTTTTTGTAATTCTTATCTTCATTTCTAAAATTTTAATAAACATTCCCAATTTTATTGTTATTTTTCAAACGAATGCGGACGCACTTACACTTTTTTCAACACTCGTTATATCTCACCTTCACTCTCTCCCCACCCTCTCTTCCGTTCTTTCTCTCTCTCTCCTTCTTTTTCTCTCTCTCGCTTTCTCTTATTCACTCATTACTTCTCTTTTATTATTTCTTTCCTCTTCATCTCTCTTCATTTCTTTGTTTCCCCCTCCCCCGTTACAAAACTCTTCTTTTTACATTTTATTGTATTTTTCTCCCACGTGTTTGCCCGTTCAACTCAAGAACTTCTGAAGCCCCCCCCCCCGGTCACACTGCACAACACCCGGCCTTTCTCATTTTAATGAATGAGTCTGAAGTGCGCTGAATGGGCGGAGACTGAAGGCGTATTTGAGCTAGGGTAAGGGTTCTTTACAACGCCAAACACGGTGGTAGGCAGGGTAGGAGAAAGATGGCTTGAGTAATGCTCAGAACTTTAACGACATCGTAAAACAAAAATTAAACAACAATTAGTTTTGTGCCTGGTCGTTTTATTTATTTGTTGTTTTATCTTTTTCTTCCTTTTTTTTCTTTTTTTCGATATTTGTGTTATGGCGTGAGATTTCCACTCCCTCGGGTTCCGGTTGTCACACACGCAGTCTACGAGCCCCAAAGCAAGACCGCCCGAACACAAAGCGGTCATACGTACATGGAAATCTTCAGATGAACAGTCAATTAGCCAAGCACACATCGAAAACGTAAAGAGCTGCGCCAACTGTAGTGTAAAGTTCGGCAAACATGTCTCAGTGACACTTTTCGTGAGAGTAATAAATCCGGTCGACGTGGGATGCCCTAGTAGGACGGATTTATATACTGATATATCAGAAACGAAAAAAGATCGTCCCCCGACGGTGCAAAAAAGAGCATAGATAGATAGATAGATAGATAGATAGATAGATAGATAGATAGATTTCCTTTATCTGGTGATAGATAGATAGATAGATAGATAGATAGATAGATAGATAGATAAATAGATTTTCTTTTTCTGGTGATAGATAGATAGATAGATAGATAGATAGATAGATAGATTTTCTTTTTCTGGTGATAGATAGATAGATAGATAGATAGATAGATAGATAGATAGATAGATTTTCTTTTTCTGGTGATAGATAGATAGATAGATAGATAGATTTCCTTTATCTGGTGATAGATAGATAAATAGATAAATAGATTTTCTTTTTCTGCTGATAGATAGATAGATAGATAGATAGATTTCCTTTATCTGGTGATAGATAGATAGATAGATAGATAGATAGATAGATTTCCTTTATCTGGTGATAGATAGATAGATAGATAGATAGATTTTCTTTTTCTGGTGATAGATAGATAGATAGATAGATTTCCTTTATCTGGTGATAGATAGATAAATAGATAAATAGATTTTCTTTTTCTGCTGATAGATAGATAGATAGATAGATAGATTTCCTTTATCTGGTGATAGATAGATAGATAGATAATGAAGAGACTGAGATAGATTCATAGATATGAAATAATTTTTAACGATATAGATACTTACATGGATTGATAGCTAGCTAGATAGATAGAGAGAGAGAGAGAGAGAGAGAGAGAGGGAAAGGGAAAGAGAGAGAGAGAGAGTTGTAAACTTACTTAAGAAAAGAGAGACAAAGGCAAGAGCAGAAAAAGAGATGTGACTCTATTTAAAGGTGTATAAACAGAGATATGAACAGACAACAAATGATTGATATAAACACACATAACTGAATCTATTTCCAATGTTTGTTTTATTCACTTTTCCACTTATTTTTATCATCTTCTCAAATGTACAATAATCTACCATTTCTCCAAATATATAAATATATATTTTTTTCTTTTCTTTTTTGTTGAGAGAAATAAGTAAATATTTTTAAAAGAATAGTTCCACAGAGATTTTTTTAAATTATTTATTTTACTCCTACACGCATTTCTAGCTTCTTATCGCTGTCGTCAGGGAGCGTTTAATGACGTCTGGCGGTATCGTCTTTGATTTATATAGTGACGACCGCTTTGATAGATATGCCGTTCTGCAGGCGTTGGTCCTCACTTTCTTCTTCTTCTTCTTCTTCTTCTTCTTCTTCTTTGAACAAGAGTGTGTTGTTTTGGAATACTTCTCTTCCCGCGATTAATCTTTTATAGTTGATATGCCATAAAGTTTATTAGTTGTCTTTTCTGGGTCATTGTGTGTGTGTGTGTGTGTGTGTGTGTGTGTGTGTGTGTGTGTGTGTGTGTGTGTGTGTGTGTGTGTGTATGTGTGTGTGTGTGTGTGTGTGTGTGTAAAGTTACAATCCTCTGTATGTGTATAGTTTTGTGCAGTTTAATGTTGTGCCTTAAAATCTAACTACCTTCTACTTTGTTCTCAGTATGTTTGTGGGTGTGTTTTTGTTTCTGTCAGAAGGCAAATAAAATTTAAATGATTAAACTTTATTATAAGTTTTATTTCTTTTGACTGTTTTATATCATTTAAATATTAAAAGACAATTTAAGAAGTCCCAGTGGAATATCAGGATATGTATCACCATGTTAGCAAGAGAGCCTTTCTATCCGCTTAAAAACTTGTTATTTAAAAAGAGAATACGGGTTGATTGCAACGCGGTCCCCAATTGTGATTTCCACTCGAGAGTAAACCCCATTGAAGCGGCTAACGTGCTAAACTTTGATATCGAAGTAAGCTAGTTCGAACACCAGTCCTGCAATTTAAGTTCACTTTTAGACTAATACATAGGGAAAGGTATGAATTCCCTTATCCACCTGCTAAGGGTTAAATAGTACCGCCTCAGTTCTTTTAGAAGAATCGCTTTGGCATTAAATAACCCAAGAAGGTTTATATGCCATTAAAAAAAAAATAAACTTGTGCTAAAGGTGAATATTCCACAGAATCTAAAAAAATGAATGTTTCCTAATATACTTTTTATAAAAATAAAAACTTAATTCGTTTATAAAGCTAAACGATCTCCCTCCTTGACTTTGTTTTGAGATATTCCGTTTCAGTCGTTATATCCCAGCTTGTGAGCCTCTCAGTGACCGAAGCTTCAAATACCCTGTCTCTACCCCTGCATAGCGGTATGAGTATCACTCCACTCCATAAAAGATAAGGGATGTCATTGGTATGACACTCAACAGCGTTTGATGGTGACGCTCCCGTTCTATAGATCTGGGGAGGTTGGTTGGTTTTATGTGGTTTTATGGCATATCAGCATTTGTAGGTTATTTAATGCCAAATACATTTTATACCAATAATCAGTTCTATTTCAAACAATTCAGTTTAGAATGAGTACACAGTTTTATAGTCAAAAATATTTCTATTTCAAACTATTCAGTTTAGTCAAACAGTTCTAATTGAAACAATTCAGTTTAGCATGAATATAGATTTTGTTTACACACAGTTAAATGTCAAAATAGTTCTATTTAAAAAATCATTTTAACGTAAGTACATTTTTATTGTCAAAAACAGTTCCATTTCAAACAATTTAGCTTTGCATAAGTACGCAGTTTAAATGTTAGTACACAGTTTAATTGTCAAAAACATTTCTATTTCAAGCTATTCAGTTTAGGCTAGCAGTTCTAATTGAAACAATTCAGTTTAGCTTAAGTACAGTTTCAATGTAAAAAACAGTTCTATTTCAAGCAATCCAGTTTAGCATAAGTACGCAGTTTAGTTCTATTTAACCCATAGATAAGATTCTATCAGGTGCTACAACTACGGGCCATAGTGGACCTGGGAGCAATGGGAATGAAGGGGTACTCCACATTCCTCAAAGCCCCAACATTACTGGAACCTCACCATCTGAGTGTTTAGTGACATATCTAGGACTCTCGTCACGGAGTGAAGTCTTACCTCTCTGCAGAGAAGCAGTTGGAGTATTCTGCAGCCCTAACCCACTGGCCAAGATCTAAGGAGTGTTGATTATCTAAATAAATATGATATCTGTTCTTTGCCAAAACTCCTTGGAGTGGTAGTACAAGTTATTGATTCGAAGTAGTAAAAGTTAATGTACCATTTATAGGTCAAATAGATCTGTTTGCAAATTATTTGTATTAGATAGGAATACTTGATATCATATAACGATGGGCAAATTATTTGTATTATATCGGAATACTTGATATCATATAACGATGAGCAAATTATTCTTATTAGATAGGAATATTTGATATCATATAACGATGGGCAAATTATTTGTATTATATCGGAATACTTGATATCATATAACGATGGGCAAATTATTTTTATTAGATAGGAATATTTGATATCATATAACGATGGGCAAATTATTTGTATTAGATAGGTGTTGGGTATCACCCACCTTTTTCCACACAATGAACTAGTCCATCTGCCATATATAGCAGTAGCTACTAATACCAGGGCAGACTAGAAGGTGAAGAGCAGCTTCTTATAGGAATAGTATTAGAGCGTTGGAGACTGGAGATCGCACTAGATCACCTTACTTGCTACCATAATTACAGAAGACAATACTATCGTTGGACTATATCTTTATTCTGTATTCAATAATCCTATGTACTTGTCTACTAATAGTCTCTCTATTGTATGTACTTTTTCCTGAGAATATATCTCTATTTCCTCTTATATCGGGGCTTGTCCTTTATTTAATATTACAAATGTTCACTAACCAGAACGCAACAATAGGAATACTTGATATCATAGAACGATAGGAAAATTATTTGTATTATATCTGAATACTTGATATCATATAACGATGGGTAAATTATTAGTATTAGATAGGAATACTTGATATCATATGCAAAGTGATTAATAGAAAATATAAATATAAACGTATACTATTCCCAAACCTCTTAGCATAAATTAAGCCGACACTGATTGACATGCCATTAAAATCGATCAATGAATCAATCAATTTAAAAGAAGATATGATTAAGTTAAAGACTAACATTTTGATACCAGTTTCATAATTCTCTTTAGTCTAAAATTTATTTTTAAGCCACCCTATCGATGGGGCTTAGAATATACCGATTGTGTCCTCCGCAGATAAATAAGACCTCCTATCCACCTCACCAAAAAATAAGGGATATCCTTGGTATAAAGATAAGATGCATCCGGTAATGAATCTCCAATTTTGGATATTTGAGGAGTGTGAAGTGCCCCTTTTTTGTCATGATTTCTCGACATTTCCCAAATCTCCATTCGATGATTTAGTATCATATTTGTTTAGAGACCGGGTCTTCTCCTTCTGCAATCACTACTGATTAGGATATTACAAACCTAGCAAATAGAGCAATGTTCTATTTGACCCATAGATAGGGGCCTTAACAGACACTACCACAACGGTTTTGAGTGGACCTGATATTAACGACAAGGAAGTGGTAGTAAATATTCTCCAAAACTCTAGAACTGGAGCCTCATCGGCTGGAGTAGTAGAGCTCACCGACTGCTTCTCTTCAGAGGGGTAAGACCCCACCACCACCAACGAGCATCGTGGATATGACACTAAACAATCTGATGGCGAGGTTCCAGTGAAGCTGGAACTTTGGGGAATGCGGAGTACTCCTTCATTGCCATTGCTCTCAGGTCCACTTTGGCCCAGTGTGGTAGCACTTGATAAGGGCCCAATCTATGGGTTAAATAGAACTAAACCATGTTTTCTTGACTTTACTTTTTTTGCATCCAAAGAGCATATTTATGCTATACTGAATTGTTTAAAATAGAACTGTTTTGACATTTAATCTACGTACTTATGCTAAACTGAAATGTTCGAAATAAAACTATTTTGACATCTGAACTGTGTACTTATGCTAAACAGAATTATCTGAAATAAAGATGTTCTGACATTTAACTCTGTGTATTGCCCAGTCGGCTGCAGCTGAAGAATACACTGACTGCACCTCTGCAGAGGGGTAAGACCTCCCAAGTGACTATCTTGGATATGACTCTAGACAATCTAAAGATAAGGTTTCAATGATGTTGGAGTTTTGGGGAATGAGGAGCGCCCCTTCATTGCCATTGCTCCCTGACCCGGAATGGTAACACCTGATAGGGTCCTATCTATGATTTTAATAGAATTAAATGCATACTAAGACTAAACTGAATTCTTTGAATTAGAACAGTTTGACTAAACTGAATGGCTTGAAATACAAATGTTTTTGACTATCATACTGCACTTACATTTAATTTGCGTGCTTATGCTAAACTGAATTGTTTAATATAGAACTGTTTTTGACATTTTACTATCTGTTAACAAAATCTGAATAACTTGAAATAGAAATGTTTTTGACATATAAACTGTGTACTCATGCTAAACTGAATTTTTCTTAAGAGAACTATTTGCATAAAAATGGATTTGGCGTTAAATAACCTACAAAGGTTGATATGCCATAAAACTCAACCAACCATTTAATGATTTAGTGTAATTTTCAGGACATTCATTGCAGGGAGTTCTTACCGCTCATCAGTCGATGTAACCCGTAGCCCCAGGAGACTGAGCTACAACAGCCTCAGCTTGTAGAGCAAAGTTCTATTTGACACACAAATTGCACTCTAACAGGGTCTGATTGGACTTGTGAGAAATGCCAATGTAGAGGTACTCTACATTCCCCAAAATTCCTGAACTGGAACCCCACCATTAAATCATCATCATCATCATGTCGCGCCGCCAGCATGGATATACCTGACCCTCTCTCGCCACTTCTCCCTATCATTAATCTCGCCTCCGGCAGGTCTTCAGGGTTACATCCTGTGTCTTCACATAGCTGCTGTATGTAAGTTCGAGCGGGTCGTCCTGCTTTTGCTTGGCCATATGTGGGGGTCCATAGGAGTACATCACTTACGTGCTCGTCCTTGCTTCTCCAGCAGTGTCCTGCGTGTCTGGTTCGTCTAACTTGTATAGTTTTCGTGATGGGGGGCAAGTGTCCGTATAGTTGGTGTCTCGTGGGCTGTTGTCGCCAGGATTTGTTCAATATTGCTCTCAACATTCTTGTGTAGTTGCCGTTTAGCTTCTTCTCTAGCCGTTTAGTTAGCGTCCATGTAGTGCATCCATATAGCAGTATCGATACAACCGCTGCAAGGGAGGTCTTACCCCTTTTCAGACATGCATGCGACATAACAGGAGTCACAGTTGAGAGAAAGAAAAGATTTGTGGCTGAAGAAATACAAGATGGCAACCCAACAAGAAGACAACCCATGTAGATCACGTGAGGCAAGCAATTGAAACTTGCTTCACCAATGTGATGGCACTTTCCGATTTTCGAACTTTAGGAGGGAGATTTTAGGAAGCTTTAATTTGAAGATGAAATCAACCCAAGTAACAAATTATAAAATTGCCCATGAATATATAAAATGTATATATAAGGGGTATATGTATTTTTGTAGGTCTGCATGTTCCTATTTTAGGTCCGTCTAATTGCTATGTAGTTAGGTGAAAAATGTTATGTTACAATTTGCTTTTGTTTCCTTTAAAAATAATAAAGATTCTGATTGATTTAGAAGAGAATTAAATTTTTATTTAAAAGCTTAAGAATGCACGGCTGATACGAAGGTCATTCAAAAAGTTCTAAGCCCCATCTAGATTTTAGATCTATCATTTACGTCTCGCATTAGTATGAGTCTCACGTGCACATAAATTAAGACAGAAGTTTGATTGTTTGTTAGTTTGTTTGGGGTTTATGGCATATCAAACTATGTAGGTTATTTAATGCCAAATCTATTTTATATACAAATAATCAGTTCTATTTCAAACAATTCAATTTAAGATAAGTACACAGTCTAATGGTCGAAATCATTTCTATTTCAAGGTATTCAGTTCATTTAAACAATTCTCGATCATATGGAAGTCGGACCTAACCGATAAAATGAAACGCAGTTTCTTCCAGGCTGCAGTTGTATCGATACTGCTATATGGATGTACCACATAGACGCTAACTAAGCGGCTGGAGAGGAAACTAGACGGAAATTACACAAGAATGTTGAGAGCAGTATTGAACAAATCCTGGCGACAACAGCCCACGAGACACCAACTATACGGACACTTGCCCCCCATCACGAAAACTATACAAGTTAGACGAACCAGACACGCGGGACACTGCTGGAGAAGCAAGGACGAGCTCATAAGCGATGTACTCCTGTGGACCCCCACATATGGATGTGCAAAAGCAGGACGACCAGCACGAACTTACATACAGCAACTATGTGAGGACACAGGATGTAACCCTGAAGACCTGCCGGAGGCGATGAATGATAGGGAGAAGTGGCGAGAGAGGGTCAGGGATATCCGTGCTGGCGGTGCGACATGATGATGATGATGATTTCAAACAATTCAATTTCGTATAAGTATAGATTTTGGTCTACACACAGTTAAATTTCAAAACTGTTCTATTTCCCACAATTCTGTTTAGCGTGAATACAGTTTCAATGTCAAAAACAGTTCTGTTTCAAACTATTCCGTTTAGCAAAATCACGGAGTTTAAATGGCACAGTAATTCTATTTCAAGCAATTCAGTTTAGTATAAGTACACAGTTTAGTTTTATTTAACACATAGATAGGACCCTCTCAGGTGCTACCACTCCGGGGCAGAGTAGACCTGGAAGTGATGGCAATGAACGGGTACTTCTCATTCTCCAAAGCACCTGCATTACTGGAACCTCACCACCAGATTGTTTAGTGTCATATCAGGACACTCGTTGGGGGAGTCTTTTCCCTTTACAGAGAAGCAGTCGGTGTATTCGACTGCCCCAGCCAAATGGGCAACATAATTTTGAATTACTTTTCCTAGTTTTATATGTTGATGTAGAATATTGCTCCAACAAAATTGTTCAATTCTGGCTCTTCTTTGTGGGTGAGGCTTATAACCTTCTGAACGACCTGTGTATGGGCACTACTCCAGATAGATAGAATATCGACTGTTAGACGGATGATGAGAGGATTTTTTTCAGGAATTAGATACGGAAAAAATATCTTATTGGATTGAAGAATTCTCTTTTGAAAAAGTGCTGTCAAATAAAATAAAAAAAAGGAAGTAGAGGCACTTCAGATTTAGATAAAGTGTCCGCATCATTTTTCTTTTGCAAACTTTTCACCTTACCTCGTAAAATGTGTAAGTTGACAATTCTACGCCCAAAAGTGTTCCCCCTTTTTTAAAGAATGTTTTTTAGGGTGTCATGTTTGATTTTTTGAGAGAGACAGTGGACGCTCGCTAGGCATTCATAAAACTTAGGTTTCCACTTCACAAAATGGAATTTTAGAAAAAATCCCGAATAATAATAATGATAATAATAAAAATAATAATAATACTAAATAAATAAATAATTAAAATAGATACAGATTGTGCAATCGTCAAGATCATGGAAGGCCTGTGCTTTGTGACGTCACGTGGAATGTGACGGGGGTGGGGATTCCATTTTTTATGAGTTCAAGAACGCCTGATTATAAATGATGTCTGTGAAGACACTCTTATTCCGTTGGTTAAGCACGCACACGGACGCACTATTTTGTTTATACTTGAGTGTCTGAGTGCCATTTTGAAAATGGAAGACAACGGACAATATTTAAGATCTCCATAGCATTAAAAGGCATAAAATTAATGTCATTACCTTTGCTCTTTTAGATTTAAAATAAAATTATGAGGTTCAAGATGATACTCGTGGAATAATTGGAGAACCGAGTAATAGAAGGTAAATGTAGAAAAATAATTTAGTACTTATAGTTAATAGCTGCTAGAAGACCCCTGGACACGTTGGGTCTTCCATAAGCCTCATGTTTTTAATGATTTAACTTACTGCTTACGATTAAAGTCTTAACTTGGCAGTTACTGAGGAACTAAATTTTTTTTTCGTTGCCTTTCTTTTTTATTTACCAGCCTTTTTTTCTTATTATCTCTTACCATTCGATTCCATAGTTTTCATTATACTTTTTATTTCCATCACTTTCTGTTTTTTCTTCATTTTTTCTTCACTGATATCACAGCCTTTGCCTCGATCTTTATTTTTTTTAAATTTATTTCGTTAGGCTTTCCTTCTCCTTTTGTCTACAGTGATATTTTCGATAATGTAATCTTTCTTTCTTTCTTTCTTTCTTTCTTTCTTTCTTTCCTTCTTTATTTCTTTCTTTCTCATCTTTTTACTCTTCTGACTTATTTCTCATTCTTTTATATTACAACGTTTCTTTTTTCCCTTTCAATTTTTCCCTTTTATTCGACCGCAGGTGTTTTCTTTCTTTCTTTCTTTCTTTCTTTCCTTCTTTCTTTCTTTCTTTCTCATCTTTTTACTCTTCTGTCTTATTTCTCATTCTTTTATATTACAACGTTTCTTTTTTCCCTTTCAATTTTTCCCTTTTATTCGACTGCAGGTGTTTTCTTTCTTTCTTTCTTTCTTTCTTTCTTTCTTTCTTTCTTTCTTTCCTTCTTTATTTCTTTCTTTCTCATCTTTTTACTCTTCTGACTTATTTCTCATTCTTTTATATTACAACGTTTCTTTTTTCCCTTTCAATTTTTCCCTTTTATTCGACCGCAGGTGTTTTCTTTCTTTCTTTCTTTCCTTCTTTCTTTCTTTCTTTCTTTCTTTCTCATCTTTTTACTCTTCTGTCTTATTTCTCATTCTTTTATATTACAACGTTTCTTTTTTCCCTTTCAATTTTTCCCTTTTATTCGACCGCAGGTGTTTTCTTTCTTTCTTTCTTTCTTTCTTTCTTTCCTTCTTTCTTTCTTTCTTTCTTTCTTTCTTTCTTTCTCATCTTTTTACTCTTCTGTCTTATTTCTCATTCTTTTATATTACAACGTTTCTCTTTTCCCTTTCAATTTTTCCCTTTTATTCGACCGCAGGTGTTTTCTTTCTTTCTTTCTTTCTTTCTTTCTTTCTTTCCTTCTTTCTTTCTTTCTTTCTCATCTTTTTACTCTTCTGTCTTATTTCTCATTCTTTTATATTACAACGTTTCTTTTTTCCCTTTCAATTTTTCCCTTTTATTCGACCGCAGGTGTTTTCTTTCTTTCTTTCTTTCCTTCTTTCTTTCTTTCTTTCTTTCTTTCTCATCTTTTTACTCTTCTGTCTTATTTCTCATTCTTTTATATTACAACGTTTCTTTTTTCCCTTTCAATTTTTCCCTTTTATTCGACCGCAGGTGTTTTCTTTCTTTCTTTCTTTCTTTCTTTCTTTCCTTCTTTCTTTCTTTCTTTCTCAATCGTTCATATTTTCCTATAATTTTATTCTTTTTTTTTACACCAAATGTTTTCCTCTTTCTTTTCTTCTTTCTTTCTTTTTCTTTCTTTTGTTTGACTTTCTTTCACTCAAATGGAATGATTTTTATTACCATCGACTGGACAACCCACGAATCCATTGGGTTACGATTTATCCTTACATTTCGAAAGGACAGAAGCATACAAACTAGTATGTTATAGTTATCTAAGTTAAATCAAGAATGTAGATGATTTTAAAAATTGATGTTGAGTGATCAAAACCACCAAATTAATCATAATTTATCTGGAGATTTATTTTTATTATTCAGGGTTTCCGGACTATTGTCTTAATCTTTATTGTTTTGTTCTCAACGTTTCGGCCGATATGTCACAAGGGCTCTTCTGATGTTTCTTGTCGAACTCGGGAGCCTACAAGGAACTTCGAACCACGTCATTTATTTAATCCACGGGGGTCGGTTGCTCTGATTCCGTTAACCATAAGTGGGTACAAGTGCAGTCAGGATTGAACCTGCTGAAGATTATGGAACTAATGGCTATAACCGTTACGCTATGTCCTGCGGAAAATTTCTTTATTCTCTAATGAAGTGGCTTTTCAATGTAATGTGTAAAAAAATCTAACACTGATCCGGTGATTGGTTCGGTTTTTGTTATTTAATGGCATATCTATCTTCTTGGGTTATTTAATGCCTAATCCAAACTGTATCGATGATAAGTAAGTTGTAAAGTTGTCTCCCTTTAGTCGAGGGTGACCCGAGGGCTCCTCTTTCAATTGCTACAACACCAAGGTGTAGGGGAGGGCGTTACTCTATTCCCAGGATTTCTCCACTTTACTATTGATCCTCCCCTAATAATGCTGAGTGCCAAGTAAGGCGGCACCAAGTACCACTTTTTGAGTCTTTGGTATGACTCAACCTGGGATTGAACACCGGTCTCCCAGACCATTGGCGAACACTCTACTTATTATGCCAATGGCCCTGTACAAAAAAGGATAAGGTGGTTCATATCTTTCCCATGTCCAAAAGAGAACGTTGTAGGTCGATCGAAGCTCGAATTCGCTTACTACGATTCTTCAGTCCAGCGCTTAATCCATTACACCACGAAGACATCACTCATTTTTGTTGGATTATGTATAAAGTGCAACGATTTTCGTTGCAAAAATACATGGAAACGGGGACTCGAATTCAAATTCTGAACAAGGTTGTTAGCGTTTCGATCCGTGCCGACGTTTTAGTGAAAGACATATGTCTATTTCTTCTTAACCGTGTTAAAGAATCCAGGCTAGGAGAAGGAAAACTCTAAAGTCAAACCAGCTTTACGAAGCTTAAAAATTGCCCTTGTGCCACTTCCTGCTCACGACTGAGATTTGTTTGTTATTTGTTTAGGTTTTATGGCCTATCAACCTTTGTAGGGTGTTTAATACCAAATCCATTTTCATACAAATAAACAGTTCTATTTCAAACAATTCAAACAATTCAGTTTAGCATTAGTTCACAGTTTAATTGTCAAAACAATTTTATTTCAAGCTATTCAGTTACGTCAAACAGCTCTATTTCAAACAATTCAGTTTTGTATAAGCATAGTTTTGTTTTATTCACACACTGTTAAATGTCAAAATAATTTATTTTAAACAATTCAGTTTATCATATGTAGTTTCAATATAAAAAATAGTTCTATTTCAAACAATTCAGTTTATCAAAAGTATGCAGTTTAGTTCTATTTGACCCATAGATAGGACCCTATCAGGTATTACCACTCCGGGTCAGAGTGGACCTGGAAGTGGTGGCAATAAAGGGGTTCTCCGTATTCCCCAAAACTCCCTCATTAGAGGAACCTCACCATCTTATCCGTAAGTGTCATATCTGGGACACTCTTTGGGGGAAGGGCCTTACCCCTACTGCAGAGAAGCAATCGGTGTATTCTACAGCCCCAGTCATCAAGGCAATGTTGGGATGAATTCAGTTAAAAAAAAAAACAAGAAAATGTCACCCTTAGAAAATGTTAAACTTGTAAAATTTTCTGTTTCGCCAAAAAAAAGAAGCTTATGAAAAATTATCGAGACTTTTAACAAAGAAATATTGAGAATTGGCCTTGAAAAATCTTGTGGGCCTCTTTTGGAAACGTTAAAGTTGTGGTTTATTTATTTCTAATTTGAGAGACCCATAATTTTCTGATATCTATACTTGTTCTTATGATTGTGTTATGGGATGATTCCATTGTGTTTGTACAGCGTTTAACAGCAACAAATAATTGAATTAATACTTCATTTAATTTAACAATTTATCAATCAACATGTGAAACAATCAATAACAATATACAGTCCTCCCTATGTATAAAGTTGAGTTTAAGGGACTTAACTGTGCGCAGGAAAAGATATCGGGTATTCTAGAGTTGTCTTTCTAAGAGCTTTTAACGTCCCCGCCTCAGGGAACGTCTAGTGGAATCTGTCTGGTTGGATTTGGGATTTTTGCGCTTAGACTTCTGAGATCATCACCTAATCAGTATATCCAATCACAGATAGCCTCTCACTCCACACACAGAAAGTACCATTTTACTAAACCAACAATTCCTTCAACTATTTCATTTTTCAGTATCTTTGATTTGGATCAAATCTTTCAGTACAAATATTAATTACATCACTGAAGTAGGATCTATTTGGGTGTGGTTTTCATAAAAGTTTAAAAAAAATGAATTTCAAGAGGTAGATGTGTGTGTGTCTGCACATTGACTTCCGGTTTCTTTAAATCATTTGAGGAGGACTTCCGGTTATGATTGAAAATATGAAGAGCACTTAACTCTTCAAACCAACCGTATCTACTCTATTTTCCTCTTCAATACGTAGAAGTTATTTTTGTTGTTGCTTTTTTTTCTCATGGAACATTTTTCTTTTACAACAAATTTATGCTTGAATCGTTCGTATCTTACCATCGCCTTTCTTATTCGCTACTCATTCTGTGTCCCCTCCTCACCCGCACTCTTTTTCTCTCTCTCTCTCTCTCTCTCTCTCTCTCTCTCTCTCTCTCTTTCTCTCTCTTTCTCTCTTTCTCTCTTTCCTTCATTCACTATCTTTTTTCTCTTTTCTCTCTTTACCTTTCCTTTATCTTTTCTTTCTTTCTTCCTCTATCCTCTTTCTTTCTTTCTTTCTTTCTCCTACTTTTATTTCATTTTTCCTTCTTTTATTTTCATTTTTCCTTCTTTCTTTCTTTCTTTCTTTCTTTCTTTGGCACCACTTTCTTTCTAAGTCGCCTCTTTTCTTCATTCTTTTTTCTTGTTAGCCATTTTCTTTTTTCCTTTCTTTCTTTTTTTACTTAGTTTCTGTTCTTTCTTTCTGTTCTTTCTTTCTTTCTTTCTGTTGCTTTTCTTTCTTTCTCTCTGCTGTTTTTTTTTCTTTCTTTCTTTCTTTCTTTCTTTCTTTCTCCTACTTTTATTTTCATTTTTCCTTTTTTCTTTCTTTCTTTCTTTCTTTGGCACCACTTTCTTTCTAAGTCGCCTCTTTTCTTCATTCTTTTTTCTTCTTAGCCATTTTCTTTTTTCCTTTCTTTCCTTTTTTACTTAGTTTCTGTTCTTTCTTTCTGTTCTTTCTTTCTTTCTTTCTGTTGCTTTTCTTTCTTTCTCTCTGCTGTTTTCTTTCTTTCTTTCTTTCTTTCTTTCTTTCTTTCTTTCTTTCTTTCTTTCTATTTGTCATCGACATTCATATTAGAATTAGGCAATTTCCAGTTTTTCTCTTCTCTTTTTCTCAAGTTCTTCTTGTCTATGTTTTCAATTGAAACTTAAAACACTTGCGCACCCTCAAAGACTCTTTGAAACACGTCTATATGGAGAAGAAGATTTTGGAAAAAGATGCAATCACACAATGAAGCCAAATAAGCATTGTGTAAACTAAGTTGAATTATCCCTTAAAAGAAGTTTCCGATCAGCAATCAGATTTTAAATCCAGTCACAATGTGCACTGAGTAAAGACTTACATTGGCACATATATTAGAGGCTCGCTTAGCGAAGTTGGAAATGCAATCACCGACTCGAGTTCGAATCTCATATGTGGCTGTTTCTGATCGAAAATGCCCTAATCTGTGATTTATTTGAGCTATCAGCAAATAATAATGTATACTGGGTTCTTTAACATTGGTTAATCAAATCAGTTTCGTTTTTAAAAAAAACTGACCTTGTGTCATACCCTGCTCTTGACTGAGAGTTTGGATAAATATAAAGTAAGTAAATTTGGCGACCATAGTCGAGGGTGACCAAAAGGCTTCCTTTTCAATAGCTACAACGTTGAGGTGTAGAGGAGGGCGCAACTCCTTTCCCTGGATTTCTCCTCTTTGAAATTTTGGGTAATCATATTTTTTTCTCTCTCTTTGACCGAGTAGTATGATTGGGATCTATGCTTGACTTTCCTTACGTAAGTAACACCAGACACCTCGATATTTTTTGAGTGTTTTCTGACACTCACTATCCTCTGACAGTCTTCAGCCAGTTTTTGAAGTGTAAGATCGGGTTCGTTCTCTTATTTCGACAAAACTCTGCGTCTTATTTCCGCGTCTTTTCCCGACACTAGGCCTTGTGCGAATATCAGACATTTGAAGTTATCCGCTGACAATTCACCTAGTTTAAAATTGACGAAGTTTTTATTGATGACCGAGGCAAACCCTAAATTATCATCACTGTCCCTTTTTGTTAAGTTGAGACATGTCCATCTTTTGTGGAATAGAGACGTTTTGGAGCTGAATAATTCTAACAGTAATTTAACTGTTTCTAAAAAGCCAAGTTTGCGAGTTTTTTTGGTAAGATATAATCTACAAACTTGTTGTGTTCCACAGTTCCTAGCTTTCTTAGGAGTAGCCGGACTTTTTTTGCATCAGTCCAATCGGCACAGTCGGTAATATAGATATCTTCATATCTTCTGTAATATGCCTCAAAGGTCTTATCCTCATCTGGTGCGAAGGAAAATGTTTCGAGTGCGTTCCACGCTGCATTTTGAGTGAAAATAGGTTTACTATCTATAGGCTGGTTATTGCTTAGACTTTTAAAAAGTGCTTCTTGTTTTTGTAATTCAAAGAAAAACCGTAGTTGTTTTTCCTCGTTTTTAAAGATTCTTTCTCCGTTTTCTTTCTGAAGTTGAAGGGGTTTTTCCTCATTTATTTGTTAAGTCTCCATTTGGAACTTCATCATTTGTGCAAACATTTCTTTAAGGTCTTCCATTTTTTTAGGCTTAAAAAAATCTATTCAAAAAAATTTTTTTTCTCTTGAGGGGTGGGATTTTTTTTTTTTAAATATCCACTATCCGACACACTCCGACGTTTGTATAATTTGATACCTTGTAGTTGTTTAACAAAAATCTTGTTCGGTTCGTTGTATGCTGGAACTTAGTTGTAGATTCTTTTACAACTTGTAGTTGGGTATCTCTTTGTTGTTGCGATGTATCTTCGCCAGTATGTTGAGTGATTAACCCCTTTTGCTTGTTGGAGAGTCCCTTTTTTCGTTCGAGTTCCTCGTCGCCAGTATGTTGTGGCTCCGGAAAGAGTCACTAATGAAAACACAAACACGAATATTAGATAGCAGATCATATTACACAAGAAATATAGAGTTACATATAAAAGGTAAGAAGTCTCGTACTGTTCGGATAACAACGGTGCTGATCTGCCTTCTGGCAGTGAAATCACTGGTGCTAATAACGGTGAGAAGAGTCCATTATGGTAAGATGGGTAAGGCACCCACCCAACAATATCAAACAATTCAGATGAGCATAAGTACGCAATTCCAAGTTATTTAGTTTAGTGTAAGTCCGCAGATTAGTTCTATTTAACCCATAGATAGGGCCCTGTCAGGTAGAACCACTACGGGTCAGAAGGGACCTTGGAGTGATGGCAATAAAGGGGTGCTCCACATTAACCAAAATTCCAATATCCCTGGAACCTCACCATAATATTGTTTAGTGTCATATACAGAACACTCATTGGGGGTGTCTTACCCCTCTGCAGAGAAACAGTCGGTGTATTTTACCATATTTACCAACCCCTCCGCTCGGGCAGGATATGACACAAAGTCAATGTTTTAAGCGGAGTTTAACAGGTTTGAATTCAGAGTTTTCCTTCTCCTAGACTAGTTGCCTCACCAAGGCCGAACAAACCAGTCTGCCCTGCTATTTATCCATAGCTGGAGGGAGAATATTTGGATTCATACCTTTCCCAAGGGTGTTAGTGCTATGTGAAACGCAATCAGTCTCATCCAGGATTTGAACTCGTGTCACCGTGTCCGCTTCCTACGACGACAACCATTGCACCATGGGCTCCTTGGTGTATTTTACAGCTGCAGCCGACTGGGTAAGGTTTGGTTTGGTTTTATGGCATATCAACTAGAGTAGATTATTAAATGCCAAATCCTCTTTATCATTATGTCTTGCATAAGATTTGTATATGTTATATAGTCACATATGCAGATTTCATAAGATTTGTATATGTTATATAGTCACATATGCAGATTTCATAAGATTTGTATATGTTATATAGTCACATATGCAGATTTCATTAGATTTGTATATGTTATATAGTCACATATGCAGATATCATAAGATTTGTATATGTTATATAGTCACATATGCAGATTTACATCTACATACATGCACATATATATGTAGAATAATTCACAACGACACAATGATAACGACGGACGCATGAAGGAAGACGCAGGACAACTTCTTTACAAATATATTTACCTCTCACTTTATTGCAAGGGTTCGAAAAGGTTGTGTGGTGTTTTACTGTGAGAGTGAGCTGGAGACAGAACATAAACTGTAACATTTTGACCCCACTGTTATGACCGTCACGTTGTGTCTTTCTTGCTCTCTAGGGCTGCTCAACCGGAGGCCTAGGACCCACTCTGCTGGATGCTGGCTTTCTTTATTGCATCTTATCAGCATCTTCTCTGGACCCCAAACTCCATCTGGGTTCCCGAGGGCCCCCTCGGTCCGGTGTGGCTTTCCCTACCACATCTCACTCCAACTGTCTGGAACTCTACTGGCAACTACACTGGCCCGTCGAACTCAACTGAATTATATAATCGTTCGACGCCCACTCGATCTTTGAAATCGAATGTTTAATCGTCATCAAGCGGAAACAACTGTCATGCAGCTCAGAGGTCACTCTCTTCGGTGCATCAGTCTATGAGTGTACCATAGGAATTTTTTTAGCTCGTCCAATTTCATCAGCCAATTTCCGATTTCTTCTCATAACTGCCATTAGAATGTATCACCTCCTTCCGGTGCATCACCTTGGAATGGCATTTTTGGCCGGGTCAAAAGGTCAAAATACAACATATAAACATTGTGTTAGTAACATTTTTAATGAGCCTAAGTTCATTTTTGGCGCAAAGTTATATGGCTTAATGGATTGCTATTTAAAAACGAATAATTCGTAATTAGTTATTGTTTCTACAAAGTTGAATGGTTTCAATTCTTCCTAACACTATTCAATATTAATCATTTGTTTATGAACAGTGAAGTGGTTAAAAGTATCGCTATTCAGCAGTAATAACTATTCTACGCAATAAATGTATTTGCACATAGTTAAATGGTTCCAAGTATTGCTCTGTTATGTCAATATTTCAATTTAGGGACACAGTTGAAGATTTTTAAATATTGCTATTTCACGCTTATAATTCTATTAAACATTACTCATTGTGTTGCATACAGTTAAAGGGCGACAAGTATTGTTATGTATAACTAACAATTCAATTAGACATCAGTCATTTTAAGCCGTAGCAGGAAATACAGATTGGTTCATGCCTTTCGCAAGTGCTAAGATAAGATTTCAATTTTTTTAGTGTTCTTCTTTCTTTCTTTCTTTCATTTTTTTTTGCCGTGTTATGGAAAGTTTTTTTTTTTTCTAAACCGGTTACAGAAATGATTACTTTCACACAGAGGTTATTATAATATGAAGTGACTAGAACAAAGCATCAACCTATGTTCGGACATTTTGGGACATTGTGAAATTGAAGATTAATTTATGGAGCGTCTAAAAGTGTTTTTTTTCGCGAGAACTGTATATTGCATATGTCAATATTTAAAATATCTTTGATACATTTTTTACACGTTTTTTTTTATGTTGACACCTTATAAAATTCACGTTTTTGTATATCCGTCATAGTATAAATCAAAAAAGTTTTAATTCCGGGAAGGTGTTTTTTACGCCAAAAATGTGTCGTTCTTTTAATTCATCTTTTTAATGAATTTCCTGATCTTTTTTAGCTATATTGGCGAAAAAAAAAGGAATTGGGTAGGTGAACATATATATGTGTGTGTGTATGTGAGTGTGTGTGTGAAGAAAGAAAGAAAGAAAGACAGTTAGGAGAAAAGTCAGTAAATAGGAGAAAAGAAAATAAATAGATGTACTGAATTAAGAAGTATGTCTTGAAAGTAAGAAAGAAAGAAAATGAAAAAATCCAGTAAATTTGGAAAAACAAAGAAAGAAAGAAAGAAACTGAGCGAAGGAAAAAGCCTTTAAATCAGGAAAAAAGAAGAAATGAAAAGACTGTAAAGAATATATGCATAGTGTGTATGGGAATAAGTCTATATTTTGAAGGAAGGAAGGACTAAAAGAAGGAAGGAAGTTATAAATAGTTAAAGAGAAAGTAAGAAAGAAAGAAAGAACGAAATATAGAGAAGAGAAGAAAGGAGAAGAGGAAAAAAAAAAAGAGTCGAATCCATATTAATAAAAAGTTAGCGTTTTTATTTATTCGAAAAACGCGCCCTGGACTCAATATTCATCAAATTCATCTTCGGCAGCTTTTTTTTTTCTCTCTTTAAAAGACGATTCTCAATATTCTGTTTTTCACATCACGTGATTCTCTCGTGTGATTACTTAACAACTCTCGAAACAGGAGAAAAATATCTATGTGTGAAAAGCGGCCTTATATCAAAGGCCACGTTTGCTTGCAAATGAAAATTTAAATTTGACAGCCACTACACGTCCCAAAAGATCAGCTTTTCTCGAGGTCTCATAATATTTAATATAAGACGCGTTAACATTTTTAACACTGCTTTTCCTATGGAAGAAAAATAGATTTTTAATCGATTTGCTATTATTATTACTATTATTTTGACTGTTATTATTATTTCTTTGAAAGTTTTTTCACACCAGCCCTATCTGATGAATTTCCACTGTAGTCTGAATGATAGCAATTCACCTCAAGTCTCCAGGACTCTTTCCAGTATTAGGGCCGACCAAAACATTGTATTTTGGACGGTCTCTGCTCATTCTATAATTTCTATCACTTCCACCCCCTTACAAGGCCTTTGGGTATCGTTCTGAGTGCACCGATTACAATTGGTATCAACGTCATCTTCATGTTCCAGTTTTTTTTTTAGTTCTCAAGCAAGGTCTATTTACTCATCTCTCTTTTCGAGTTCTTTGATTTTTTACTCTATAACCCTCCGGGTCGGCAAAGTCCACTCTTCGACAGGTTCTCAATTTTTTTTTTCTTTTGCTGACTATTACTAGGTCTGGCCGTCTGGTCGCTTGTATTTCAAAATCCCAAAGAATTTTGTGCGTCTCATTCTTCGGGACAGATTCTGGATTTTACATATATCATTTGTTCGTGTGCTCTAATTTCAGTTTCTTGCACAGTTCCCAGTGGATCACCTACCCCATCAACTCGTCACTAGTCGTATACTCTTTGTATAGGTTGCTGCAATCGCTTATTATGTTTCGTCCCTGTCACCACAAAACCCACATTTGCTATTTTGTTGCATCTTATTGATTTTTTGCTTTAACATAATTGGTATTTATTTGTCCTGTGCTGCTATGAGAAGCGATTCAGTTTTTCTTTTAAGATTTCTCTTTCGTAGCCATGTCCATATCAATTCAATTGTTTTTCTTCTAATTTTTGTTTTTTAGTTATTGTTTTTTGTTGATCCTTGTGTTGTTTTTGTTGTCTCGTATCACTGTAATTGGCCTCTTTCAGTTTTTTCGAGTCGTTGTATCGATCTACCGACGCTACCTTCAATGCTGACGTGTCCTCCTCCTCCTTCTTTTCTTGACACATATAGTCTGTCTACATCATCTCTGGTATGTAAAGGCCTTATGAATCGTCATGAGCTTTCTTGTTCTCTGGTCCACTTGTTGAAGTTCTTCCGTTCGTCCACTTCAAGAATGGTCACGAATATCTTACAAGAGATAAAGCCATGGTGTTTATTCCTTTGATAAGATTTCTACAAATAAATGCCCGGGGCAAGGCTGTTGGATTTTTACCCCTAGCCAACTTTTTAGCCAGGCTGTCTGGTATTCGTGTCGAACGTCCATCTAAGGCAGACTCGGGGCAGAAAGACCTTCCGGCTTCTGGTGGGCCACCTTTAAGTGGGCAACCTTCGAGTTGCATTATTGACACGTTTGTGTAGCACTGGACCCCGTGTACCAGTTTAAGCTATCATCTGGCACCCGTACTTGGACTCATTTTAGGGTTCAAGTTGAGCTAGGCTCATCGGCTCACATTGCACCAAGTGAGCCGATGACCAGCATAGACCAGCAGGGCTCGAGCCTCTGCTCAGGTCCGACCTTTCCCTCCTCTAACTCCCACTATAATCGGAACATCGGGTTATTTGACCTTGTGTCAAGTCCTGTATTCTGGGGTTTATTTCTTTTGATAAGATTTCTACAGTTTTAGTTTCGAGAAATACACACTTTCTTATTTTTTCTTTCATCTCCGTTTGATGTCCTTCACTTCGAATTTTCCCAAGTATTTGTAAATATTCCGCTGCCTTACTGATTTGGTAAATTTATTTCTTTTTTCCTATTTTCCTTATCATCATGGCACGACTTTCAGTGTGAAAGTCTATTCCTATATGCCCCTGTATATTCTCATAATTTGTATCCGAGTAACTAGTTGTTGTTTCTCCTTCATTGTCTATAACCATTTGCTTACACACAGTTACATGATATCTCGTAGCTCAATGTAATGCAAATAACTTATACACAATTTTGGTTAAAAGCAACAACAACAACAATGATAATAATAATTTTTCCTCACAGTGATATGATATCAGTTATTCTCCTCTAAGTCTAATAATTTTTAAGCAACTATTACTATTTAATAGTAATAATGATGATAATTTGTTTGCACACAGTTATATAATATCAATTATTCTGATCTTATTCGAATAATTTATGCACTAATAAATCTTGACAATCGATATTTTCCTACTGCTGCATGACAATGCTTGACCACACACAGGATCAGGACAAGGGAAACAATCGCCTCATTCAAGTGGTCAACTTTACCTCATCCTCCATACTCACCAGATTTAACACCTTCAGACATTCATCTCTACGGTGGTTTAAGAGGCAAACATTAACAGCCAGTGATACAGTCCATATGCATAAGCTACATCTTTATAAATTTGTAACCTTCTGTATATTTCCTGCATATGTAATTGAATGGTATAATTATCATTATTATTCCTTGCGATGTTTTCACACCTGTGTTAGCTGATGGTTTTCCCCTGGAGTCTGACTGATAGCAATTCTGCACAAGTCTCCTGGACTCTTCTCAGGATTCTGGCCGTCCACAACCATTCAGTAGTTTCGATTGTTTCAGCTCATCCTGCGATTTCCAACTCTTTCAGCCTGCTTAGCAAGCCTTTGGGGGTCGTTACAAGCTCATCAATTACAGATAATATCACCATCTTCTTCATGTTCCATAGCTTTTTCAGTTCTCTGGCAAAGTCTACGTACTTGTCTCTCTTTCCTACTTCTTCTCACCTCATTTTTCAGGCCAGTTTTAGCTGGTGCTTTATCTTTGAAATCTGAGAAACAGCACGTATCTCGTACTGTCTACAGAACTCTTCTGTTATTACAACTTTACTCTTTGCAAGGTTTTGTTTAAATTTTCACTCTAGTTTCAACTAAAGTAAGACCTTCATTGCATATTGCTCCACAAAAAAAAAAAAAAATAATAATAACAGAATCATGTTATCTTTGTTTTATAAAAAAATCTTCTTTGTATAAAAACTTGTGGGGATGTACTTATTTATCGTTTACTCAGAGGATAAACACATACACACATACATACTTACACACACACACACACACACACACACACACACACATACACACACGCAAAGGTTGGCAAGGACATTTGATCAGGTTATCAAATAGAACGATAAATTTTCAACGTTATTGCACAAAATAATTACCGTTTTCTTAAATTATCTTCAGACAACATCACAATTTTACCCTTTCCGAACATTTTGTTTTTAATCTTTCTCAGCAAAATCTGCATTAGGTGTCGTTGGCCGTCTTCTAAGTAATTCAATTTTTTCATTATTAGAATTCAGTAAAAAAAAAGCAAATAAAAGGCAATTCAAATGTTTAATATATCTCGCGAATAAGGCCGATGTGTGAAAACTTTTCCAATCAAGCTGTAACAATTTTTTCAAACTAGCAAGTAAACATGAGGTGTAGTGTTATCCTGATGACAACTATCAACCTTTAAAGTAATGAGACTGTTTATTTTATTTTTCAGGTTGGCAATTCTGATCAATTAATGTCTACTTCAGTATCCTTGGATTATTAAAAGCTTCATTGGCCAACGGTGACCCAATAATGAAACATAATCAATTTCCATGTCAAACCTGACGATAATGTTATAAAAAGACGTAATAAGTGAAGATATTGAATTGGTCTGTAGGTATTTCTTTTGCAGGGTCGAGATACTTTGGAAAGGAGCCTTATTCAAGTTGATTAGTTACTTCAGAAAATGAGAAAAGATCAACGAATTTGAAACCTATCATCAAATCTTGTCGAACTACCTTTCTTTCTTCTTTCTTTCTTTCTTTCTTTCTTTCTTTCTTCTTTCTTTCTTTCTTTCTTTCTGTCAACTGGTTTTCTTTTTTTCTGTTTACTTACATTCAATCATTTTTTCTTGTTTACTTTCTTTTTTTTTCTGTCGTTTTAGTTTCATCCAATCTTTCTTTCTTTCTTTCTTTCTTTCTTTCTTTCTTTCTTTCTTTCTGTATGCTTCTGTTCAATCATTCTTTCGTTCTTTTTCTTTCTTTTGGGAGTTAGGGTTAGGCTAAGGAAAGGGTTAAGGTTAGCGTTAGGTTTAGAGTTAGGGTTAAGATGAAGTGAAAATGATAGATGATGAATAAAAATTGATCAAATTTGCCAACCTGGAAAAACACAAACAAAAAACATTTCACTTGTGCAGTAGATGCCCGACATATGAACATTTTTCCTCAAAAGAACATGGTATGACAACTCTTTGAATCCTAAAATCTAGGTTCTTGAGTTTTGGGTCGATATTTGGAAACTGCTGAAAAAATGCAACACGTCGTGACGAACCAAGTGAAAATAGTGTCGGTTAAAGACATAAAGAGTTGTTTCTAGCAATAGAAACGTTTTTTTTTTTTTCGATGTGTAGTAATTAACTCAGTTTTTTGCTTGCACAACCAAGCTGCTGTCCTGGAGAAAGAGACACATAAACACCTATAGGATTTTAACATACTGACGGATCACCTGATTTCAGCCAGACGATCAGATCTGATAATCAACAAAAAAGTGATCTTGCAAAACAGAGTAAAACTAAAAGAAAGTGAAAAGAAAGATAAGAATCATTCCTCGTTCGAATGATCTCACATTATAATAACATATGTTGAAACAACTCAAAAGTATGTATAATGTTTTTATTCATTTTTATCAGGTATGGAAATATCATGCATTGAAAAAGAGAAAAAAAAGTTTATGCATTAAACAGAATTTTGATGACTAGTTTAATGGCTTATCTACCCTTTATGGCTATTCAATGTCAAATCCTGTTTATATATATATTATAAATGATTTTGAAGTGAATAGATTTTAGGTTGGATGACTTTTAAATGAGACAGAGTGTATTTCTTTGCACAGCGTTAAATGCTTACAAGTTTTAATATCACTAAAATTTTTTAATAGTTTAAGTGGGTGTAGTCGTGGTGTAATGGTTAAATCGCTGGAAAGCGGAACCGTATAGTACGCCAGTTCGATCTCTAGTTGCGCTATTACTTTCATTTTCGGACAAATACCCTAGGGAAAGTTATGAACCCCCTTATCCTCCCATATATGGGTTAAATAGTACCACTAATGTCATCCTAGAGGATGGATTTGCCATTAAATAACCTGAGAAGGTTGATATGTCATTAAATAATAAAAAAAACAATCTATATGGTTTCAAGTATTGTAATCTAATACTAATAATTCTATTTAATATTAATCATTTGTTTGCACACAGGTGAATTGTTTTAAGTATTGCTATTCGGAGTCTATTCATAGTTACATGATTTCAGATATCGATAGTAATGCTGATAATTCAATTAATCATTTATTTGCACACAGTTAAATAATGTCCCGTTTAGAAAAGGATGAGATAGTTCTTTTTTTACCCATAGATGGGATTCTAGTTGGTACTATCACTCTGGGTCAGAATACACAGACTGCACCTTATAGAGTGCTAAG
The DNA here is from genome assembly GCA_963585895.1 of Sepioteuthis lessoniana. Classification (NCBI taxonomy): domain Eukaryota; kingdom Metazoa; phylum Mollusca; class Cephalopoda; order Myopsida; family Loliginidae; genus Sepioteuthis; species Sepioteuthis lessoniana. The sequence goes on from OY757942.1 coordinate 30,088,470, forward strand.
ACTCCTCTAACGAGTGTCCTGGAAATGACACTAAACAATCAGATGGCGAGGCTTCAGTAATGCTGGAGCTTTAGGGAATGCAGTATCGTCCTTCATTGCCATCGCTTCCAGGTCGACTCTGGCCCGGAGTGGTAGCTCCTGATAGGATTCTATGTATGGGTCAATTAGGACTATTTGTTATTTAAACCGTGCTTGTGCAAAAAGGAACTGTCTGAAATGTATCTGTTTTTTACATTTGACTGTGTGTAAACAAAAATCTCTGTTTATGATAAACCGAGTTGTTTGAAATAGAACTGTTTTTGACATTTAAACTGTGTACTTATGCTAAAATGAATTGTCTGAAATAGAACTGATTATATGAATGAAAATGTATTTGGCATTAAATAACATACAATGGTTGATGTGCCATAAAACCAAACCAAACCGGACATTTTCTGAAATATCAGGGAATTAGAGAGACCCCTTTGAAATCACAGGCCCTGGTACGACATACATTATACAACCCCTCAGTTGTACTGATTCCAGTAAAGTCCGCCGAGATGACCATATCCAGGAAAGTTTGAAAGTCATGATAAATGTCCGCACCGATGCCCCTTTCCCTTCATTCAGAACGCAGAATTAGAGATATATTCTTTTCGGCTACTTACGTTTATACTTATTTATTAACTCTTTTTTTTTTTCTCTGACGACAGGGTAGGTGCGATGAGCTTCAGTTTTTTGTCCTGCTTGCTATTCCCGGGGGTCTTTTGACATAACAGACAGTTCAGGAAGTTGATAAATATGTTAGTGAATGTCGCTGCGACCAATGACCCCGTCTAAAAAGGGAAAACGGTGACCCCTCGAGTGAAGGTGTTGACGTGTAGATGGATTGAAAGGATTTGGGTAATTTTTCATTTCTGCTGGTCGTTTGTGATATTTGCGTCGAAAAAAAAAACAATAAAAAAAATTGGACGCTGCTGTGAACGAAAACAGATGGGAATAAAGAAAACGAGAATATGTTGAAAAAAAAAAAGGCAAGAAAAAAAAATAAAGATGAAAAATATTGTTTGACAAAAAAGAGATGGCTAGATCAATTCAATTGGTGTTACTGATTATGATGATTGTGGAAGAAGAAGAAGAAGAAGAAGAAGAAGTTAACACTAAAATTACAGAAAATATAATATGAACAAGAATTTACATGAAATTTAGAGAAGTGAAAAAGAGTTTGTAAGAAAGAAAGAAAGAAAGAAAGAAAAGAGAAAGAAAAAAGAGGTAATGGTTGAATGAGAATGAAAAGAATAAAGAAAAGCAGACATAAAAGATCTAATAAGAAAGAAACAAGTAGAAAGAAAGAAAGAAAGAAAGAAAGAAAATGAAAAGCAGAAAGAAAACGAAAAGAAGAAAGAAAAGCAAACATAAAAGAATATAATAAGAGCAAACAAATAGAAAGAAAGAAAGAAAGAAAGAAATGAAGGAAGAAATGAAGGAAGAAAGAAAGAAAGAAAGAAAGTAAGAAAGAAACGAAGGAAGAATAAAGAAAGAAAGAAGGAAAGAAAGAAAGAAAGAAAAAGAAAGAAAGAAAGAAAAAGGGAATGGTTGAATGAGAATGAAAAGAAGAAATAAAAGCAAACATAAAAGAATATAATAAGAAGGAAACAAATAGAAAGAAAAAAAGAAAGAAAGAAAGAAAGAAAGAAAGAAAGAAGCAAACGGACAAGCAAACAACAATATATATGGAAGTGTTTGAAATGAGACCCACCAGAATAGGACAAATGAATATGAGCGTTAACGAAAGAAAAAAAGGAAAGAAAGGGAAAAGCAAGTGAACAAAGTGGATATTTATTAATTGAACATAGATGAGAACATTAGATGAATGAAAAAAAAATCATAAATCGGAGATAGAAAGAGGGAAACGTTAGATGAATGAAAAAAATTATGAAAGAAAGAAAGAAAGAAAGAAAGAAAGAAGCAGGGTCTTAATAAATGGGGAGTAGAAACAGGAAAATGTTAGATGAATGAAAAAAATTATGAAAGAAAGAAAGAAAGAAAGAAGCAGGGTCTTAATAAATGGGGAATAGAAACAGGAAAATGTTTGATGAAATGAAAAATCATGAAAGAAAAAAAAAGAAAGAAAGAAAGAAAGAAGCAGGGACTTAATAAATGGGGAATAGAAACAGGAAAATGTTAGATGAAATGAAAAATCATGAAAGAAAAAAAAAGAAAGAAAGAAAGAAAGAAGCAGGGACTTAATAAATGGGGAATAGAAACAGGAAAATGTTAGATGAATGAAAAAAATTATGAAAGAAAGAAAGAAAGAAAGAAAGAAGCAGGGTCTTAATAAATTGGGAATAGAAACAGGAAAATGTTAGATGAATGAAAAAAATTATGAAAGAAAGAAAGAAAGAAAGAAAGAAGCAGGGTCTTAATAAATGGGGAATAGAAACAGGAAAATGTTAGATGAAATGAAAAATCATGAAAGAAAAAAAAAGAAAGAAAGAAAGAAAGAAGCAGGGTCTTAATAAATGGGGAATAGAAACAAGAAAATGTTAGATGAAATGAAAAATCATGAAAGAAAAAAAAAGAAAGAAAGAAAGAAAGAAGCAGGGACTTAATAAATATGAGATAGAAAGCGGAAAACGTTTGAAGAAAGAAAGAAACAAACAAACAAACAAACAAACAAGCAATAAAAAAACAAACAAAGAAGCAGGATCTTAATAAATAGGATAGATAGAAAGAGGAAAACATTACATGAATGAAAAAAATTGAAAGAAAGAAAGAAAGAAAGGAAGGAAGGAACTGAAAAATGAAAAAGATTTTTAAAACTCTATCGATAGCGAAAAGGAAATAAAATAGAACAATGAAGAAAAGGAATAACGTTTTAAATAGGGTACAATCAAAGGAATAAAATATATTAGGAGGAAGAAACCAAGTTAAACTAAGTTTCTTTATCCTGGTGTAATACTTATCAATTTCCCTCAGATCGCACATCAGACACTGCTAATATAAAATATTCGATCTTCACTAAGTTTGTCATTATTTAAAAGGTTATTATGCAGATTAAAAGTGTTATCATTGACAATATTCACTATGTTAATTTCGACACGTTTAAAATTAGAACTTTGTTTTACTGAATTTTTTTCTTGATTTGCCCTGTTGAAATATGGGTTGCGTGGTATATACCCGTGCGTCTTATATGTCGTCAAATACGGTAGTTACCCTGAGCAGTTCAACCATGAGAAAATTTGCTTAATATCTTATATGAATTAAATTTGGTTTATTTGGGTTGGCTAGGGTTTTATGATATATCAACCATTGTAGGTTATTTAATGCCAAATCCTCTTTATACGTATATATTGAATATATATGATTTGATTTGGTTGGGTTTTAGAGCATATCAACCATTATAGGTTATTTAATTCCAAATCGTCTTGATACATATATATTAGATATATATCATTTGATTTGGTTGGATTTTAGAGCATATCAACCATTATAGGTTATTTAATTCCAAATCGTCTTGATACATATATATTAGATATATTATTTGGTTTGGTTGGGTTTTATGGAATTATCAACCATTATAGATTATTTAATTCCAAATCGTCTTGATACATATATATTAAATATATCATTTGATTTGGTGGGGTTTTAGAGCATATCAACCATTATAGGTTATTTAATTCCAAATCGTCTAGATACATATAAATTAAATATATTATTTAGTTTGGTTGGGTTTTATGGAATTATCAACCATTATATTTGCCCAGCGGTTAGAGTGTTCGCCAATGGCCCGGGAGACCTGGGTTCAATCCCAGGTCGAGTCATACCAAAGACTTTAAAAATGGAACTTGATACCACCTTGCTTAACACTCAGCATTATAAGGTACGGTTCAAGGGTAAAGTGGAGCAATCCAGGGAATGGAGTAGCGCCCTCCCCTACACCTTGGTGTAGTAGCTATCGAAAAGGGAGCCTTCGGGTCACCCTCGACTATGGTCGCTAACTTTACTTTACTTATAGATTATTTAATTCCAAATCGTCTAGATACATATATATTAAATATATTGTTTGATTTGGTGGGGGTTTAGAGCATATCAACCATTATAGGTTATTTAATTCCAAATCGTCTAGATACATATATATTAAATATATTTTTTGGTTTGGTTGGGTTTTATATAATTATCAACCATTGGAACGAGCAGCAGCAAGCATAGGCCTCCATGTTAATGCAAACAAAACGGAATATATGTGCTATAACCAAACGGGGGACATCTCCACTCTAGAAGGAACCCCACTTAAACTAGTAGACAAATTCACGTACCTAGGAAGCAGCATCGAATCAACCGAAAAGGACATCGAAACGAGGTTAACGAAAGCATGGACAGCTATCAATAGGCTATCGATTATATGGAAATCAGACCTAACCGATAAAATGAAACGCAGTTTCTTCCAGGCAGCGGTCACATCGATACTGCTATATGGATGCACTACATGAACGCTAACAAAACGGCTGGAGAAGAAACTAGATGGCATGTACACAAGAATGCTGCGTGCAATCCTGAACAAGTCCTGGCAGCAACACCCCACAAGACACCAACTGTACGGCCACCTACCCCCTATCACGAAAACTATTCAAGTTAGACGAACCAGACATGCAGGACACTGCTGGAGAAGCAGAGATGAACTCATAAGAGATGTACTCTTATGGATCCCCACACATGGCCGCGCAAAAGCAGGACGACCAGCTCGAACGTACATTCAGCAGCTATGTGAGGATACAGGTTGTTGTCCTGAAGACTTACCTAGGGCGATGAACGATAGGGAGGAGTGGCGAGAGAGGTTCAGGGATATCCGTGCTGCCAGCACGATATGATGATGATGATGAATTCCAAATTGTCTTGATACATATATATTAAATATATATGATTTCTAAGCAAATAATTTATAGGTAACATCTGTAAACGAGTCTTAAGTCATTTGTTTGCGCACACAGTTAAATGGTTATTCATGTTTTGTAAATTAATTGTTTGTAGGTTGTTTTATTTTTAAACAAGTCAGAGCTAATTTATTTGCTCACAAGTATTACAATTATTTAAACATAGTTAAAAGGTTTCAAATATTTTAATACGACTTCTTTCATTTAGAATCAAAGCTCTCTATGTTAGGTAGCAATATTTTAAACTATTTTAGTGAATGCAAACAAATGATTATTTGCACACAGGGAAATTGTTTTAAGCATCGCTATGTAACACTGGCAGTTTAATTTAAGCTTTCAGTTAAAGAGTTTCAAGTATTTCTAGTCAACACTAATAATTCTATTCAACATAAATCATTGTTTAGCACACAGATTTCTAACCGTTCGATTTATCGTAAACATTTTAATGGTCAAACTGCTATTTAACCAATACCTAGGACCCTATCAGGTGCTACCAGTCCTGCTCAGATTGAACCTGGGAGTAATGGCAATAAAGGAGTACTACATATTTCCCAAAGCTCCAGACCTGAAGTTTCGCTATCACATTGTTTTACGTCATTACAGGACACACGTTGTGGGAGGTGGGGTCTTACTCCTCTGCAGAGATGCTGTTCGTGTATGGTACAGTCTCAGCCGACTGAACTGCTAAACGAGTTAAGATGCAATGAGGTGGTCAAAATGCCTTATTTCTCGAACCTACACATAGAATGTAGACAACTCCACGACATTATCCAATGAAAATGTTTTTAATTTTATCATCTGTCTACTTTGGAGTACGGAGGCATTTTATGTTTTTAAGTGTACATTGAAATGTCTTGTCTAAAAGACCGCACTCAGCTCATATATACAATGTTAACTAAAAAATCTAAAGTAGTCCTCGTGGTTTAATGGTTAAAGTGCTAGACTGATGTCTCGAAATGAGCAAGTTCGAACTCCAGTCTCGCAATTACTTTCACTTTCACACGTATGGCCATATTACCTTCAACGCATTGATTTTCATGTCATACAATTAACGAAATTAAGCAGCGTTGAATGAGTGTATTTGGATTGGCGATTGCCAGGGAATACTAACTTCTGTAGGCATTGAGGTCGCTAGTTGTGAAAGGTATGAACTCTTTTATCCTCCTAGCAATGAGTTAAATAGTATCACTACTGTTCTCTATAAGGATGACTTTGGCATTACATAACCCACAAAGGTTGATATGTTATAAACCATGGTTTAGAAAAGCCTTCTTAGGATCGAACGTAGTACAAATTTAAACAGTTTCAAGTTTGACTTGTAAACAACTTCGCTTCAGTGTAGCTCAAAAATATCTTGCCAGCAAATTTCAGTTAAAATGGCTTGGTTTAGTTTAATGGCTTATCAACCCGAGTAGGTCATTTAATGCCAAATCATTTTTATACACAAATATTAAATTTAGGATTTCTTAACACATTTTGTATATAACATTTTTAAAAGAGCCTGAACTCATTTTTTGGCATACAGTTAAATGCTTTCACTTATTTCCATCTAATACTAATAATTCTATTTATTATTTATCCGTTGTTGGTATACAGTTTAAAACTTAAAAGTATTGCTATGTATCACTAACAAGTCAAACATCAGTCATTTGTTCACACACAGTTAAATAATCAAACAGTTCTCTTTCAAACAATCCAATTTACCATAAGTACAGAGTTTAAATGTCAAAGTTCTATTTGACCCCAAAATAGGACCCTATCATATGCTACCCCTGCAGGACAGAGGAGACCTGGGAGCGACAGCAATGAAAGGATACTCCTTTTTTTCCCAAAGCCCCAGCATTACTGGAGTCTAACCATCAGATTGTTTGGTTTCAAATCCAGGACATTCATTGGGGGAGTTCTACAGTCAGTGTATTCTACAGTCCCATCCGACTGAGCCAGAGCTAAAATGAATAAATGTAACGTAAATAATGTGAATCGAGCTCAATAAAGAAACTGAAGAAAAAAATAGCATGTGATGTGACACTTTACATAAGACGGAAAATTTTTTTTTTAAAAAGTATCCCAAATGACACCTCAATATTCTGTACAGAAGCTTGTGCAATCAACATGGCTCTTGACCTCATCTCAGAATCAAGGATTAACAAATTCATTTTCTTTTTCTGATTTGTTATCGGTTTCGGAATCATTAAAAAACAGGAAATTTTATAATCCATTAATCATAAAAATTCTATGCAAATTAGAAAATTTATCAAATGATAATGATGTACAGATATGTTGGGTCCCAAGTCATATTGGAATCGGCGGAAACAACGAAGCAGATAAAGCAACCAAATCGACTCTAAACATAACAACTGTAAACAATTTTCAAATACTATATACAGACTTTAAAAAGAAGATAAATGAATACATACTAAAACAAAGATAACAACGCTAGAAGAGCAATAAACATAAAATACTAAAAATTAAGCCCACATTGGGAGAATGGAA
>OY757942.1:30100875-30118375 GCA_963585895.1 Sepioteuthis lessoniana
GAGAGTTATTTATCTGTATTACATGGAATACTTGATAAATAGAATAATTTGAAACAATTTAAAGTTACCTACCAACGATTCGCTTACAATATTCGACATTGTAGCAGGTGTGCTACAAGGGGACACATTAGCCCTGTACCTGTTAATCATCTGCCAAGAATACGTGCTTAGAACGTCTATAGATTTAATGAAAGAAAAGGGCTTCAAGGTGGCAAAGAAAAGAAGCAGAAGATACCCCGCACAGACTATTACGGCCGCGGACATAACTCTTCTGGAAAATACACTTGCCCAAGCCGAATCCTTACATAGTCTGGAACGAGCAGCTGGTAGCATAGACCTCCATGTCAACGCAGACAAGACGAAATACATGCACATTAATCAAAGAGGTATCATCTCCACATTAAAGGGTGGTTCTCTGAAACTAGCGGACAGCTTCACATACCTCAGAAGCAGCGTCTCATCAATCGAGAATGGCATCAACACGCGATGAGAAAAGGCATGGACAGCAATCGGTAACCTATCGTTTATATGGAAGTCAGACCAGACCGGTAAAATAAAATGGAGTTTTTCCAAGCAGCAGTCGTGTCGATACTGCTATATGGATGCACTACATGGACGCTAACTAAATGTATAGAGAAAAGGCTTGGCGGCAATTACACAAGAATGCTGCGACTTGTATTGAACAAGTCCTGGAGGCAAAACCCCACAAAACTACCACTGTACGTCCACCAACCACCTATCACGAAATCTATAACGTTAAGGTAAGCAGACATGTGGGACACTACTAGAGAAGTAGGGATGAACTCATAAGTAATATACTCTTGTAGACCTCTTCACATAGACGATCAAAGATAGAACGACCAGCTAGAACCTATATAAAATTGCTCTGTGTCGATAGCCTGGAAGACATTTCAGGAGCGATGGACGATAGAGACGGGCGGCGAGAGAGTGTCAAGGAGATCCGTGTTGGCTGCGTGACATGATAATGATGATGATGATATATATATATATATTACTTTAAAAAGCGAGTGCATAGTTTTGTGACCGAAAGAAAGGATTCCCTTTTTAAGGATTTTAATTCGTTTTTATGATTTTAAAATGCTCTTAGTACCATGCGCTCGCTTTTAAAGCAATATGTATGTATATGACAGGATTTGGCATTAAATGTCCCACCAGGGTTGATTTGCCATAAAACCCCAACCGAGAAACCATCCCCTATCAGGTACTGCCACTCTGGGTCAGAATTAACTTGGAAGTAATGATAACAAAAATGATTCCATAGTCTTGAAAGCTCCAGAACTGGATCCTCACCACCATACACATTTTAGTGTTCAGCCCAGAATACATCTTCTAATAGTATCTTAACTCCTATCCAGAAAATAATGTTAGTGTATTCAGCTGTGGCTGTAGAATACATCGACTTCATCTCTGAGGAGGGGTATGACCCCTCACCAATTAGTACCCTGGATTTGACACTAAACAATCGACTGGTGAGGTTTCAGTAATATTTAAGCTTTGGAGAATGCGGAGTATCCCTTTATTGCTATCACTCCCAGATCCACACTGGCCAGGAGTGGTAGCACCTGATATATTCCTATACAAAGGTCAAATACAACTGCTTGATATTTAAACTCTATGCAAACGAATGACTTATGAAAAAGTGAATTGTTTGCCTTAGAACACTTTGATCATTTAACTGTGAATAAGCAAATGACTGGTGTTTAATTAAATTGTTAATGATACATAAGATTACTTGAAACCATTCAACTGAGTACAAAAAAAGCTTGGACTTGTTTAAAAATGTTATCAACAAAATGTGTTTATAAATCATGCGTATCTAATATATATGCAACAACAGGATTTGGCATAAAATAGTCCACAATACTATAAATACCCAACCAACCCAACACAACCAACCAACACACATATATAAGTAAAGGTTCAAGTTTTCAGATTATTTGAATTGTAAAAGAAAAACAAAATAATTTCTTCTATATCCGTATACAATGAAGAGTCCTTGTAAGCATAGTGGCTAACCATATTTACCAACCCCTTCGCTCGGGCAGGATATGACACAAGGTCAATTTTTAGCAGAGTTTAACAGGTTTGAATTCAGAGTTTTCCTTCTCCTAAACTAGTTGCCTCACCAAGGCTGAAGAATCCAGTCTGTCCTACTATTTAGCCATAGCTGGAGGGAGAATAATTGGATTCATACCTTTCCCAAGGGTATTAGTGCTATGTGAAATGCAATCAGTCTAGTCCAGGATTTGAACTTGTGTCGCCGTGTCCATTTCCGACGACGATTACACCACGGGCACCTCCTAAGCATAGTGGCTAAATTTATGGACTGCGACATCATTGTAAGAGAGTTTGGACTTTACTCATCCCATTGCATTCACTTTTTGAACAAATACACTTGAGAAAGGTACGAACCTCAATATCCAATCACTAGCTATCGTTTAAATGGTACCACTACTGTTCGTCTACGAGGATAGCTTTGGCATTAAATATCAGAAGAAGGTTGATATACCATTAAACAAAGAAACCAAAACATGCATGGTCCGCAACAGTTTTCAGAAAAAGAAATATCCGACCATAACGGATAACGATCTCACTAAATGTTACAGATACTAATTAAATTTTAAATTCTTATTTCTCTTTTAGATTTAAAAAGAAGTCCCAGAAGTCTTAAAAATAGTGAGAAAAGAATTTGTCGCCTTCGTATATTTCTGTATTTCGCTTCAAACAGCTCTTCATGCTTTTCAAATATACACTGGCTGGTCTTAACGTTATCTTGACATCCAGAAAGCAGTGTAGACATCTAGAGATCTTCATTTAACTTATAGATTAGAAAAATAATTATGAAAACTTCAGTTACGTTATATTTTGTAAAAATAATCAAACTTTATACATTTTCGCTTTCCTCTATATTATTTTTTTTTTCACAATCGAACGATAAATCTTGTACGCATTTACCCAAACGAACCCCAAATCGGAGTAATGATTGTTTGAATTTTGAGTTATTCTTCTCCTTAGTTGGTTGCCTAACGAAAATAAAAGAACCCATTCTTTCTTACAATTTATCCAAAACTGGAGGTCGGGGTAGAGATAGATTCGTGTAGTGTCATCTATATCAACTCTTCTCAGAAATCTAAATAAAAATTATATATGTATTTACCCAACCCATCTATCTGATATGAAATGAGACCAATTTTAAAGCAAAGCAAAGTTGGTTAGATTACAGCATTTTGTTGTCTTACTAAGTCTAATGAACCTTTTTCTCTATTTACAGGTTTGAATAGTGGGAGAAGAGAGTGATTAATGCTTTTATCAAGGGCATGAAACGTAGAGAAAAGCAGAAGACTTGTGAAGGATTTGAACCCAAGTCAAAGATTTTCTCTCTTGTGACGATAATACTAAACGTGGAATCAAATTTATGTATAATGGCAAGAATATCAAGTTACAGCAATTCAAAGAAAAAATAGTAAGACATTTTGTGCTTTTTTATCAATTGTTTATTTTGGTTACCTAGTCTGTCCTACTATTAATCAAGAGCTAGAGTGATCAGATGGATTCTTGTTTTTCCCAGGGCCATTGGCGCAAAGTGATGAATCTTGTATACAAAATGTAAAAGTGAAAGTCACAACATTATTTAAACAAAGAGAAACTAGTTGGTTTCCTCGTGTCGTAGAGGCAAAAGTGTTACACTTCATCTTAGGAAATGAGTTCAAATACCAGTCGCGCAATTGTGTTAAATTTTCGGACTAATAAATAAAGTTAGCAACCTTAGTCGAGGATGATCCAAAGGCTCCCTTTTCAATAGCTACTACACCGAGGTCTAGGGGTGGGTACTACTCTTGTCCCTGGGTTGCTTCAATTTACCCTTGATCCTTACCTTATAATGCTGAGTGTTATACAAAGTGGGATCAAGTACCATTTTTTGAGTCTTTGGTATGATTCGACCTGGATTGAACCCCAGTCTCCAAGACCATTAGCGAATCCCTCAGCTGTAGTTTAAATAGTATCACAACTATTCTTTTATAAGGATAGCTCTGGCATCAAATAACCCATCAAGATTGATATGCCATTAAACAAAGAAACTAAACCGAAAGATAAACGAAAATAATTTCCTACCAACTCTCTAACTCTAAAGCAAGAGGAGAAGGTCCCAGGGTAGTGGGGAGCAATTTGACAGTATGGGAAGATTGACTACAGCTCTCTAGTAGTGGGTGGGTCCGTAGCGCAGTGAAAGGTCTAGTTACCGTTCTTATTTAACGTACCTCAATGTGGCCATAAATGTCTTGCGTTACATGGGTATGGCATGTAACGCTATTTAAACTGATGGGCAATACCTCCGCCCACGGCAAATAGTACTAATGTTATGCTATGTAAACATGCAGAGATGGTGGGTGAGTGAGCAAGTGGATAGACGAAGATACGCAATCTCTTCCCGCCTCCTAGCTCGTGATATCGTTCAGCGTTAAGTCTAAGCGTTTATTTTCTCAAGCCTTCTTAGTCAAAATTGAAAAAGGACACATGCATACAATACAAAATTATATACATAAAAAAATAATGAATTTCAAATTTCGATTTATAAAAACGAAAGCTATTCTTTTGGTATCTATCTTCATGAGCGAGAATTGGTGTTATTTAAAGTTCTGTTCAAAAGAGGGGGTTTAGTTGAATATTAAAAGATGCAACCGCTGTTTATAAAGTAATAAGCCAGTGAGCACATTTTTATTGCCCCGGACAAGAACTATGGAATTATCTCACTTAAAGGATACTCATTCAGAGCCTTTTTTTTAATTTAGCAGTAAATGAACTAATAACAAAAATACTCTAAACAAACTAGATTAGATAATTTTAGTTCACAGTATCATTACTTTCTAAGCCATTCAAGGAATAACTAGTACTGAATAGAAAAAGATAGAAGTCATTGACAAAAAAAAAAAAAAAGTCAGAAAATTCTTACTTAATACGCCTCGAGGTTTTGTAACATCCTTAATTCTTTCAGGCGTGGATTTCAATAATTTAACATATTCTTTATCAAAATTGTCCCAATTTTCCCGAATGTTAATTGATATATCTTTGTATGGGGCTTTCACATGGACCACTTAAAAAAGATTCCATCATAACTTTTCAGTTGGATTTAGATCTTAACTGTTCACAGTCATGTCATTGATTTTCATATGCTTTCCATCAAGAAAGACTATAATCGCATTTGTTCTCTGACAAGATGCATTATCATCCTGAAAAAGGACTTTATCATCACAAAAACAATTGTCTATCGATAGAAGGAGAAAACTATCAAAGATTTCAATGAATGCAGATACATTGATTGTTGATGTAATCATTGCTATTTCCCTTGGTCTGTTTAATGTCATGCTGCCCATATAAAAAAGTGATTTTCAGTGGCCAGGAAATGAAACAACCATTACAAACGAAATGGAATTCTTATATGTATAATGTCAGATTATATGTATGATATCCAGAGTCGTAGAGAGATAAATTGATAGCTAAATGTGATAATTTTTTTAACTGAATTTATTTTCTGGTGGAATTTTCATTGCTTAACTTTTGTTATTTGTTCATCGCTCTGATCGGCAATTGTTTTATGAAAACTTGATGCCTTTTACGAAGTGACATTTTATATATGCATTCATAAATAATCTTTTCCGCGATAATCTTTTTATTTCATTGTTGTCGAAGCAAATTTTGATGCAGATCTCCTCAGTTATATTTAATGAACTCCAGTTAATCTACAATAATATTTATTTTTTATTCTGCAATCAATATATAAAAATGTGACTTTTCGAAGATCAAGAGAATTAATTTAGTCGTTGATTATAATTAGTATTAGTATATTACAACTAACAATCATTTTACATTGGCGTAACCAATTGGTCTTTCACTGGAGTCTCCGTGACAGCAAGTCATCCCAGGTCTCCATTAGCCCAGTTGATTGCAACTCCAGAATACGCCAACTGCATCTCTGCCGAATAATTACCACATGTGTCCTGAATATGACGCTAAACCAGCTGATGGTGAGGCTCCACACTTGTGTTATATAATTGCGGAAGGATTTTTTTTATATTATCATTTGTCGTTGGTTATATCTTATATTTCTGTTTGGTTAGGTTTAGAACTGTTCGGCCTCGTGCACGGGTAGGGGCACACATTGAGCGCAGGTGTTCACGCTCGTGCGGGAAGGATATGACAATCACAGATGTCATAATAAAAACCCCGGATAGGAAATGAGAATGAGGATGGGAATGACGTCATGCCCGAAAGCCATGGGCTGAGGATTTTGGGTGATTTTTGAAAAAAAAGCAGTTAGTTGAGATTTGAACCTAGAGGAGGCTAGTTGATTTTCGAATCTGGATGAGGCCAGTTCAGTTGGGTCTACGAGATGCGCCGCGCGTGGTGAGGTCAGATGGAACAGTCAGCATAGTAAAAATTGTGTGTCTCTCTCTCCTAGTGTTGAAAACCTAAAAGTCAAGAAGGTAATAAAAGTTTCGAACCTGAACTACTTAGAGTCGTCAGTGTTTCGAGTGTTTTTCGGATTCCTATGCATATAAACATTTTACATATCCGTATATCTGTATGTATCACGTAGTATCTGTAAATTTTGTATATCCGTATCATGGCTACATTACACTTGAATCTTTGGCGAATGTGTGTAATATTACAAACGGGCTCTGTCGTTGAGAACGCGCGAGCACTTCGGCTGTCATCAATCATTGAAAAATGTAACAAACCACGCGCGTGCAGGAAGAATGACCTGTAGAGTTCAAGGCAGGTCTCTAAACAGGTTCAACAGAGGTCCATGACACCCCGACCCATGCCATACCCAGCCTGTCAACAATACGACTGATATGAAAGTATCAACAAGCCCAATATAACGACGCTGCTGTTGCCCCAAGAGGAGGAACGAGGAAGAACGTTATGGAACAAACTTTTTTTAACTACCGACTGCTATCGTCCCCATGAATAAAAGCGCGTACTATTTTCTTCCTTAAATTTTGAGTTTTGAGTGCTTCTTTCCTGCGAACTCCTTTCTTTCAGACACAATGTATTTTGGTCCTATGTTACATATATATATAATCAGCTCAGTGGCATAATTTTACCAGCTCATTGGCAATACCGCACACACACGCACAGTTATATATATATATATATATATATATATATATGTGTGTGTGTGTGTGTGTGTGTGTGGTATGTTACATGTGGAGTACCCATTTATTGTTATTACTCACAGTTCCCCTCTGACCCGGAGCGCTGGTACCTGTTAGAGACCTTCTATGAGTTAAATAAATTTTTTTGATTATTTACTATAGTAAAAAAAACATTTAACTATGAGCAAACAAATGATTGATATTAAATAGGATTATGAGTGTTAAAAAAGAAATACATGAAACCATTTAACTATTTTTCAAACAAATGTACTGTTACCAACAAACTATTCGTTTACATATGGTATATATTTAATATGCATTTATGAAAATAATTCAGCATTAAATAACTACAAGTGTAGATATGCTATAAAATACAACCAACCAACCATTATGACCTGAAGTGGTAGTATTTGTTAGGGTTCCATCTATGAGTCATATAAAACAGTCGAATCATTAACTATTCTTAAAATCATTCGTGTGCAAAAAGATTATTAAAACTGAAGCAGATTATTAATTTTTTATGGCAATGCTTGAAAGCATTTAACTGTGTACAAACAGATGATATCTGGCTCGTTTAAAAATATTATTATCAACAAAGTATTCACTTAAAAATCATGATATAAGCATAAACAAGATTTGGGATTAAAGAATTAACAAGTGTTGATATGTCATAAAACCCAGCCAAACCAAACAAACCAGGTTTCTGGGATTCCTCCACTATTTTTTCCAGGTCCTTGAGGACCGTTTCAACCGCACCAAAATGTTCCTCATTTTTTTGTCGCTCAGGTGAATTTCAAGTATAAAGTGTTTCAATATACATGGGGCACATGTGACTGCTAATAACTCTACTACTAATGATATCGTTTTCTTTTTTGTTTCAGATTTGAAAATAGTATTCTGTAACGACTGAGGTAAGAACATTTTGCCTCACTACTTATTTGGAGTCAAAATGATTCAAAACTGTCAAAAGTTGATGCAACCCGTGAATAGGATAATGATTTATTACTAATACAAGAAGCTCAAAAAAGGATTGCATATCCTGGAAGCTGATATAATAACAATTAAAAAAAAACAATATTGATTTGATGTCTCAAGCACAAAGGATTTATTTTTTTAAAGGGCGTGTTCTAAATGACGGCCATTGCGCTTGTGTCAGTAATAAACCATTATCATATTAATGGGTTGCAGCTATTTTGAGACATCCTGTATTAGCCTATCTTTTCTCGTTCTTTTCTTTTCACTCAGTGGTGCGCTGAATAGACAAATTTCACAGGATGACAAGTTCTCGTTTTATTACTAAATTTAACTAGTACAATTCTTCAACTTATCAATTTCCCTTGCATCTTACCGTAACTTAAGCAGAAAGGTAGCAGTGGTATAATGGATATCTTAGTTGGAAATGGATACAGTGACCTGAGTTGAAATCCTGGACGAGGTTGATTGCATTTACCAGAGCTGAAATACATTTGGGAGAGGTATGAATCGAACTATTCTCACTCCAGCGATGGGTATATAGTAGGACAGACTGAGCTCTTTAACCCTGTCATATCAACGACTCTAAATTCAAAATAGGTAAACTCCGTTTAAAATAGACCTTGTGTAACATGCTTCTCGTGTTGAGGGGTTGGGTAAATACATATATAGAGAGGGAGGAATAGCTTTCATTGGAAAAAAAAGTAACGGATCGTGTCTTGTTGAAACAAACACATGTGACTTTTACCCCTCGGAGAAGCTTGAATATACAAGATGCATACGGTATGTTTCCAGACTTTTCGTATGGGCATTTAAAATTATCGCAGACTCTTGAAAATTCACTATGTTATTGCTATTCATCTTTTGAGATGACTGACCAATTTTTATGATTTCAGCAGCAATTGGAATACACCCTACTAAAACCTGATTGTCACAGCTGGTGAATTTCAAAAATGCAATCTGGATGTCAGGACACTTTATAAGAACGATATGCAATAAAATAGTTTTAAACTTAGAAAAAATGCCACTGAAACGTATGGAATGCTCTAAACTGCTTTTCGACCATCATGAATCGAGCATCAGTTTTTGAGTGGCATAAGAGATTCAAGGAAGGCAGGGAGTCCGTGAGAGATGATGAGAGGTGTGGGAGGGGTAAGAAAGTTAATACACCAGAGTTAATTGGCCAAAGGGTTAGAGTTAGTGTTAGGGTTACTATGTTGAGGTTTGAAGGGAGTTCAGGAAGAAATTCCGTCGGTAGAGGCCAACACTCTTGAAATCGGGTCAGTGTCATTTCGAACAGGATAATGCACCAGTCCACAACTCCATCCTTGTCACAGACTATTTGACCAAGATGGGCATCAAGACAGTTCCTCAGCCTTCCTATAGTCCAGACCTTGCTCCCTGTGACATTTGGTTATTCCCTAAGCTCAGAAGCTGTCGTTATGAGACAATTGAAGAGATGAAAGAGGCTGTGACGAAGGTCATTGACACGCTCACACAAGATGTCTTCCATGGAGCCTTCCAGAAGTTGTTGGAACGGTATAACAAGTGCATTGCAGCCGGTGGAGATTACTTTCAAGGGGACTAGAGTTTCATGTGTGTACTATCAATAAAGGTGTCCGTACGAAAAAAGTCTGGAAACTTATCGTATGCACCTCGTACGAACCTGCTTTATCGTCTATGTCACGAAAGCAAGTGGTTTCAAAGAAATCACACTTATACACTCCCATTTCCTATCCGTCGGTGCCATGTTTATTGGGTTTCATTGTCCAAGGGAATGAGACCAATTAATTATTATGATTAAATTTTTACTTGTTTCAAGTTTTCCACACCAGCGTTAGCTGGTGTATTACTGGAATTTGAGTGAAAACCTGTCTCCGCAGGTCTCCAGGAATCTTCTCAGTCCTATCTCAACAATGCTGTAGTTTGGATGGTCTCGATTCGTCCCCCGATTGCCATCACTTCCAGCCCTCTTTCCCAGCCTTTGGGGATCATATCAGAAACGTTGATTACAAATGATATCACCGACACCCTCATGTTCCACAGTTTTCGTAGTTATGTGGCAAGATCCAAATAATTATCTTTCTTTTTTCTTCCACTGAATGAATATTTTCCATCGGTGGTTCGTTAGGACGCCAAAGTCCTTTATTCAGCAAGATATCTTTTTTTGTCGCAAGATATGGTCTTCAGGTCAGGATTAGGTGATCTATTTGTATCTCAAAATCCCAGAGAATGTTATGCGTCTCAGTCTTGAGGGTGGATTCTAGTTTGTTCACGCACCAATTGGTATTATGATCAAATTTCAATTTATTGCGCAATTCCTTATAAATTGCCTTTCCCACCCAGTCGTGTCAAGTCTTATACTCCTTTTGCACTAGTTCACTATATTCGCTTCTTATGTGATTAATCCATTCATATCTATCACCACATTATCTACCGTTGCTATTCTGTTGCTATGATTGCTTTTTTTCCCCACAGTTTCTTCTTTATGGTGGTGTTTTGTGCAACTATTGAATAGATTCAGTTTCTCTCTCAAGGCTTGCCTAGTCGGCTGGGACAGTAGAATATACTGACTGCTTCTCTGAAGAGGGGTAAGACTCCCCAAATGAGTGTCCTGGATATAACACTAAGCAATCGGATGGTGAGGTTCCAGTGATGCTGGAGCTTTGGGGAACGCGGAGCACCCCTTCATTGCCATTGCTCCTAAGTCCACTCTAGCCCGGAGTGCGTGCACCTGACAGGGACCTAACAATGGGTTAAATAGAATTAACTGCATACTTACGCTAAACTGAATGGTTTGAATTAGAACTGTTTGACTAAACTGAATAGCTTGAAAAAGAAATGTTTTTGACAATTAAAGTGTACTTACATTTAAACTGCGTGCTTATCCTAAACTAAATTGATGGAAATAGAACAGTTTTTTGACATTGAAACTGTATTTACAATAAACTGATTTGCTTAATATAGAACTGTTTTGACATTTAACTGTGTCTAAATAAAACCTTTACTTATATTAAACTGAATTAGAACTGTTTACATGAACTGAATAGCTTTTTCGGTTCATTCACTCACCCTGATGAAGTTTTAATATTTTCTCATTAAAAACCGAAACGTTCAACGTTGGCAAAAATTAATATCATTCTCTGAAGGCCCTCTGTGTGTTTTTTTTTCCATATTTCTATAAATTAATACTGTCACATTTTTCCACTTTATATATATATATATATATATATATATATATATATATATATATATATATATATAGTCAAATGTTTGGCCATGATAAAAAAAACAATTATTAAAAACTAAAACCCGCTAAAATTACAGTTATCACAAACCTCCTGTGCTCCTGACAGTTTCACGACCCGATTTAATCTTCAGTTCTGGAACCTTTTTTGGATTTTTAAAGATAGTGATGATATATATATAAATATAGAAAGAGAGAGACAGAGAGAGAGATACTATTTACCAACCCCTCTGCTCGGGCAGGATATGACACAAGGTCAATTTTTAAGCGGAGTTTAACAGGTTTGAATTCAGAGTTTTCCTTCTCCTAGACAGAGAGAGAGATAGGGGAAAGAGACAGACAGAAAGAGAAAGAGAGAGATATACATAGTCTAATAGATTGATATCATCTCTCAACATATTTTCAATTCCTTTTACATCTATCTATCTATCAAACAGGTAGAAAAAGTGAAAACTTTTTTTAATGATAATGTTATCAGCCTCTCGGACGCGTTTGAAGCAGTATTGAAAGTGACATTATTTTCTGATCAAATGTTTCACGTAAATCTTGTTCATCAAGTCAATAATGACACACATGTCTTTGTTGTTGTAAAGCACCGGGCTAATCTTCTTCCTGACTATAGTGTAGACATAAAACTAAAGGAGGTTGAAAACACTTGAGGTAGGGGTAATGCCCACACACAGGGCTCATGCGCCTCCTATTTTATTGCTCAGAGGCCATCACGCTACCACGAGTCAATCTTCATATAGAACTACTCCCATAAAATTTCAAATTTTATTGAACTATAATTATGTAGAATAATTATAATCATTGTCAGATGATTCTTTTATTTTTCCCGGGAAATACAATGGAGGACTGCTACTTCATTGACTAAAAAGACATGCTTAGAGAACCAACCATCGTCCTACGGAAATGTGATCGGTGGAACCATATGCTACCTACAAAATTATATATATATATATATATATGGGGGGGGATATATATAAATGTGATCAGTGATACGAGTTCAAATACTTGCCGTTTGCATTTCACTTTGGAAAAGACATGAATTCATCTGTTCTCTCTGAAGCTATGGAAGGAAAGACTGGGTCCTTTAGCCTTGGTTGGGTAAATAGGAGAAAGAAAATTGTTAAGTCAAATCAGCTGTACTCCGTTTAAAAACTTACCTCGTGTCACATGCAAGCGGAGAGGGGATAAAAACATGACTCTTCCCCTTTCCCCCCAGTTTTGGTAAATAGTAGGGCATTAGCACGAAGTGAAACGCAAGCTGCCTCGTTCAAGATACGAAATCGCGGTGCCAATTCAATTTCTTACTACGATAACCGTGACCCAGTACACGTTTAAGTAAGTATTTATTCAATATGGAAATATAAAGAAAGCATATATATATATATATATATATATATATATATATAATTTCGTAGGTGGCATATGGTTCTACGATCAAACTACGATCGGTATGAAATGAGTGTATAAACAGACACACACACACACGCACATATATATATATATATATATATATATATATATATATATATATATATATATATAAAACATTAAGGGAAGAACGAGGACGTTCTGACCGTTTATGAAAAATTAAATAAGGAACTTGTCAATTATGATACGCGGAGCCGAAAATGAAACGCGGGTTGTATGCAAAGTGGGATGCAAACTTAACAAAAATCTCGCAAAATCCTCCTTAGGGGATTGGCTACTGAGCCGGATATATTGGTGCCTTGCGAGTGATTGGCTCTCATTTTTGGACCCGGGAGCCCCTCGAGTAGAGTTGATGGAAAAGGGAACAGCGCGAGTGGAGGAATGATAGTTTGAGATGAGATTGGAAATGGAAATGAATAGGTTTCCCCCCCGAAGCAAATGGAGTCAGTTGATTGACTAAAGCGGATCTTTGTTTTCTTAGGGTTTCTCAGCGATAATGAAGCAAATATCCTTCCAGAGTATGTTAACACACACACACACACACACACATACATATATTACACACATAGACACACACCCAGACACATATATATATATATAGGTGTATATATAACGGTGTGTGCCTGTGTGAGTGTATATTTGAACGCATATATTTGTATATATATTAGATGTGTGTGTGTGTGTGTGTGTGTGTGTGTGTGTGTGTGTGTGTGTGTGTGTGTGTGTGTGTGTTTAAAGTTATGTAATTTTTTTGTTCGATCTATGTGTTTCCGTGTAGACTCACTGATGATTTCACCGGTGTCGATGTATATATTTGCATAGGTAATTTATAAGCCACTCATCCGTAACTACCGCATCTACTGTAATCTTCAAGAATTACAACACACACTCAGTAGTATATACATTTCCACACACACACACACACACACACACACACACACACATATATATGTGTGTGTGTGTATGTGTGCGCGCGCACGCACGTGCATGTGCTTCTGTGTGTGTATACATAAATATTTGTAAGAAAGATTGTGTCTATGTCTCTGTGAGTCAGCGCACGCAGTCTTTTGTTCAATATATAGGTTTAAGAATATATTTATTCAATACGGATTCATAATTGCGGGCACTTATTTATGTTAGAGTGTATAAGATAATATTTACGCAAGCACTAACGACCACATACGCTGTAATAACTGCAAGAATGACAACACATGAATACACATATATACACTGACATGCACATATATATTTATCCATATACTTAGCTCTCACTTCTCTCCATATATATATATATATATATATATATATATATATGTGTGTGTGTGTGTGTGTGTGTGTGTGTGTGTGTGTGTGTGTGTGTGTGTGTATCTGTATGTAAGTGAACGTGTGGTAAGGGGACTGAGTCAGATGGAGAAAGTGCTTCGAAAGTAAAATCTCTTACTTCCATGGAAACTGTCTCAAACACAAAGGGCGTTATAGCACCTTTGGATAAGGCAAGTTTTGCCTTACAAAACAATATATATTTTTCAAATATTCCCTGCCGTTGGCTATACATTTTCCTCTGAGAAGAACAACAGCCAGCTTGTCGCACGGTTATATATATATATATATATATATATGCACATACGCGGTGTGTCCAGAAACCATCATTTCCGAAGTTGTATATACCAATACAAAAATTAACAATAACCGAGACATCATTTTATATCATGCTATGAAAACTGAATGCAAATGCTCAAAAAATATTTTTGTAGATCATTTCAAGTTCACTATATATATATATATATATATATATAGCAATACTTGAAACCCTTTAACTCTGCGGTTAAGTTGAATTATTGACATTACTTAGCAATATTTGACTGCGTGCAAATGAATGAATAGTTTTGAATAGTATAATTAGAGTTAAATAGCTTCATAGTAAACTTTTAACTGTGCGCAGAAAATAATTAATATCAATAAGAATTATTAGTGCTAGATCATAATAATTGAAATCATATACTGAATGGAAACAATAGTAATACTCGTGTGCAAATAAGTTGGTTCTAACTCTTTTTTGCCTAGTAATGTTGGGGCTTTGGGGAATGCGGAGTACCCCTTCATTGCCATCGCTCCCAGGTCCACTCTGGCCCGGAGTGGTAGCACCTGATAAGGGTCCTGTCTATGGGTTACATAGAACTAACAGCATACTTAAGCTAAACTGAAGTGTTTGAGTAAACTGAATAGCTTGAAAGAGAAATGTTTTTGACAATTAAACCGTACTTACATTTAAACTGCGTGCTTATGCTTAACTGAATTATTTCAAATGGAACTGTTTTTCGACATTAAAAATGTATTTACACTTAACTGAATGGTTACATATAACTGCTTGAATAGTTTGAAATGGAAATGTTTTTGACAATTAAACTGTGTACTTATGCTAAACTGAATTGTTTTAAATAGAACAGATAATTTACATAAAAATGGATTTGGCGTTAAATAACCTACAAAGGTTGATATGCCATAAAACCCAACAAACCAAACCAAACCATCTAACTCTTTTAAAAATGAAAATACCATCAAACTATTTACTTACAAATTATTTATGAATATCCATTTAACTGTGTGCAATCAAGTGATAAAGACTAAATTGAAATACATGAAATCATGAACTTGAAGTCATTTAAGAATATTATCTACAAAATATGATTCCAAATCATATATATTTAATACGTATGTATAAACAGGATTTGGCATTAAATAACCAACCCGGGTTGCCATACCGTAAAACCCGACCAACCATTACCAAACTCAACCAGATTGAAAATCTAACAAACAATATATTTATGGATGCCAGAAAACCCAACCAAATCAAGCTAAACTTTCCATTGTTAGGTAAAATTCTTTAGTAGAAATGTGTGCCCGTCTATATTTTACAAGCTGATTACACTTTGTTATTTACAAAAAAAAAAAATGCCTGTTCAAGAAACGTATCTTTGCTTTTTTAACGAAACGTGCTTAAAAACATGCGACTACCAAATACACCTTATACCCATTCACACACACATACACACAAACTAAAGAATACACTCACTCACACACACACACACACACACACACACACATATATATATATATATATATATATATATATATATGTTTGTGACCTTGGATTGCACGTGCACCAGTTTTTTTTTCCCAAATTTTCAGTCAAAATTATCATGACACCTCAATTCAAAGATTTGGCACTCTTCTAACCCAAAATTCACAGCGAACCTTTTACAAATTTCCTCCTTAACGGTTGACGTCTCAGTCAAGCGTATCTGGTCATTGAGTGCATGACATTGTGGCAAATAGATGCCAACCCATTTCTATCCATCATGGTGTCTCATTTCGTCCCACCCTTGACATGCATATCCTCTCACGTCAGAACTCATTACCAAAACGTTTAGTTCTTTCAAGTGTAATTTCAAATATATATATATATATATATATATATATATTGGACTGTTCAGTTTTACCAACAGTTTGATAAAATAAATTTTCTCGTGTTTACCAATAATTACCTCAATTTTTGGAGACCTATCCATAAAAATCTTGATCAGTTTTTCTATAATTTCTTTTTTTTCATGAGATGTGAATATCGTCTACGGCAGATTTTCCCCAAAAAGACAGGTTTCTATAGACGGCTGATGAGACCCAATAAGGTTGAAACAGCAATCCAGTGTTTCCACATGTCGTCCGTAAGTATTCGCCTGATTTTCTGGTCATGGTAATTCAATTCACAATATAATTTTTCTACTTAAAAGAGAAAATGTACATCTATATCTTTGCTTTTGTGGTCATAATAATTACGTGGATGCGTATTTCTAATCCTCTTGGGAAGACGTGGCCCTGGAGGTGACCGTGACCCCTGTAAAGAGTACGGATGTAACTTGCAAGACACATTCAGGTTAATTGGCCGCGCAATTAACATGACTAGATAGTTTGGCATCACTATTGTGCGATATGTAATGTTGTTTCAGTGGTAGAGTTTCGGCTGTGTGGTCGCTGGTTCGATCTCCTGTGGTGGAGATCACTGTATACACGGCTGATGAGACCTAAGAAGGTCGAAACAGCTGTCCAGTGTTCCGTATGTCTTGCGTAAGTGTTCACCGTATTTTCTGGTCATGGTAATTCAATTCACAAGGGTTCTATTTATTTCAATTGTAATCCCGATATATAGGGGGAGCACTATTTGGCAAAAGGAAGTTCTCTGTGCATATATTTTTTTTTCCAAATAGACAAAGCCAACATTTTGAAAAATCCCGTTTTATTTTATCATAGAGATCAGACTTTTATTTAATAGATAACCTGTTAAAAACTGCCTTCCCTATGCGTATGTTGTCATTGCTTTCAGTAGATGAGATATTGCCTTGTGAGCTAGTTTATTTATTTCAGAGGCTTGCCACTAACAGTTGAGACGACTCCTTCTTGTTTAAAATGTATGAACTCTGTTTTATTTCATATGGACGTCAATGTCTACTGTTGCTAGCTCCATGCGAGACAGCAGAGATTTGGCTTGGTCTTGTGTATTTGTGAGAAGCACTAGCGCATCTGTGTAGTCTGCGTTCGTCATACTTTCAGCGATATAATATCTGTTCCTTGTTGTTTTTTTTAATGCGAAACCCTTTTCTTTTATTAGATC
>OY757942.1:30123375-30128375 GCA_963585895.1 Sepioteuthis lessoniana
ACCAACTGTACGGCCACCTGCCCTCTATCAAGAAATCTATTCAAGTTAGGCGAACCAGACATGCAGGACATTGCTGGAGAAGCAGAGATGAACTCATAAGAGATGTACTCTTATGGATCCCCACACACGGCCGCGCAAAAGCAGGACGACCAGCACGAACGTACATTCAGCAGCTATGTGAGGATACAGGTTGTTGTCCTGAAGACCTACCTAGGGCGATGAACGATAGGGAGGAGTGGCGAGAGAGGTTCAGGGATATCCGTGCTGCCAGCACGATATGATGATGATGATGATATATATATATAAGGAGAATACGATAAGTTTCCTGTTTTTTTTCGTATTGACATTTAAAATTGTCATAGACTCTTGAAAATTCAGTATGTTATTGCTGAACATCTTCTGAGATGACTGATTAATTTTTATTATTTCACGTTCAACTGAAAAGCTACAGCTGCAATTGGAATACACCCTGATTGTCACAGCAGGTCAATTTCAAAAATGCAATTTGACACATTAGAAGAACAATATGCAATAAAATTATGTTTTAAACTTTGTTAATGTTATATAATGTTAATAGTTTGGTTTAACATCAATCCATATAGTTAGCATATAGTTTTGAGTATAGTAAAATATTAAACACTTCTATTTGACTCATAGATTGGATCCTAACGGACTTTACAATTGTGCGTCTTACCTCTCAACAGAGAGTTTTTCCGCGTATTCTGCAGCCCCACCTGGCTGGGCTTCGAAGCGGGGGAAATAAGCACAGATCGATAGCGTTTTATGGTTGCACGGATTGGAATGTTGTTGCTAATTTGGATCATCAACAAGCATTTTCAATTGGAATAACTTTAACTGCTACCCATCCAAATATCGTCATTTGAGGACAATTTTCGTTCTCTAATTGACGATCACTTTTCAGGAAAAATATCGACTAGGTACAGCATAATTTGGAAAAATATGAAGATCTGCGAGAACAATGAATCATAAATGGTTGGATAACAAATATATTCCCTGTCGAGGTCGACAAAACCTTCCCATACCTAACAAATCTTGCACTTTCATCATCAGACAAGAGGATTTATAAAAGTAAATAAAGTTGGCGATCGTAGTCGAGGGCGAACATATCCACCAATTTCCCAATGGAAATATATAAATACATATAAAAATCCAGCAAAACGCTCTAAGCGCGTTCACGAATATGACATTCCCACAAAGTGACGACAAAACCATGGTGATATTGTGAGATACTGCTGGGACGCCCTAGGTCAGTGGTAATGATGTTTTAGCCCTAAAACCATGCCGGAATCCAGACCTACCATACGATTAAGGCTTTGTTGGAAGCAACGCAGCAGTCATTGTATATATATATATATATATATATATATATATATATATATACTCAAATGCTGGACCAACCTTAAGTCTGATGTGGTAAGTTGGTGACCTAAATCGAGGGTGACGCGAAGGCTCCCTTTTCAATAGCTACCATATCAAGGTGTAGGGGAGGGTGTTACTCAATTCCCTGGATTTCTCCACTTTACCCTTGATCCTTACCTTATAATGCTGACTGTTAAGCAAGGCTGCATCAAATACATTTTTTGTGTCTTTGGTATGACTCGACCTGGGATTGAACTCCGGTCTCCTGGATTATTGGCAAATACTAGATTAAAAACGCTTTTTGAAAACCTTAAAAGTAAATTTGTTGTCACAAGCCATGTAGTATTACAGTCAATCATGTGATTTGAAAATCGTTCGTTAGATGTTTGCATTACTATCAGCAGTCTACATTTGACTTAATTAATGGCTCTATTCTATATATTGTAAAAGAACTACGTGAGTTGTATTGATTTTTACATTACAAATCCTAATATACATATATATATATATATATATATATATATGTGTGTGTATATATATATATATATATGTGTGTGTGTTTGTGTGTATATATATATATATATAAAGAGAGGTTTGGTCTCTTTGTTTAACGGCATATCCACCTTTGTAGGTTATTTAATGCCAAAGCTATTCTCCTAGAAGAACAGTAGTTGTACTATTTAACCCATAGCTGGGAGGATAAGGGGGTTCATACATTTCCCAAGGGTATTTGCCCGAAAGTGAACGTAATAGCGCGACCAGAGTACGAAATCGCGTTCTACGATTCCGCAGTCCATCGCTTTAACCATTACACCACAAGGACACCCCTTATAAAGAGAGATAGAGAGAGAGAGAAAGAGATAGAGAAAGGTGGGAGACATGAATATATCTAATAAATGTTCTTTATTGTGTAGAGCTTTTCATTTATGATATCAGAAAAAAAAATTCACTGTCTTCTTGGAGAAATTATTCGACGCTAATTCCGGAAATTATTAGAATGATTCCAACTGTGCACTGGATCAGGAAACCCCAGACCAATCTTTCTTGCCTGCAAGCAGCGATTGAAAGAGATTCTCGGACCAAACTAACGCAGCTGGAAAGAGATATTGGTGCTTTTTGATCCTATTGCCAAAAAAGAAATTTTCCTGGTGTATCTTAATTAAAAATTGAATTTTCCATAAAATTTAATTTTACATTTTATATAGCTTTTTATACATTTATTACTAGAGGATAATTCGCATATAAAGGTATATATGGATGTAAAGTATGGAAAAGATCCGACAATATGGAGAAATTAAAAAAACAAACTAATCAAAAGTGATGAATTTATTATTAAGGAAAGTCAATATTTAAACATTTCGGTTTTAGTAACCCTTCATCAGGACGTTTTCCCGTCGATTTTCTTTCAAAATAATTCTTCACTTTTGGATTACTTGGTTTTACTATTTTCTATTTTCTCCATGTTGTCAGATTCAAATCTGTTATTTTCTTCCATATATATATATATATATATATATATATGGACTCTTTCGTGACGTAACAGTTGTCGTAGAATATTGATTTGTCGACTCGAGTTAAAATCCTGTACCTGGCTGTTTGCATTTCACATGACACTAATACACTTGAGATTGGTATCAAACTTACTATTCTCCATTCAGTTATGGGTAACTGGTTGCGCAAACTGAGATATCTAACTTCGGTATGGCAAACGGTTTAGGAAAAGGATAAGGAAAACCTCTGAAATCAAAACAGTTTTCGACCTGGAGAGGGGAACGTTCCGACAGGCTATTCCTAAGACACCCTATATGAGAATGCCCTCATGGACCAACCAAGTTACCAGAGATCTCCCCTCTCTGTCTCTCTCCTATTGTTATATAGCCATTAAATGAGGGAAGGAATTATGGACTGTAAAACGTGGTTATAAAAATACAACTCTCAATTTATTTTTCGAAAGGGTTGAAACTGTTGTTAGTGTGAAAGAGAGACTGGGAGACGAAGGACGCAGACAGACTAACGGAGGACTGCTATATCGACTCTTTCTTCTTGGCCACGTTGTGCTTCTATAATCAAACTTCTTCTTCTTCTCGGCTGGAGAGGTCACTGGTCCCCTCTGAGCACTCACTGACCGTTCTTTCCTGACTGTGTGACTGACTCTTTGACGGGTGACTGACCGACTGACTTAGGTGTTCGTGTATATATTATTTCATAACGCTAACGAATTCTTCTGGTTGTCCTCCCGGTTATCAACTCACGTGAGCTATCTTCCTGTTTACTCAACTGGAAATATTCTGTCCCAGAAATCCATGATTGACGGCTATGTCAAAGGTCGATATGCCAGGTTATATATGTATATTTATAAATGAAAGTGATAATAAAAATAGTTATATCTTTATTTTTTTATTTCTTCGAGTGATCTCAACTAGTTTTAACCTTTGTTCATCAACTGTAGAAATTTTTTTTATGGGAATAAAGGGTTTCCTTAGAAAGTTCAATTTTTAAAGACACTATACGAAAAGCGATGTAAATTGTTCTATACATCTGTCATTCGAAAAAAATATTTCTCATTCTATAGAGAAATATGTTAACCCAACGTTACATCATTCATACACACACACACACACATATATATATATATATATATATATATATATATGCGTGTGTGTGTAATTCAGTTTGTGAACTAATCTTTTAAATATTCTAAGCAAACAATACACCAACAGAATCTAAGATAATATTTTCAAAAACAAATTTGGTTTCGGTTCAACGGCATATCAACCTTTGAGTGTTATTTAATGCTGCAGTCATCCTTGTTGAAGAACAGCAGTGATGCTTCTTAACACACGGGTGAAAGGGTTAAGAGGACTCATACCTTTTCCTAAGAGTATTTGTCAGAATGTGAACGTAATAGCACTAATGGAGTTTGAACTCGATTACTTTGTGGTCACTGTCCAGCATTTTAGCCAAGGTCAATTCAGATTGATATCACTAACGTGAGAATATGTGCTTTCAATAATTAAATCAATAAATTTTCTTCATTTAATGACGTAATAAAAATCTTCGGTGATAGTTCAAAATGTCAGTTAAAACGTCACTCTAAAACACCACACACACACACACACGTATATATATATATATATATATATATATATAAATATATATGATGGGGTTAAATATCGTGATAATAAATACGCTTGACAAAAAGTGACAGATTTAAAAGCCAATTGAAAATTACAATATGTCTCAAGTTGTCTTATGAATAATAGATTTCTTTGATTTAACGATGTCATTCAAGGAAACATGTGGAAGGGACTTCAGCATTTCAATTTGTCCGAAGTTAAAAATACCTATTTCAACTTTTGACAAAGAAAGGTCGAATATTATGGCAGTCATAGAAAAATGTGTACGGAGGGTTCATATACTTACTGAACCCATAGAGACATATACTTACTGAATCCGCAGACACATTCACTTGTAAGGAAAACAATTAATTTGAATATAATATTTTTACTATTTTGAGTTTTGTTTTCTGTTTTTTTTTTTGTTTGTTTCTTTATTTTTTGCGGGTTTTTTTTTTTGCTATATTCACAAAGTTTCGGTTGATGCGTCCTTCAATCACCCTG
>OY757942.1:30130875-30143375 GCA_963585895.1 Sepioteuthis lessoniana
GGTGAGGATCATGTGTTGAAGCTTCACAGAGCTAAAAGACCCCTTCATTGCCTGTAATCCTTGATCTACAATGGGCCGAAGCGTTAGTACCTGTTACCATCCTATCTATAACTCACCTGTTTTTAAAAAGAATGTTTAAATAGGACTATTAAAAAAACATATAACAGTGTACTAACCAATGATTATTAAATAGCAAAGTAACTTAATATAATGGTTTGAACATAGTTAGTATCAGATAAGAATATATAAAACTTCACCACTGAGTGCAGGCAAGTGATTGGAGACATATAAGTAAAGGACCATTTTTAAAATTGCAATAAAACAATATCACAAAGAAAAAAATTGCAAAAGAATCAAATTTAGGCATTAATTAAACATACGTGTTAGTATACTGTTAAACACATAAA
Organism: Sepioteuthis lessoniana; assembly: GCA_963585895.1. Taxonomy (NCBI): domain Eukaryota; kingdom Metazoa; phylum Mollusca; class Cephalopoda; order Myopsida; family Loliginidae; genus Sepioteuthis; species Sepioteuthis lessoniana. The sequence goes on from OY757942.1 coordinate 30,131,283, forward strand.
CCAAACGAAAATTTACTAAACCAATTGCTTCCGAAGCGTTTAATCACTCCTTCATTGCCATTATTCCCAGTTCCACTCTGATACATAGTACTAGCACTTGTCAGAGCACTGGCTATCGATCAAATATACAAGCATTGGACAAAATAATTGAAACACCTAGAATCTTAATTTCATGATTTTGAAACTCTTATAAAACCATCAAACGTTTGTTATTTTTATGTTTCTTTGATTCTTTATTAATTCTTCTCGTTTTTTTTTACAAAAATCATCAATTAAATTAATCAAAATCCATTAAAATGGCTGTTCTATCCGACATTAAAAGAGGTCAAATTGTTGGTTCCCGTATGGCAGGCGCTGGTGTAACAAAAACCGCTGAGTTATTTGGTATAGCAAGGAATAGTGTGTTGAAAGTAATGACAGCATTTGAGAAAGAAGGTAAAACCTCCTCACTGAAGCAAAACTCAGGAAAAAATCGAAAGTTTTTGATAGGGATCGTCGGACTCTTAGGCGGATTGTCAGGAAGGATCATAAGAATACAGCTCTGAAAATTACAGCAAAGTTTAACGACCATCTTGAGAATCTAGTTTTCTCAAAAACTGCAACTGCTCAAAGCTGGATTTCACGGGAGGGATTCAATCAGAATACCATATTAAAAGAAATATTTTTGAAATTTCCCGGTATTTCCATTATTTTATCAACCCCACTGTATCTGTTTAAAAGTTATTAGAATTATAAATGGATACTTGAAACCATCTAAGTCATCATCATCATCATGCACAGATATTCCGGACCGTCTCTCGCCACACCTCCCTATCGTCCATTGCTTTCGGCAGATCCTCAGGGCTACATTCCGTATCGGCACAGAGCTGCTGGATGCAGGTTCGAATTGGACGTCCTGACTTTGCTCGTCCATGAGCAGGGGTCCACAGGAGTACATCACTCACAAGCTCGTTCCTACTTCTCCAGCAGTGTCCCGCATGTCTGGTTCGGGTAATTTTGATGGTTTTCGTAATGGGTGGTTGGTGACCGTATAGCTGCTGCTTTGTGGGGTGTTGAAGCGGTATCTTTGACCAATCACTATTATCATTATCATTATTAATTACCTGAAACCATATAATTGCTTGGAAATAAAAGCAGATATTGGCATTGAATAACCCATCAAGGTTTGAGATGTTGTAAAACCAAGCAAGCGACCAATCAACGATATTTTATATCGTATATTGACCCGCATGTATCATTGTTTGATAATTTGTTTTGTATGGTATAAATAATAAAACAACCATTGATCCTGGAAATATATTTCGCTGAATATTCAGAAAAATAATCCTTTTTTTCTTCACAAGATGCGTAATCCGGAAGTGGGTACTTATTCAAATAACTGAAATATGGCGTCATAACTTTTCCTTTTCTCAATGGCGTTGAACAAGCCCGTGAAGATTAAACTTTTTTTTGTTTTTAGGTTTATTATTTTGCTCTCTTTTATTTAATAGGATGATCCAATATTTCAGAGTATTTCCCCAAGTCATAAAGTATCTCGTTCAGGGAAAACTTTTCGGCACAGAGTGCTTGTAGAAGAGGGTGTAGTTCAAATAACCTGTGACACACCGGTGTACCATTCTTCGGTGGGTTGCTTATTTAAAAACTGTGGCTGGTCGTACACATGCATTTACCGCTTTAAAAAATCAGCTGTGAAAGCAGTCTTGGGGCTCACATACAAACTGTGAAAAACTCATATGATGAATTCGACGAAGAGCTACTGTCAAGCTTATATAAAAGGATAGGTTGCTCAAGTAGAAGTTTAAAGAATGACAGATGTTTCACATCTAATAATGCATGAAAATACAGTTTAAAAGGGAGTATAATGCTGAAACTTTCAATATTAATATCTTAGTCCAAAAGAAAAAGCAATCCAATAGCCTGTAAAAACTAATCAGGTAGTATATCAAAAAACAAAAATTTGGATTTATGTTTACACTTAGTGACCTCTTCAATCTGTTTGCTTAATAATTGTCCTTTGTCTTCAAACTTTGTGAGAATAGCAAAGAATATTTTTATCTCTCTCTCTCTCTCACTCTCTCTCTCTCTCTCTCTCTCTTTCTTTCTCTTTCTCTCTCTCTCTCTATATATATATATATGCATATATATATACGCATTTTCAATTGCGTAGACACCGATACGTAATCCCACACATGCACGTGCACACATATACACAAACCCCACCACATAGTTGCACATGCAGAGAGATAAAATTAGTCTCTGACAAATTATTCTTAAGCAGCGTCAAAATTTCGGCAGAGATGAAAACGAAAAACCGTAAAATGTTAAAGGCAAGAATGCAGTGTCAAAAAACATGCACGTTTACGAGATGGTTCATTGGGTACAGAACCATTAAAGAAGTTGATGGGAATCTTCCAGAGATCAAAGAATACATAGACATCTTTGAGCCGCTTCTGTCTATTGAGGCGGGGGCGGGGCAATTTGCCAGTCTGTCGTTCTGTCTCTCAGTCTGTCTGTCTGTGTCTTTGTTGATTTAGCACACCCGCCACTTCGAGTCTTTCTACATGTATACCCTTCTCTGGCTATGCCTCTCTCCCTCTCCCTCTCTCTCTCTCTCTCTATATATATATATATATATATATATATATATATATATTTATCTATCTCTCTTGCAAGTGGTATTTCTTCCTTTTTCTCTCATCTTTCTCTGTTTTCCAGCCTCGAAAATAGTTCATCAGATATTATTGTTTAATTATATTACGGGTGCATAAAAGTTTTTAGGTTTCGCATTTAGAACTAGACTGAATGTATGATTGAAAATTGTATGTTTTTTCTTCACCCCTCAGAACATTTTTGTTAGAAAAGTATAAAAATATGGTAACTTCACCCCAATATATACACATACTTATACACATTCGGACATATAGTCTCATAAACGGACACACACACGGACACACACACACACTCACACACTATATATATATATATATATATATATATATATATATATATATATATATATATATATATATATATATATATATATATATATATATATATATATATATAATGAAAAAAACTTTAAAAATCACTCATATTTTAAATGTTATTCATATGAAATTATATACTCTGTATTTTAATTTATTATTATTTTACATTCAGCTCTCTTTTGAATTTTGAATTACAAGGATATTGAAGAAAGAAAATCGTAAAATAGAATCGTTCCTACTATCGGCTGACTTTGCTTTGGATAATTGGCCAAGTGGGTTTAGAGTTCGCCTATGGTCCGGGAGACGTGGGTTCAATCCCTGGTCGCGTCATACCAAAGACTTTAAAAATGGTACATGATACCTCCTTGCTTAACACTCAGCAATACAAGGTACGTATCAATGATAAAGTGGAGCAATCCAGGGAAAGGAATAGTGCCCTCCTCTACACCTCGATGTTGTAGCTATTGAAAAGGGAGCTTTCTGGTCAACTTCGACAATGGTCACCAACTTTACTTATATATATATATATATATTTAAATGAAACGCAGTTTCTTCTGGGCAGCAGTCGTGTCGATACTGCTGTATGGATACACCACTTGGACGCTAAATAAACGGCGGGAGAAGAAGCTAAACGTCAATTACACAAGAATGTTGAGAGCAATATTGAATAAGTCCTGGCGGCAACACCCCACAAAGTACCAACTATACGGCCACCTGCCTTCCATCACGAAAACTATCCAAGTTAGACGAACCAGACACGCAGGACATTGCTGGAGAAGCAGAGACGAGCTCATAAGTGATGTACTCCTATGGACCCCCACATATGGCCGAGCAAAATCAAGATGACCAGCTAGAACATACATACTGCAGCTATGTGAGGATACGGGATGTAGCTTTGAAGACCTGTCTGAGGCGATGAACGATCGGGAAAAGTGGCGAGAGAGGGTCAGGGATATCCGTGCCAGGGGCACGACATGATGATGATGATGATGATCAAGGATAAAGTAAGCAATCCAGGGAAGGGAGTAGCGCCCTCCTCTACACTGAGGTGTAGTAGCTATTGAAAGGGAGTTTTCTGGTCGCCAACTTTACTTTTATATATATATATATATATACTGTAGGTTTGACTTTTCAATATCTATACCGGAGCGATAAAGATTTTTCTCAGTCCTAACTTGAATCGTTATGAGTGATTATTCTAACATAATAATTTTCTAGCTTTGTTTAATTTTCTTGTCATAAAATGTAGATTTACATGACTTTTGCTGACAATGTCTATCGTAATATTTCTCGTGACATGATGACTTTTTTCCGGCTTTTTGAAAACAACTCTAAACAACAAACAAAATCCTTTAAATAACATGACTCACACGAATAGATTTCAGACTGAAATGAAAAAAAAAATCTTTAAAAATTTCAAATATATTTTACTCCCCGTTTGATTAAGAATATGTTTCTGTTTCAACTCAGTAGCTTAATCGTGCATAGATACAATGATCATTAAATAAGTTTCCAGACTTTTTTGGTATGGACGGTTTTATTGATGATATACACATGAAACTCTAGTCCCCTTCGCAGTAATCTCCTCCGGCTGACATGTACTAGTTGTAGCGTTCCAACAACTTTTGGAAGACCCCATGGAAGTCCTCTTGTGTAAGCGAGTCAATGACCTTCGTCACAGCCTCTTTCATCTCCTCAGTTGTCTCATAACCACAGCCTCTGAGCTTAGGGAATAACCAAAAGTCACTGGGAGCTAGGTCTGGGCTATAGGAAGGCTGAAGAACTGTCTTGATGCCCATCTTGGTCAAATAGTCTGTGACAAGGATGGAGTTGTGGACTGGTGCATTGTCCTGGTGGAAATGACACTGACCCGATTTGAAGAGTGCTGGCCTCTTCTGACGGAATCTCTTCCGGATCTCCCTTAAAAACTCCACATAGTAACCCTAACTTTAACCCTAACCCTTTGGCCAATCAACTGACTTCCTCATTCCTCCCACATCTATCATCATCCCTCACAGACTACCTGCCTTCCTTGAATCTCTTATGCCACTCCAAAACTGATGCTAGATTCATGCAAAACGGTCGAAAAGCAGTCTGAAGCATTCCATACGTTTCTGTGGCATTTTTTCCAAGTTTAAAACAGAATTTTATTGCATATCGTTATTCTAAAGTCTCCTCACGCCCAGATTGCATTTTTGAAATTCATCAGCTGTGACAATCAGGCTTTAGTAGGGTGTATTCAAATTGCTGCTGTAGCTGTGGATTTGAACCTGAAATAATAAAAATTATCTCATAAGATATATAGCAATAACATACTGAATTTTGAAGTCTACTCCAATTTTAAATGCCTGTACAAAAAAGTGTGGAAACTTATTGAAGGTATCACGTATATATATACATATATATATATATATATATATACTTACTAACCTACTACATATATATATATATATATATATATATATATATATATATATATATATAGTATAAGAGGGATATTCAATAATACGATATCGTGCTTAAAAGGTTTGAAACCCATCTACGCACTGTTCGTCCTTATGTGTGCTTATATGTCTTTGTTAGTTTGTATCCGTGTGCGTATTTGGGTCTGTGATCTCCGTTCTGTTGAGCCAGGTATTGAACGGCGAAACATTAAAGATTATTGTGGTGACTCAAACGGGCAGGTTCAAAGGCATTTGATTTGAAAAATAAACCATAAAAAATATCATTTTGGTTTTGGATTAAAGGATCAGTTGTCAAGTATTTGTAGTGATAACTGGGACAAACACAGACATTTGATAAATTGTAAAAAGAAAAAAATGTTCGAAGCTAAAATATTTCTATATATTTGGTTTCATTGTTTAATGGCATATCAACTTTTGTAGGTTATTTAATGCCAAAGCCATTCCCCTTGAAGAACAGTAGTGGTACAATTTAACCCATAGCTGGGAGGATAAGAGGGTTCCTACCTTTCACAAGGGTATTTGCACGGAAGTGAACGTAATACCGCGACTGGAGTACGAACTCGCGTACTACGATTCCGCAGTACATCGCTTAAACCATTACACCACGCGCCTAAGCTATAGGGACGACCCAGAGTTCCCAATGATACTCAAATAATCCTAATACATAGTCTTCGGACGCCAACTATATATATATATATAGTTGGCGTCCGAAGACTATGTATAAGGATTATTTGTGTATAGAATATATAAAAGATGATGTCCAAAATAAACAAGGGTTTTAACACATGTAATAGAAAAATAAAAAGATAATTTTTATAGTTTACAGTCTTACATTATACAAAAATTTCAACTGCTACGATTAATCCAACATACGTTCACCGTGGGATGGCTCAACTACTGGAACTCTACTTATTCTGAGTTCTTGACACTTTTAATACTTTTACTGTTTTGACTCCCATCCATTTTGCCTGAACATCATTTTTTTTTATGAATACTGTAATCCATATTTGCTATTTTCACCCTCAAATTAAGAAGAAGAGATAAAGATTATATTCTTCGCTGAAATAAATTAATAATGACAATTTAACCATAGTTGAGTTTTCGACCTAAGGCGCCGAGTATTTGCCACTGGCCCAGGAAACTGGGGTTCTATCCCTGGTCGAGTCATAGCAAAGACACAAAAATAGTACTTGATGCCGCCTTGGATAACACTTAGCTGTATAAAAGGTAAAATGGAGCAATCCAGGAAATAGAGTGGCGCTTTTCTCTACACCTCACTGTAGTATCTATTGAAAAGGGAAACTTCGGGTCGCCCTCGACTACGGTTGTCAACTTTACTTCTGATATCCAGTTCTTTCCAGATCTTTGAGGACTGTTCCAAACGCAGCAATGGCAATTGGTACCACCATCACGCTCATGTTTCACAACTTTCTTAGTTCTTTGGCAAGGTCTTAGTATTTACCAACCTTTTTGTTTTCGCTCATTTTAAATCAGTTTACTGCTGAAACGACAAAATCCACAAGACGTCAGGTTCTTTATTTCGTTTAATTTACATGAGCTTTGGTCTTCTAACTGACATCAGGTGACCCATTTGTGTCCCAAAACCATAGAGAATTTTATGTGTATATTTCTGTAGGACAAATTCTGGTTTGTGCTTATAGCATTTGGTAAGTAAAGTTGAGGGAGACCAGAAGTTGAGGGAGACCAGAAAGTTCCCTTTTCAATAGCTACTACACTGAGGTGTAGGGAGGGCGCTACTCCTTTCCCTGGATTGCTCCATTTTACTCTTGATACATACCTTATATTGCTGAGTGTTAAGCAAGGAAGTATCAAGTACCATTTTTAAAGTCGGACCACTGGCGAACACTCTACCCACAAAGGCAATGAGCAGGTTCTCTTGCACAAGTTTCAATGGATGATCTTTTCCACGAAGTCATGCCTTAACCTTTACCCCTTTTTAAACTAGATTTTTCCTTCTCTTATTCTATAATTAATAGTTCCGTCTTTGTCACCACGCAACCTACATCAACTATTTTGTTGTATCTTATCAATTTTCGCTTTTATATATTAGCAATTGTTTTATGGAATTGTTTTATGCTGTTATCAGAAGAGATTCCTTTTCTATATTAAGCTTTCCCTTAGGTAACAATAGTGGGGTCAATGTGACAAACGAGAAATTGTCGAAAGAAAGAAAATAAGGAAGAAAATAATGAAAAGAAAGAAGCAAAAATTAAAGAAAAGAACGAAAGAGGCTACTTAGAGTTGAAACAGAATCTATGGGGTCTGCAAAATATAATTCCTACTGTAGGTAAATTGATGGTGTAGATTTGACTCTTTATTTAGTCTTGGTAAAGCAATCAGTTTTAGAAAAAGAAAACTTTTTAATTAAAACCTAGGATGTGTGGGGCCAGCAAACTACACATAAAGAGATTCTTGCAACAGAAATCACGTCACCCTATCAGAAGTACTTGTCGCTGTGGTTCTTTGGCCCTCAATCGAGCTAAAACAATATAGATAAAAAAAATTATGTGGTGATTTCCAACCATCAGCGGTTGGTAATGGTGGGCACGATTGACAAGGGAGAAGTATAAAGGTCTGTTGCTTCAAGTGATGGAGTGAGAAATGTATGAAATCTCGTTTAGTGATGTCCATGTCTTGTCGTATGCAAGTTCGCCAGTTTGTCGCATGAAATATCCAAACAGTTGTTTATCTTCCCGTTTCAGTGTTCAAGAATTCCTTGTTGTTCTGTTTGTTTTTATGTTACTTGCCATGGTCATTAGTCTGTCTTTGCTCTTTCTAACGTAGTCCTAGAGTTTTTGTATTGATGTGTCCACGCAATCTTCAATGTTTGTAAGTCTTCTGCCTCATTCTTTATTTTTTAAGTCAGTTGATGTCAACTCTTGTATGTAAGACCTTTTGCATCGTCATCAAATTTCTTATCCTCTGGTCCATTCACCAGTGTTCCTCTCGCCTCACTGCTTATTATTATTATTATTATTATTATTATTATTATTTACTCCTTTAAAGTTTTTTACATCCTTGTTAGCTGATGATTTTTCACTGGAGTTTGAGTGACAGCAAATCTCCTCAAATGTTCTGGTCTCGTCTCAGTAATTTGGCCGTTCTCAGCAATGCAGTCATTTTGGATAGTCTCTACCCGTCTGCCAACTTCCAATTCCTCAAGGCCTTTTGATAATCCTTTAGTTATTGTGCCAAAAGCACCAATCACAATTGGTACAATCGTTACTTTCATGTTCCACAGCTTTTTCAATTCTCTAGCAAGGTCGAAGTACTTATCGTTCTTTTCACTTTCCTCCAGATTCATTCTGTGGTCCGCCGGGACGGCAAAGTCGACTATTTTGCAAGTTCTCTTTTTTTTGTTGATTATTATAAGGTCTGCATTATTATTATTATTATTCACTCATTAGAGCTTTTCATATCCGCATTAGCCGATAGTTTTTCACTGGAGTCTGAGTGACAGCAAGTCTCCTCAAGTCTCCAGGACTCTTCTTAGTGTTCTGGACGGTCTCAACAATGCTGTCGTTTGGATGGTCTCCACTCGTCCGCCAACTTCCAAGTCCTCTAGTCCCTTTAGCAATCCTTTAGTTACTGTTCCAAACGCCCCAATTATAATTGGTATAATTGTCACCTGCATGTTCCACAGTTTTTTCAATTCCCAAGCAAGGTCGAAGTACTTATCCTTCTTTTCACATTCCAGTTTTATTCTGTGGTCAGCCGGGACAGCAAAGTCGACTATTTTGCAAGTTCTCTTTTTTTGTTGATTATTATTAAGTCTAGTCTTCTGGTCGGGATTAGGTGATCCGTTTGTACGTTAAAGTCCCATAGTAGTTTATGCGTGGCATTTTATAGGACATGTGCTCGGTTGTGCATATACCATTTGTTAGTATGGTCGAATTTAAATTTCTTAAACATTTCCCAATGAATCACCTTGCCGACCCAGTTGTGTCTCGCCTTATACCCCCTCTGTGCTAATATGCTGCATTCGCTTATTATATGACTGATGGTTTCATCTCTGTCACCACATACCCTGCATTTGCTATTTTGTTGAGTCTTGTCTATCCTCGCTTTGATATTATTATTATAATTATTATTCCTACTTAAGTGTTTTCCCACCTACGTTAGCTGATGGTCTTTCATCTTATATATTTCGACTACTTCACGAAGTGGCCCTGTTGTCTATGGATGGAAAAATATGTGCACATCATTTTCACAAAATATACACTTAAATGCCTGGGAATCAAATGATTTAATTTTGAACCACATTTTCAAAGTTCTAGGATTTTTGATCACATTATTGAAACCTACTAATCTCCGCCAAACGGTAAGATTGATTTCCGAGTCATATCCTGTCACTCATACTAGTTGACCCAAAGTCTTTTGACACGATTCATAATTCCCTTTTTCATATTATACACAATCTCTTAAATAATAGGTACAGCTATCTTCTTCACTAATTCTTTGGCTCAATCACTCAATCAATCACACTCATCCCTCACTCACTGCTCTCACTTGGCCTAAAATTTACTCATTTTCTCTGCTTTATTAGTAGTTTTCTCTTTTTCTTTTTACCCACGTTTTTATCATATAGACATGTAAATATCACTCCAACTTCCATCCCAACTGAATATGTTCACCTTTCTCTCCGAATAGTTTTTCACTTTGCGCTCAAACTAACCAAACAACTGTATTGCACGTATGCATCTGTTTTCATGTACACGCATCCATCACTACATTCTATAATTCTTGTCTTGTTTTATTTGATTCTAATTCTTTATCTATTTTTAAGGTATACTTAAGGCATTTTTCAGTGGGTAAATTCAGTAGTTAAAACAATGAACAAATTTATTTACTGCTCTGTCACCAAATAATTTTTTCAAATGAAAACAGAAAAATCTTTGATAATTTTCTTAAGACTATATATATATATATATATATATATATATATACTGTATCGACAGACTATTTCGTTGTATCACAATTCTTCAGTGTAGCTAAACGCAAGAAATATTGGGATCAAAACCCGGCCATCAATCTAATAAAAAAATCCTCACAGCCATCAGCACTCTTAACATAAGTGAGGGAATTTAACGTATATGTATTAATTTCACTATTTGTTTACATTTACGTCAACGGAGACCGCAGTGGTTAATTTGTTAGAAGAGCTTTACATTCGTGAGAGTGCTCAATCCCCAAGGAGCATATATATATATATATATATATATATATATATATATATATAAGCCATGTGTATTTTTAACAACAAAAAAGAAATGACTTTTCCACAATCATAAGCGTGAAGTGAAGCACCAAATGCCTTGTCTAGGATTTGAACTTACGTTCTCGGTTATATTTCCTACGACAATAACCGTCTCGCAAAACCTACGAGTGAGTCAGTCTAATATACACGATTTAAACATTTATTTTAATAAAATGAAAAGTCGTTGGCATTTTTTTTCTTCCTGTCAAGATTATTTAATTATTTGTGCTAGCTGAAATAAGCGCCTAATGGCAATGAGAGAATTAACTGATATTTAGCTGGACATTTAGGAAAATCCCTTCCCGGATTATCATAGTATTATGAAGGGATTAGTTTTGCCTTTCAAGCCGTTGATAGGAAATACATTCCGTTTGCTATTTTACGCGGGAACAAGGTTTTAAGTTAATGGCGTCTAGCGAGTATGATGTGAAAGAGATCAAGATGGAGGAACATGTCAATAGGACAGGAAGGGAGCGGCTATAATGAGTAAATCCTAATGGAAGAAGCGAGAATGTATTGAAATGAAAGAAACAAAGAAAGAATGAAAATAAAAGAAAGGAAAGGAAAGAAAGACCAGAAAGACAGATTGAACAAAAAAAACTAAGCGAGAGAAAAATAGAGAAAGGAAGGATACTAAGCCCGAAAACGAGGTAATAACATCTTTAGAATATGATGGGAAATAGTTTAAGATGGTGGAACACAGAAATATAACAGAAAGTTCGGTGAATATAATTATGAAAAGATTTTAAAAGTGTATAGACACACAAACACGCACACACACAAATATAGAAAGAAAGAAAGAAAGAAAGAAAGAAAGAAAGAAAGAAAAGATATAGTAACAAGAGTGATAAGATTGAATTTGTAGAAAAAATGAAAATGAGGAAGGAATTAAAGAAAAAAAAAGGGGGAAACAAAAATTTAGAGAAAAGAAAGAAAGAAAGAAAGAAAGAAAGACATAGTAACAAGAGGGACAAACAAAAAATTGTTGAAAGAAAAAATAATGAAGGAATTAAGGAAAAAGGGGGGAAAGGAAAAATTATAAGAAAGAAAGAAAGAAAGAAAGAAAGAAAGAAAGAAAAGATATAGTAACAAGAGTGATAAGATTGAATTTGTAGAAAAAATGAAAACGAGGAAGGAATTAAAGAAAAAAGGGAGAAACAAAAATTTAGAGAAAAGAAAGAAAGAAAGAAAGACATAGTAACAAGAGGGACAAACAAAAAATTGTCGAAAGAAAAAATAATGAAGGAATTAAGGAAAAAGGGGGGAAAAGGAAAAATTATAAGAAAGAAAGAAAGAAAGAAAGAAAGAAAGAAAGAAAGAAAGATATAGTAACAAGAGGGACAAACAAAAAATTGTTGAAAAA
>OY757942.1:30148375-30298375 GCA_963585895.1 Sepioteuthis lessoniana
ATGTCCCAGTCGGCTGGTGCTGTCGAATACACCGACTGCTGAGCGATAAAACGACTCCAATGAGTGTCCTTTTATGATATTAAACAATCTGATGGAGAGGTTTCAGTAATGCTGAAGCTTTGCGGAATGCGGAATACCTCTTCATTGCCATCACTTCGAGGTCCTTTCAACCCCGAAATGGTAGCATCTGATAGTGTCCTATCTATAGATCCAATAGACGTTTAAACTGTGTACTTATGCTAAACTGAATAGTGTGAAATAGAACTGTTTTTCATTTAACTTTGTGTAAACAAAAACTGTTCTTATGCTAAACTGACTTCTGTGATCATTTAACTGTTTTAACAAAAAACTGTGAACCCATGCTACATTGAATTGTTTGAAATACAACTGTTTTTCATTTAACTGTGTATTTCTATAAGATAGAAATAAGTGAAACCATTTGACTGTATGAGAAAAATGAGCTGAGACTCGTTTAAAAATATTCATCATATATTCAATATATATGTATGAAAAGGATTTAGCGTTAAATGACACAATGGTTGGTATGCCATAAAACCAAAACAAAACTAAAAAAAGATGCGATTTAGTGTCACGCACTATTGTATTGGGGTGAGGAAGAGATACACAGTGAAATAAAGTAAATTGTTTGTTAACTCAACTGGTACAGTCCGACTGGTATTATAAGTCTCGCGCTGTTGGTCTTACGTCGGAAGTTGGTCTTACTACTAATCGACGTTCTTTAAAGCTATCTCTCTGCTTCTCTTTCTGCTTCTGCTTTCCCGTTCTTAAGAGACACGGCGTCTTTTATACTTCCACGATACCGGAAGTCACGTGGTACGAGCCACTATACAACACGCACAAAACTCTTTCCTGGAAGGATATTACTGTTCTGCGGGGATAACAGACGTTGCATTCTAAACCCTACTAACAAGGCAGAAAGTAAGAAAGGTTGGGGGAAATGATAAAAGCGATAAAAGTTATTGTAATATAATTGCGGAATGATTTTTTTAATATTATCATTTTTCGTTGGTTATGTCTTATCATTCGGTTTGGTTAGGCTTAGAACTATTCGGCTTAGTGCACGTGCAGGTGCACACATTGAGTGCAGTTCACGCTCGTGAGTGAAGGATGGGACAATCACAAATGTCATAATAAAAACCCCAGATAGGAAATGTAACTGGGGTGTGAATGACGTCCGGAAACGATGGGTTGGGAATTTTGGTAATTTTTGAAAAAAGCAGCTAGTTGAGATTGGTCTTTGGGCGAGGCTAGTTGAGATTCGACTCTGGGCGAAGTGAATTGAGATTTGTCTCGGGGCAAGGCTTGTGGAGATTCGAATTTGGGCGAGGCCAGTCCAGTTGGGGACTACGGGATGCACCGCGCGTTTGTTGGGTCAGATGGAACGGTCAGCATAGTAAAAATTGTGTCTCTCTCCTCGTGTCAAAATACTAAACTCAAGAAGTTAATAAACATTTCGTACCTGAATTAAAGAAAGTGGACAGTGTTTCGTGTATTTCGGGATTCCTATGCATATGAACATTTTACATATCCGTAGATTTGTATAGTTGTATATCTAGATATGCTACATTATTAGCAACATGACATTAAGAAAAACAAAGACAAGATGGTGGAACACTTAAATATGGCAGCGATAGAAGATTGTTGATAAAGGTTTATAATTGGTCTGATCATGGAAGATTCCCTCCTGTGATTAACATGTAACCTAGTAAAATTTGTTGCATATCAAATAAATGGAGGATTAGCGCTGACAGAGACCATGAAGAGAAAGAAAAAATATTGACATTAAATGGACTAAAGGTTATGTGAGACATCTATCATTTTTGCCTATTCCTAACTTATTATTGGGGGGATGTCCTTGTGGTGTAATGGTTAAAGCGATAGACTGCGAAATCGTAGTAAGCGAGTTCGAACTCGTTCACTTTCAAGCAAATACCCTTGGGAAAGGTATGAACCTCCTTATCCTCCCAGCTATGGGTTAAATAGTACTAACACTGTTCTTCTTGGAGAATGGCTTTGGTATTAAACAACGTACAAAGGTTGATATACCATTTAACAAAGAAACCCTAACTTATTATTTAAGAGTTTATTAAATCATTGACTAGTCGCCAGTTGGTTGTGCTTTATGGCATCTCAAACCTTGTAGGTTATTAGCCATATTCTGTGGATATATATATATATATATATATATATATATATATATATCCAACTGATTAGGATTTTAAATTATTCATTACTATTTACTGGACGAGGGATGCTGAGCTAAAATTAATTAAGTGGAGCAGAAAAGATTTTTAGATTAAATGATAGATGTTGATTTAAAATCGATTGTCAGAATTTTTTCAGCTGGTTGTATGTGTTACGCTGGTATTCCTTAGAAAAAAAAAGACCTGAAAGTGATTGAATTAGTGCAAAATATGTTGAAAATCTGTTAATAAATAAATTGTTGAATGTCTCTTAAAATTAAGTCTTACATTCTCATCATTATTTTTTCACCATACCTGAGCCAGATAATTGATTATCATGATACGACTAACAAATTTCTGCGATGGAAACTAGATACCAAAGGCTCTTTAACCTTTTACTACTTCCTACAGTGCAAGATCAAAGTCTCCCGCAAGCGCATGAGTAAATATTCCAAGCACTTTTCAACGGCATTAACGATTTAAGAAATATTTATCGTTCATCTCTACCTCACAAATTATTTTAAGGCTCCTCTAGGCCCCAGTGAGAGAAACTTAGGCCAGTGATCATTACTGGCATAGGAAGGCCATCTCAATAGGGTCAAATGTGACAAGGTTGATGAGGGGTTAGATTTCTTTCTAAATGAGAACGTTGGTTTTGTCACCCTATGAAACCTGATGTCTCGAACGCCAGAGGCTTAAAATGGTCCGTAAAACCTGAGGATTTCGTACGCTTGGCCTCCTCGGTTTTGTTTGCAGTAAAGTGTAGATTAATTGCTGACGTCAAAAAATGCGATTGGGCAAAAGTGTCCACACGTTCCATAAACGATAATTGCCGCGACGGTTATATCTTCAGTTTCTAAGCAAAATATTTTCAATGACAAACTGCATTGGTGCAATTCACCTG
Source organism: Sepioteuthis lessoniana (assembly GCA_963585895.1). Classification (NCBI taxonomy): domain Eukaryota; kingdom Metazoa; phylum Mollusca; class Cephalopoda; order Myopsida; family Loliginidae; genus Sepioteuthis; species Sepioteuthis lessoniana. The sequence continues at coordinate 30,151,484 of OY757942.1, forward strand.
TGTTTCTCATATAATTCTATATTATGCAAACCTGACAGTGTGTCCCAAGTTTCTATCATCGAGAACCAAATAGTGTACATTCTTAGTACGTAATGATACTCCGATGTTATTGGTGTATATCTAACACCCCGGGAGGCTAATATGTGACATAATGTCGGTGTAGGAAGGGCTGCCTCGCAAGTAGCAATCCTCTTAGGAAGGGTTGCTTTAATAATTGCTCACAATTGTTCGTCATTCCCAATGAGGGGCATTTCAGGCACAAAGTAATCAACCGAGCCCTTATTTCTTTTAGGTTTGGGGACAGAAACAGATGAGGGAAAGGCTCTATGGAACGGTACAATAATTATTGAACCGCCCTTCACGAATGTCCGGGGCTTCCATAGAAATAAGGATATTTCCCAACGAGATTTATTCGGCTCAACACTAGGTCAAAATGTGACCAGAGATCAGCTTCGTTTTAGGTGTCCTATAGGAAGCAAATTTACTAAGGGCGGATTCAAAATGTTTCTCTTTCTTTAGTATTCCCTTTTAGTAGTTAATTTTTTTAGATATGTAAGAATATTTCTGCTCGAGATTTATAAACTTTTCAACGTGTAGTGTATTTACAAAGAGTATTTGTAAAAGTGATGGGATATGTACAAGTTTTTTTAAAGCAGATTTTAATAAAAAAATGTGATGTAAAACTAATTTTTAATCTGATATAAATGCATATCTTGGACAATTTATAGAAGAAAGGCATTGTGGTTTAAGCGTAAAAAGTTGATTGTAACTTCGTAATTCAGTTTCTCAGTTGTTTAATTGACCGTTTTTTTTTCGGGCTGTTGTCTTCATCTTTATTGTTGTTAGTTGAAATACACCAGTCTGTATCTTCTGGCCTTTCTCAGTTGTCCCTTGATTTTCAGAGCATAGAAATGGTTCAACCTGGAAAATGAGTTTTAATGTTTGACTGCTTATCAAAAAAGGCGTTCCAGAAATAAAGATGTTATTCAAATAATAATGTCATAGTTTTTACGCCTAATTATCCGAGAAGCTTCCCAAAAAGTTTCTTGAGAAATGATATTTGTCTCTGCCTCTCAACAGGCAGGACTTGATACAAGGTCAATGACCCGAAAGTCGGATTAAAGAGGGGAAATAGATGAGGAAAAGTTCTGCTGGACTTTGTTGGTCATCGGCTCACTTCCTGCAATGTGAGCCTGATGAGCGTCGCTGGACATGGACCCAAACGTGGATCCAGGCACAGATGCCTGATTATAGCTTGAACTGGACAACGCTACTGCTGGTAGAGTGATATCAGTTGTAAGGCATGATCTTCTTTTACGGTCGTAAACAACATCTGGTTCAGTGTTCTTTATTTTTCTCTCGGTTTAGATTGAAACGTCCTTGAATGATTATTATTTTACTCTTTGAGAGTTTTCCACATCAGCTTTAGCTGATGGTTTTCCACAAGAGTTTGAGTGGCAGCAAGTCTCTTAAAGCTTCCAGGACTCTTCTCAGTATTCTGGCCGATTTCAACAATGCTGTATTTTGGACAGTCTCCACCTGTCCCGTTATTTCCAAGTCCTCCAGTCCTTGTACCGATCATTTGATGACTGTACCAAGAACACCAATTACAGATGGTATTATGGTCACTTCCATGTTCCATACATTTTTGATTCCCAGGCAAGGTCGAGGTACTTCTCCCTCTTTTCGAATACGTTCAATTTTACTCTGTGGTCTGCCGGGAAAGCGATATCCACAATTTGGCAAGTTCTCTCTTTTTCGTTGATTATTATAAGCTTAGTTTTAGATGTCCTAGAGGAAGCAAATTTACCAGGGGAGGGACGCAAAATTGTTTCTCTTTCTTCAGTATTCCCCTTCAGTAGTTAATTTTTTGAGTTATGTAAGTATATTTCTGTTCGAGATTTATTAACTTTTCAACACGTAGCTTATTTACAAACAGTGTTTGTCAAAGTGATGGGATATTTACATTGGAAAAGTTTTTTTTAAAGCAGATTTTAACAAATAAATGTGATCTACTACTAATTTTTAATCTGTTGGACAATTCATATAAGAAAGGCATTGTGGTGTAATGATAACACTAACAAATTTTGGTCATGGAAACAAGATACCAAAGGCGCTTCAACCTTTTTCTACTTCCTTGAGAGTTTTGTTCTTTATTTTTCTCTCAGTTTGGATGGCAAATTAACATTGAACCACCTACATTATTACGTGATTCGTTTATATCTAAAAATCCTAGAGTAGTTTGTGCGTGTCATTCTCCAGGATAGATGCTTGGTTCAGCATTATTATTATTATTATTATTATTATTATTATTATTATTATTATTATTATTATTATTATTATTATTATTATTCTTATTATTATTATTATTATTATTTACTCCTTAAGAGTTTTTCACATCAGTGTTAGCTGATGGTTTTTTACTGGAGTTTGAGTGACAGCAAGTCTCCTCAAGTCTCCAGGACTCGTCTCAGGATGCTGGCCGTTCTTACCAATGCTGTCGTTTGGATAGTCTCTACCCGTCCGCTAACTTCCAAGTCCTCCAGGCCTTTCAATAATCCTTTAGTTATTGTGCCTAACGCACCAATAACAATTGGCACAATCATTACTTTCATGTTCCACAGCTTTTTCAATTCTCTAGCAAGGTCGAGGTACTTATCGTTCTTTTCACTTTCCTTCAGATTTATTATGTGGTCTGCCGGAACAGCAAAGTCGACAATTTTGCAGATTCTCTTTTTTTTTGTGGATTATTATCAGGTCTTGTCTTCTGGCCAGGATTAGGTGATCCGTTTGTATGTTAAAGTCCCTTAGGAGTTTATGCGAATCATTTTCTAGGACAGGTGCTGGGTTGTGCAAATTATTATTATTATTATCATTATTATTATTATTATTATTATTATTATTATTATTATTATTATTTCTTCATTTTTTAGTAGGTTTTCTCGCAGCAACTGGTGGTCTATGACTAGAGTCACTGGAGTGATGGCAGATCTCCAGTACTCTTCTCAGTTTTCTCAAAAAGAATTTGATTCGGATGGTCTCGTTTCTTCAAATTTCCGATCTCGCCATTTTCTTTTTCAACCCTGGTGGACTATTACGAGCATACCAACTATTATTAGTACCGGCATCATCTTCATGTTTTTCAGTTTTTTTCAGCTATCTGGCAAGATTCAAGTATTAGTATAGTTTTTAGCTTTCTTTCTTTTTCCTTTAATTGCCCAATGGAATTGCAAAATCCACCAGATGACAAGATATTTTTTACTAATTTCATCTGGTGGGAATTGTATGGTCCGTTTATATGCGTCTTATTTTCTTAGATAGATACTAGTTTTTCCATGTCCATTTCATGAATATTTTCAAATTTCACTATCTTGCACAATTCCCTGCAGATCACTTTTCCTACCCAGTCATGCCTAGTCTTGAACTTTTTGGGTGCTAGTTACGGCATTTGCTCATTATAAAGCGCATTCTTGAACTTCTGATGTGTATTATCAATTTTTGCTTCGATATAATTGATCCTTGTGGCATTATTTTTGCTGGTATTAAAAAATATTCAGTTTTTTACCTGTGGCTTCCCCCCCAACCCTTTACTATATTTTGGTCATCTCGGGTGGAATATCGGCAGTTCGTCACGTGAAGTATCCAAGCAGTAGTTTACTTTCCATTTTGGTTTCTTAAAATCTTTCACCTTATCTTCACCAAAGACAGAGGGTAAGTGAGGGTATTATATGGCATTATATATATATATATATATATATATTGCAGCTTCTGGGGGTGTTATTTCTCCAAAATGTAATGGTTATCGTCGTAGGAAATGGACACGGCGACACGAGTTCAAACCCTGGACGAGACTGATTGCATTTCACATAGCACTAATACTCTTGGGAAAGGTATGAATCCAATTATTCTCCCTCCAGCTATGGGTAAATAGTAGGTCAGACTCTGTTCTTCAGCCTTGTTAAACTCCGCCTAAAAATTGACCTTGTGTCATATCCTGCCCGAGCGGAGGGGTTGGGTAAATAAATATTATTTTTATTGTTATACTATTCCTTGCGAATTTTTCCCACCAACCTTAGCTGATGATTTTTCACGGGAGTTTGACTGACAGCAAATATCCTCGAGTCTCCAGAACTTTTCTCAATATTCTGGCCGACCTTAACATACTGTAGTTTGGATTGTCTCGGCTTGCCCTCTGGTTTCCAACTCCTCCAGTTTCTTAACCAAGCTGGTATCACCCTCACCCTAAAATTCCATAGCTTTTTAAAATTCTCTGGCAAAGTCTATGTATTATATATCTGAATTCGCTTTCTTTGATTTTCATTCAGTGGTCTGAGAGGTCTTCTTTTTTTGTTAATTATCACTAGGTCTGGTCTTCTAGCCGGGATTAAGTGATATGTTTTTATCTCAAAATCCCTGAGTATTTTCTTCGAAACATTCTCCTGGTCAGACTCTGGTTTGTTCATAAAGTATTTGTCAGTATGGTCGAATTTCAATCTATTGCACAATTCCCAGGGGATCACCTTCTCCACCCAATCATGCCTAGTCTTGTACACTTCTAGCGTTTGCTTGCTACTTTCGCTTACTATGTGATTAATCATTTTATCTCTATGATCACAGAAGCCACACTTGCTCTTCTGTTGCGTCTTTCGCTTTAACATAGTTGGTCCTTATGGCGTTGTTTTGAGCTGCTATTGAAAGATATACAGTTTTTGTCTTCAAATTTATCTTTCAATAACCTTTCCAGGACGTTATTTTTATTATTTTTGTAATTTTTTGTTGATTTAATTTTATTTATCCATTTTAAAATAGTTTTTGGAGTTTCAGGTGGCTTAAAAGAAACGTATTTTCATGTAAATATTTACATGACGGTTTGATTGTTTATTTAGAAGTCTGTTTTGTTCTTTGAAAGGATATTAAGGCTATTTTTTCATCTAGCCCAAGTTAACAGAAGTCTGTCTTGTAAGCAAGTAATTCTATTCTTACTTTCCAGGTTATTTTTGGTTGATTTTGATTTGATTTTGAGGTCCCATATGCGTCTAGAAAGTGTTGAGCTATGTTTGTGTTTTGTGTTGTTGAATTATATTTTATGTGTGCAGCTTATATATATATATATATATATATATATATATATATATATAAGTTATGGAAATAAATCCGACATTATGAAGAAAATAAAAAAAACAAAGTATTCCAAATGTGATGAATATATTACGATATTAAAGTCAACTTTAAAACGTTTCGGTTTTATTAAACCTTCATCAGGACTTTACGATGGAGAAAATTGAACAACGATGGATGTTTTAATCAGAATAACGGGACCCGTTATATTAATTTTCCATACTGCTAAAATTTTGGTTCATTTCATCGAGAATTGGTCAAGTTAAAAGATTACAAAATCATACATTTTGTTCTTATACTACCCGTAAATCTAAAAAATCATCAATTTTTTAAAAATATTACATATATATATATATATATAATGAAATCTACCGAAAGAGCAATGAACATTTTCCTCGTGCACATCTTTATCTTCTGAACAGGAAATTTAAATGTACTTTACATAATAACAGGGCCATTGGCCTAATAAACCGGCAGAGTGTTCGCCAATGGTCCGGGAAACTGGGGTTCAATCTCCAGGTCGAGTCATACCAAAGTCTCAAAAATGGTACTTAATGCAGTCTTGCTTATCCCTCTTAAGGTAAGGATCAAGGGTAAAGTGGAACAATCCAGGGAATGGAGTAGCGCCCCCACTGCAACTCGGTGTAGTAGCTATTGAAAAGGGAGCTTTGTGTCATCCTCGACTATGGTCGACAAATTTACTTACATACAAAATAACAAAAAGAACTTTTTTAGAAATAGTTGTTTTGCCGAAAAGATTTGTTTGCAGAAACCTTATAGAGCAAAGACAGATTTTCTAACAATTCAATTTTCTTAGTCCGTAGAACAGATATTCAGCTAGTTCTTTTAAAGTGGCGACATATTTGACGCTTAGCCATTATCTAACCGATGAATGGCATCCGTACTCTCGCCTAGATAAGAGCACGTACGACGCAGAATCATTGCGTGCATAGTCGGTGAACAGTTGGCGTCTGCGCATGCGTGACTGCGTCAGATGTGATGAATGGCAGTTTCAGTATTGGTCAGAGGGTAGCCGTGGACGCCCACTAAAAACGACAGCTTCGTTAGATGACCTGCAAACAACAGATGCCAGACAGGACAGTTAGCTTTGCGAGTAACTTCGTAGTTGAAGTTATGCGAAATGATGTGTGTGTCTATGTTTGGGTGTACGCATGGTGTGTTTGCGTGTATGCATAAGCGTATATGTGCGTGTGCGTGTTTATAGGCGTTGAGCACACGCGTTGGACGAGTGGGGGATGGATAGAGGTGTTCTCGCCGTAAGTGGAGATCAGAAATTTTTCTTGCAGGAAATTTTCTGCCGTATGTGCGTGTATGGGGAGTGCGGAGAGGAAGAACAGGCGGGAAGCATTGTAAAATGACAGATGTCCTTGGAGTGTGGAAAAACGCAAAGCAGCCATGTTGGCAGAAAGTCGGGTGAAAATGAATGTTACCACCATCCCAAAAACCGGTTCATTTCCCGCCTTAATTTAATGCAGCTGATTAACCCTCCTTTTACCAGACCATAAATTTCGCACGTTTATGTTGTAACTTGGATTAGAATATCTATCTATCTATCTATCTCAATACGCAACGATCTATCAAGTCTCAATCTTATTACAAATCTATTTCTCTCTCTGTATCTCTTTCTCTCTCTCTCTCTCTCTCTCTCTCTCTCTCTCTCTCTCTCTCTCTCACTACATCCACACATACACAAACATATATATATATATTGAAAAACAACTCTGGTGCCGCCAACACTTTTATATTTCACTTTATACTTATGTTTACTCATGTGTGTGTATATATATATATATAAACCGATGCAACCCATTAATATGAAAATGATTTATTACTGAGAGGTTTTTCTATATCAGGTGGCGTGAGTTTATTCTTGATCTGGATTCTGTATGTGTACAGCCGAAGATCCTTCTTTAAGATTCTTTGCGACAATGCACGTGAAACACCAAGTTCTTGGAAAAGTCTTTGGAGAGACTTTATCGGACTCATTCCGAATGATTCTCTCGTTGCTTTCGCATTGTTTGGATATCTTGTAATCAACTTCCTGTCAGATCCGAGATTTTCTACCTTCAAGAAGAGGTTGTTTACCGATGCTAGAGCTTGAAATTTGGGTACCCATCAATAAATTTTTTTTTTCTTGTGATAATTGTTAAACTTCCAGTGAAATTTTGCTGGCACAGTTTTGAATGATTTTGTCTCCAAATAAGTAGAGACAAAAATATTTTTAATCGCTTTTTCAATGCACTGTAATCGAGGATTACTTGTTATAAGTAAAGTTGGTCACCTTTGTCGATGGTGACCCGAAGGCTCCCTTTTCAAAAGATGCTACACTGATATGTAGGGGAGGGCGCTATTCCATTCCATGGATTACTCCACTTTACCCTTGATCCTTATCTAATAATGCTGAGTGTTAAGCAAGGTGGTATCAAGTACCATTTTTGAGTTTTTAGTACGACTCGACCTGGGATAGAACCCTGGTCTTCCGGTACATTGGCGAACACTCTACTCATTTGGCCAATGGCCTGGTTAATTGTTGTTATGGTATACTATTTTAAAATCTGAAACAAACGATTATAACAGTGTCATTAGTAAAATTATTAGCAGTCATATGGGCCTCATGAATATCGCGACGCCATATATATATATATATATATATATATATATATATATATATATATATATATGTGTGTGTGTGTGTGTGTGTGTGTATGTGTGTGTGTGTGAGTGTGTGTGTGTATAAAAATATGAAAAGAACAAGGTATTCAGAGAATGATGTTATTCGTTGCTGAGTTTTTTTATGAGTTTTTTGGGGTTTTTTTTTGGGGGGGTGACGTTAATATTCTTTTCATCGATTAAACTATCGACAAGATAATTTTAACATATGATGATGCATCTTCTGAATTCTATTCAATTTTTAAAATGAAAGGAAAATATTAAGAAAAAAATCTTCGTAAATTATTTTTTCAGATGTATTTTATAAGTTTTTTTTCTCAATCCTTTTATATATATATATATATATATATATATATATATATATATATATATATATATATATATATATATATATATATATATATATCAGCGCAGTTAACGTTATATTGCAATAGTTGAAACAATCCAATTAAGTGCGGATAAAATTATTAATATTAAATAGTAATACTTGAACCCATTTAACTGTTTACATACAAAGGATTTATATAAGAAATAATAATTTGTGTTAGATTGGAACACTTAAAACCATTTAACTGTGTGTAAGCATGTGAGCTTTGACTTGTTTAAAATGTTATCTACGAAGTCCACCTTTGCTCATGATATATTTAATATCTGTTTGTATAAACAGGATTTCACATTAAACAAATTACATGGGTTGATATGCCATAAAACCCAACCAACTATCCAACCTAATATCCTCTTTCTATATATATATATATATATATATATATATATATATATATATGTGTGTGTGTGTGTGTGTGTGTGTGTGTGTAGCCGCCATTCATATCATGCACGCTGAGACTGGGACTCCTCGTGCCTCAGGAGGCCGTACTCCAGGTTTTAACCATTCTCGAAGGGGCTAGGTGTATCGCCTGGTGCCTGAGGCGCCTTTTTGGGGTGAATGCCGATGGGGTCCGATGCATTTTTGGGAATGCTGAGCGTGTCTTGATTACGGCCCGTCGCCCGGGCCCACATTAAAATGCTTTGTGCTGCACTCGTCCGGTTGGTGAGATATACGACAAATACCAGCATTAGCTACACTGGTGACATTGAATTACTTGTTTTTTGTAATATATAACTTTTATTCTTTTCTCTAAGCTCGTGTTTGTATTTAAAGCCCTTTTCAGAGGACATAACAATATATTAGGTAAAAAAAAGAAAATCCCACTTATTTGCTAAAATGTGATTTTAAAAATGCTTTTGCAGTATATATATTCCCATTACTTTGAAAAAAAACCTACTTGTTAGTAAATATAATACACGTTGAAAAGTTTATAAATGTCGGAATAAAATATCCTTACATCTCACAAAAATTAGCTGTTAAAGAGAAATACTGAAGTAACATGAACAATTTTACATCCCTCCCCAGGCAGGTTTGCAACCTGAAAAGCGTGGAAAATTAACTTTTTGATCTTGTGCACAGCTGAATAGGTCTCGTACAGAAATGTCGTTATTTCTATAGGAGTTCAATAATTAATAGTACAGTTCCATGAAGCCTTTTCCCCACTCTGCATCGTCCCGGAACCTAAAAGGAATAGGGGCCCGGTTGATTACATTGTTCCTGAAATGCCCCTCAGTCGGAATGACGAACGATTGTGAGCAATTATTAAAGCAACCCTTCCTAAGAGGATTGCTACTTGTGAGGCAGCCCTTCCTACACCGACATTATGTCACATATTAGCCTCCCGGAGTGTTAGATATACACCAATAACATCGGAGTATCATTACGTATTAAGAATGTACACTATTTGGTTCTCGATGATAGAAGTTTGGGACACACTGTCAGGTTTGGATAATGTAAATTTATATGAGAAACACAGGTGAATTGCACCAATGCAGTTTGTCATTGAAAATATTTTATTTAGAAACTGAAGATATAACCGTCGCGGCAATTATCGTTTATGGAACGTGTGGACACTTTTGCCCAATCGCATTTTTTGACGTCAGCAATTAATCTACACTCTACTGCAAACGAAACCGAGGAGGCCAAGCGTACGAAATCCTCAGGTTTTACTGACTATTTTAAGCCTTTGGCATTCGAGACATTAGGTTTCATAGGGTGACAAAACCAACGTCCTCATTTAGAAAGAAATCCAACCCCTTATCAACCTTGTCACCTTCGACCCTATTGAGATGGTCTTCATAATCCTGTGAAGATCACTGGTCTAAATTTATATGACTGGGACATAGAGAGACCTTAAAATAATTTGAATGGAAGAGATGAATGATAAAAATTTCTTAAATCGTCATTGCTGCTCAAAAGTGCTCGGAACATTTACTCTTGCGCTTGCAGGGGACTCTGGTCTCACGTTGTAGATACAAGGAAAAGGTCGAAACGCCTTTGGTATCTACTTTTCATCACTAAAATATGCTAGTTTAATCTCTCCATGTTCTTTCCCAGTTGGCTGAAACTGTAGAATACACCGACTCTGCTCTGCAGTGGGGTAAGACCTTCCCACCAGCGAGTATCCTGGATATGATACTAAACATTTTGATGGTGAGGTTCCAGTAATGCTGGAGCTTGTGAGAATATGGAGTACCCCTTCACTGTTTTCACTCCCAGGTCCACTCTGGCCTGGAGTTGTAGCACCTGAGAGAGTACTCTCTATGGGTCAACAAGAACTAAACTGTTTACTAATGCTAAGCTGAATTGTTTGAAATTTTGACATGTAACTGTTTATAAACGAAAACTATACTTATATACTAAACTGAATTGTTTGAAATTTAATTAGGTGTTAACTGACCCAAAAATGGTTGATACGTTGCAAAATAAAACAAGCAAGCAAACAAACAATCTTTCCATGGTTATCAATTTTCTCGCTTCAGATATTGTGAAAAACATAGTGATGAGAATGTTAGACATGAATTTTAAGAGAATTCTACAATCTATTAATTAATCGATTTTTAACATATTTTGCACTAATTCAAACTCTTTTAGCTCTGTGTTTCTTAAGGAATATCTCATATATATACGAATGTATTATTTAATATCCTGACCCGCTGGAAACATTCTGGCAATAGATTTTAAATCAGCGTCCACCATTTAATCAGAAAGACTTTTTCACTCCAATAGAGATATGATATATTGCTTCTTCCGGCCACTATAATTCGATTCTTAATACGGTCAGTTTCGAGTTAGAAGCCCTCATACTACTTGCGGTCACACTTGTAAATGTTGATCAACTCACCCAAATAAAGAGAACGTCGAATAGCTCATATTTACGAATCGGGCCGATGAAGGACGGACTGCGTGGACACCATTTTTCTGACAAATACACAAATATCGCTGCTTTAAAAAAATATTGTCCACCTCCTGTGGTGCAGATCTTTTATGATTGATTTTATTAGACACTGGCAAAAATGTATTGCCACTGCTTGTGTTATCATTTTCGGAGTACACCTCAATTGAAATGTTATCTTCTAAGCCGGTCGTCGCGTCTGGTCCCCATTTTGTCTTCTCAGGCACGAGTTGTCTTCTCTCATAATCCCACGCTTTCCCTCCTGCTGGGATTAATAGCAAAGACTCACTCAGTGTGTACACGTACTTAATAATGAACGATGACTTCATAAATGTTTTACCGACTCCATACAAACGTTTTGAATCGTTCCGACCCCAGATGAAAATTGGACAACAGCTTGCTGTGCAGTTTCTCAACTGAGTAATTAAAATTTCAATCTAAATTTTAAACTTCAAGAATTTTAGTCACCTGACTTAGTCAATGTTTCAAGTAACTTTAACCTATCAGTCATGCTGACTTGATACCAAGGTTGTTTTTTTTTTGCTTTGGGGAAAACTGTTATAAATTTTTTTTCAATTATCAACACTATCTCTCAAAAATAGATATTACTCATCTATAACCCCAACCGAATGGGCTGTAGAATACACTGACTGCAACGCTGCCGAGGAGTAAAACACAAACCTCTAGTTCAAATCTTAAAAGAGGCAGATTGTATTTCGCATTGTACTAATCGTCTGGAGACAGGTAGAATCCTATTATTCCCCCCACCCGGTTATAGTTAGATAGTTGGTCAGACTTTTTTCATTAACCAAAATGTGCAACCGTTCTGGTAAAAGTAAAACTTAAACTAAACGTGTTAGATTCCATTAAAAAATTGCCCTTGAGTCGAATAATAATCGTACAGAGGGACTGGGTAATGGTATATATATATATATATATATATATATATATATATATATATATATATATATATATATATATATATATATAAATATGTGTATGTGTGTGTGTGTGAGACCTCCTTATGACCGATAGTCTATCAATAGCTGTTAATGCCTTCGCTTGTCGCGTATTGATGTCATTTTCGGTAGATGAGACGTTGCTTCCGAAGTAAGTGAACAAGTCCATACGTTTCAGAGAGTCACTATTAAATGTGGAGATAAGGCCTCTTTGATTAAATCACATGTACTTCTTCTTGTCTGCGTTCACATGGTGGCCTATGTAATCTGCGTCTCATTCCAGACTATGCAGCAGGGATTCGGCCTAGGCAAATATATTTCCTAGAAGCGCTATGACATCAGCGTAGTCCGCGTCGGTAATAGCTCGTGCGGGTAGGTATCGTCTACTTCTTATATATATATATATATATATATATATATATATATATATATATATATATATTATACTTATATATATATATATATATATAATCGTGGAACAAAACTGATTTGCTAAATCTAACCATCTAGGCTTATTTTATGCCGAGCGGTAAGTGAATCGTATTCATCGTACTTTCATTTTTGTGTCATTTTTTCCTAAGAGTATTTTTCCATCATGGTCCTATCTAATACGAACAAAGTTTAAACAGATCTATTTGACCCCAAGATAGGATCCCAAATAGGATGGCTCAATCGGATGCGCCTATAGAATACACCAACTATATCTCTGCAGAAGGTTAAGACTCCGCCAACAAGTGTCCTGTATATGACACTAAATAATCTGATAGTGAAGCTCGAGCAATGCTGGAGTTTTGGGGAATGCTGAGTACCCCTTTATTGCCATTGCCATTGCCTCAGGGCCACGATCATCCGGAGCGGTTGCACCTGATAGAGCCCTACCTATGGAACAGATAAAACTAAACTGTGTACTTATGCAAAACTGAATTACTTGAAATAGAACTGTTTTTAACATTGAAAATGTACATGCGCTAAACTCAATTGTTTGAAATGAAACTTTTTTGACATTTAACTGTGCGTGGACAAAAACTATACATACACTAAACTGAATTGTTCGAATTAGAACTGTTTGACTAAACTGGATAGCTTGAAATATGAATGGTTTTGACAATAAAACTGTGTACTCATGCTTAACTGAATCGTTTGACATAGAACTGATTATTTGTATAAAAACATATCTGGCGATAAATAACCTACAAAGGTTGATATACCATAAAACACAATTAAGTAACCAACCAACCAACTGTTTAAAATTTACACTGTATACTTCGACATGTAAACTGAGAGCAAACAAAAGACTTATGCTAAATCGAATTGTTTGAAATAGAACTGTTTTTACATTTAACTGTGTATAAATAAATGACTGATAGTTAATTGAATTATTAGTGTTACATAGCAATACCTGGAACCATTTAGTTTTGATTTATGCTAAACTGAATTGTTAGAAATAGAACCGTTTGATCATTTAATTGTGTGTAACCAAATGACTGATGCTTAATTGAATTGTTAGTGTTAAGTAACAATATTTGAAAACATTTAACTGTATGCAAACGAATAATTGATTGTAAATACAATTATTTATATTACATAGATATTAGTGAAACCATTTAACAACGCACAGACAAAATGAGCTCTGGCTCGTTTAAAAATGTTAACAAAAAATGTGTTTAGAAATCATATATTTGATATATATGTATAAAAAGAATTGGTATAAAATAACCTACAATGGTTGATATAACATAAAATCCAACAAAATCAAATCCTATATATTTGATATGTCTATAATAAGAAGATTTAGTATTAAATAACGTACATTGTTAAATATGCCATAAAATCAAGCAAAACTAAATCATATATATTTTATATATATGTATAAAAAGTATTTGGCTTTAAATAACCCATTAATGGTGGATATGCCATAAAATCAAACCAAACCGTATCATATATATATATATATATATATATATATATATATATATATATATATATTTGGTTATATATATATATAAAGTTGGCGACCTAAGTCGTGGGTGATCGGAAGGCTCCCTAAATAAATTATGATGTTTGATATGCCTGCCTTTAAACAAACAAAAGCAAATCCTATATATTTATTTTATGTGCATAAAAAGGATTTGCTATTAAATAACCTACAATGTCTGATATGCTATAAAACCAAATAAAAGCAAATCATGTATATCTACTATATATGTATAAAAAAAGATTTGGCATTAAATAACCTACCATCTTTGATATACCATAAAACCCATCTCAACCAATTCCAGTTTATTTTTTATGTATAAAAAGGATTTGGCATTAAATAATCTACAATGGTTGAGATGACATAAAACCCAACCAAACAAATTATACGTATGAGATATAGAAGTATAAAAATGATTTGGCATTAAATAACCTACAATGTTTGATATGCCATAAAAATCAAAACCACTTGGATTATTGGCAATAAAGAAGTACTCCACACTCACCAGATCTCTAGAGCTTGAGAGTCAACATTAGATTGAGTATGCATGGGGAGGGTCTTTCTCTACTGCAGGGAATTATGTCAGTATTTTCAAGGCCTCGCTGACAGAGTGAAAACGATACTGAGGATTATAAAAACATTTAACACGATTAATAATGACAATCAGTGAGTGATTTAAAAAGATTTCAGTTTTTCTTTTTACCAAAAATTACTTCTAGTTTCTTTGCATTGAAACCTCATTCATAGTGGTCGGCTTTGAAAGAAAAAAATCCAAGGACATCGACCAAAATTCTGCAACCTTCGTTGCCAAAGCATTATTAATTGCTTGAAAACATATTCGCCAATCACATTATGGATATTATTTTTGTTGGCGGACATTAATCGAATCATTTTTGCCGAATCTACGTAAACAGGACGATAACTGTCTGTATAACGTATGAATAAGGAATGTGTTTTTCTTGATTTGGCCGAGAGAAGGAAAGAGACGTGGTGAGCGATTTGTCGCTCATCGTTGGGGAGGAAGAAAAAAATGACTGATATAGATCGACAGATAGATAGTTAGATATGAACTGAATGAAATATATAGATTCGTAAAAACAGACCGAGATAGAAATATTAATCTATGCATATATATGCCTATATACAAGTAGTTGCTTACTAAGTTCAGCAAAGTTTAGCTCGCGGTCATAAACGTGGGACGCCCAAAGACAATCAAACTTACAAACAACTGTTTGCTGGTATAACTTGAATAACATGATAACGTATATAGGGTCATATTTATCTATAAAATAGAATTCTCTGAAAAGCAAATAAAAAAAGGATTTTTAATGCAATATATACATTTTTATCAGTCAACCTTATTTCTAGTGTAATTTCTTAATTTGTCAATGCACTTGACCGTTAATTTTTTATTGATTTCATGTTTCAAAATTTTGTTGTTATTCTAGGCACCTATTGATTGCTTATCGTGCGTACGTGCGTGTATTGATATACATTGCAATTTTTGATAATTTTGAACTCATTACATAGATATCAAAATATCTCTGACACTCCACACCACCTCACAACAGCTCATATATATATATATATATATATATATATATATATTTATGTATACATATATATATATGTGTGTGTGTATATATATATATATATATATATATATATATATATATATATATATATATATATATATATGTAGGAAGCGTAGATGGGCAGCTTTATGTAATCTATTAAAAGTATCTAATTACTTCAGATTCCCCCCCTCCGACCCTCCCTCTTTATTTCTCTTCCGAATCCTCACCTACCAATATCCTTCTTTCTTTCTCTCGTTTTACATATATATATATATATATATATATATATATATATATATATATATATGAAGAGAGAGAGAAAGTTCAAATTAACGGATAGAGACAGGCAAAACGATAGACACACAGTCAGGTAGACTGAAAAAAAATCTAATTAATTAATTAAATGACCGCAAAGCTAAGGTATATAGAAAATAAATAGTTACTATGAAAGTAAACAGAATATTTGAAAGAAAAGAAGCGGCTACCTAATGAAAGAGATGAAACTTTGTTGATAGCGGGAAGAAGATTCGACATAGTAAAACTATATAATACGGGACGAAGAAAATAACAAAGAAGAAAAGAAAAAAGAAAGAAAACTCAATGAACAAGAGAAGAAAGAAGAAAAGGATAAAGAGAAAGAAAATTAAAGAAAAGCACATAACCAAGTAGGAAATGTTGAGAAAAGGAGAAAAAAAAAACAAACAAAAACAAAATGAGGAAGGCCGGGTAAAGAAGAGAGACCTAAAAATGTTGTTTACCATTCGAAAAGACGGCGGAAATTAGAATCCTTTCCATGCCGGATATTCAATGTCTTTGATGACCATCGCAGATTACTCATATCTTCATCAATTACAGTGAAGTGCGCGCAAATCGAAGATGCATCATTCGCCCATCGAATACACCAACATTATTTTCCCGATTATTAATGACTTTAAGAGAAATACTAAAATTTATTACTATCGTTAAGGATACTTGACTGACCATAGATTCTTTCTCTTCTTTTTTTTCTCTTCTTTCTTTATTATTATTATTATTGTTATTTACTCCTTTAGAGTTTTTTACATCAGTGTTAGCTGATAGTTTTTCACTGGAGTTTGAGTGACAGCAAGTCTCCTCAAGTGTCTAGGACTCGTCTCAGGATTGTGGCCGTTCTTAGCAATGCTGTCGTTTTGATAGTCTCTACCCGTCCGCCAATTTCCAAGTCTTCCAGGCCTCTTAATAATCATTTAGTTATTGTGCCTAAGGCACCAATCACAATTGGCACAATCGTTACTTTCATGTTCCACAGCTTTTTCAATTCTCTAGCAAGGTCAAGGTACTTATCTTTCTTTTCACTTTCCTTCAGATTTACGTCAGCTAACTCCGATGGTCTTCACTGGAGTTTGTGCGACAGCAAGTCTCCTCACGTCTCCAGGACTCTTCTCAGTATTCTGGCCGTCTTCAATAATGCTGTAGTTTGGATGGTCTCCACTCGTCCGCCAACTTCCAAGTCCTCCAATCGCTTAAGTAATTCTTTAGTTACTGTACCAAAAGCACCAGTTACAATTGATATAATTGACACCTACATGTTCCACAGATTTCTCAAATGCCTAGCAAGCTTGAGATACTTATCCTTCTTTTCCCATTCTTTCAGTTTTATTCTGTGGTCAGCCGGGACAGCAAAGTCCATAATTTTGCAAATTCTCTTTTTTTAAAAAACAAAGCAATTATTTGTTAGTCGGTTTTCCGACATGTCAACCCTTGTTGGGTTATTTTATGCCGACATTGCAGAAAGCAAGTTCGAAATCCAGTCGCAGCGTTTTGTTCACTTTCGGACAAATACTCTTGGGAATGGTATGACCCTTCCCTCTTCTCATCACTTACCCAACTATGGGTTAAATAGTACTACTACTATTCTTCTATATTTCTTCTATTGTTATTATTTACTCCTTGAGAGTTTTTCATATCAGTTTTAGCAGATGGTTTTTCACTGGAGTTTAAGTGACAGCAAGTCTCCTCAAGTCTCCAGGACTCTTCTCAGTATTCTGACCGTTCACAATAATGCTGTAGTTTGGATGATCTCTAACTTCCAAGTCCTCCAGTCCCTTTGATAATCCTTTAGTTAGAGTACCAAAAGCACCAATCACAATTGGTACATTTGTCACCTTCATGTTCCAAAATATTTTAAATTTCCTAGCAAGGTCGAGATATTTATCCTTCTTTTCCCATTCTTCCAGTTTTATTCTGTCGTCAGCCGGGACAGCAAAGTCGTCAAATTAGCAAATTCTCTTTTTTTTTTTTTTTTTGATTATTATTAAGTCTCGTCTTCTGGCCGAGATTTGGTGATCCGTGTATATGTCAAAGTCTCACAGGGGTTTATGTGTGTTATTGTCTAGGACAGGTGCTTGGTTGTGCATTTATCATTTGTTTGTTTGGTCAAATTTAAATTTTGTGCACATTTCCCTGTGGATCACCTTGCCCAACCAGTCGTGATTATTATTCCTTTTGAGTTTTTCACACCAGCGTTAGCCAGTGACATTTCACCGGAGTCTGAGTGAGAGCAAATCACCTCAGGTCTTCAGGACTCTTCTTACTCTACCAACTAGACCAATGAGCCGGTTACATTATAATATAATAACTTTATATACATATTATAATATAATAACCCTATATATACATGATAATATAATAACCTTACATATACATTATAATGTAATAAACGTATATATACATTATAATAGCCTTATAAATTCATTATAATATAACTTTATATACACATTATGAAATAATAACCCTATATATATGATAATATAATAACATTATGAATACATTATAATGTTATAACCTTATATATACATAATGCTATAATAACCTTATATATACATTTTAATATAATAATCTTATATAGACATTGTAATATAATAACCTTATACATATGTTATTATATAATAACCTTATATATACATTATAATATAATAATCTTATATAGACATTGTAATATAATAACCTTATACATATGTTATCATATAATAATCTTATATATACATTATAATAATCTTATATAGACATTGTAATATGATAACCTTATACATATGCTATAATATAATAACCTAATATATACATTATAATAATCTTATATAGACATTGTAATATAATAACTTTATACATATGTTATAATATAATAACCTTATATATATATATTATAATATAATAATCTTATATAGACATTGTAATATAACCTTATACATATGTTATAATATAATAACTTTATATATACATTATAATATAATAATCTTATATAGACATTGTAATATAATAACCTTATACATATGTTATAATATAATAACCTTATATATACATTATAATATAATAATCTTATATAGACATTGTAATGTAATAACCTTATATATATGTTATAATATAATAACCTTATATATACTTAATAATATTATAACCTTATTCTGTCATTAATGCTTGCATTAATTCCTGACACACCCAGAAGAATTTGCAGCTGCATCACGGAATGAGGAAGGAAAAACAAATACTACATGGGATTAAAACATTTTGAAAAAAATTTGGACGGCTCAGAAATCTAAACTATTTTCGGTTGGAATACAATCTGTAGAAAAGGTTGATCATATTTTTAATACATGAATGTAATGTTTGTATCCTTGTTCATTTATATACAAAATAACAATAGAATGGACATTGGCTGCTTTTTTTTTTTGCTGAAGTTAATGTAAAATTCTTATTGCATGAATGATATACAGTGCTTAATCGCACGATCTTAATATCTCTACAAATGTGTGTCACATATATGAACCATGTCCTCATTTCAAGAACACAGACTGAACAACTTCCATCTGCACTGTGTCAAAAGGATTCTAAGAATTATTTAGAAGGACGTTGTTTTCCTATAAGAAAATATGAGACACGAATACCAGTTTTATCCGCCTTGCTCTCTCAAAGATGCTTGCCCTGGTTTGGCACTGACAACCGCATGAGAGGTGATCAATTACCTAAGGGGCATATTGTACAGTGACCTTGACAGTGAAACCAGACGAACAGGAACGCCTGTTCATTGTAACAAACTCTTTTATAAATGAAACCTGAAAAGAGACAACATCAACCCAGAAAGCTGCGTCCGTGAAGTGTAGCAGATGGAAACAAACTGACAAAGCAGGCATCCAATTGAGTGGGAAGAATGTAGAGGGGTAGATGGCACCGTAGATATAATAGATATATTTGAGCCACACAAGAGAAACTAATAAGTACAACAACTTTGGATCAGAGTAAACCTGCGAGTAACGGTAATGAAGGAGTACTCTAAGTTCTAAACCTCTAGAACTAGGTACTCACCACCGAATGTTGTTTAATGACATACCAATAACATTTTTTTTTATGATATTCTTGTCTTTCTACCGGAAATAATTATATTTCCGGTAGAAGGATAAGAATATCACAAAAAGGCGAGGTGGTGTCCTCGTTGTGTAATGGTTAAAGCGGTAGACTGCGGAATCGTAGTACGTGAGTTCGTACTCCAGTCGCGCTATTACGTTCACTTTCGGGCAAATACCCTTGGGAAAGGTATGAACCCTCTTATCCTCCCAGGTATGGGTTAAATAGTACCACTACTGTTCTTCTAGGAGAATAGCATTGGCATTAAATAACCTACAAAGGTTGATATGCCATTAAACAAAGAAACCAAACAAAACCAAACCAAACAAAAAGGCGAATTCTGAGCACGACATTCAGGGTCAGAACCAAAATATATTGCATAGTTTCCAATGTATAACTGTTCCAAATCAGTTGTGCTCTTTACGGTCTTATCACTTTCATTTATTTTATTTTTTTCACAAAGGAGAAATTCGCCATTTTCCCTTAGTTTTATCAATTTTAGGTTCGATGTAATTAGTACTTATGCATTTTGATGAATTTCTCTGTAGCATGCAAGACTATTTAAATGTTATTGAGTAGACAAAAATTGCTACTGTGTGCCATTTTCACTGTCTTAGGGTAACATTAAAATATCAAATCATTATATTATTGAATTTAAGTAAAGTTGGCAACCTTAGTCGAGGGTAACACGAAGTCTTTCTTTTCAACAGCTACATCACCGAGGTTAGGGGGGCGCTACTCAATTCCTTGGATCGCTCCACTTTACCCTTGATCCTTACCTTATAATGATAAGTATTAAGCAAGGCAGCATCAAGTACCATTTTTGAGTCTTTGGTATGACTCGACCAGCGATTGAACCCCGATCTCCCGGACCATTGGCGAACATTCTACTCATTAAGTCATTAGAGCAATCCAGGAAACCGAGTTGCACCCTCCCTTACACCTCTGTGTAGTAGCTATTGAACTAGGAGTCATCGGGTCATCCTCGAATAAGATCGACGACTTTATTTACTTATATCATTGATAATTATTTATATCTATAATGTTCCAGAAATACTCTGTGATAAAATCCTTTAGCAAATCCATCTCTTGAGACCCGAAGTAAAAACGTTTTTATTAGAGGTCATTAATTTGAGAAAGTTTTTAAAAGGGCTCATTTTGCACTGTTTTTTGTATTTCATACACTGTGGAACCTGGGCTTAAGAAAACCCAATTATACGAAAAATTCATTATACGAAACGGACTTCGAAGAAATTTCCGTCACATTTAACGAAAAAGATATTCAAGATACAAAAACGATAATCGAAAGGGCCCGACTCGAAAGGTAACGTGTCACTATTCGTAAAAACATTTATTGATATTTTTCATTGATTTTATTATTTTCTCATTGTTTTTTAACATTTATGTAAATGACTATGTTGTCATTAATGAACTTATTCCTTGGGTAAGGTAAAATATTTACACTTTTTACGACTGCTATCGGGAGCTGGAAAGAATCACGCCATTTATAGGGTAAATCTTGTCCCATTTTACGAAAATTCCAAGACACGAAATCCCCCCCGGAACAAATTAATTTCGTATCTCGAGTTATCACTGTATAAATAAATTTCTTGGGATATCCTTAAACCAGAGAACAGAAGCGGTCGGCATTTGTGCATTTAGCTCGAAGTAGATATATTCATACAGCTGAAATCCCGGCCTGGGAATAACTATTTCTATATTACGATTGCTTATAATTAACTATATAATTATTTACATTTTTTGGACTTTGTCGCCATGTTTATAAAAACGTTTCGGCCGCTGTACGCTCCGGCCTTCTTCAGGTGGTTGGAATGTCGAACTTAGCCTTTTATTTCGCTCACCGGGGTAGACTGTTCTAGTTCTACGAGCTATGTTAAATGGATGTCAGTTATCAGTTATCTCCTGTTAATATCCCTTCCGTTAGTTCTCTACTGCCTTCATCGGATATTGAACTCATACTCTTTTGGGTATGTCACTGGATCCAACCAACGTCTTAATCCACTGTCCCATGTGTCCTTGAGGAAATTAACAGGAGATAACTGATAACTGACATCCATTAAACATAGCTCGTAGAACTAGAACAGTCTACCCCGGTGAGCGAAATAAAAGGCTAAGTTCGACATTCCAACCACCTGAAGAAGGCCGGAGCGTACAACGGCCGAAACATTGTGATAAACATGGCGACAAAGATGAGGACAATAGTCCGAAAAAATGTAAATAATGTACAATAGTCCGAAAAATGTAAATAATGTACATAATACCTCATCTCAGAAATATAGATAGTTATTAACTATATAATACTATCATTTTTCTACTCCCTGTCACCTTTACCGACCACTTTTAACTGTTGGTTATACACTGAACAACTAGTCTACACAGGTCTCAGGACTCTTCTAAAAAATCTAACATATTGTCAGTACCATGATTAGAATAATCTCAGCTCTTTCTCTTATTCCCTACTCTCCCAGTCTCGTTTCCAGGCTTTCGGGGAACTGTACCAAGGGCACCTTCCTCAGTTAGCATCATCTTCACCTTGATGTTCCGCAGCTTTTTTACCTTTCCAGCAAGATCCAGGTATTTTTTTATCTTTCTTTTATCTGAGAATCAATTTTTATTTATTGCGGACTTTTTGTTCTCATCTTGGTAGTTTTTTTGTGTTGTTTCTTCTTTCACTACGTTTCGGCCAAATTTCACCTCTGGCCTTGTTCAGGTGAGGGTTTTACCGCGACCTCGGATAGGAATGATGAGTCTTGTAACCGTATCCCCAGTAATTACTGCCTTCCATAGTTGTTGTCTATCACACCACGTTTTTGACCAAGTAAACCTCTGGCCGGGTTGGGTAGGATTTGAAAGCGCTATCTTCTGACAATGATTCCAATTAAAAGACAATCTTTCTTTTAATTTCACTTTATGGTTCACTGGGGTGACAAAATCCACAAGATAACAAGTTATTTCCTTCTGGTTTATTAATAAGTTTGGAATTCTGGTTGGGATAGGGAGATCCATTTTTATCTAAAAATACCAGAGAATTTCAGGCATCTCTTTTTCTTGGATAGATTCTAATTTGCACACGTACCACTTGACATCATCAAATTTTAATCTCTTTCACAATTCCTTTCCCTTTTCCTATCCAGTCGTAACCACTCTTGTAGATTCTCTATATCAGTTTTCTGTATTTGCTTATTATGTAATTAATCATCACCATTATTTTATTCATTTTAGAGTTTTTAACACCAGAGGTAACAGATGGTTTTTCACTGGAGTGTGAGTGACACCAGTCTCCTCAAGTCTCCAGGACTTTTCACAGTATTTTATCCGATCCTAATAATAATGTAGTTTGGATGTTCTCTGCTTGTTCTCAGATTTCCAAATCTTCCAGTCCCTTTGAGAATTGTTCAAAGTAAACTATTATTATTATTATTATTTACTCCTTTAGAGTTTTTCACATCAGTGTTAGCTTATGGTTTTTCCCTGGAGTTTGAGTGACAGCAAATCTCCTTAAATCTCCAGGACTCGTCTCAGGATTCTGGCCGTTCTCAGCAATGCTGTCATTTGGATAGTCTCTACCCGTCCGCCAACTTCCAAGTTCGCCATGCCTTTTAATAATCCTTTAGTTATTGTGCCAAAAGCACCAATCACAATTGGTTCAATCGTCACTTTCATGTTCCCCAGCTTTTTCAATTCTCTAGCAAGGTCGAGGTATTTATCCTTCTTTTCACATTCCTTCAGATTTATTCTGTGGTCTGCTGGGACAGCAAAGTTGACAATTTTGCAAATTCTCTTTTTGTTGATTATTATTATTATTATTATTATTATTATTATTATTATTATTATTATTATT
The DNA here is from genome assembly GCA_963585895.1 of Sepioteuthis lessoniana. Classification (NCBI taxonomy): domain Eukaryota; kingdom Metazoa; phylum Mollusca; class Cephalopoda; order Myopsida; family Loliginidae; genus Sepioteuthis; species Sepioteuthis lessoniana. Next base: position 30,175,324 of record OY757942.1, read on the forward strand.
ATTATTTTTTGCGATTTTTTCTTACCAGACTTCGCTGGTGGTCTTTCACGAGATTTTGAGGGACGACAAGTCTCTTTATATCTTTCAGGACCCTCCTTTGTGTTCTGGCAGTTCTCAAAATGTTGTAGCCTGGTCTCGATTATCCCTTTGATTTCCACTTCTTCCAACCCCCTTTCAAATATTCTGGGGGTCGATGCAAGCGCATCAACGTTTATTGTTATTCCCGTCAATCACATGCTTCATTGATTTTTTTTAGTTCTCTGCCAAGTTCTAAGTACTTGTTTACTTTCTTTTTTTTTTAATCTGTGGTCGGTCGGATCGGCAGAATCCACAAGATGGCAAGTTCTCTTTTTGTTAATCAGCTCTTGGTGAAATTATTATTATTATTATTATTATTATTATTACTCATGTTAGAAGTTCTTTCACATAAACATTAGCAGATGTTTTTCTACTGGAGTAACAGCAAGTCTTCTCTAGTCCCCAGGACTCTGCTTAGTATTCAGGTCGATCTAAGCAATGTTGTAATTTGGATGGTCTCCGCTCGTCCTCTTTTTTTTTCAAGTCTTCCAGTCCCTGTACCAATCCTTGTGTGAAGGCACCGAGAGCGCTTATTACAAATAGTGTCACCATCACTTTTATGTTCGATAGTTTATTCAGTTCTCTAGCAAGGTCCAGTTATTTATCTTTCTTTTCGCCTTTCCTTTCGTTTTACCCTGTGGTCACCTGAAAAGTCAACGTCCACTATTCGGCAGGTTCTCTTTTTTTCTTTTGTTGATTTTCTCCAGTTCTTGTGGTTTGTCCGAGCTTGCAGGTTTTTCACATCAGGTTAGCTGCTAGTCTTTCACAGGTGTCTAAGTGAGGTCAAGTCTCCTCGGGTCTCCAGGACAATTCTCAGTATTCTGGACGATCTTGAAAAAAAACTATGGTTTGGAAATTTTCAGATGACCCTGCAGAATGTTCAACTTTATTTTTTCATTCAAATAATTTTATTCATTTGAATGTCACTTGCGTTAACTAATGGTTTTCTACTGGAGTGTGTATTATCATTATTAACTCATTAGAGCTTTTCACATCAGCGTTAGCCGATGGTTTTTCACTGGAGTCTGAGTGACAGCAAGTCTCCTCAAGTCTCAAGGACTCTTCTTAGTATTCTGGCCGTTCTCAGTAATGCTGACGTTTGGATGGTTTCTACTCGTCCGCCAACTTCCAAGTCCTCCAGTCCCTTTAGTACTCCTTTAGTTACTGTTCCAAACGCACCAATTACAATTGTCACCTGCATGTTCCACAGTTTTTTCAATTCCCTAGCAAAGTCGAGGTACTTATCTTTCTTTTCACATTCTTTCAGTTTTATTCTGTGGTCAGCCGAGACAGCAAAGTCGACTATTTTGCAAGTTCTCCTTTTCTTTGTTGATTATTATTAAGTCTGGTCTTCTGGCCGGGATTAGGTGATCCGTTTGTACGTTAAAGTCCCATAGGAGTTTATGCGCGGCATTTTCTAGGACAGGTGCTGGGTTGTGCATATACCATTTTTCAGTATGGTCGAATTTAAATTTCTAACACATTTCCCAGTGAATAACTTTACCGACCCAATCATGTCTCGCCTTTTACTCCCGCTGTGCTAACTTGCTGCATTCGCTTATTATATGATTGATGGTTTAATCTCTGTCTCCCTATAGCCTGCTTTTGCTATTTTGTCGAGTCTTATCAATTCTCGCTTTGATATGATTGGTTCTTATGGCGCTGTCTTGTGCTGCTATTAGGAGAGATTCTATTTCTCACTTAAAGTTTCCTTTTCTTAGCCAAGTCCAAGTTTTGTCATGTGCGATATTGTTTATTAGTCGTTTAAACCGCCAATAGAGCTGTTTTCGTTACCATTTTTGTTTCCTAGTTATTGACATTCTGTTGTTCATTGTGTTCTCAGTTTCGTTTCTGGTGTCTGTAATGAGTCCTTTCTCGTGTTTTTGTATATAGTCTTTGAGTCGTCGTATCGATGCGTCAACGCTGTCTTCAATGCTGGCAAGTCCCATTCCTCCCTCTTTTCTTGAAACATATAGTCTGTCAACGTCGTCTCTGGGAAGTAATGCCTAATGCATTGTCATTAGTTTTTTTGTTCTTTGGTCCATTTGTTTAAGTTCGTCTCTGGTCCACTTCAGAAAGGGTCCGGAATATCTAACGAGAGGTACAGCCCAGGTATTTATTCCTTTGATAAGATTTCTGCTATTGAGTTTTATCTTGAGTAGTTTTCTAGTTCTCCTGAGATATTCTTTCTGAATTTTATCTTTCATTTCCGCTTGTTTGACGGTGTCAGCCTCCAAGATACCCAAGTATTTGTAGGTTTCGTTTTCTACGAGCGTTTTTTTATCTTATCCTTGTTTGGTAGTTCCATTCCGTCAATTAGCTGCCGTTTGCCACTTTTCATTACAAGCATTGCACACTTTTCTATGCCAAATTCCATTCCTATGTCCTGACTGTATATTCTAACTGTGTGTATTAGGGTTTCCAGTTCTTTTTCCTTTTTTGCAAACAGTTTGATGTTGTCCATGTACATTAAATGATTAACTTTTTCCCGTGATCTCCTGAGTTTGTATCCGGCTCTCCATTTTCTGAGTATGTGGTTAGGTGGCATCATGGCAATTATGAATAGTAACGGTGATAGAGCATCTCCTTGGAAAATACCTCTTTGAATCTTTGCTTCAGCTAATTTTCTTCCTCCTGCTGTCAGTTCGACTCTCCAGGTTTTCATTGTTTTGTCGATGAAGTTTATGACTTCGTCTGATATTTTATACATTTTGAGGCTGTTTATTATCCAGCTATGCGGAACCATATCATATGCCCTTTTGGGGTCAATCCAGGCTATAGCTGGAATTTTCCGTATGGTTTTGCTCTCATCTAAGATGTGTTGATCTATGTAGAGTAATTCTGCTGTGCCTCTGGATCCTTTGCAGTATACTTTCTGTTCGTCAGGGAACAATCTGCGGCTTGTTTGAAAGTAGTAAATCTCTTCCCTTATTTATGCTGTTAATATTTTCCACATCATTGGTAGGCAAGTCATGGGTCTGTAATTGCTTGGGGCGTTTCCTTTGTTTGGGTCCTTTTGTATCAATGTGGTCCTTCCCTTAGTCATCCACTCGGGTACGTGTGCTGCTTTTATGAAACTTGTTTATTATTATTATTATTATTATTATTATTATTATTATTATTATTATTATTTACTTTATGTGAGGTTATAACTGCAGTTTTAATTGGTAGTATTTCATTTTACTCTGAGTGACTGCAAGTCTTCTCAGATTTTTATGATTCTTCTAAGTATTCTAGCCAATCCTTACAATGCTGTGGTCTAGATGACATCGATTCTTCCTCAGTTTTCCAATTCCTCGCGTCTACAATTGGTATCACCGTCACACTCATTATCTACAGCTTTTTTAATTCCATGACAAAGTCTGAATATTTATCTATCATTTCATTTTCACTCTGTGATCTACTTGAAGAGCAAAATCCACTAGAGGACAACCTCTTCTTCTTCTTCTTCTTCTTCTTCTTATTATTATTATTATTATTATTATTATTGATGGTTTCATGTCTATCTCCACATAACCTGCATTTGCTATTTTTTGCGTTTTATCTATTCTCGCTTTGATATGAATGGTTCTTATGGCGGCGTTGCTTTGAGCTGCTTTTAGGAGATGTTATGGTTCTCTCTTAAGGTTTTCTTTTCTTAGTCACATCCAGGTTTTCTTATGTGAGATTTTACTTATTAGTCGTTTATCATTATTTTTATTATTTACTAATTAGAGTTTTTCACATCAGCTAACGCTGATGGTCTTTCACTGGAGTCTGAGTAACTGGAAGCCTCCTCAAGTCTCAAGGACTCTTCTCAGTATTCTGGCCGTTCTCAATAATGCTGTAGTTTGGATGGTCTCCAATCATCTGCCAACTTCCAAGTCCTCCAGTCCCCTTAATAATCTTTTAGTTAATGTACCAAAAGCACCAATCACAATTGACATAATTGTCACCTTCATGTTCCATAGGTTTTTTTTTAATTCCCTTGCAAGTTCTAAGTACTTATCATTCTTTTCACATTCTTTCAGTTTTATTCTGTGGTCAGCCGGGACAGCAAAGTCGACAATTTTGTAAATTCTCTTTTTTTTTTTGATGATTATTATAATGTCAGGTCTTCTGGCCTGGATTAGGTGATCCGTGAGTATGTGAAAGTCCCATAGGAGTTTATGTGTGTCATTTTCTAGGATAGGTGCTGGGTTGTGCATATACTATTTGTTTGTATGGTCAAATTTAAATTTCTTGCACATCTACCAGTAGATCAACTTACCGACCCAGTCGTGTATAGTCTTATATTCTTTCTGTGATAATTTGCTGTAATTGCTTATTATATGATTGATGGTTTCATCTCTGTTACCGCATAGCCTACATTTGCTATTTCGTTGCGTCTTATCTATTCTCGCTTTGATATGATTGGTTCTTACGGCGTTGTTTTGAGCTGCTATTAAAAGAGATTCTATTTCTCTCTTAAAGTTTCCTTTTTTTAGCCACGTCCAGGTTTTGTCGTGTGAGATGTTGTTTATTAGTCATTTAAAACCCCCGTAGAGTTGTTTTTCTTCCCATTATGTATCCTAGTTATTGTCATTCTGTTGTCCATCGTGTTGTCAGTATCGTTTCTGATGGCTGTAATCAGTCCTTCTTCGTGTTTTTCTGTGTAGTCTTCGAGTCGTCGTATCGATGCGTCAACGTTGTCTTCGATGCTGGCAAGTCATCTTCCTCCCTCTTTCCTTGATACATTTAGTCTGTCAACGTCGTCTCTGAGATGTAATGCCTTATGCATAGTTATTTGTTTTCTTGTTCTTTGGTCCATTTGTTTAAGTTCATTTCTGATCCACTTCAGAAAGGGTCCGGAATATCTAACAAGGCCAGGTATTTATTCCTTTGTTAAGGTTTCGGCCAGAGAGTTTTGTCTCGGGTAGTTTTCTAGTTCTGAGATATTCTTACTGAATTTTCACATTCATTTACACTTGTTTGATGGTGTCAACCTCCAAGTTGCCCAAGTATTTGTAGGTTTCGTTTTCTCCGAGCGTTCTAATCTTGTCTTGATTTAGTAGTTCCATTCCACCAGTTAGATGTTGTTTGCCACTTTTCATTACAAGCATGGCACACTTTTCAACGCCAAATTCCATTCCTATGTCCTCACAGTATATTCTAACTGCATGTATTAAAGCTTCCTCTTCTTTTTCATTTTTTGCAAATAGTTTGATGTCATCCATATACATTAGGTGATTGATATTTTCCAGCTATTTACTACGTTTGTATCCAGCTTTGCCTTTTCTGAGTATGTGGTTAAGTGGCATCATGGCAATTATGAACAATAAGGGCGATGGAGCATCTCCTTGAAAAATACCTCTTTGGGCCTTTTCTTCAGCTAAGCTTCTTCCTCATGCTGTCTATTCCACTCTCCGGGTTTTTATGTTTTTTATCAATTCCACCGTCCAGTTATGTTATTATTATTATTATTATTAACTCTCTTGAGAGTTTTTCACGCCAGCGTTAGCTGATTGTATCTCACTTGAGTTTGAATGTGAGTATGCCTCTTCAAATCTCCAGGACTTTTCTCAGTACTCTCTTGATAACGCTGTAGTCTCGATGGGCTCTCTTATTTCCAAGTTTCCAGTTTCTTTACTAATTCTTAAAAGATTGTTCCAAGCGTACGAACCGCAAATGGTATTTCCGTCACCTGAATGTTCCATAGTTTTTTTTTTAGTTCCTAAACAAGGCCCAGGTACATATCTCTTTTTTTCGCTTTCTTTTATTTTCTCTCAATAATTTATCCGGGCGGCAAAGTCCACTATTTGGCAGGTTCTCTCTCTCTCTTTTTTTTATTTTTTTTTTTTTTTTTGACTATCACTTGGACTGGTCGTCTGGCTAAGATTACGTAATCTGTTTTTTATCACGAAATTCCAGAGAATTGTTTGCTCTCATTCTCGAGGCAGGAATTCGGGTCGTGCACGTACTACTCGTTCGTACGGTCAAATTTAAACTTTTTGCACATCCCCCAGTAGATCACCTTCCCCAGTCTGGTCTTATACACTTTTTGCCTTAATTTACTGCATTTGTTTATTATATGATTGACCGGTTCGTCTCTATCACCACATAACCTACACTTGCCTTATTATTATTAGTAGTATTATTATTACTTTCTTCTAAATTAAATCAGATCTTTTGGTTGCATAAACAAGCTTGCATAATATATCCTGAGACAAATTGCATTTATTTTCTTTTTTCTTGGTAATATGGTTGTTATTGTTTTCGCTGTTGTCACACTTGCTGCTTTAGCTCCAGATCGTAATAATTCTGTTTTCTTTAATCATCTACCACTACTACAACTACAACTAATAATAAAAATAATGATAAGTGCTATTATTATTTGTTACTCCGTTTTTCTTTCTTTAATTTGTGTAGTATTTGTTTTCGCTACTTATTTTTGTCATAAGGTAATAAAAAAAAAAAAAAAAAAACGTCTGCCCGACCGGACGGCCGGATATTACATTCAATATTGTGTTTATTGGTCCGCAAATGTTACCAAAACATCAGGCCTTCGACACAGCTTAACAATAAACAAGAGTCTATTTTCTAAAGTTATGATTACGGAACCATCCTAGTTGATGAATAAACGCCTGATCCCACCCTCAAGTCTCTCTCTCTCTCTCTCTCTCTCTCTCTCTCAGTAACCAATTTCTCCTTTATCTTTCCCTCTCTTTTTCTCTCTAAATTCAATATTTCTTATTTTTCTTGGTTATTTGTTTATGATTTAATAAAAAAAATACACAGTGCATTCCAATTCAGCAATTCTTTGAACTTATTTTCCTTTTTCACCCAATCCCAATACGTTTCATTTACTTTTTTTGAATTTTTTTCTTTTTTTTTTTGAATTTTTGAACTTCTTTTTACTGTTTTGTCTCTTTTTCTTTTGCTTCTTTCTTTCTTTAAGTTTATTCCTTCTTTTATGATTTAAAAAATGTTCTTCTTTTTACGATTTTCTTTGTTGTTTGTTTCTTTCTTTCATGTATTTCTTTTTTCAATTCTTTTTTTTTTTTTTTTTGTACTGGTCTGTGTATCTTTGTTTCTTTCTTTGGTTAAATTCATTCTCAGTTTATCTTCTTTTTTTTTTCTATTTTTGATGATTTTATTTCATTCTTTCTCTTTTTTTTTTTTTTTTTCTTTTTTTAGATATACTCATTCTTTCTTGCTGAAATTTTGTTCTTTCTTTTTTTACCCAGTTTTATTTCATATATTAAGTCTTAATTTCAACTAATTTACAGGACTGGACAGCGGAATCGTAGTAAGCGAGTTCGAACCCTAGTTGTGTTAATACGTTCACTTTCAGACAAATGCGCTTGAGAAAGGCATGAACCCACTCATTCTCCAAGTTAAATAACATCACTACTGTTTTTCTAGAAGAATGGCTCAAGCATTAAATAACCTACAAAGGTTGGTATGCAATTAAAAACAAAGAACCCAATTTATTTCTACCTTAAAAAATTTGATGGTTTCTTGGATTGGCATATCGACCTTCATTTTTTTTCTTTTGTGTAGACGGTTTTATTTCATTTTTCCTTTCATTCGTTTTTTTTTAAATCATTCATTCTTTTTTTCTAAGATTTTGTTTGATTTTATCTTTCAGTTTATTCTTCTTTCTTTTAGGATTTTTTTCTTTTGCCTGTTTTTTTTCTTTCATTTTTCGCTTGTTTCTTTTTTTCTCTAAATTTATTCCTTCTTTCTTTTCGGATTTTTTTCTTTTGTATGTTTTTTTTTCTTTCATTGTTTGTTTGTCTCTTTCTTTCTCTAAATTTATTCTTTTTTTTCGGATTTTTTCTTTTGCATGTTTTTTTTTTATTTCATTGTTTGATTGTCTTGTTCATTCTTCTTTTCTTTTGATTTTTCCTCATTTAATTTGTTAGTTTTTTTCATCAAAATTTCCGTAGAAGCTGGAGTTGTGATTGTTAATGTCCTAGAAAATGGATTCAGCAACCCAATGTAAATTAAGGACATGGCTGTTTATGTCTCACTCTTTTGGTAGAAGTCTTCGTTTTCGGTAGGGTATAATATTGTTGGTTAATGGTATATCAACCTTTGATTGTTATTTAAAGCCGAAGCGATACTTTGTGAAAAAGAGTAAGATAGGTACTATTCAACCCACAGCTCTGGGAATAAGGAGCTCAAACCTTTCCTGGGTGTATTTGAACTCACTAACTCCGAGACTGTAGTCCAGTGCATTAATTATGACACCATGCGAAGTCCAACATTTTATTCATATTTTTTCTTTCAAGTTTTTGCTCCCATAGTTTTTTTCGTGTTTTTCTTTCCTTCTTTATTACAAATTTGATTCATTCATTCTTCCTTTCCTTCTTTGAAGAAATTATTATTCTTTTGTCTTCGAAATTTTTGTTTGTTTCTTTGTTTGTTTCTTTGTTTGTTTCTTTCTTTCTTTCTCAAACTTTATTGGTTTCTTTCACCGAATTTCATTTTTCTTTATTCCTTTTTGAATTTCATTGTTTTTATTATATTTTTTTTTGCTTTTCATTTTTTTCTTTTTTTGTGAGAAATTTGTTTCAGGTTTCAAAAATTAATTTTTTTTGTTTTCTTTTTCCTTTGAATTCTTTTAGATTCGGAGTTTTGCTTCATTCTAGACATTTACAAAGTTTTGACACAAGGGTTCAACCTGAGATGTTATGGTTAATGAGCTGGACTACACAGCATATGAGTTCGAACTCCTGTCGAAACTTCCTACTCCTAAGCTGTGGTTTAATTTGTACCCTTACTGTTTTTCTCCAAGAATGTATTTAGCAATATATAACCCACGGTAACTGATATGGCATTAGAAACCAAGAAATCTAGTATAGCTATCTAATACTAATAGTTCAATTTAACAATAATCATTTGTTTGTAGACAGTTAAATGATTTCGAAAATAATGAATCATTTAATAGTTCTATTCTAGCTCATCTTAACAATTCTGTAGTCTGTATGGTCTTGATTCGTCTTCCAATTTCAAGGAGGCTGTCCTCGTGGTGTAATGGTTAAAACGATGGACTGTGGAATCATATTAAGCGAGTTCGAATTCCCGTTGCGCTATTATGTTCACTTTCGGACAAATACCCTTAGGAAAGGTATGAACTCCCTTATCCTCTTGGCTATGGGTTAAATAGTAGCACTTGTTTTCTTCAAGAACGATGGTTTTGGCATTATATAACCTACTAAGGTTGATGTGCCATTAAACAAAGAAACCAAACCATTCAATTTCAACTTGTTCCATTTGTTTATCCAAACCTTTGGGGATCGTTGCAAGTGTGCCAACAGCAATTGCTACCATCTTTCCATAGCTTTTTTAGTTCGCTGGCAAGTTCTAAATTCTTAACTGTTCGATTTCTTTGATTCTAAATCTGTAGTCCGCTGAGACCGCAATATCTCTCTATGCGGCAATCTCTTACTCTGTCTCTCTTTTGTTCATTAACAGGAGATTTTCTTGCCTGGATTTGGTGATCTATTTGTACATCAAAATCCTTGAGAATTTTATGGATCACATTCTCCGGGATGGATTCTGGTTAGTGCACGTATCAGTTGGTAATAGGGTAAAATTTCAATTTCTTACACAATTCCTTGTGAATCATCTTACTAATCTAGTTGTGTCTAGTCTTATACACATTATTATTATTAGCAGTAGTAAAAAGAAACCAAGTTGGTTCGTTGAGTTTTATGGCATATCAACCATAGCATATTTAATGCCAAATCCTATTTATACGAAGTGAATACTTTGTAGGTAGCATTTTTACACGAGCCAGATCTCATTTGTTAGCATAGTTAAATGGTTTCAAGTATTGCTATTGTTTGTACACCGTATAATCGTTTGAAGTATAGCTACCTAACACTAATAGTTTTATTTGCTCACTGTTAAATGGTTTCAAGTATTGCAATCTAATACGAATCGTTCAATTTAACAATTATCATTTGTTTGCACAGTGAAATGATTTCGAGTATAATGAATCATTAAATAGTTCTACACATGGCCGTGCAAAAGCAGGACGACCAGCACGAACATACATTCAGCAACTATGTGAGAATACGGAATGTTGTCCAGAAGACCTGCCTGAGACGATGAACGATAGGGAAAAGGGGTGAGAGAGGGTCAGGGATATCTATGCTACCAGCACGACATGATGATGATTTGATCCATAGATGAGATCCTAACAGGTAGTACCACTCTGGATTAGAGTGGACCTTGGAGTAATAGCACTGAGTGGGTACACCACATTGTCCAAATTTTCAAGACTGGAGCCTCACAATCAGATATATTAGAGTCATAACCAGGATACTCATTGGGGGCTGGGTCTAACCCTACAGCGAAGAGATTCAGTCTGCGCATTCTACAGGCGACTGGGCTGTCAGGTAACCAAAGTTTCAAGTTGCTTACAGTACTTGATATTACTAACTCGTCACCCATTTACGTAGTGAATAGGCTCACTGTTGCTTAACTTCGATGATCAAACAGAAAGTGGTACTTTAAGCCAGTCTGGAACCTAAGTTAATTTCCTTCTTTAGTACAGTCGGCTAGGTTTGAACAATACACCGGCTGCATCTCTGCAGAGGAGTGAAACCCCACCCCAAAGAGTATCTTGGATATGAACCTAAACAATTTGATGGTGAGGCTCCAGTCCAGGAGATTGGTAAATGTGAAGTACCCCTTCACTGCCATTGCTCCTAGGGCAACATAATTGAACGGCTCATGGGAGATTGAATGAAAAAATAAATAAATAAATAAATCAGACAGTAGTCGCTGAATAACAAGGCTGTGACACAAGAGAGGGGTAGAGGTCCGAGGATCATCTGTGCATGTGCATAGAAAATAGATGCCCCTACTTCCAACACGACAGGCGGGAGTGAGGGGACATCTTTTGTCTTTTAGGGAGTCGACGGGAAGACGCATGAAGGTAAAGACATCGGATGAAAACCAGGCACGAAAGTATCAGGAACGAAAGTTTACGAGGTTTAAGTTTTTTTTTGCGGGGTGGGGGTGGGGGCAAAGAAGGCGTTGGACTACGTGACCCAGCGGACAAGCATATTAGAACCTGGAAAAATTTCAAGGTATGTGTCTGCTTATCTTGTTCTCAGTAGGATATGTTCATTATAATTGTCTGGTTGACGGTCGTCTCATGTTTCGATACTCCCTTTCTTTCTCCAAGCGACTACTTACTACCTAATAGTAAATAAACTTTGGTGTATGTTTAACAGAGATTCATGTTTGTCAACTCGTTACCATGATGAGGTCACAACGGGTGTCTAAAGCCTCTTTAGAACCACAATGGTACACCAGGTCAACTTTGTCCTGGAATGGAAGTACCTGATAGGGTCAATTATTGTAGCTTTATATTAAAACTCTGCAAACGAATGACTTATGCTAAACTAAATTGTTAGAAATAGATCTGTTAGCTCATCTAACTGTGTGTAAACAAATGACGGATGTTTAACTGAATTTTAAGTGATTCATAGTAATACTTAGAACTTTTTATATTTGTTGACTTATGCTAAGTTGATTGTTCGAAATAGAACTGTTTGATCATTTAATTGTGTGTAAATAAATGACTGATGTTTAATTGAATTGTTAGTAATATAGAGCAATACTTGGAACCACTTCACTCAGTGCAAACCAATGAGTAATGTTGAATAGAATTATAAGGGTTAAATAGCAATACTTGAAAACATTTAACAATGTAAAAAAAATACCAATATTAGTGTGCAAACAAATTAATTCCAATACATTTAAAAATGAAATTACCTACAAACTATTCGCTTAAAAAATGAATGTACATCCTATTTACCCAACCCCTCCGCTCGGACACAAGGTCAATTTTTAAGCGGAGTTTAACATGTTTGAATTCAGAGTTTTCCTTCTCCTAGACTAGTTGCCTCACCAAGGCTGAAGAACCTAGTCTGTCCTACTATTTACCCATAGTTGGAGGGAGAATAATTGGATTCATACCTTTCCCAAGGGTATTAGTGCTATGTGAAATGCAATCAGTCAAGTCCAGGATTTGAACTCGGGTCGCCGTGTTCATTTCCTACGACGATAACAATTACACCACGGGCACCTCCAATAAAAAATGAATGTACGTCAATGTAAATGTATGAAAACAAATGACTGATGATAAATTGTTATTGTTACATAGGAAGACTTGAAGCCATTGAACTCGGAGCAAACAAATGATTAATAGTAAAGAGAATTATTCTTATTTGATAGCAATACTTGGAACCATTTAACCACTGGCAAAAAAGTGAGTTCAGGCTCGTTTAAAAATATTATCGACAAAATAAGTTTGCAAATCATATATATCTAATATATATGTATAAACAGAATTTGGAATTAAATAACCAGCAACGGTTGATAAGCCATAAAACCAAACCGGAGCGAATCTCTATCCATACGAGTAGATGCCAATATTCAATATATTTAGAACAAGAGTTTCAATATTTCGATGCTTTTGTCAAACACAGGATTTGGAAATTGCATAGTACTTCTTAAAAATATTTTACAATTTTCTAAACGGAAATCTTTGCTCAACAAAAAAATTGAGGACGCAGAAGAAATAATAAGAATTTAATTTATATAGTGAGTAGACCTGGGAGTAATGGCAATGAAGGGGTACTCCACATTCCTGAAAGATCTAAGGCTAGATCTTCACCATCAGGTTGTTTAATGGTCATATATAGGACACGCATTGAGAGAGTCTTACTCCACTGAAGAAATGTACTCGGTGTATTTTGCAGCCTCAGACGACTGGGCTGTCATATAATGTATGGGCGTCTAAAACGGTATATATATATATATATATATATATATATATATAGGGTGTCCCAGAAAAATGCATAGCCCAGTCAGCTAGGGCTATAGAATACACCGACTGCATCTCTGCAGAGGCGTAAGACTCCTCAATGAGGGCCCTGGATATGGCACTAAACAATCTGATGGTGAGGTTCCAGTAGTGCTGGAGCTTTTGGGAATGCGGAGCACCCATTCTTTGCCATTGCTCCCAAGTTCATACAAAGATAATAGGTCCTTTTCTGCCACAGTGAACTGTCAGCAAAAACTACTATACTGACTCCAGCACCGTGAACGTTTATATATATATATATATATATATGTGTGTGTGTGTGTGTGTGTGTGTGTGTGTGTGTTTTGTACTTGATGAACTGCTTTTTTTACTCAAACTCGAAGTGGCAAACCCATGTTAAACCCATTTGTAAATATTTTTGACAAAAACATGCTTCTCCGTACTCCTCATTTATTCTTATATAAATTCCACATGGTTTGCACTTCTATAGATCCGACACGGTTTGCTCTTCTATTGATTTAACATGGTTTGCACTTCTACAGATTCTACATGGTTTTCACTTCTATAAATTCAACCTTGTTTGCACTTGTATAAATTCAACTTAGTTTGTACTTCTATAGATTTCACATGTTTGGCATTTCAATAAATTCGACATGGTTTGCACTTCTATAGGTTCGATATGGTTTACACTTCTACAGATTCTACATGGTTTTCACTTCTATAAATTCCACATGGTTTTCACTTCTATAAATTCAACCTGGTTTGCACTTCTATAGATTCCACATGGTTTGCACTTCCACAGAATCCACACGTTTTTCACCTCTATAAAATCAACCTGGTTTGCACTTCTATAGATTCCATATGGCTTACACTTCCATAAATTCCACATTGTTTGCACTTCTATAAATTCAACCTGGTTTGCACTTCCATAGATTCCACGTGGTTCGCGCTTTTCCGCCAGCAAAAGTTTGATGAATAGTGTATCTTGTCCTTGTGTCTACTTTTCTGACTCTGTCCTTCTGCCTTTTATTTCCCTCTCTCTCTATCTCCTCCCCCCTCTCTCTCTCTCTCTCTCTCTCTTTCTCTCTCTCATTTTTCTTTCTTGTAATTGTTGTTTTTAGAGTTGTTGTTGTTGCTGCTGCTATTGATTCTTCTTCTTCTTGCTTTGATCCATTCCAATAAACCTACTTCTTACACTCACACTCTTCTATTTTTCTTTTCTCACGTTTCTCTTTCTATTACCATATTTTCTTGTCAATTGCTGAGCGGTAGCTTTACGATTTCCGCGCATTTGTAGATACGAAACGCAACAACAGACAAACTGTCGTCTTCGGCAATTGTCGGTTTCGTTCGGCGCCCCACAAATATTCATTAGTAATTTCCCTCATGTTTCGCTCGTTAGATTGCAACGACAGCATACGAAATCGAATTAGATCCCTCCCACTTCAGGGCATAAATAAATATGTATTTATGAGCCTCGCTCATAATTCTGTTGTCACTGAGGAACAAACCGGAATAACAATGACTTATGTGACTTGTAGCTGTTACTAGATGCGATGATGGCGGCGGCCATCTTGGCGGTGGCCGGTGTTGTAGAACGTGTGGGAGTGTTTAGCGATGGGTTTGTTTAGTGATTTTGCTTTGGCGGGCAGAATCAGAAGAAATAGCAAATTCAGATTGAGGGACATATGAATATATATATATATATATATAGAGAGAGAGAGAGAGCGCGAGAGAAAGAGAGTTAGATCGAAGACCAAACTTAAATTATCCTTGAACAGGGAGACATTTGGTGAAATGATAATGTGGTAAGACTGAGCTACGTTAAATGTCATGCAAAGAGTAGAATATTTTTTTGAAAAAGAAAAAAAATCAACCTCAGAATTTACTTACAATGGTGCAAAAAATGTAAAGAAAGGAAAAAAAGAGAGATGACCGAAAAAGAAAAAAGTTCTACACACGCACACACACACACACACACACACATTTTTATTTTCACCCTTTTTCTATCTTCTTCATTTTCTCAGACATTTTTTCCTCGTTTACCTCATCTTCATACACTCCTCATGTTGCTGTTGTTGTTGTTGTTTTTCTTCTTCTTCTTCTTCTTCTTCTTCTTATTATTATTATTATTATTATTATTATTAATAATAATATAATAATATCTGTGCGCTTGTCTCTCTGAAAGATGATGTTACAATTTGAAAAATCTCACAAAGCCGATAAGAATTAGAAAAAAAAAACAACATGCTGCCTTGTTATTGTCAAAGAAAACTGTAAGAGGTGATAAAATGATTCTTAAAGAAGTAAGAAAAATCTAAGTTCTATTAATTTTTCCCGAAACAAGAAGATAAATGATCTGCGCCCACGCGTGTGTGTTTAACAACCCTCTTACCCGATTAGAACGTAACACAAGGTTTTTGATTTGAATTTAAAACTTTCTTTCTCTTAGACCGGCTGCCATATCACTGTTAAAGAGCCAGTCCACCCTACGATGTACCCATAGCTGGAGGAAGAATTATTGGATTAATACCTTTCCCAAGGGCATTCGTGCGCTATATATATATATATATATATATATATATTCCATCGACTCTCCCTCGTGTTATCTGTCCCTATCGGCAATCGTTCTTGGCGAGTCCTCTCGTTCTTGCTCATTGGTATGCCCATGAGTTATAGTCCATAGAATAACATCGCTATTGAATTTCATATTATTCTTCCGGCAGAACTCCTCATATCTTATTCGACATACTTGGATGGTTTGTAAGATTGAAAGTAAAAGCTTGTATAGCTGCTGTTTGGTAAGGTTCTGATTTCAGGATTATTTCATGACAGCACGCAGCATCCTTGTGTAATTCTCAGAGGGAGAGGAGGATACAGGGACAGAGTTCGAGAGAGGGCTGGAAGAGAGAAAATGAGACAGAAATAAATATCAAATGAATGGAATCTTACATGGTTTTCCTTGTCTATGAATGTAATATTTTATATCTTCTTATTCATAGTGTCAATAGGACAGATATTGAGGACCAGAAAGAACTTTTGACTATCTTCAAATCCCCCTTGTGGAAACAGGTTCCAGAAAACAAACAGTCGAGAATATTTCTATGCAGTAAGAGATTTTATTTGATCTAATGAAAGATTTTGACCAAGAGGAGATTGTACTTAAATATATAATTTTGATGCTTTGGTATACTTATTTAATGGCATATCAACTCTTTATCAGTCATAAAATATGTTAAATTTGATTAATTTCTACATGTTTTTAATGTTTCCTGCATTTTTAATTGTGTCTTTATTTGTCTTTAATTATTTGTTTAATCGTATGTTTAATCCTATTTGTGTAATCATAATTTTAATATTTCTTTGCAGTTTTAATTGCACTTTTTTGTCTTAAATTATTTGTTTCTAGTAACGTGAAATCAAATATTTTCATGTAATCTATACACGATTAAAAGTACTACTACTAATAATACTTAATAAACTATTATAGCTACAAGTTACTTTACTAATTCAAATAATCTTAATACTGTTGCATAGTATCAAGCATTTTTATCAAAGACAAATAATTTTCACATGGATGTATTTGACAAATCGATAGGACTCAAAATAGGAACGAAGACTCCTGGTCAGAGTGGACCTAGAAGTTTTTTTTGAGATGGCTGCTACTAGTGGAAAGGTTAGCCAACGCATCGTCTAAAGTCGGACGCATGGTGCCTTCTACCAGTAGCAAGAAAGATTTAGGTATTGCCACGCCGCTGATCTCTTCTCAAGAATATATTTCTATTTTTTGCTGAGAGGGTTCCTTTTTTGCGCATGTGTCACCCCTTTTTCCTATCAAGGGATTCTGGGAGTTTCCGCATTTTTTATAATTGCTTTTTACATAATTTTAATTTTCTTTTTCTATCCACTACAAGTTAAGTGAACTGCTCTTCTTATTTCATAAGCTTGCTGCCTAAAGTGGAAATGGATCCTTAGTTTCCCAACTGGAAAATGTTTTCAATTTACCAAAAGCAAATATCTAATTTATTTACTGGAATGCACACGCCGCCAATATGTTAAAAAGGCAGAATGGCCTTTTCTTTTTAAATTAAATAACTGCAGACATATGATCAAATCTAAGGATTAGAGCAATTTATATTTAGCTGCACAATTCTTCAGTACAAATGGCCACGACTTCAACAGAGGTACAAAATTCTCCATCAAACAAAGAATTCAAAAGAAATGAATATAAAATCAGTTATTGAAGTAAGAATATAAAGGCACCATTTGCATTTGATATGAAACTTTATTAATCGGCCTTAAAATAAAAATCTTGAAACCACAAACATCGATTCAAACAAATAAACCTGACAAGTCGCTGCTGATTGCAAAGGCAGTTCTTAGAAAATAAGACTGAACGGTGACAAAAAAATCCACACAAACAATGAGCCGGTCAAGTCATGGTTTATTTGAGACGCACTTCTCCCAAACTTACTAAAAACACTTTAACCAGATGCCCTCAAGATATACATATATATATATATATATATATAAGACAAATTAAAGACACTTTAATCAGAAAACATTCTTCATCAGACCAATGGATATACTATATTAATAGTATATATATATATATGGGGGTGATTATGTGTGTGCCTGTGTACGTGTTTAGGGTCTTTGAGTGTGGAGGGGATAGAGTGCAATATGACTCTGTGCCTATGCAAGAGTGACTAAACAAACTTATATTAAAATGTGTAAAGTAAGTAGTCAAGTTGGCAACCGTAAACGAGGGTGACCCGAGGGTGACCCGAGGGCTCCTTTTTCATTACCTTCTACATCGAGGTATAGGAGAGGGCGCTATTCCTTTCCTTTAATTGCTTCACTTTACTCTTGATCCATGCCTTATAATGCTGAAGGTTAAGCCAGGAGGTATTGAGTACTTATTTTTGCATCTTTGGTATGGGATTGAACTCCGGTCTCGCGAAACAGTGGCGATCACTCTACTCATTAGGTCATTGGTATTTAGACCTAAATACACCCGAATACATACATATTTATGAGAGTTAAAATCAAATAATTAAAAAGGAAAAGTGGAACGTCTTTTAATCTCTATATGAAAGAAAGGCACTCATTTTTGTGCACAGACGTTCAATACTATACATGTTTCAGTAAATATTACCTGATACATGTTTTGATTGCATAAAGTTCTACTAGAAATAACAAAATCCTTGTATCTTTGGTTGAGAAGCTTTTTATAGAAAATTGATAGAAATGTACTTATCTGTCTGTGATTTTTTATATCTTTGAAGAACCACTCCCTTATAGACAAAATTTGACACGGGGTGTTTTTAAATTGAGGCTCATTAGGTTTTTATTAAGAGTTTTCTTTCTATACCGATAAAGCACCAAGACCAAAATGACCAATTTTCTCTACTATTTAACGTTAGATTGAAGAGACGGAGGAGAGTTGGATTCATGCCTTCCTCAAAGGCATTAGTGAAAAGTGAAAAACAAACAGCCTCGTCTAGAATTTGAACTCAGTTCACCAAGTCCATTTCCAACGATCATGACCGTTTAGTTACGATCAATTGATGTATCGATAGATAGTTATGAACATACTG
The DNA here is from genome assembly GCA_963585895.1 of Sepioteuthis lessoniana. Lineage (NCBI taxonomy): Eukaryota > Metazoa > Mollusca > Cephalopoda > Myopsida > Loliginidae > Sepioteuthis > Sepioteuthis lessoniana. The sequence goes on from OY757942.1 coordinate 30,193,813, forward strand.
AAATAGATATGAACAGAGAAAGATATAAACTAACTGGGATAGATAGACAGATAGATAGATAGATAGGAAGGAAGAAAGGAAAGGGCAAATTTTGAAAGATCGATTCAAACAAGTATAGTTTGGTTTCTTTGTTTTAATGGCATATCAACCGTTGTAGGTTATTTAATGCCAGAAGGATTCTCTTAGAAGAACAGTAGTGGTACTATTTAACCCATAGTTGGGGGGATAAGGGGGTTCATACCTTTCCCAAGGGTATTTGGCCGAAAGTGAACGTAATAGCGCGACTGGAGTACGAACTCGTGTTCAACGATTCCGCAGTCCATCGCTTTAACAATTACACCACGAGGACACCCCCCTCACAAACACGTATAGGAAGGTAGTTTAGATATAGATGGACTGCCTTGATAGGTGGAAAGGTATAAACTGAGATATATATTTAATGCTATTTTGCTATATTTGAAGACACAATTGTGTCGCGTATACCAAGACTTGAAATTACAATCGAGAGGTTGAAAGTCTGGACACGTGTTTATCGCACAATAGAATGTAACGAAGTTCGGACAGACGGACGGACTGACGGAAGGAAGGAAAGAAGGAAGGAAGAAAGGAAGGAAGAGAGAAAAGAAGAAAGGGAGGAACATATAGTGCAACAGAAACGAAAGCAAGAAAATAAAGATAAAGAGATTAATAAAAAAGGAACAACTGAGTAGACAAGTATAGTAAGGGTCTTAAGTTCAAGTCTAATTGAAAGCGCCTGTGACCACTAGATCCCCATAGTTAAGAAGATAGGACTCTCAGTTCTTAGATAAATGACCTCTTAGTAACAACAGGTATGCAGTCTCGGAATTTGATGCCAGTCAAGCGTAGTAAATAAGAAGTAAAGTATTTACTCTACCCGATTTACTCTACGCGATAGACAAACTTGAAAGGTCTATTTGGAAAATCACTTTGTCTAATATATATATATATATATATTTACTCTACGCGATAGACAAACTTGAAAGGTCTATTTGGAAAATCACTTTGTCTAATATATATATATATATATATATATATATATATATATGTATATATATATATATATTATCCAAGGAGGAAGTCCAAGGGTTAGGAGTATTCAATATGAGCGCTCAGTACTAACGGCTACTAATGTATAATTAATTTTGGATTAATGATACATCAACACTCAACGTGCAGAGCTAAAAATGCTTTTACCAATATGAGTACTCAATACTAACTATATAAAAGCCTGAAATTAATTTTTAATGATACCAAGAAATCGGTATTTTTCTTTATATAAAATGATATATATATATGTGTGTATACACACACACACACACACATATATATATATATATATATATTGTCAGCCAGGGAGAGACTATTTCGTTGTATCACAACTCTTTAGAGTGGCAAGACACACAGCATGCTTCAAGCGGAAATCGAAACCCGCCGAACTTTATGCTAGATTTGGTATCTAACCGCACAGCTATTTCGGTGACATACGTCAAGTCAGGAATTATAACACATTTGGATTATCTTTCCTTTGTTTACATTTTGCGCTATTTTTTTGACTAGCTTCACAACTAAAAGCCCTTTCAAATTTACTTCATGTATAGTTGCGGAACCAAAACTGTAATTTATTTCTGGATGTCACACACCGACCAAATTAAATTATTTGAAAGACAGAATGGCCATCTAATTTAGAGTAAAATATGCTGACCCAGAATCAAATCTTATTACAACAAACAAATACTTATAGAACAACATTTCTGCTCAATCGGCAAAGGTTTCATCTCCTTCCTTCAGCCAGGTGGAATATTAATCCACCCTAACCTCCTATCAATTCGGATATTCTTATTGATAGATAGATGTATCCTCTTCTGATCGAAGACTGTGTTAAACACCAAGGGAATTAATTGCCTAGTGCTAACTTCATTTATCCTTACTAAGTCGCAATGAAAACGTACATTATTGAATATTGGTTTGCTGAACCTCTGATGAGCTTCGATGATCCAATGAGCTTTGATGTTCTAGTAATCTCCAACAACACGCTGTTGCCGGCTAAAAAGAAAAAAAAGGTAAAGTGCTCTGAAGATTGATCGTAACCAGCTGTGCCCTTATTCAGAGAAAAGAATATGCAACTATAAATTGTTTTAAAATCTATGTAGAAAGTCCCTACAAAATTAATTTGAATTAACGATTTATTTTAAAAGGTATTTCAAAACTTTTACTCAGTGGGGCAGCCATTGGGATGAAATTGATAGATTAAAATGCTTTATATATATATATATATATATATATATATATATATATATATATATATATATATATATATGTTATGTGTGAGTGTGTGTTTAATAATCCTATCTCACATTTTCTGCGATACATAAAACGAGGTTTTGTGTTATATATATATATATATATATATATATATATATATAATGTCATGTGCACTGATATATGAGTAGAAATAATTTTCATTAACTTAATGAGTATAATTGAATGGTCTCGATTGATTATTAATATGTATTAACAAGATGACTATCAAATTACATTCGATATCAACCAGATTCAAGACTGACGGTCGGCTAGGGATGAAGAATACGCCGACAGCATCTCTGCAGTAGTAAGACCCCCACCCAACAATCGTCCTGGTTATGAAATCAAAAAAATCTGATGGTCAGGTTTCAATTATGCGGAGTACCCCTCCATTGCCATCGTTCCTATGTCCACTCTGGGCCGGAGAGGTAACACCTGATACGGTAGTTTGGGCTCACTTCATTAACAACTGACATGCCTAAACAGAAAATACCACATAGAAGTAGAACTATTGGCATATACATTCCAAATAACTAAAAAAAAAACGCAGCTAGTTTATATATATAAATATATATATATATATATATATATATATATATATATATATATATAAACAAAAAGTGAATAATAGGGCTTTGAACAGTGAGGTATTTGAAGGAGTATCTTGGACTCACAGAATCGCCTGAATCTACGCAGAAATGAGAAACAAGCAGTAAAAACAGTCTGATATAACTGGACCTCACTCATTAATTGGGATATGAGATATCAATTCAAGATAAATATAAGAGACATCTGAAATACTTAAATTGAGAACAGTTCAAAAACAATATTTTAACTACTTGGACATCTTTGCCGTTTGGTTTGGTGAATTTAATGGCATATCAATCTTTGTAAGTTATTTAAAGCCAAATCCGTTTTGGGCATATGATTTGTCAACACATAGTTTTTAGATAATATTTATAAACGAGACAGAGGTCATTTGTTTGCGCAGTTAAATGGTTATACTTGAGATTTTGAAGTCAAAAGTTTGTTGGTAATCTTACTTTTAAGGAGTCCAAGCTAAATTGCTAAATTGTTCTGAGTATTTTCAAACGAAAAGTTCTATTCAGTATTAATCATTTGTTTGCAATCATTTCGATGACTTCAAATATTGCTATCTAATATTAATAGTTTCATTTGAATACAGCAAAATCGTTTCACACATCACTATGTAATTATTACAATTCAATTTAGGCACAAAGTGAAATGGTTTCAAGTATTGCTTATAAACACTAATAATTTTGTTCAGCATTGCCCAATCGATAGCAGACAGTTCAATGGTTCTAACTATTGCTGTATATCACTAACAGTTCCATGAAACATCAGTCATCTGTTTTACACACAGTCAAATGGTCAAACAGTTCTATTTCTAACAATTTGCTTTAGCACTCAGTTCAAATGTCAACTTATTCTTTTTGACCCATCGATAAAACCCTATCTGCTACTACCAATCCAGGTCAGAGTGGAACTGGGAGTGATGGCAATGAAGGGGTACTCAATATTCCCCAAAGCTTCAAACTCAGCATCAGATTGTCTAATGTCATATTCAAGACAATTGTGGGGGGAAACTTACTTCTTTGCAGAGATGCAATCGGCGTATTCTACTGTCTGAGCCGATTTGGTATTTGCTAATTGGAAGGGAAATTACTCGATAATCTAACCTACCAGTTTTATACGACGTTGCCACCGCCTTGCTAAACACAGGGGAAACTCTACCTTCAGTCCGTTGAATGTTCCACGATGGAAATATCTTTGGATAAAACGCAATTGTTCGCTATCCGCCCACATTAAGTTTTATAACATTAACAAAATACGATACTCACCAGCAGCGTGAAGAAGGTACCCACCGCAAGAGGTGACTACTTAGTCAGCTTTATTACCATTTCACAATAGTATCCAACCTATTTATGATTGTTTGTTTGTTTGGGTTTTATGGTATATCAACCCTTGGAGGATATTTAATGCAAAATCTGTTTTATACAAAGAAACAGTTCTATTTCAAATAATTCAGTTAAGCATAAGTACTCAGTTTAATAGTCAAAAACATTTCTATTTTAAGCTATTCAGTTTACTCAAACAGTTCTAATTCAAACAATTTAGTTTAGTATAAGAATAGTTTTTGTTTACACACAGTTGAATATCAAAACAGTTCTATTTCAAACAATTAGGTTTAGCTTTGTACAATTTCCATGTCAAAAACAGTTCTATTTCAACCAACGCAGTTTAATATGATTATGCAGTTTAGTTCTCTTTGAGTCATAGATTAAGCCCTTTCAAGTGCTGCCACTCCCGGACAGAGTGGATCAGGGAGTGATGGCAATGAAAGAGTGTTCTGAATTCTCTAAGGCTCCAGTATCACTGGAAACTCACCATCAGATTGTTTAATGTTATATCAAGGACTCTCATTAGGTGTTCTTAATCCACTGTAGAGGTGCGGTCGGTGTATTCTACAGCCCCAGTCGACTGGGCAATACACAGGGTTAAATGTAAAAACAGTTTTATTTCAGATAATTCAGTTTAGCATAAGTACACAATAAAAATGTCAAAACAGTTCTATTTTTAACAATTCAGTTAAGGATAAATATGTAGTTTAAATGCAAAAACAGTAAACTCTCGAAACCACAGTTAAGTTCTATTTAACCAATAGATAGGACCCTATCAGGTGTTACCACTCCGGGCCAGAGTGGACCTATGAGCGATGGCTATGAAGGGGTACTCCCCAAAGCACCAGATTGTTGAGTGTCCTATAAAGGACACTCGTTGGAGGGAGGTCTTACCCCTCTGCAGAGATGCAGTCGGTTTATTCTACAGCCCCAGCCGACTGGACAGCCTATTCATGAGTAATTGGACATACCCATTAATGTTCACAGGTAGGTTATAAAAAACATCACAATGACCTAAAGAAGCCAACATTTTGTTTTCATAATTCTGTCTCTGTCACTGCATAATCCCGATGTTGACTATTTCCTTTGATCAACATTCATGGTACATTCTTTTTTTCATCGCAAAAATTTCTAATACAAAAGTTTGCAATATGTTAAATAACACGATTCTTCATTATTTACATTTTTCGGACTATTGTCCTCATCGTTGTCGCCATGTTTATCACAACTTTTTGGCTGTTGTACGCTCCGGCTTTCTTCAAGTGGTTAGAATGTCGAACTTAACCCTTTATTTCCCTTACAGGGGTAGACTGTTCTAGTTCCACGAGCCATGTTTAATGTATGTCAGTTATCAATTATCTCCTGTTATTTTCCCCTCTGAAAGTTCACCATTGGCTTCAACGGGTATTGAACTTACACTCTTTGGGTATGTCACTGGATATAACCAACGCCTTCATCCGCTATGGTATGTGTCCTTGAGGACACGATTCTTTTACGTCGAAAATCTGATATGCTGTTACACATTCGCGATGTATTTTTACTAGTCATCTAAAACCCACAAATACTTCTTTTTCTTCTGGGTATTAAACCTATTTTGATGGTCCCTGAACTCGGATGGGTTAGACTTAACCATATAATATGTGGCTTTTAAGATAGTCATCTAAGTTCATGAAATACTTAAAGTTGAAAAAATTATTTTTTTCAAATGTATCTCATTTTATAGAATCTAGCATCATAGAAATAATTTTAAAAAATGCATTTGATAATATCGTGACGATGATAAAAACAACAATATAAATTGATTCCCAAACTCATCTCAACTGGGATCTTAAACATCAAATAAAACCATCACGATTTCGAAGTAGGATGGACTGATATTGTTTGCCGCATAAATATCTAAATAAACAAATGCCCTAGTTAAATATTTGACGAAATCGCTTACAATTAAATTAAACATACCTCCCCCATGCCTAACAAATATCCCCTTATATAAATGTAGACTTTACTTTCAGGTGTTCACATTAGCGGAGATCATAAAATGGTTAATTTAAAACACTTAAATACGAAACAATAATATATATATATATATATATATATATATATATATATATATATATATATATATATATATATACACTACGTCATCAGTCTATTTTACATCGCTTTTTTGTGGTAATTAAAAATTCTCTTTAGAAACAAAAAACTTTTCTTCTGACGATCACCCAAGATTGAAACCCGTTGAAAAAAATTATAAATAACTCAAAAAATCTTCCTATCTGTACAATGATTTTTGTTAATCTCATTATATATAAATAGAGAGAGAGAGAGAGAGAAGAAGAAGAAGAAGAAGAAGAAGAAGAAGAAGAAGAATCTTCGATATCTGAAGGAATGGTCACACAAAGTTCCTATTAGGTTTCTCCTCCTACCTGTAAAGCCAAGTTTTCTTTTCTCTGAAATCATTCATTCTTCTTTCCCGCCCATTTGTTCTGTCTTTATCAAATCAATCGACCCACTGTCAGGTTCACTAGTGTTAGCCGATGCAATAATTCAAAAGAGTATCGCCTTGTCAACCTCCATTGATTCGACTATGGCCAGCCACACTTCTCACGAATGACATTCCAACAAATAAATCTACTCCAATATTCTCTCACGTATAGTGGGAACACTTCTGCGTACATATTTTGTTTGTTTGACTAGTTTTAAGGAATGTCAACTCTTGTTGGGTCATTTAATGAAACTATTTGGTTTTTGCTAATTAGTAATCATTAATATTAGTCTGGGACAAGGTATTATGTACATTATTTACATTTTTCGGACTTTTGTCCTCATTTTGTCGCCATGTTTATCACAACGTTTCGGCCGTTGGTACAGTGGATAAAGGCGTTGGTTAGATACAGTGACACACCCAAAGAGTGTGAGTTCAATACCTGGGGAAGTCAATGGAGAACTTTCTGAGGGGAAATTAACAGGAGATAACTGGTAACTGACATCCATCAAACAGGGCTCGTGGAACTCCAACAGTTTACCCCGGTGAGCGAAATAAAGGGTTAAGTTCGACATTCCTACCACCAGAAGAATTCCGGAGCGTACAACGACTAAAACGTTGTGATAAACATGTTGACAAAGATGAGGATATTAGACCGAAAAAATTTTTAAAAAGTAGTAATCATTAATAGTAATTATTTGTTAATAATTAACTATTACTCAGGACACCATTTTTGGAGCAAGAGCTTCACACTTCTGCATGGGATACCGTCGGTGCATTCTGGGCCTTGCCGGTATAGCGTATGTATATATTTTAATATCTGCCCTTACAAAAATACTTTGAGTGTCAATATATGAACTCTGCAGTTTTATGGCGTATCACTTGTAGAAGGTTATTTAATGCCAAATCCTATTCATACATATACGAGGTGCATACGATACGTTTCCAGACTTTTTTCGTATGGTCATTTAAAATTGTAGTAGACTTTTGAGAATTAAGTATGTTTTGCTATACATCTTATGAGATGAGTGACCAATTTCTATGATTTCAGGTTCAAATGAACAGCTATAGCTACTAAATCCTGATTGTCACAGCTGGTGAATTTCAAGAATGCAATCGGACACTTTAGAAGAACGATATGCAATAAAGTTCTGTTTTAAACTTGGAAAAAATGCCATAGAAACGTATGGAATGCATCAAACTGCTTTTTGACAATCTTGCATGAATCGAGCATCAGTTTTTGAGTGGCATAAGAGATTCAAGGAAGGCAGGAAGTGTGTGATGATGAAAGGTGTAAAGAAGTTTATACACCAGAGTTGATTGGCCAAAGGGTTAGGGTTAGGCTTAGGGTTACTATGTTGAAGTTTTAAGGGAGTTCAGGAAGAGATTCCGTCAGAAGAGGCCAGCACTCTTCAATTCGGCTCAGTGGCATTTCCACCAGGACAATGCATCAGTCCACAACTCCATCTTTAACACAGACTATTTGACCATGATGGGCATCAAGACAGTTCCTTACCCCCCTATAGTCCAGACCTTGCTCCCTGTGCCTTTTGAAAGAGGCTGTGACGAAGGTCATTGACACGCTCCCACAAGGGGACTTCCATGAAGCCTTCCAGAAGTTGTTGGAACGGTACAACAAGTGCATTGCAGCCGCAGGAGATTACTTCGAAGGGGACTAGAGCTTCATGTGTTTACTATCAATAAAAGTGCCCATACGAAAAAAGTCTGGAAACTTATCGTATGCACCTCTTATATTAAACATATATATATATATATAAAACATTTTGTTGATGACGTTATTAAACGCGTATAAGTTCATTCTTTTACATACAGTTAAATGAATCCAAATATTGCTATGTACTACTAAAAATTCAATTCAATATCAATCATTCGTTTACACACAGTGAAAAGATCAAATAATTCTATTTCAAACAATTCAATTTAGTATCAGTCATTTGTTTCCTTTCAGTCTAAATGTCTAACAGTTCCATTTGACTCATAGATATGACCACATCAAATGCTACTACTTCGGGCCACAGTGAACCAAGGAACGATGACAATGAAGGGGTCTCCGCATTCCCCAAAACTCCAGTATTAGTTCCTTTTTTGTCTGAAAGCAAGATACTGAATAAACAGTTGTAAACTTGGGTAGTTGCTGGTAACTTTTCACACAAATGAAAGAAAGCAACGTTGACAAATCTTATTTTTTGTAGATTTCATATTGCATTTGTACGTTTCATACTTTTATGTAGGTTTCATATTGGATAATTTCTAACGCTTATAATTCCTCTGGTGTCTTTTTTATCAATGCCATACTTTGTCATTTTCCTCAACTATCAGGAATTTGTTTAACTAGATTTTTGTCTCTATATATGAAACCCTTAAACGAGAATCTACTGATTTCCTCGTTACTGGTTACGTCAAAGTCAACAAAAATTCTTAAGCTAATTCTTAAATTACCCTTGATATAATCATCAGCCCCTCTTTGAATTAATTAATTGTTCCAGTAAGTCAACCATAACTACTAGATTTTGCATAACCTACTCAAAAAATTTAGACCCAGTCTGCTGAGGCTGTAGAATACGCTGACTACATATCTGCAGAGGGGTGACGCACACACACACACACACACACATATATATATATATATATATATTTATATGTTTATTAACATATTAAAATAGTTTAGAATAAGGTGAACGCACGTATATATATATATATATATATATTTATATATATATATATATATATATATATGTGTGTGTGTGTGTGTGTGTGTGTGTGTGTGTGTGTGTGTGTGTGTGTGTGTGTGTGTGTGCGAGGTTGTGTGTGTAGTTAGGCAGTAGTCTTTCATTTAAATAAGTTTGATTAAATAATGAAGACACGTTTTGTCTATATAATTTCATTAGGATCCTTTCAAGTTTCCTGAGAAACTACTGAAAATTCACCGACTGCAATCCCTCATGATGGGCTATGCAAGGTCCAAAATCGCCTGGGACAATTTTGGTAAATTCATTCACCAATTCCAACCTGAAACCAACACACTTATCATGAAACATGCAATAATTCTAATAAAATCATATAGATGAAATGTGCCTTTATTATTTAATCACACACATACACACACACACACACACACACACACACACACACACACACACACACACACTCACACACACACACACACACACACACACACATATATATATATATATATATATATATATATATACACGTTCACCTTATTTTAATCTATTTCTTCGGTTACATCTGTTGTTTTTCTTTGTTTTTCTGTTCCTTGTTTTATTGTTGCCTTAGACTCGTCTCCTATTTTGTTTTTAGTATCATTGTTGTAGTTTGTTTATGTTTTGTGGTAATCTAACTTTTCAACAACAACCTCTTTTTTTGTATACATTAAATATCAGTATATATATATTGCATATGTTCCTCAAACCTAGTTGTATGTATTTGTCCGTTAACATTATTTTGGCAGTTTCGATCTTTTTTATTCTGACTTAGAACTAACATTCTCAGCACAACACTTTCGTAAATAATTATTCCTAACACTTTTTTTGCCTGCGTTAGTTTAAGTTCTTTTGTGAACTAACTTCTTTAGGAAACATTTGACTCCATCTTTCTCGAGAAAGAAATAAGCCCATATTGCTGCATGTTGATGGAGATTTTTTTTTCTGTTTAATGGCATGTCTACATTCGTGGCTTATCTAATGCTAACGCTATCCTTGTAGAAGTACAATAGTAATAATCTTTAACACATAAATAGAGGAATAAGGACGAGTAAACCATTCCCAAGAGTAATTCGAAAGTCGACGATTTCAAACTCGATTCCGACGATTTCACAATTCAACACGTTACCTACTATTTCAAGGGAATTAACTCCTGATAAAGATGAGGTGTAAGTCATATTTTCTGGAGAAATCCAATAAAGGGTGGACGATATAACATAGAAAATCTGCAAATTAGATATTTGACAAAAACAGGGCAATTAAAAAAACATAACTTACCCACGCCAAAACCAATATCTTTCTTTTGTAAATCTCACTGTCAGGTGTTCATGACAGCCATTGCTCCCAGCTCTATTCTGCCCTGGAGTGGTAGCACTTGACAGGGTCCTATCAATGAATCAAATAGAAATAAACTGTGTACTTATCATATTTACCCGACCCCTCCGCTCGGGCAGGATATGACACAAGGTCAATTTTTTAAGCGGAGTTTAACAGGTTTGAATTCAGAGTTTTCCTTCTCCTAGACTAGTTGCCCCACCAAGGCTGAAGAACCTAGTCTGCCCAACTATTTACCCATAGTTGGAGGGTGAATAATTGGATTCATACCTTTCCCAAGGGTATTAGTGCTATGTGAAATGCAATCAGTCTCGTCCAGGATTTGAACTCGTGTCGCCGTGTCCATTTCCTACGACGATAATCATTAAACCATGGGCAACTGTGTACCTATGCCAAATCAAGTTTTTTGGAATGGCACTGCTTTTTGACATTGAAACTGTGTACTTATGCTAAACTGAATCATTTGAAATAGAACTGTTTTATTGAATAAGAATAGATTTGGCACTAAGGTAGAATGGTTGATGTGCCATAAAACCAAATCAAACAAGACAAATTCTTCCTGGTTACTTAGAGCAATCCCAAAACCCCTGGAAAATAAACTGACACTTCTATGGTATTGCTGTAGTATAGATAATCTCGACTGGAAAAAGAGCTGACAGAATTGGCCATCCGAGGAAGCACCAACATCATTTAGACCACAGTTCTCTTGAAATTAAATAAGTTATTTAGAAGAATCCTGGAGATTTGAAGAGACTTACTGTTAAAAAAAGCAAAAAACGGTTTTAAAAACTAATAAGAAACTTGATAACGACAGAATAATTAACAAAATCAGTAACAACAGCAACAACAACATTAACAATAATAATAGTAATGGATGTAATGGGGAAGGTGATCCACTGGGAATTGTACAATTAATTTGAATATGACCATACGAACAAATGATATATGCACAACCCAGAAACTGTCCAAGAAAATGAGAAGCACAAACTTCTCAAGGATTTTGAGATACAAACGGACCAACTAATCTTGGTCAGACGACCAGATGTTGTGACAGTAAAAAAAAAATGAACTCGCCGAATAGTAGACTTTGCTATTTCGGTTGACCAAAGAAAGAAACAGAAAGAGAGTGAAAAGAGTGATAAGTGCTGAGACCTTGCTTGAGAACTGAAAAAAAAACTATGGAACATGAAAGTGACGGGATAACACTTGTAATTGGTACGCACGGTCCAGTCACCAGAGGATTTGGTACTGGAACTGCAGGACATGGAAATAAGAGCACAAGTGGAGATCATCCAAACTACTGCGTAGTTGTGGTTGCATAGAATACTGAGAAGAGTTCTGGAAACCTGACGAGACTTTCTGACACTCAGGCTCTAGTGAGAGACCATCAGCTATCGCTGGTACTGAAAACCTCGAAAGGAGTAATATATTAATAATAAAAATTAATAATAAAAATAATATTAATAAGTAAGTAAAGTTGGTGACCTTAGTCGAGGGTGACCCGAAGGCTCCTTTTTCAGCAGCTACTACACTGAGATGTTGGGGAGGGAGCTACTCCTTTCATTGGATTGCTCCACTTTACCCTTGATAGTACCTTATATTACTGAGTGTTAAGCAAGGATGTATCAAGTACCATTTTTAAAGTCTTTGGTATGACTGAACTTGGGATTGAACCTAGGTCTCCCGGACCATTGGCGAACACTCTATCTACTGGGTTAATGAGCCGGTATTCGTAATAATAAAATTTCTGTTCCAGTGAAATAACTGAGTGAAAAGAAAAGAAAGCAAAAAGATAGACAAAAATTTGGATCTTGCCAAAGAACAGAAAAGGCTGAGGAACATGCTGGCGACTGTAATACCAATAATAGTCGGCGCTCTTGGAACCGTCCTCAATGTCTTTGAAGATAGATTGGCAGAAATGGAAATCGGAGGATCAACTGATAGCATACGGACTATTGCATTGTTAAGATACTGAAATACTGAAGAACTGAAAAGACTTCTGAAGACATGAGGAGACTTGTTGTCACTCAGTCTTCAGTGAGAAACCACCAGCTGACTCTGGAATGAAAAACTCGGAATAAGTGAAATAATAATAATATAAAAGCAATGTCCGAAATCAATAAAAAAAAAGCATTCCCTTGACAAGCTCGTTCTTCTTGTCTTTTCCCTCTCCAGTTTACTTTCAACTGGGGGTGATGCAGGCTAACGCATGTGTTCTTGTAGGTGTGAGATGCTAGGTGGCTTACAATTGGAAAAAGATGATGTACAGCGTCAAGAGACTGTCAGCGGGCTCTTCCCACGGCAATCAGATAGAAAGCGTGATGAAATAGAAACCACTAGTCATTAAGTATGTTTGTCAGCGCCTCGAGTCGAAGAGCAGGCCAGCCAAGCAAGCTAAAACCTTTGTTAGGTGATCTATGGCTCTAGATCAATAATAAAATATATCAAAATAGCCTGACTCAATTCCTAATGTCTTCGGATTGTCATGCCAATAGACAGTCAATTATTTTCGTGTTAAAATAATTTATAAATACTCACTATATATATATATATATATATATATATATATATATATATATGTATATATATATTTGGAACCGAATAAAAACCGACGTAGATTCAATTTAACATTTAATTTTACTTTCTTTTTTTTTTTTTTTTGTGACACGGCAACTGAAGTGGATACGTGACTTGCATCACTCCTTATTGGGTTAGATGGACGGTCGGGGAGGTCTGATCCAATCAATCGGTTGGTCATGGGAAGCCATAGCACCTATAAGATTGTTATGACCATATTTTTCAAATCACTGTTGCGGCAAACATGTACCCACCTCTCTTTTATTTCAAAGGTACTACAAGGCGGTAGCAAAGAATTTCACTGATATAGCATTACTTAAAACAATTTAAACTGTGTGTAACAAATTAATATAAAAAAAAAAATTAATAGTCTCTGATTGCAGTAAAGGAAACTATTTAACTATGTGCAAACAAATGATTGATACTATATTGAATTATCAATGTTAGTTTGCAGCACCTGAAATAAATTAACTAATTGAAATTTTTTAATTTAATTTCAAGAAAATGAGCTCCAATTTGTTTAAAAATAAAGTTACGCACAAATTATTTGTTTACAAATAACACACTCTCTCACATACGTATATATATATATATATATTCAAAGAAGAGTTAGCATTACATAACCATACAAATAACCTATAACCCGAGCACATCCTTTTATTATCATCACTTAATTTTAAATACTTTTTACTTAATGTTCTGGGGTCGAATTGAGATAGAAGATGTTTGTTTTCGTGTCGGCATTTTGAGATTATCTAAGATTTGTGGTTTAATAGTTAAATATATAAAAAAATACACTATTAAATCAAGTGCATACCATTATATACGTAGATATACATGCACTAACAACAACACATACACAAATACACTAATATTCGAAAGAACACAAGATTAGAAAGACATAGGCACGAACAAACACCTCCCTTCCAACACCATCAACACAAAAAATTGACTATATAATTAAATTTTTTTATAAAAGCCTTCACTCTTTCTGATAAATTCGTAAATCATGAAACCTGGAGTTACAGGTATCACAACGTTATATATATATATATATATATATATATATATATATATATATATATATATATATATATTCTCTTTATATTTATACACAACAGCTCTGTTGGTAATATTGAGCACTCGTGGCTGAGTGGTATAATCTAGGATTGGCGTTTGAGTCAGCCGGGTTTCGATCTCAGCGTTTCTAGCCACACTGAGGAGTTGTGATACAACGAAACAGTCTGTCTGTGGATATCTATCTATATATCTATATAATATTGACCTACCCTTATACATATATATATAAACGTGTTGGTTGATAGATAGATAGTGAAATTTTTTAAAATTTATCCATCCCTTTCTCTCGCTCTCTCTCTCCATATATATATATATGTACGTGTGTGTATGTGTATGTGTGTGTCTGTGCACACGCGTGTGTGTGCATATATATATATATATGCATATATATTCATTTATGTGTCTATGTCTGTGTTCCCTCGTTTTATTTATTGTTTTGATATATCTCGGACTTCATATATATATATATATATATATATATATATGTGTGTGTGTGTGTGTGTGTGTGTGTGTGTGTGTGTATGGGTATATATATATATATATATTCTCTCATAAAAATGACAAGTTTTATTAATACTCTTATTTGTTTCGGTGTCTCTTAAAAACTGCTCAGTAAAAACAATTTTTCCCCTATCCCCAACTCGTAGTAGATCTGACAAGCTGATGTCCAGTCACAACCTAACAATAGTTGGCACGACTTCTTTCCATCACTGACAAGAATCCCGTTCATTCAATCCATTTCTCGTTTCCCTCTCGTATATTCAGGCACGTGGTCAATCCGTTGACAGGTGATGCCATTCGTGTCCGACATTTGGGGTTCACCTGGTCGACCATGCGAATCACCTACCTAACTGACGTCATAAATCACTCGTTCACCCTCCCACATCACTTGATTTCGATCTTCCTGAATGTAAACCATTTTTTCTCTTTATTTTTCTTCCTCACCTGAAGATGTTTTCACTTCTAGACAGAATATTCTGTCTTCATTTCTAATGCGTTATATGTCTCTTGAGACTTTGGGGCAAGCAATGTTGATAGCTGAAAAATCATAGCCTTTTGACACATTGTTCATAAATCAATTGAAATCGTTTATTTTCGGAATATTTTCTTCAACGATTCATTGTTTGGTCTTGATTTGCATTTGATTTTTTTGTTGTTGTTACTTAAACATGTCTCCATACAACACAAATCAATGTATTTACCCAACCCCTTCTGCATGTGCAGGATGTGAGACACGATCAATATTGAATGTAAGTTCAACAGATTTCATTTCTGAGTTTGCCTTCGCTTAGACAAGTTGCCATACCAATTTTAAAGAACTCAAACTTGCCCTATGCCTGAAGAGAGAATAGTTGGATGCATATGTGAAATAATAACAGCCTTAAATAGGATTTGAACTCAGTTAGCTGTCTTTATTTCCTACAATGATATGCATGACCTCCTATATCAAATAAATGTTGGTTGGTTGGTTGAGTTTTATGGCATATCAACATTTGTAGGTTATTTAACAACAAATCCATTTTTATGTAAATGATCAGTTCTATTTAAAACAATTTAGTTTAGCATGAATACGCAGTTTAATTATCAAAAATATTTCTATTTCAAACTATTCAGTTTATTCAAACAATTTAGTTAAGTGTAAGTACAGTTTCAATGTCAAAAACAGTTCAATTTCAAACAATTCAGTTTAGCATAAGCACACAGTGTAAATATAAGTACTGTTTAATTGTGAAAACAATTCTATTTCTAGCTATTCAGTTTAGTCAAGCAGTTCTAATTCAGCTAATTCAGTTTAATATAAGTACAGTTTTTTTTTTGCGCACAGTTAAATGTCAAAACAGTTCCGTGTTAAACAATTCAGTTTAATGTAAATACAGTTTCAATGTCAAAAACAGTTCCATTTCAAATAATTCAGTTTAGCTTAAGCACGCAGTTTAAATGTAAGTTCTGTTTAATTATCAAAAACATTCCCATTTCAAGCCATTCAGTTTAATCAAACAATTCAGTTTAGCATAACAATGCAGTTAGTTCTATTTAACTCATAGATAGGACCCTATCACGTGCTACCACTCCGGGCAGAGTTGACCAAGGAGCGATGACGATAAAGGGGTACTCCACATTCCTCAAAGCTCCAGCATCACTGGAACCTTACCATCAGATTATTTAGTGTCATATCCAGGACACTCGTGGGGGGGTCTTATCCCTCTGCAGAGGTGCAGTCGATGTATTCTACAGCCCCAGCCGACTGGGCAACCAAATAAATGTCTGAAGTCAAGAACCTAGTGGAGACTTTCCTGCTTTCAGGCAGACCACTTGCAGGACAAAATTTGGATGCTTGGTGCCAGAGGCACCCCAGTAAGGGAATGCCGACAGAATGAAGTTATTCTTGTACCTACCACGCATAAGTATTGATTCGAGCGCGATCCCCACTATAAAATACCCTTGTGTCATACTCTGGTTTGGTGTGAAGCCTGAGAAATACCAACGTAGGACAGAGAAAAACTCAGGATTAGAATGTGAAGTTTCCGATAACACTGGCGCTCGTTAAATTAGAGCTGCAGAATACACCGACTGCATCCCTGCAGTGGGGTAAAACTCCCCCAACGAGTGTCCTGTATATGATACTAAACAATCTGATAGCGAGGATCCCGTAATACTGGAGCTTTGGGAAATGCAGAGTACTCCTTCATTGCTAACGCTTCCAGGTTCACTCTGCCAGGAGTGGTAACGCCAGATAGGGTCCTATTTATGTGTTGAATAGAAAAAAATCAGTACTTATACGAAACTGAATTGTTTGAAATAGAACTATTTTTGAATTCAAGTGAGTATAAACAAAAAAAATCTACCTTGGCTAAACTGAATTGTTTGGAACAGAACTGTTTTTGACATTGAAACTGTAAACTTATGCTAAACTGAATTGTTTCAAATGGAACTGTTTTTGATTTCGAAACTGTAATAATGCTAAATGGATTTATTTGTACTAAAATAATGAAATGATTTTGACATTGCATATGTCTACTTATGCTAAATGGAATTGTTTGAGTTTTTGACATTGAATTTGTGTATATATGATAAACTGGATTATTTGAAATAGAACTGTTTTGTTATCATTGAAACTGTGTACTTATGCTAAACTGAATTATTTGAAATTGAAATATTTTGACATTTAAACTATATACTTAAGCTAAAATGAATTGTTTAAAATAGAACTGTTTTTGACATTTAAACTGTGTGAAGTTTCTGTTACCACTGCCGCTCGTTAATCGTAATAGGGATCGTTGTACAAAATAAAATCAATGGCTCAGACTCAAATTGTGGACGAGGCTGATTGTGTTCCATTGGCGCTAATGCCCTTGAGAAAGAATGAATCGACCCCCCTGTTATTACTTCCTTAAATAATTGATCTTGTTTTATCCACTGCCAGTGGTTGAAGTATGATACTTAGTTTTATCTATTTGCTTAACGGCATATCATCTCCTAATGGGTTATTTAATGACGGAATCTCATTCGTTTGTGAATGGTAGATTTTATGTTTTTCTATCAAGCAGTTTCTTCCAGGCAGCGGTCACATCGATACTGCTATATGGATGCACTACATAGACGCTAACAAAATGGCTGGAGAAGAAACTAGATGGCAATTACACAAGAATGCTGCGTGCAATCCTGAACAAGTCCTGGCAACAACACCCCACAAGACACCAACTGTACGGCCACCTGCCCCCTATCACGAAAACTATTCAAGTTAGACGAGCCAGACATGCAGGACAATGCTGGAGAAGCAGAGATGAACTCATAAGAGATGTACTCTTATGGATCCCCACACATGGCCGCGCAAAAGCAGGACGACCAGCTCGAACGTACATTCAGCAGCTATGTGAGGATACAGGTTGTTGTCCTGAAGACCTACCTAGGGCGATGAACGATAGTGGCGAGAGAGGGTCAGGGATATCCGTGCTGCCAGCACGATATGATGATGATGATGATCAAGCATTAATAATTCTATTCAATATTAATCTTGACCAGTCGGCTGGGGCTGTAGAATACACCGACTGCCTTTCTGCAGAGGGGTAAGACCCCCATCCACCCAACGAGTATCCTGGATATGACACTAAACAATCTAACGGTGAGGTTCCAGCAGTGCTGGAGCTTTGGAGAATGCGGAGTACCCCTTTATTGCCATTGCTCCCAGGTCCACTCTAGCCTGGAGTGGTAGCACCCGATAGGGCCCTATCTATGGGTTAAATAGAACTAACAGCATACTAATGCTAAACTGAATTGTTTGAAATAAACTGAATAGCGAGAAGTAAAAATGTTTTTGACAATCAAACCGTACTTACATTTAAACTGCGTGCATATGCTTAACTGAATTATTTGAAATAGAACTGTTTTTTGACATTAAAACTGTATTTACACTTAACTGAATTGTTACATATAACTGCTTGAATAGTTTGAAATAGAAATGTTTTAACCGTTAAACTGTACTTATGCTAAACTGAATTGTTTAAAAAAAACAACAGATTATTTACATAAAAATGGATTTGGCATTAAATAACCTACAAAGGTTGATATGCCATAAACCCAATAAACCAACCAACCAACCAATATTAATCATTTCTTTTCATACATTTGAATTGTTTCAAGTTAAGATTTATGATTCGATTTATCAAGTATTATGTCACAAATGATTTTCGTACTGCAGTATGACTTCGAAATAGTAAAGATGATATCATCATTATCATGTCGCACTGCCAGCACGGACCTCCCTGACCCTTTCTCGCCTCCCTTCTCTATTATCCATTGCTTCCGGCAGGTCCTCAGGCCTACATCCTGTATCGACACGGAGTTGCTGTATGTAGGTTCTAGCTGGTCGTCCTGCCATTCTCGTCCATGAGAAGGGCTCGATAGGATTAAATTACTTATGAGGTTCGTTCTTACTTATCCAGCTCTATCCTGCATTATCTGGGTCGTCTTACTTGGATAGTTTTCGTGATGGGTGGTAAGGTAGCCGTACAGCTACTGCTTTGTAGGGTACTGCCTATAGGACTTGTTCAATATTACTCGCAGCATTCTTGTGTAGTTGCCGTCAAGCTTTTTCTCCATACGTTTAGCTAGCGTCCATGTAGTGTATTCATACGGCAATATTGACACGACTACTGCTTGAAAGAATCAGCATTTTATTTTATCGGTCAGGTCTGACTTCCATATGACCAATATCTATCGATAGCTGTGCATGCCTTTGCAAGTCGCATGTTGATGTCTGTCTCGGTTGATGAGACACTGCTTCCTTGGTAGGTGAACTTGTCTACTAGTTTCAGAGAGCTAACGTTTAGTGTGGAGATGTCGCCTCTTGGATTTAAAATACATGTACTCCGACTTGTGTGCATTGACATGGAGGCCTATGCCTGCCGCTGCTCGTTCCAGAATATGTAGCAGGAATTCGGCATGATCGAATAATTCTCTTTGACTTATGAGGGTAGTTGGCCGAACGTAGTCGAGGGTGACCCAAAGGCCCTTTTTTCAATAGAGACCACACCAATGTGTAGGGGACGGCATCACTTCTTTCCTTTGACTACTCCTCTAATTCTTGATCCTCTCGTTATAATTCTGAGTGTTAAGCAAGGAAGCATCAAGAACCATTTTTAAGTTTTTATATAACTGGGCCTATAAGTGAACCCCGGTCTCCCGGACCATTGGCGAACACTTACTATTATGGGACCCAAACAGGTAGTTCCATTCCGGGTCCGCGTGAAATTGAGAGTAATGTCAATGAATAGGTACTCCATATTCTGGAACTTTACCACTGATGCAATTTCTGATAATACTCAGAACCAGGATTAGTTAAGTACATATATTTTTTGTCAAATTTATCTAAATCTATCAAATTTATTTAGATTGTTTCTTCTAACTTTTATACAATATCGTATCATATTTACCAGCCCCTCCGCTCGGGCAGAATGTGACACAAGGTCAAATTTTAAGCGGAGTTTAACAGGTTTGAATTCAGAGTTTTCCTTCTCCTAGACTAGTTGCCTAACCAAGGCTGAAGAACCTAGTCTGCCCTACTATTTACCCATAGCTGGAGGGAGAATAATTGGATTAATACCTTTCCCAAGGGTAATAGTGCTATGTGAAATGCAATTAGTCTCGGCCAGGATTTGAACTCGTGTCGCCGTGTCCATTTCCTACGACGGTAGGAAATGGGCACCTCCTTTTATACAATATTATCAAATATCTATCTTCTTGAAAGAGAGACCTTTAGAGTTGATGACGAAAGAAGAAATTGTCATTCCTTGGAAGGTTCAATTCAAATGTAAAGAAAAAAGATACGGGTTCTTTATTCAAAGAATCAGTAGCGAGCGCAATATAGTCCATATATAAGTATTACTTGTGTTTATTCTATCGGGGAATTCTATTATTTCTTTTACAATAATGGTTTATTTCATGTTTGCCTCTGTATGGCTTACAAAATATAGCATTAATTTACATAATTCAATCCAATCGGTTTAAGGTATATTTTATTAAACCTTAATATCTAGCTATATAATAAACATCATCTAGTGTTTTATCTGATTTTAGTTTATTTACTGCTAAATGGAGGTATCCTCGATGTGTATTGGTTAAAGCGATGGACTGCGGAATCGTAGTACGCGAGTTCGTACTCCAGTCGCGCTATTACGTTCACTTTCTGGCAAATATCCTTATGAAAGGTATGAACCCCCTTATCCTCCCAGCTATGCGTTAAATAGTACCACTACTGTTCTTCTTGGAGAATGGCTTTGGCATTATATAACCTACAAAGGTTGATATGTCATTAAATAAAGAAACTAAACTAAACTACTGCTAAATACAAACTTAAGCAAACATATTCTAAGTAGGGTAATTCCATAATTTTTGCCAGAGGGAGTATTCTTTTTTTTTTTTTTTTGGTTACAGCTGGCCCAAGTTGATGAAATATAGCCATAGATTTAAAGTCTGTGAGTAATGTTATAAGTATTTTAAATTATTTATGATCATTTTGTATTAGATATATTTAGAAGACGAAATCCTTGACTTGAACATTTTTCAGCAAGCCTACATGATACTTTGACAACGTTTTAATATTTAGGTTGACTATTATTTTGTATTGTATTTCACTATATTAATATTATTTAAACCCGTTCACAGACAGTAGACCGAAAATTTTAAAGCAATGTTGACTAAAGTCGCCTCTGGGGACCCATTGGACTTAAGGGTATTGAACATGAAGCTTCTTAAGTTTCGTCGGAGATCTGCCTCTATTACAGATCATAGCATGTATATTTTTGTCAGAATATACAGGTCACGGTAGAATAATATCCAGGATTTAAAATTGCCGTTGTGCATAATAATCTGCCAAGATTTTTGCTTAGATATGACACAAGGCCGTATGTATGGAGCACAACATGAGATTCGAACTCACTAGTGAATGTTAGCGAATCCAGTTTGCTAACCATTAAACTACCCAATATGCCCTGATCAATCGTGAGTATTGGTGAGTTGACAGGATAAAAGCATACCTATGTAATCATCTTTTTGTAATCAGTGAAGTAGTTACAATCGCAGCAATTCTAGAGACGATGACGAAATTCCGTGAGAGGCTTCTGGAGTGTAAAGCCAGTGTATTGTGTAATCTTTCGGTGTTAATTGCTCTTTTAACGTCTCGTGGGCAAGGGCAAGGGGCAAGAATACACTGAATGTATGCCTCACCCCCTCTGACAAAATAGTGTCATGGAATGACAATAAAATGCATCTGGTTGTAAGGCTATATATCTGTGCAAGTAATTGTTATTAGATAGGAATACTGGAAACTATATAACTGTGTGTAAAAAAAAAGATTAATATCATCAAAAAGTAATACATATCTGAAACCATGAACCTGTAAATAAATGGCTGGTGGGGATAAATACTCTTACTGCATCTCTGGAGAGAAGTAAGAGCCAAAACACACGCACACACACATCATCATCATCATCAAGCGTCATGGATATGATAATAAACTATTTGATTGTGAGTATCCAGTCTAGAGCTTTCAGCAAGGTTGAGTACATCTTCATTACCATTACTCCCGGGTCCACTTTGATTTAGAGAGGTAGTGCCTGTTAGCGTCACATCTATCGGTCAAATATAACTAGTGTTCTGGACATGACTCTAAACTTCATCTGATAATAAGGCTGGAACTTTCAGAATTGTGAAGTACCGTTTTCTTTGACATTATTCCCAGGTTTACTCAAAATCAGAGTGGTAGTACCTGTTAGGATTCCATCTATGAGTCAAATAATACAGTTTAATCATTTCACCGTGAGAAAAACAAAACGCTGGCCCTGATTTGTTTATTTTACATAGCAATACTTGAAATCATTTTACTGTGTGCAAACAAATGCGCTCTGGCTTGTTTAAAACATTACTTACTAAGTATTCGTCAGCAAATCACACACACACACACACACAAACACACACACACACAAATATATATATATATATATATATATATATATATATATATATATATAATATATATATATGTCACACTAGCCGTGTTCTTCTCATTCGCAGAAGTGTTTGGATTCTTATCAATGACGGTTCAAGGCCCTTCAAAAATATTGTATCTTCTCTGCTTCGAGTATTCGGTAGTCTTGTACAAGATCATATTAAAGTGTCGAATTATGTTTAGCTTTTCTCTGCGTCTCTACTTTCAGTAGTCTGGTTCAAGTCGACCTCAAAAGTAGATGTCTTGTAATTTTTGACTGCCAATTACGAACGTCCATGTGTTTTTCAGCTGTCTACCTGAACTGAACCTTGACCTTTAATCTGACATCTGACAATCACACCTCAACAATTCCACTGGGTTGCAGAGTGTGAGGTTACGTGTAGGGTTCATAAAACAATCATGTAATTCCTGATCTCATACAACGGAAATTGATGGTTCAAATATTTTTTATAATTGAAATAATTCTTAGATATTTACAAATTTAAATTTATTGGGTACCGTGCGTGAAATTATCGTTAATAAGCTGTACTAGTAAAATATTACGAGTAAGATTGAGTGGCGCTAGGTGATTCATATTTCCGGCCTAGTAACACAGTTAATTAAAACTTAGGTAAAAAAAAACAACAACTATTGAAACTAAATTATATATTCAAATATATATAATGATGCTTTTGTAGGTCCAAAGAAAGAGTCAAGATGTATTTTAAAATAGGTAGGTCCACGAAAATATTTCTATTTTTTGAATTTATTTATTTTGTTCTTTCATACGAGTTATAAATGTGTATGTTTCCAGCTTGTTGCTTTCATCAAAGTACATACGTGTTATATATATACCCCCAAGACACACACACACACACACACACACACACAGAAGAAAAAATAACTGTTAGTGAAACCCCAAACCACCCCAATGTTCACCCTCACACACACACAACGATAAACATATCAAATATCAAAGAGGTGTAAAGCAGACCAAAGTAAACATACCTTAGGAAAAAGGGAGAATAATCTCTATTTAAAACCTGTCCAAATCAAATGAACATCATTCAAACTAGAAACACGAGTTAGTTCAAGTCAAATTGAGTACCCCATTAACGGGGCCTTGTGCCACATATGTTCTCTGACGAAATCAACAAGCTGGAAACATACACATATATAACACGTATGTAAGAACAAAATGAATAAATTCAAAAAATACAAATCACTTTGTGGACCTACCTATTTTTAAAAATATTTAAATATAAATAATTCAATTAAATTTAGATAATTGTATATACGCATATGTATGCGTGAGTGTGGAGATAGATAGATAGATAGATATGAGGCGCTTATTGTGTAAACGTTATCATTGGAGAAAATAGATACGGCGATTTGAATTAAAACGCTAGACAGAGCTGTTTACATTTCTATATTGTACAAATACCCTTCGGAAAGGTATGTATGAATCCAACTATTTTACCTCCGACAATGAGAACATAGTAGGGCAGACTGTCTCTTTAAGTTTGGTATGGCAACTGGTCTAGGAGAAGGAAAAGTTAAAATTCCTATCCCTTAAACTCAGCTTTAAAATAGAGCTTGTGTCGCATCCTACTCCTGCAAAGGGATTGACCAAATACAGAAATACACACACGCATACTCACACACACACACACAGATATATATATATATATATATATATATATATATATATATATCTGTGTATGTGTGTGTATTAATGTTCTTTCTGGTTATGTTATAAATGTATACTGTATAATTTGTTACATCTTGTTACTTTTGTAAACCATTTGTATAGTATTATCTTCTATTAATAGCGCCTCATCAACCGAAAGAGACATCGACTCACGGCTAACGAAGGCATGGACAGCTATCGATAGGCTTTCGATCATATGAAAATCAGACCTGACCGATAAAATGAAACGCAGTTTCTTCCAGGCAGTGGTCGTATCGATACTGCTATATGAATGCACTACTTGGACGCTAACTAAACGGCTGAAGAAGAAGCTTGACGGCAATTACACAAGAATGTTGCGAGCAATATTGAACAAGTCCTGGCGGCAACACCCCACGAGGCACCAACTATACGGCCACCTGCCTCCCATCACGAAAACCATCCAAGCTAGACGAACCAGACATGCAGGACATTGCTGGAGAAGTAGGGACGAGCTCATAAGGGATGTTTTTCTTAGGACCCCCTCATATAACCAAACACAAACAGGACAACCAGCTCGAACCTACATACAGCAGCTATGTGAGGATACGGGATGTAGCCCTGAAGACCGGCCAGAGGCGATGAATGATAGGGAGAAATGGCAAGAGAGGGTCAGAGATATCAGTGCTAGCGGTACGACATGATGATGATGGTGAATATCATTCGAATAATTTCACTGGCAGTAGGCCGGAAACTTATGAGAAATGTGGACAAAAGGTGCATCTTGGTTCCCATGCAGATAAATTGTGCTAAGTTTACTGGTTATCGTCGTAAAAAGTAGAAACCTATTTGCTTATCTTTTTGCTCTAATGCCATTTCGAAAGCTGGTAATTAGTAGGACAGTCAAGAATCTTTGCAACCCGTCTAGAAGAAGGAAAAACTCTGAATTCAAACCAACTGTATCCCGATTAGAAATTGGCCCTGTAGAGATGTTGGGCAAATACATAGCATTATCATGATAGGAGGTGCCAGTGGTATAAGGAAATGGAGATGGCTAGACGAGTTCAAATCCTGGACAAGTTTGATTGTGTTTCACATTGCACTAATAACCTTGTGAAAGAGATAATTCCAATCTTTCCCGCACCACCTATGGATACTAGTCGGGCAGACTGGTTCTTTACTCTTGGGTGGGTAACCAGTTTAAGAGACGGAAACACTAAAATTCAAACCTGTCAACCCGCTTAAAAAATGACTTCGTGTCACATCATGCCAGAGAGGTTGGTAAATACACATATAGCATTATATTTAGAGAGAAAATTATTGTTTTTGTTATGGCCACAGTTCTGATGAAAGTCCGAAATTTTGGAAGCAGAAGAGGAAGCAATTAGTGTGAATTCTAAGAGCTTTCATAAAATCGTTTTCTTTCTTGGAGCAGCTGATGTCTTGTTAATTGTTGAACTACTCTTGGACTGAAATTAACGAAGGTCTTTGGAGAAGAGAGACGAGAAACATTATAATAAGAATGATTGAGAGATGAAAAGAGAAGAAAAAGAAAAGGTTCGCAGACAGAATAAGAAAGGAATAAAATTAACGATGAGGTCAATAGAAAGAGAAAGTAAAAGAAAAAAGATAATTAATGATGGGGAGAGAAAGAGAAGAAGATGAAAAAATGAGTGAACAAAGAAGATGAAAAAGTGAAGGAGAAAATGAGTAAAAGAAGCAAGTGATTGTGACTAAGAACCAAACATTCAGGAAAAAACGAGAAAACATGTATCTTATGATGAAAACAAACATGATGAAGAAGGATAAAAGCCTAATAGAAGAAATAAAAGAGAAAGGATAAAAATGATACATAAAAAAGGAATGAAACATATATAGTAGTAGTAGTAGTAGTAGTAGTCGCAGTTGAAGTAGTAGTTCCAGTAGTAGTAGTAGTAGTTCTAGTAGTAGTAGTAGTAGTAGTAGTAGTTGCTGTTGAAACAGAAGAAGAAACAAATGAACCGGATTTAAATCATTTATAGGGAAAATACGACGATGGCATGAAGAAAACGAAAAAAAGCATATAAAGAAAGGAAGAAAATCAAGTACAGGTAATTGTAGTTATAGAAGTAGTTGTCGTTGAAATAGAATTGTACAAGAAAAAGAAAAAGAATCTAATAAAAAATAAATTAGAAGATAAAAAAGGAAGAGATGGGAAATATTGTTATTTTACTTTTTTGAGAGTTTTTCACACGAGGTAGCTGATGGCTTCTCACGGGAGTTTGAATGACAGGAAGTCTCATCAAGTCTCCGGGACTCTTCTCAGTATTCTGGCCAATCTTAATAATATTGTACTTTGGACGGTCTCCCCACTTCCTCTTAACTCCAAGGCCTCCATCCTTGTACTAATCCCTTGGTAACTTAACTGAGTGTGCCCATTACAACTGGTATCACCGTCACTTTCATGTTCCTTTGTTTTTCCAGTTCTCTTGCAAGGTTCATGTAATTCATGTAATCTTTTCGGTTTCTTTCAATTTTATTCTGTGGTTAGCCGGAACGTCAAAGTCCACTATTTGGCAGGTTCTCTTTTTTTGTTGACTATCACTTGGTCTGTTTGTCTGGTCAAGATTAGATGATCCGCTTGTATTGCAACATCCCTGAGAAGTTAGTGCGTCTCATTTTCTTGGACGGATTCCGAGTTGTGCACAGACCATTTGTTCATATGGCCAAATTTAAATTTCTTGCACAATTCCCAATGGGTCACCTTACCCACCCATTCGTGTTTAGTCTTTCACTCGTTTTGCGCAAATTTACTGCATTCTCTTATTACGTGATTGATCGTTTCCTCTCTGTCAACACATGATCTACACCCGCTATTGTGTTACATCTTGTCGATTTTATTTTGATGTAGTTAGTCCTTATGGCGTTGTTTTGTGCTGCTATCGAAAGAGATTCAGTTTCTATCTAGGAGTTTCCCTTTCTTTGTTATGTCCAATTGTAATTGCGTGAAATTTCACTTGTTTGTCACTTGAAATATCAATACAGTTGTTTTCCTTCCCATTTTTTGTTTTTTGGTTATTTTTGTTCTGTTGATGCTTGTGTTTTCTGTAGTAATTCTGGTCGCCGAAATCATCCTTCATTTAAGTTTTTTTTTTTATGTATTCTTCGAGTCATTGTATTGACGCATCGACGCTATCTTCAGTTGTGGCGAGTCTGTTTCTTCCTTCTTTTCTTGACAAATCTTTTCCCTTTCTTTTATTTTCACTCTGTGATCTGCCGGGACGGCGAAATCCACTAAACAAGTTTATTTTTCTTGTCAGTTAACATTAGGTCTGGTCTTTTAGCCGAGATTATGTGAGCTGTTGGTATCTCAAAATCTGAGAGAACTTTAAGCATCTGAATCTCTTGAATAGATTCTGGTTTGTGCATATACT
Source organism: Sepioteuthis lessoniana (assembly GCA_963585895.1). NCBI lineage: Eukaryota > Metazoa > Mollusca > Cephalopoda > Myopsida > Loliginidae > Sepioteuthis > Sepioteuthis lessoniana. The sequence continues at coordinate 30,221,845 of OY757942.1, forward strand.
ATTTGATTGTGAGGCTAAATTTCAATCTCTTGCACAATTACCAGTAGATCACTTTTCCTTACAGTCATGCTTTGTTTTGTACTTCTTTTTGGCTTGTTTGCGGTATCCACTCATGTGATTAACTATTTCATCTCAGTATTCACGTAATCTACACTTGCTATTCTGTTTCGCATTCGTAATTTTCGCTTTTCTATAATTTTTCTTTGTCATGTCCAATTCTATTTCAAACAATTCAGTTTAGAATAAGTTCACAGTTTTGTTCTATTCAACCAATAGATAGGAACCTATCAGGTGCTACTACTCCTGTACAAAGTCGACCTGGGAGTGATAGAAATGAAGGAGTACTCTGCATTCTCCAAGCTTCAGAAGAACTGGAGCGTTACAATCAGACTGTTTTGTATCATATCCAGTTCACTCGTTGTTTGAAATAGAATTGTTTTTAAATTCAACTGTGTGTCAACAAATAAACTGTACTAAAGCTAAACTGAATTGTTTGAAATAGAATTGTTTAGACATTTAAACTGTGTACTTATGCTAAACTGAATTGTTTGAAATGGAACTGTTTTTGACATTTAAACTGTGTACTTATGCTAATCATAATTGTTTGAAATAGAACTGTTTATATGTATAAAAATGGATTTGGCAGTAAATAGCCTACAGTGGTTGATACGGCATAAAATAAAACCAAACCAAATCCTATGTATTTAATATATATATATATATATATATATATATATATATATATATAAAGAGGACCTGGCATTGATAAACCTGCAATGTTTGACATGCCATAAAACCAAACCAAACGAAACCAAATCATATCTATTTGATATATTTGTATAAACATGATTTAGCATTAAATAACCTTCAATGGTTGATATGCCATAAAACCAAACCAAACCAAATCCAATATATTTAATATACATATATAAAGAGGATTTGGCATTAAATAACCTACGATATTTAACATGCCATAAAACCAAACCAAACCAAATATTTTTGATACATATGTATAAAAAGGAGTTGGCATTAAATAACTTACAATGGTCGATATGCACTAAAACACAACCAAACAAAATCATATATATTTAATATATATGTAAAAAAAGGATTTGGTATTGAATAACCTACAATGGTTGATATGCTATAAAACCCATTCCTTCTTAATTTTTGTGAAATATCTTCATATCAGCCATGTGCATGATGTGTTTCATCTTCTTTTGTGATTTTGTAAATTTTAACCACTTGTATATTTCCAAGATATAAAACGATTGGTTTGTTTTGCTTTGGTTTATTTTTTTTTATATAAATCATTTTGGCTTCTTTAATGCCAATTCCTTTTTATACATACATACATACATACATGATTTGTTAACATTTTCTTGGTAACATTTTTGATTGAGCCTAAGCTTATCCTTTTACACACAGTTAAATAGTTCCGAGTAGTTCTATGTATCTCTAACAATTCAATTAATCATCAGTCATTTATTTACACACAGTCAAATGATGAAACAGTTCTATTTCGAAAACTTCAATTTAGCTTAGGTCATTTATCTGTACTAAGTATAAATTTCAAACCGCTCTATTTGACCCATAGATTGGACCTCATCAGGTGTTACCACCCCGGGCCTGAGTGGACCTGGGAGGAAAAGCAATGAAGGGATGTTCCGTATTCCCAAAAGCTCCAGTATTACCGGAGCTTGATTATCAGATTGCTTTGTCTCATGTACAGGACACTCGTTGAGTGGTCTTACCTCTGTGCAGAGATCTAGCCGGTGACTTCTACTGCTTCCGCCAACAAGGCCAATATATAATTGAGGAGATTCATTTAAATTATAAATAACAATGGCAAGGGTGAATCTTACTAGAAGATGCTTCTGGATTTTTCACTTTTTCCTTCTGTTGCTAATTGCACTTTTCAGTTTTTCGTGGCTTTTGTGATGATGTTTATGACATGGTCGGATATTTTGAACATTTTTAAACCTTTCTGTTCACAAAGTTGCAGAACCATATAATCGGTCTGTTTTATATCAATGAATTCTATGGCTACATTCTTCTGCTTTATTTTAGTTCCCTTCAGGATATAAACATACTTTTATGTTTTTAGAAGATGAATTATTAATATTGTGAATTGAATTACCGCGACCAGAAAATCCGCCAAACACCTACGCACAACATATGGGAACACTGGACAGCTGATTTGATCTTATTAGCTCTCATCAGCTGTGTATACCGTAATCTCCACCACTACAGATCGAACCAGTAACCACAGATTGCAGTGCCGAAACTCTACAACTGAGCCACCAGTTCATATCGCACACAAGCGCATTAAACGTGTCTTAGAAGTTACATTCGTATGGATGTAACTAGAATAACACATTTAGGTTATTTGGCTGCGTAATTATCAATACTATTTGATTTGGCGTCACTTATGTGCGATGTGAACTGTTGGCTCAATTGTAGAATTTCGGCACTGCAACCTGTGGTCGCTGGTTCGATCTCTAGTGGTAGAGATTACAGTATACACTGCTGATGAGACCTAATACTGTCGAAACAGCTGTCCTGTGTTCCCGTATGTCTTGCGTTGGTTTTCGTCGGATTTTCTGGTCGTGGTAATTCAATTCCTTCAGGATACGTTAAGCAATATATTGTTGGTCGTCTGTTCTTATTCTTCTGCGGTATCTGTTCTGTTCTTTCAGAAATAGTTCGCAGCATACAAGAGTGTAATGTATTTCTCCTCTTCTCTGTACGGTTCGAATTTTACACATCCTAGATAGACATGTTTTTTTCTCGGTAATTTCTGATGATGGTTCATTTTCTTTGGTCCTTTTGGATCAGGGTAATTTTTCCTTTCATCGTCTATACGAGTACGCTCGCTTCTTCTAGGCATTTAATCAGTATCAAAGACAATCTACGGATGTGAACTTTTAAAACCAGAATTCACGTACGCCATAATAACTTAACGTTTCCCAATTTAGTATTTTCTCGAGTATTACTCTTAATGAATCCAGGTGTATGTTCGCTTCGAAGGCTTTTTCAAGTTATTTTAATTCTTTCTTTATGTTATTTATCCCTTTTGAATTTTCTTATGTTCTTTCCGTTCCCATATTTTGCTCCAAATCTGTTTTTGTTTCCATTGCATCCGGTTATTTATAATTATTATTATCATAATTGAAAGTTTTAACCAGTGGTTTTTCACTGAAATCTGAGAAACAGAAAATCTTCTCAGGTCGCCTGTTCTATTCTAGGTGCTTCCGCTGATTTTAACACTGCTGTGGTCATAATGGTCCCGATTTTTCATATGATATCCTGTTCACCCAGTCTCTTTACGTGACACGTGAGAACTGTTCCAAGTGCTCCATTTACGATTAGTATAGCTGTCATATTTATTTTTCAGTATGACAACCAGTCTCCTCTGCTCTTCAGTACTCTTCAAATTATTGTTGTTGATCTTCATAGGACCGCGGTCTGGACAGTTTCAATTCTTCTTGTTCACCTATTCTCTCTTCTAAGTTTTCTTTTTTATTATTCCGAGTGCTCTAGCAATTCCTGGTGAGAAAAAAGTCACCTTCATATTCCGCAGCGTCTTTTTAAATATCTGCCATAGTGTACGTATTTCTCGAGTTTTGCGCTTTATTTTATCCTAACTCTGTAATCTTCTGGGGCGGCGAAGCCCCCACTAACCTATGCGTTCGTTTATTTTTGTTTATTACAACAAGTAGGCCAGCTCTTCTAGTGAGGATTATTATTAGTAGTAGTCGTAGAATATTAGTAGAAGTATTAGTAGTACTAGTTGTAGTAGTAGTATTAGTGCTGGTTGTAACAGAACATGAAACTAAAGAATAAGATTAATAAGAATTATGAAGACATAGACGAAGATATGAAGAAAGGAAGAAGAAGTGAAACACCTTGATGATAATAATGATGATGATGAAGAAGAAAAGTAACAAACTCCTGTTGCTGCTGCTAAAAAAGAAGAAGAAGAAGAAGAAGAAGAAGAAGAAGAAGAAGAAGAAGAAGAAGAAGAAGAAGAAGAAGAAGAAGAAGAAGAAGAAGGGATTAAAACAAACTGATGCTGATCGACAGCTAAATAAAGACGGGGAAGAAATACTGATGATCAAAAGTAAAAAAAAATGAAGAAGAAGAAGAAGAAGAAGAAGAAGAAGAAGAAGAAGAAGAAGAAGAAGAAGAAGAAGAAGAAGAAGAAGAAAATCTGTGGAAGAAATAAGTGCAAGAGGAAGCGGATAATAAAAACCACCACCAACACCACAATAATAATAATAATAATAATAATAATAATAATAAGAAGAAGAAGAAGAAGAAGAAGAAGAAGAAGAAGAAGAAGAAGAAGAAGAAGAAGAAGATCCGTGTAACGTGAGCGGCAAATAAAGTTAAAGGAAAATTAAGATAAAGAAAATAAAAAATCGCAAAAAAAAAAAACCTCAAAAGAAATGACGAATACAACAGAAAAAATCATTTCCTCTGAAATGGTGTCTGGAAGGACAGAAGAATTTATTGTCCGAATTTGCCGAAGACAGAAACCTGATGAAGGAAGACAATAAAATTACCCAAACCTTAACTGAGCAAGCAATTGGTGTACATACAATTTAATTACAGATCTGTTAGAAGCGAACCTGAGGGATGGGTTTTCGTTTTAAGCAGTGCCTTTTTGCTTAAAGTCGTTAAACATCTGCGAATTGGAAAGCAGCAAGGGCTGCATAACGAAAGGCGGGAAAATAGATTATAAAATGGCTAAGAAAAAATAGATTAGTAAATTAGCAGTTGGGTGGTAAGCAGGGTATTGTAGATGAAAGTGCTATGTAAGTATGAAGGTAAGTAAGCGGAAAATTAGAAAGGAAGATGGGTAACTGGGGATGAAGGGGCGGATTGTCCTAAAGTCTGGGAGAAAAAGAGTAACTGAAACGACCTTCACTGTATACATTATAACATAGTCTGGCACAAGACTTCTTGTTGGAGAGAAGTAAGGAATTAATCGTAAAGTAACACAGCCTTCAAGATTTGACTGCGAACAATTTATCCATGGCCATACTATTTACAAGAGTATGCTTGATCCCACCAAGGATATAATGACTTAGAACTGTGAAAGGTCAAAATATTTCATATTTTTTCCAATGGTCAAATCTTTTCTCTAGCTAGAAGTTATCTTCGTTGGATGATAGAATCAGTGACCTGAGTTCAAATCCTGAACAAAGCTGATTGCGTTTCATTTCTTGGGAAAGATATGAATTGATTTACGTATTTTACCCCTAGCTATGCATAAACAGTAAGACAGACTGAATTCTTTAGTCTTCGTTTGGCAACAAATCTAGAAGAAAAAAAAAAACTCTTAATTCAAACCCTACTTTAAAATTTACCCTGTGCTGTAGGAAAATTAATTATGAGTTCTTGTCCATGGTGGAAGGGTTTAGAAAATATACACCTGAAGCCATATAATGGCGTGCAATCAAAGGATCATTATTAAATAGTAATTGTAATATGAAGGCCAATAATTTTGTAAACTTTTTGTGTTGAGAATAATTACTTGAAGCTATAATTGTTTAAAAATGATAAAGCAGTTTACTTCGCATAAAATCTGACCGTGACTGAAGTTTTGAGTAAAACATTCTCCTCAAGTCATCAGTACTATTCCAGGTGCTTCAGCTAATTTTAAAACTGCTGTGGTCAGAATGGTCTCAATTTTTCATATGATCTGTTCACCCAGTCGCTTTGCTAAGCACGTGCTCCAAGTGCTCCATCTACGATTAGTATAAGTCATCTTCATTTTTCAGTATGACAACAAGTCTCCTTTGAACCCTTCAAAGTATTTTTGGCGATCTCAGAAACCCTCAGAAATGTGCTACTGACTAAAAGAACATACACTCGGGTAAGCTAAATTTTAGACAAATTTCTATATCACTCTACAGCTTCAATTAACTATTTCTATTTGATAACAAGAATATTCATTTTAAAGAAAACATATAAAAATGTATGAATTTAAGTAACTTCGTTCAAATAACTATTCGTAAAAAATATTTTGGTGATAACTGTATGATTTTACGTAACTTCCAGTTAAATTCAACTTCCTATTAAATTAAAAAAAGAGAACATGCTGTCTAGTGGATTCTGCCATTCCAGTGCACTGCAGAATGAAAATCAAAGAAAGCAAAAAGATAGACAAGTACTTAGACCTTACCAGAGACCTAAAATGCAGCAGAACATGAGGGTAACACTGATCCCAATTGTAGTGTACTTTAAGCTGTCCTAAAAGACTTGGAAATGTCATTGAAAGAACTGGAAATCAGGAAAAATCGAGACTATCCAGACTGCAGCATTGTTAAGACCGGCCAGACTATTAAGAAAAGTTCTGGAGACCTAAAGTGACTTGTTGTCCCTCAGACCGAAAGCCCAAGAAGTAAAAGTGTCGGTACGACTGGGAAAAGTAATATACGTCTTGGCACGACTGGATAGGGAATGTGATAAACTAAGTATTGCGCAAGAATTAAAAATTTGGCCATTCTACCGTATTATATATGTAAAAAAAATCTGTTTAAGATATATAAAAGTCTCTGGGATTTTAAGATACAAACATATCTCCTAATGTTAAAACAGGTAAAAGCAACAACAACGCTGATGCATAAAATATTATCTGCTTCTTTTCTTTTTTTCTTTATAACCCGAAATGTACGTATGGGTAGAGTAAGATCGCGTCGGAGATAGCTCAAATGCACACACATAAGGACAATAGTGCATCTTTTTTGTGAAACCTCTCAGTCTAGTCCATATAATTTTCCGGGCGCTCTTGAGTTTCACGTGGACACGACTCCTGTCTAGTATGCCACTCACACAACTTACGCGGCATTTCAGCTGGGGAATACCTGCGTCCCTTTTACTTAACGAAACAGGTGCACATCCAATTATGCCACCCACGCAACTTACGTGGCCTTTCAGTGCATCGTCCTGTTTATTTTAGGAAACAGGTTTATATCCTGCTATACCACTAATGCTAATTATGGAGCATGTTGAAGGAATCTTCCAGTTGCTATCCAACACAAATATGGGATAGAAGATAACACCAAGTGGTCATAAAAGAAATAAGGAAAACTTGCCAAATAATGTATTTTTTAATCCAATCGGACCAATCAGTGAATTTCAAAGAAAATTAAAATAGAGACGAGTACTAACAAATTGTTGAACGTCATTGTGACGGTAATATCAGTCGTAATAGGTACTCTTTGAACGGTTCCCAAAGATAGGGAAAGGAGAAGAGAAGAATTGAAAATCAGAATAAGAATCGAAATCATTCAGACTACAGTTGCTAAGATCGGACAGAATACTGAGAAGAGTTCTAGAGAATTAGGAGAATTCAGGTAACTTTCAGTGAAAGTCCCTCATCTAATGATGGTCTGAAAAATTCGCTTGGAGTTTAAAAATAATAGTAATAATATTGATAATAATAATGACAGACACTGGAGGATATGGAAATAAGAGGACGTGTGAAGACCATATAAACAAGAGGATTGTTGAGGTCAGCTAGAATACTGAGAAAAATCCAGGAGACCTGAAGAGACTTCATGTTACTTAAACTTCAGTGAAAGCCCCTCAACTAATTGTGGTCTGAAAAATTCGAATTAATAATAATAATAATAATAATAATAGCTTGGACTGGAGGATATGGAAATAGGTGAATCATTGGAGACCATATGAACAAGAACATCGTTGAGATCAGCCAGAATACTTTGAAGAGTCCTGGAAACTTGAGTAGACTTACCGTCACTCAGACTCCAGTGAAAAGCCATCAGCCAACGCAGGTCTAAAAAAAAAACACTCAAAAGGGAAAAATAATTTGTAAATAATCATAAATCATCAACTAACAATTTCTATCCAATACTTTCAATTTTCAAGCTTTTAAATGGATTTGAGAAACTTATACAAATAATTCATGCACAATCATCTTTTCAAGTATTCCTAACAAAGAATTTGTAAGCAATTAAATGTGTAATATAATTGCCGAGGGATTTCGTTTTATGCCTTTGGGTTTAGTTAGGCTGAGAACCTCTCGGCTCAGTGCATGGGTTAGCTAGGTGCAACATGAACGCAGGTGTTCACGCGCGTACGGAGCGGACGTGTCATTCAGAGATGTCAAAATAAAAATCCCAGATTGGAGGATTTGAAAGATGTTATGCACCGGAAGCGCGCGGAGTTAGTGGAGTTGAGAACTAGACACCGAACGAGAAGGGTCGACTTTCGGGGCTCGCAGAGACCAGACGAATTTGCGCGCTACGGGTGCCGCTCGAGATGGGGGGGGGCAGATGAATAGAAAGAATGTGTATCTCTCTCCTTATGTTGAAGAATCTTTAAACTCAAAGGTAATAAAAAGTTTCGTACCTGAACTAAGAAGTCGTAAGTGTTTTTCGTGTTTCGGGATTCCTATGTTCTATGTATATATGTTATGAACATTCTATGTACGTTTCACATATCCGTATCATGGGTATGATACAAATGTAGATCAAAATCGTTTTAAACACTTGATTCTGAGTTATCTTATAAATGTTTTGAGCGGCATTGTTTTAATGCAGTTAAAAATCTTTTTAGACATAATATCGAAGAGATCTTTTCGACTCACAGATGTGATCCTACGAGGTACGACTACCACTCTGGATAAAATAAATCTCAGAGTACTGGCAATGAAAGATTGACTCCATGATCCCCTGGGTTTAAACACGGGAAGAAGTTTAGTATTATCTCCAGCACACCCAAGTACATATTGCACAAAGTCAAAAATAACTTTCTTGCTATAAAGTACTGAAATTACATTTTTATTCTATTTTTTATTACTTTCTTTCATAACATCTTTCTTTCTTCTTTTCTTTCTTTCTTTCTTAAATCTAATCATCTTTTATTTTTCGTTTTCTTCTTTTTGTTGATCTATCCGATTTTATTCTTCGTTAATTCATTTCCTTCTTTCTTTAATGTAATTACTTTTCTCGTAACTCTTTAATTTTCACAATTTTCCATTTTACTTCTCCTTACCGCCCAGTTTCGAATTCAACAGTGCCACTCTTGTTTACAAGGATGGATTTGGTATTCAATAGCCCTCAAAGGTTTATATGGCTTTTAAGAAGGAATCAAACCATCTTCCACTCGTTCCGTTTTTCTTTCTTTTTGTTTCTAATTTTATTTTGCTTATAATACTATTTTGCTCATAATTTCATTTTGCTGAAAATTTTATTTTACTCATTAGTCTATTTTGCTCATAAGTCTATTTTGCTTATAATTCTACTTTGCTTATAATTTCATTTTGCTTATAATTATCTTTTGCTGAAAATTTTATTTTGCTTATAATCTTATTTTCCTGATAATTGTATTTTGCTTAAAATTTTATTTTGCTTATGATTTTATTTTCCGGATAATTGTATTTTGCTTTTTTTTTTAATTTGCTTATAATACTATATTCCTTCTTTTTCTCCTTTATTTTTCTTTCATATGTTTCTTACTTCGTATTTCCTTTTTTTTTGTTTAGCTTTTATTTCATTCCCAAACCGAACAGGAATTCAGGGATCTTCCCAGAGACATATAAAAGAATTAACTGAGCGCATCTATTTCATTCCATCATAAAGAATTTGAATATAAATCTTCTCGTTGTACTGTATGCAGAAAGGGACTCTTGTGTTTCCCTTCTCGGAATTTCGTCATTCATATAAATATACAGTGATACTTAGAATTTAAACTATTCTGCAATGTCCAGTTAACTGGGACTGTAGAATACACTGACTGCATCTATGCATAGGGGTAAGATTCCTCCAACGAGTGTCTTGAATATGACATTAAACCACCTGATGGTGAGAATCCAGGCTTGTAGATTTGGGAAATGCAGATTACCCCTTCCTTGCCATTGCTCCCAATTCCACTCTCTCAGCCCAGTCAGCTGAGGCTGCGGAATATACCAAGAGTATATCTGCAAAGAGGTAAGAGCCCACCAAAGAGTGTCCTGTTTATGACACTAAGCATTCTGATAGTGAGGCTCCAGTAATTCTGTAGTTTTGGGGGAATGCGGATTATCCTTTCATTTCCATCGCTCCCAGGTCCAATTTGGCCAGGAGTGGTAACACTTGATAAGGTCCTATTCTGGGCCAAATAGAAGAGTTTAACATTTAAGATGAGTGTAAACAAATGACTTATGCTAAATTGAATTATTTGAAATAGAACTGTTTGTTCATTTAACTATATAAACATTCATTTTATTTTATTGAATTGTTAGCGATAAATAGCAATTATTGGAACCACTTCAATGTTAGCAAACAAATGATTAATATAGAATGGAATTGTAAGTGTTTGATTGCAAAAATTAAATCACTTCAACTGTGTAGAAAAAATAGCAATATAAGAGTACAAACAAAATAGTTTTAACTCATAAAAAAATTGAAATTTCCGACAAACTAATCTTTTACATATCATGTATATCTATTTAAATGTGTGCCAAAAATCACTAATGCTAAATTGTTTCTGTACATATAAATGCTTGAAACCGTTTAACAGTGTGCAAACAAATGATTAATAGTAAATAGAATTATTTGTATTAGCAATACTTGAAATCATTTAACTGTATTCAAAACGAATCAGTAATGTTGAATAGAATTATTTGTTCTAGATAAGAAAACTCTATTGCCCAGTCGGCTGAGGCTGTAGAATACACCGACTGTAAGACACCCCAATGGATATGACACTAAACAATCTGATGGTGAGCTTCCAGTGATGCTGGAGCTTTGAGGGATGTGGAGAACCACTTAATTACCAATGCTCCCAGGTTCACTCTGGCCCGGAGTGGTGGCACCTGATAGGGTCTTATCTATGGGTCAAATAGAACTGCATACTTATGCTAAGCTGAATTGTTTGAATTAGAAATGTTTTATTAAACTGAATAGTTTGAAATAGAAATGTTTTTGACAATTAAACTGAGTACTTAAATTTATAGTGTGTACTTATGAATTGTTTAAAATGAAAATGTTTTTGACATTGAAACTGTACTTTCACTTAACTGAATTGTTTAATATAGAACTGTTTTGACATTTAACTGTGTAAACAAAATCTGAACTTATGCTAATCTGAATTAGCTGAAAAACTTGAAATAAAAATGTTAGACAATTAAGCTGTGTACTCATGCTAAACTGAATTGTTTTAAATAGAACAATTTGTATAAAAATGAATTTGGCGTTAAATAACATACAAAGATTGATATACCATTTAACCCAACCAACCAAACAATCATCTATAACTTTGTGTGTACATTTAATTGTTAGTGATACATTGCGATCATTGAAACCATGTACTTGTGTGCAAAGAAACTATTTGAAACCATTTAAGTGAGGGCTAACAAATGATTAATACTAAATAGAACTATTCGTGTAAGAATATTTGGAATGATTTAACTGTATGTGATCTGGCTTTTTAAAAATGTTAACTACAAACTATGCATTTACGAATCATATATAATATGTAATAAGAGATTTGGCATTAAATAATCTACAATGCTGGATATGCCATAAAACCCAGTTAAACCAAACCAAACCAAACCAATTCTGCACAATACATCCTTATGCATTTTTATTCATTGCTTAAAGGGTTCAAAAAATTTTGGTTCCAACGTATTCAAAGAGTTTTAGGCATACTCTAGAATACACAGCGAAAGAGAGGTATCCAAGGTCTGTAATTAGACTCAGGGTCTGTTGCTCTGAGAAATCTCGACTATCCTTTCAAGCCTATGACTTGCATATACATTTTCGGGTCAACCTCGACAACGACCGGCCAAGTTATCAAGTATACATACATAGTACGAACATTTTACAACATATTTATTTAACACACATGATATATATTGGAATATTCCATTGGCACAGAAATTAAGACGGAAATTCTACTTTTTAATTGAAGTGTGTTGCCACAACAAAAAATATCCAGCTAGAGCTCTTCTTTCTGGATGAGGCTAAATAAAAACAATATTATTTTTTTTTAATTAGTCATTTTTATCTAAAATTCTTTGATAGCTTTAATATATAAAGAGAGTGAGATAGAGATTCATAGACATTTATTTATTTTATGTTCATTATTTTTAGATATTGTATTAAAATCTGATGAACATATTTATGTCTATACAGTTTACAAGGGCGGCCTTTAATAAATCCTTGGGATGGAGGGGACTTCAGGTTGGTCTTCCCCTGACAACGCCACATACATTGTTGTCCAGGAGATTCAAGTGTTGAGAAGAAGGAACCCACAAATCTACTACCTACTAAGCGGCTAGTACTGACTCTGAGGTCTTGCTAAAGAATTAGGAAGGCATGAAATAGCTCTTAATACTCAATCATTTATCGCCCATAAACCAATGAAATCATTTTTCTAATAAGAAAATTACATTTCTTCAAATACAATATGGTTTATTATTCCATGTGGAATATTAAAATCAGATATTATTAGGTATTATTTTTAAACAAAAAGCACCACTAGTTGAACCGAAAATAAAACGGCATATTAGTGGAGGGGTTATTTCGAGGCTGTTCCATTTTCATATTTTGGTTATTATTTTTAGTGAAATATCATAAAATCAAATTAGATATCATTTCATATTATATTTCTAACAAAATAGCAACAACTGCCAAACCGAAAATAAAACTGTGTGTGTGGTTTTGGCTGTTTCATATTTATATTTTCGTTATAGAATTTCCATATTATGGTGTTTGTTAATAAAGCATACCTAATAATGTCCGTTTTGATTAAATAATGTTCAACAAAAAATAAATTTGTAGTATCTTTTGTTTCGAAGAAAATTCCCTTTTTTATAAAATAAGTGTACTTATATGTGTTAATATTTAGTATTTGCTATATTTTCACTAATTTTTCAAAATTGATTTTTATTAAGATATGCTGTGATGAAAATAGACTAAGTGTCATTTTTGTTATGCTCAGAATCGAAACAATTTTCATAGTCTTAATTATATAGACCTGCATTTTCAGATACATTCTATTCATTTGGATGAATCTCAGAGTGCTTTTTTTTATTTTGGTAAAGAAGTGTAATTGATGTTCTTATTTTGTTAGGATAAAAAGAAACACTTGTCAATCCAAAACATTTCTTTAAACCAATGTAACAACTTCAGTAGAAGAAAGGGAATATGAAAGGCAAGAATACAATGATTGATGACAAAACATTTTTAGTTATCATGTGATACAAGAATAATATAAATGTTTATGGTACAAGCATTGTACTTATTTTTGGATTCCTACATATTCACATATTTGGTTCGAAATATTTCATGCGGTGGAGTTTTGTAATAAATCATGAAATATCCATTTTGATTTCAACAAGAAATAACAAAAAATGTGTTGGTTTTGGGTTTAAAATGAATTACTTTTTATCAAAAAAATGTTAGGTGGCATGTTTAACATTTCTCAACACACCGTACTCAACGGAAAGGATGCGACACAAATTCAATGCTTTTAGCAGGTGAATTGAGTACAAACACTAGGGCCCAATCTGCCCTGCTATTTAACCATAGCTGAATTTATGCCTTAACCAAAAGAATTAAAGTGAATTGAAACGCAAACAACCTCACCTTGAATTGGAACTTGGGTCGGCAACCAATACGCAATGTATGCTTCCTAATAATTTCCAAAGGTTTGGTTTCTTTTTTTTTTAAAACTTTCATGGGTTATCTAATGTCAAAAGAACTATAGTGATACTATTTGACCAACAACTGGGGCTACGAGGGTGTTCATACTTTTCGCAAATGTATTACTCTGAAAGTGAACATAATGACGAGACTTGAGTTCGAAATTGCTTTCTACGTCACTGTCCAAAACGTGAGGCACAACACCTTATGGACTAATCTAACTGTTAGTGATCTCATTATTTATGGGTAATACTCTATATCTCCAGACGTTTAACAATTGCAAAAATTTCATTAACTTTTTTTTTATTTTTATTAAAATATTACATAATAGCAATAATCTAAGTTTAATTTTCATGTCTTGCTAAGTGCCAAACATAATCAATGGCTAGAATCTAAAACAATTTAAACGGCCTTAATTATGCGAACCTGCATTATTAAATATATTATATTCTGTGAATTGAACCTATTTTATTTTGACCTGCTTTATCAGATACGTTCGAGACATTGAGGGGAATTTATTTTATGCAGACTTGCATTATCAAATGTATTCTATTCATTGAGATGAATCAATTTTTTTTGCAGACCTGCATTATCAAATGTAATCTATTCATTGAGGCGAATGTATTTCATGCAGACTTGCATTATCAAATACATTCTATTCATTGTGGCGAATCTATTTTTTGTAACCGTTCATTATCGGGTGTATTCTATTCATAGAGGTGAATCTATTTTATGCAAACTTACTTTATCAAATGCGTTCTATTCAATGAACTTAATCTATTTTTGACAACCTTCATTATCAAATGTCTCTACTCATAGAGGGGAATCTATTTTATGCTGACTTGGATTATCAAATACCTTTTATTCCTTGAAGTGAATCTATTTTTTGTAGACCAGCATTATCGAATATATTCTATTCATTGAGGTGAATGTATTTTATACAGAGTTGCATTATCAAATGTAATCTATTCATTGATGTGAATCTAATTTATGCTTACCTTCATTATCAAATATATTCTCTTCATTGAGGTGAATATATTTTTTGCAGACCTCCATTATCAAATACATTCTATTTATTGAGATCAATCTCAAAATTTTTTTTTCAGGTAAAGAGGAGTAATTAACGTTTTTATTTTGTAAGAGTTAAAATTTTTGTAAATTTAAAACATTTAAAAACGTTTCATTAGACCCGTGAAAGTAAGTCACAAGAAGAAAGAGAACATGCAGTGTAAGAATACAATGATTAATGACAAAAGAATTTTGGTACAAGAATAAATGTCAATGTTATAGTAAATGTCTTTTGGTTTTTCGGACTGCAGCATATTTATATCTTTGATTACAGAATTTCTCTGTTAGAGAATTTGGGGATAAATATTACCAAATAAAAGTATAATGGTCCACGAGGAATTATAACATTTTTCATCTTCGGTTTAAAAGAAAATTAACTTTTTAAAATTACTTATAAAGGATGTATTTCAAAATGAGAGATAATCTATCTACACTGAACTTTCTCGCAATGTTTCCGAAAGTTTTTTTTTTCAAAATGTGGCATGATGTAAATATTCAAAATGTATTCTGTTGTGCTTATAAAATCCAAAACGAATCAATGCACAACGTCAAAACGAATTTTTAAAAAATGTTTCATTATTTGATATAGTTTTTCGGCTTTTGATTTGGAGAGAAACAGTCTTGTCGTTTTAACATAAGCTGACACAGTCGATCGATTGAACTTTTGTTTGGTCAAACGCCATAACAATCTTTATGGGTTATTAACTGCCAAAATGTCATTCATTTCAAAAAGTCTGATTATAGAAATAACTATATTTTAAAAGTTCCACTGCGGTAACTTTTTGAATCGCAAGCACTTCTGTCAAGGCGCTAAAAATATGTCGTTCTCATATTGGGTCGATAGGACTATCCAAGTGAAAATTAAGTTTTAGAAATAAAAATCGACGGAATACTCTACATCTTCCAAATGACTGCAAAGAAGATTCCCTTACTCTGCGCATATATATTTCATGTAACTGTATTTAAAAAAAAGTATAGAAAACTTTGATGTGTGTTCAAAAACTATCTAGCCCAATTAGCTGGGGCTGTAGAATACACCGACTTCTTCTCTTCAGAGTGGTAAGACCCCCACTAAAGAGTGTTCAGGATATGACACTAAAAAACCTGATGGTGAGGCTCCAGTAATACGGGAGCTTCGGGGCATGCTGAGTACCCCTTCATTGCCATCACTACCAGGTCGACTCTGGCTTGGAGTCGTAGCACCTGATAAGGGGCCGATCTATGAGTCAAATAGAAGAGCTTGAAATTTAAACTGTGTGCAAACAAATGATTTATGTGAATTGTTTTAAATAGAACTGCTTTTACATTCAATTGTATGCAAACAAATGACTGATGTTCAACTAAATTGTTAGTGATACACAGTATTACTTGGAATAATTTACGAGTCTCTTAAAGAATAAGTTTGTTTAAAACTCTTGTTAACAAAATGTATTTACAAACCATGTATATATGTATAAAGAGGATTTGGCATAAAATAACCTACAATAATTGATATGCCATAAAATAAAACCAATCCAAATCATATATATTTAATATATATGTATAAAGAGGATTTGGCATTGAATACCCTACAATAGTTGATATTCTATAAAACTAAAACAAGCCAAATCATATATATCTAATATATATGTATAAAGAGGATCTGGCATTAAATAACCTACAGTAGTTGATATGCCATAAAACCAAACCAAAACAAACCAAATTATACATATCTAATATAATGGTATAAAGAGGATTTGGCATTAAATAACCTATAATGGTTAATATGCCATAAAACTAAACCAAATCATATATATATATATGGTCTTCCACTGACAGATCTGTTTCGTTCTATCAGAGCTCATCAGTGTGTAAACACATGACTGATATTTAATATATATGTATAAAGAGGATTTGGCATTAAATAACCTTCAATAGCTAATATGGAAATTTACTAAGCTTTTTGCTTAGATGTGGCACAAGCACATATGAAAGGGGCACCCAATGAGACTCGAACTCACTCGTGTAGGTTTGCTAGCCGAGCTTGCTAACCATTACACCACCAGAGGCGCCCTTACAATAGCTAATATGTCATAAAACTAAACCAAACCAAATCATATGTATTTAATATGTGTTTATAAAGGGGATTTGCCATTAAACAACCTTCAATGGTTGACATATCATTAAAGTAAACCAAATCAAATCAAACCAAATTATATATATTTGATATATTTGTATAAACATGATTTGGCTGTATTTATCAAGACAGAAATTAGCACTAAATAAAACGTGAATTTCTTCAATATATATGGTGTGTTCGAAAAATATCGGAACCTCTTGCTGTATAGGGAAATGAAAAAGAGGTGAAACATTAAATTTCTTCAAAATTGTTTTTTTCACATTCTACGCACTTATTCTAGCCAGTTTTCTATTAATAGAGACTTTTCTAAAATTCATTTTTTGCCCAGTTGGCTGGGACTATAGAATACCCCTCTAACGAGTATCCTGAATATGACACTAAACGATCTGATGGAGCTGGAGCTTTGAAGTATGTGGAGTACCCCTGATGGAGCTGGAGCTTTGAAGGATGTGGAGTACCCCTTCATTGCCATCGCTCACAGGTCCACTCTCTCCCGGAGTGGTAGCAACTGATAGGACCCTGTCTATGGGTTAAATAGAACTAACAGCATACTTATGCTAAACTGAATTGCTTGAGTAAACGGAATAGCTCGAAATACAAATGTTTTTTGACAATAAATCCTTACTTACATTTAAACTGCGTGCTTATGCTAAACTGAATTATTTGAAATAGAACTGTTTTTTACATTAAAACTGTATTTACACTTAACTGAATTGTTACATATAACTGCTTGAATAGTTTGAAATAGAAATGCTTTTGACGGTTAAATTGTGTACTTATGCTAAACTGAATTGTTTTAAATAGAACAGATTATTTACATAAAAATGTATTTGGCGTTAAATAACCTACAAATGTTGATATGCCATAAAACCCACCAAACCAAACCAAACCAAACCAAAACTCATCTTCTTCTATGGTGTAAAGCTGCATATTTTTTAGTGTGTTCTAAGTTTTTATAAATTAAAAGATATTCAGCTTCATCTGTTCAAATGATTTTTTCAGTTTGTGAAACAAGAACAACTTGTTCGCTTCTAGTTATAGGGAGGATGGCAATTTACTGAGCGTTTTGGGATATAAAAAGAGCACCTTATGAGAGTCAAAAGTTGTGGTGAATATGGTGATAGATGTATTTGAACAATCTGCTGTTTGTTCAAAAATCTTCTGATTAAAAAGTATATGGTTTTGTTTTATGACATCTCAACCATTGTTGGTTATCTAATGCCAAATCCTGTAAATACATATATCTTAAATATTTATAATTTGTTTTGGTTGGGTATAATGGCATATTCATCTCTGTAGGTTATTTAGTACGAAATCCTCTTTATACACACACACACACACACACACACACACACACACACACACATATATATATATACATATGTATATATATATATATATATTAAATATGTATGATATGATTTGTTTGGGTCTTTTAGTATATATGTTGGTTATTTAATGCCAAATCTGGATAAACATATGTGTACGATATATATACGTAATTTGGAAATAAATATCATCAAACGTAATTGCCCAGTCGACTAGTTATGTAGAATTCACCGACTGAATCTCTGCAGAGGGGTCAGACCCCTGCCCCAACGAGTATCCTCGATATGACACTAAACAATCTGATTGTAAAGTAACAGTAATGCAGGAGCTTTAGGGAATGCGGAGTGCCCCTTCATTGCCATCACATCCGGGTCCACTCTGTATCGGAGTGGTAACAGCTGATAGGGTCCTATCTATGAGACTAATAGAACTAAACAGTATACTTACGCGAAACTGATTTACTTGAAATTAAACTCTCTTGATATCTAAACTGCGCACTTGTGCTAAAATGAATTGTTTGAAATAGAACTGTTTTTGACATTTAACGGTGAGTAAACAATGAAACCGTTTTGTTATTTAACTGTGTGTGGACAAAAATCTATTCTTACTCTAAACTGAATTGTTCGAATTAGAACTTTATGACTAAACTGAATAACTTGAAATAGAAATGTTTGTGAAAATTAAACTGCGTACTCATGCTAAACTGAATTGTTTTAATTAGAACTGAATTTTTGTATAAAAATAGATTTGGCGTTAAATAACTTACAAAGGTTGATATGCCATAAAAACCCAACCAACCAACCAACCAACCAACCAACTCATCAAAGTTAAATGGTTTCAATTATGGCTTTGTACGATTAACAATTCATTTAAAAATCCGTCATTGTTTACTTACCGTTAAATGACCAAACACTTCTATTTCTAGCAATTCAATTTTTCATAAGTCAAAAGTTGAATGGTTCTAAGAATTGCTATGTATCACGAACAATTCAATTAAACATCATTCATTGTTTACACACAGTTAAATGATCAAACAGTTCTACTTTTAAAGATTCGGTTTAGCATAAGTCTTTTGTAGGCATCCAGTTTAAATACCAAACAGTTCCCATTGACTCATACATAAGCCCCTATCAGGCGCTACCACTTCGGGCCAAAGTGGAACTGGAAGTGATGGCAAAGAACAGGTACTCCCCATTCCTCAAAGCTCCAATACTGGAGCCTTGCCATCAGATAGTTTAATGTTATATCCAGGAAACTCGTTTGAGGGGGTCTTACTCTTGAATTCTACAGCTCCAGCCGACTGGCCTGGAACAAATATTGACACTTGCATTATAATATTTTTTTTTAAAAAATGATCTTGGTTCATTTAAATATCCTCTTGACATCGTCATAACAATCTGGATGTCTGAACTTCAGAAGTTTAAACATCTTGACATTAAAAAAAAAATTATTATGTAAGATATTAAGCTATCCACAAATCTTCATATAAATTTTAAATTTTAAAATGTGAAAAAGATTTTAAAAAATATAGTTTCAGTCTCGATACTTTTTGATCGTATCTTGTATATAACAACTAAGAAAGTCAGCTTGATGAGGCAGGAGATAAATGAGAAACAGAGAAAGAGAAATGAAAAAGAGGCGGAAAGATCAAAAGAAAATGACTGGTAAATGATTGGGTGGGGCGTTCTTAGCTGCAACGGTAATGAACTAACGTAATATAACTGATGCAGATGGAAGCAAGCAAATTCCCTTCACGATGACATTCAAATCTTCTTCTTCATTTCTTTTTTTTTTTTTTTTTTTCGCAACCTTTCATCTTAGAAATAAGCACATTCTTCGGTGCTGTCTTCTTAATCATAGATCTTTTCACTGATTGAATCCGAAGAAAAAAAAAGGTTCTTCTTAAATCTACCCCCACCGCCCTGCAAAGGAATTTGTGGAATGTAGTCGACTAAAATTATCGATCCTTTTCTATGACTGCATAGGTATGTGAGAAGTAGAAGGTCTATGATTCCCTGAACATTAGGGGTCCCTGCGGTTATCTGTCGATAAGGTAAGTCTTCAGATGCACTAGATTTGTACTGAAAATCACCAGTTATCAAATATTAACGTACAAAAAAAAAGAATAGCAACAGCCTTTTAATCTTCGCATCGTTCCCTAAGAGACCTAATATAGACTTATCTAAGAATACCTTCCACATTTCAAATTAGTTTGGGATCACCATCAGGTGCTTGGTTGAATTCTCCTGTATTCTTTTATTTAAGCATTAGAAAAGACAGAAGTTTTCCCAGTCGGCTGGTACCGAATAATACACCGACTGCATCTTTGCAGATGGGTAAAACATCCCCAACGAGTGTCCTAGATATAACACTAAACAATCTGATGGTCAGGTTACAGTAATGCTGGAGCTTCGAGGAATGCGGTGTACCCATTCATTGTCATCGTTCCCAGGTACACTCTGTCCCGGAGTAGTAGCACCTGATATTGTCTAATATATGGATCAAATAGAACTAAATTTTGACGTTATGCTAAACTGAATTGTTTGAAATAGAACCCTTTTGTGATTTAAACTACGTTCTCATGTTAAACTAAATTCTTTGAAATAGAACTGTTTTTGTATGTTAAATTGAATTGGTTGAAATAGAACAGTTTTTGATACTGAAATTCTACTTAAGCTAAACTGAATTGCTTGAAAAAAACTTTTTTGATATCTAACTGTGTGTTAACTAAGACTATACTTATACTAAACTGAATTGTTTGAATGAGAATTATTTGACTAAACTGAATAGAGTGAAATAGAAATGTTTTTGAAAAACTTTGTAATTATGCTAAACTGAATTTTTTGAAATAGAACTGTTTATTTGTATAAAAATGGATTTGGCATTAAATAACCTACAAAGGTAGATATGCCATAAACCCCCCAAAACAAACAAACAGTTAGAAATCAATGGATTGACTAATTGATCGATTTTAACGGCATGTCAAACAGTCTAGACCCCTCCAGTTATCAAATATTAACACACACACACACAAAAGCAACAGCCTTGTAATCTTCTTCGCATCAGTTCCCTAGAGAACTAATATTCATTTATCTTAGAATCCCTTCCACATTTTCAAATTAGTCTCCAATGCCTGGGTTTGGGATCACCATCAGCTGCTTGGTCGAATTCTCCTCTATTCTTAATTTCAACTTTCGAAAAGCTGGAAGTCCAATGATTGACTTATTGATTGATTTTAACGGCATGTCGAACAGCCTAATCCCTTCCAGATTTCAAATATATTATACCAGTGAGAAAAATATCCAGTTATTGATTTGCATAAAAATGCCCGTCTTAATCCTTTTTCTAACGATTCCCCTTAATACACCAAAAAAGGTTGGACAATTGCTTCCTTTATACGTTTACGTTTCATTTTCTTCTTGGTGCGCAATTATATGATTGTGTTTCAGTTGATTATTTCTATCTAATAAGTCACTTGTTTACACAAAGTTATATGGTTTCAAATGACTAATAATAATTCTTAGTAAACAATTATAAATTAATTATTCTTAATTCGATACTCTGTCCTCATCAGCCGCCAACCAGGGTGATAACACAGTTTCGGTAGCCCGCCTTGAGCTACCGAAACTGTGGTAATTTACAAAGCTCTTTGCTTCGATGTGGCACAAGGCCGAATGAATGGGGCGCCCAATGAGAATCGAACTCACTCGTGTAAGTTTGCTAGTCGAGCTTGCTAACCGTTACACCACCAGAGGTACCAAAGCTACCGAAACTGTGTTATCACCCTGGTTGGCGGCTGATGAGGACAAAGTATCGCACGTGCTTTCACACGTTTTATGATGAAAATAAAAAATGGTTTCAAATAACTAATAATAATTCATAATAAACAAATATAAATTCAAGTAACTATGATTAACGCAAATAATTCACAGTCATATGGCATATATTAATTTTTAACATATATCTAAAGACTCCAAGTCAGAGTGAACCTGGGTGTTATGGCAATGAAGCGGTACGCTTCACACTTCGAATCTTCAGAACAAGAGCCTTACCGTCAGATGCAATTTAGTGTAATATCAGGGACACCACTTTTTTGGTTTCTTTACTTTTAATGGAATATCCACCTTCGTAGGTCATTTAATACCAATGCCATCCTTTGAGAAGAACAGTAGTGATGCTACTTAACCCGTAGCTTGGGGGTGTAAGGGGGTTCATACATTTCCCAAGGGTATTTGTCCGAAGTTTAACGTAACAGCGCGATTGGAGTTCCACAGTCCATCACTTTAACCATTACACCTCGAGGACACCTCGAGGATACCACGAGGACACCACTCTCTCTGGCGCATTGTACTTTCAAATATGTACGATGTATAAAATCTTAATCTTTTTTCAACTCATCTCTCGTAGGACTTCACACACTAATATAGAGTTCTTTAAACTTTTCATATGAATCCGTGAAGCCCTGTTTCGATATATCCGTCAACTGTTAAATCAAGTTATGAATATATATGTAGTTTTAAAATGAAAAGCTAACATTTGTAACGAGCTAAGGACTGAAGCATACAAAAAGGGCAAAAATACTGAAGAGTTGCTAACACCTCTTCAGTATTCTACCAGATTGTCTAGCTCATAGCCATAAGTAGCCTACGATTAAGGACTTCAAGGGTTGATTTAATAAGCGGAATCCAGTTGATGGGCCACACTTCGGCCGGCTTTGGTGTTAACGGCACGGATCTGGTCAGGTATGTTTTGTCTTCTGGACATACCTCGAACCTCTGGGTGCCGTCCCCCCTGGCTTCAACCCTCTTCAGAGGGGCTCGGTTAGTTGCCAGGCGACTGGGGCGCCCCAATTCAAGGGAATACCGATGGGGCCTGATGCATTTTTGGGAATACCGGGCGCGTCTGGGTTATGGCCCTGTGCCCGGGCCCGCCTTAAAAAGGCCTTGTGCCACACTCGACCGGTTGATGAGACAGCCGACAAATACCGTTGATTTAATAAGCTGAATCCAGTTCACGGGATACACTTCAGACGGCCGTTGTTTCAGCGGCACGTATCTGGTCAGGTGTGTCTCGTCACTGGACATACCTCGAACCTCAAGGGGGCGTTCCCTCAGGCTTTAACCCTCTTCGGGAAGTAGGTTTAGCGCCTGGCGCCTGAGGTGCCTCTTTTTAGGCGAATACCGACGGGGCCCGACGAAATTTTGGAACCGCCGAAAGAGAATGGGCTATGGCCCTGTGTCCGGTCCTACCTTAAAACAACCATTGTCCAACATTCGTCCGCTTCGTGGAGGACAAATACCGTTGATTTCATCAGCTGAATCCAGTAGATGATTCACACTTCAGCCGGCCGTGGTATCAACGGCACGGATCTGGTCGTGTGTGTCTTGTCTCTGGACATACATCGAGCCTCAAGGGACCGTCCTCCACCAGGCTTTAACACTCCAGGGAGGGGCTAAGATTATCGCCTGGCGCCTGAGGAGCCCCTTTTTAGAGGAATGCCGACGGAGCTCGTGGTCGACAAATACCATTGATTTAATAAGCTAGATCCAGTAGATGGGGCAAAATTCGGCCGGCTGTGGAATGAGCAGCCTGAATCTAGTCGGGTGTGTCACGTTTATGGACGAGTTAGTCCGCCGAGGCTGTCGGTAGCGAGTGCCGGGGAGGCCTCGTATTCGTATGAAGCCACCAAGACTGACATTCCTCGAGCTTCAAGGGGCCGTCACCCCAGGTTCTAACCCTCCTCAGCTCTAACCTTTTTTAGGGGAATACCGACGGGGCCTGAGGCTTTTTGGGAATGCCTCGCGTGTCTGGGCTACGGCCCTGCACAAGAACTTACCTTTAAAAAAAGTTTTGCCGATAAATATCGCTGGGCGGCCGATAAATATCGTTGATTAATAAGCTGGTCGAGGCTGCCTGGCGCGGATTCCGGGAAGGTCTTGCATTCGCGTCACGCGGTCGTGACTGATATACTTCACGACCGACTTACTCCTCGGGTCTCAGGAGGTCGTGACCCCAAGCTATGACCATCTTTAAGGGGACTAGTTTTATCGACTGGTGCCTGAGGTGCCCCTTTTTGGAGGGAAATGCCGACGAGGCCTGAGATATTTTCGGAAATAGCGGGTACTGTCCTATGCCTGGACCCACCTTAAAAAATGCCTTGTGTGGTAACCGTCCATTTGGTGGGGTGCGCGACGATTAACTTGATTAATAAGCTGATATTATGTTGATTAATATTCGGACCGATCTAACTTCATTTGGCTATACTTTATTTCTTGTAAGTTCTCTTGCTAATTATTTGTAACTTATTGTACTGTGTCTTTTTGTATATATCCATGAGGACTGGATACTGGTACTAAAAATATATTAAGCACTCATTCTTCACTGTGAATCATTCACCTCGGAGAAAAAAAAACACTTATTTTACACCCGCAAAAAATATGAACGGTTTATTTAACAAAGTCACCCTTTTGAGTTTTTGTTCTCTTCTTTGGGTCTCCTCCATTTTTAGATTGTGTCTTTAAAGTATCATTTGAAGTACTGACATGGGCTGCTTGATCGAGTTCAGCACTGTTCTTAATTTCAACCTGAGTCTTTTCCTCAAGTTGAAGGTAACTAAATTTTCAAATGTCCAAGACCTGTCAAAGAAAATATCCAGCTATGTACTTCGAAAAAAAAATCTTATTTGAAATTACACATCGTAAGACAAGCACTTATTTAAGCGTCCCACCCACTTTTCAAATAAGTCTGCAATGTACTGTTTCGTGGTCACCAACAGCTGTTTGGTTGTATTTGATCAGTTGAGAGGTACGACCCCCCTAAAATCGGGGGTGTCCTGAATGTGACACTTCACTGCATCGGTGAAGGCTTGAGTTCTGACGCTCTAGAAAGTGTGAAAAATACCTTCATTTCTAATACTCCCTGGTCCACATTGACATGGAGAGGCAGCACACGTTAGGTTCCCGTCTATGGGTCATTTACTGCCGTTTAGAAATCATTAATAATAGATAAGAATTCTTGAAAACATATAACCGCAAGTAAAAGAAATTACTATTATTATTTATTCCTTTGAGAGTGTTTTCACACCAGCGTTAGTTGATAGTTTCTCACTGGAGTTTGAGTGACAGCAAATCTCCTTTATTCTCCAGGACCCTTCTCAGTATTCTGGCCGATCTTAATAGTTTTGTAGTTTGCATGGTCTCTTTTTTGCAAGTCTTCCAGCCCCTTTACCAAGTGCTCCAAGCACAATAAGTATCACTGTCTCCTTTATGTTTCATAGCCATTGTACTTCTCTTGCAAGTTCTAGGTATTTATATCTCTTTTTTATTTCTTTTATTTTCGCTCAGTTTTCTACTGGGGAAGCAAAATCGACTAATTGGCAGGTTCTCTTTTTTGTTGACTATCACAAGGTCTGGTCGTCTAGTCGTCGAAATATGGTAATACTTTTATATTTCAAAATACCAGAGAAGTTTGTGCTTCTCTTTTTCCAGGACGGATTCTGGGTTGGGTATGTACAACTTGTTCGTATTGTCAAATCTCAGATCTCAAATTTTTGCATAACGCCTAGTAAATTTCCTTGCCCACCCAGCCGTCTTATACTCTTTTATCTTTTATTGGTTGGATTTTCTTATTATATGATTGATCGTTTCGTCTCTATCTCCACATAACCTACCTTTACTATTTTGTTCCGTCATATTTGCTTTAATATAGTTTGTCTTTATGGCATTGTATTTTTGTTGCTATTTGAAAAGATTCAGTTTCACACCTTAGATTTCCCTTTCTCAGCCATGCCTTGGTCTTCTCGTCTGAATTTTTGCTTGTTTGTTGCTTGAAATATCCATACAGTTGTTTTTCTTCTCATTTTTGTTTTCTAATTATTATTGTTGTTCTGTTGATCCTTGTGTTGCATGTGTTTTTTTCTGGTCACTGTAATCAGTCTTTCTTTGCTCTTTCTTATGTAGTTTTCGAGATGTCTTGTGGACATAGCAATGATATCTTCAATGCTGACGAGTCATCTTCCTTCTTTTTTGACACAAAAAATCATCTCTCTATATCATCGCAAGGATGTAAGGCCTTGTGCATTGTCATTACTGTTCTTGTTTTCTAGTCCGTTTGTTGAAGTTCTTATCTCTTCCAATTAAAGAGTGATCCCGAGTATCTTTTGAGGAGGACAGCCTAGGTGTTTATAACTTTAATGAGATTTCTTCTGTATAGTTTGGTTTCGAGAAATTTATTTCATTCTTCTGAGCTATTCTTTTTCATTTTTTTTCTTTTATCTCCGCTTTTCCTGGTGTCTGCTTCTAATATTTCCAAGTATTTTAATCTCCCTTTGTTCCATGCTATCTGACTTTTTTTTTATTTGGTTGTTCCATTCCTTCAATTACTTGCTGTTTTCCATCGCTATATCTTCACTGAAAATCCTCACTGCCTTTGTAAGGGTAACCAATTCTTTTTCATTTTTAACAAACAGTTTCATATCATCCATGTACATGAGGTAGTTATTTTTTTCTTGCGATTTATGAATTTTGTTACTGCCTTTGAATTTCCTTAGTATGTAAAAATGTAAAGTTGGTGACCTTAGTCGAGGGTAACCCGAAGGCTCCCTTTCCAATAGGTACCACACTGAGGTGTAGGGAAGAGTGCTACTCAATTCCCTGTATTGCTCCACTTTACCCTTGATCCTTACCTTATAATGCTGAGTGTTAAGCAAGGTGGCATCAAGTACCATTTTTTAAGTCTTTGGTATGATTCAATCTGGGATTGAACCCTGGTCTCCTGGACCATTGGCAAACACTTTACTCATTAGGCCACAAATAGTCGATGTGGTCCTTGTACATGAGGTGGTTGATTTTTTCTTGCGATTTACGAATTTTGTATCCGCCTTTAAATTTCCTAAGAGTGTGATTCAGTGTATTTCTGAAATTCTTGAATTTTTGCAACAATGAAATCCTCAATATATTTCATGTCGATATCGTTTCTCGGGTAAAAGGCCTTGTGCCTCTTCATATTATTATTATTATCATTATACTCGCCAGAGTTTTCACACCGATGGCAGATGGTTTCTCACAATAGTTTAAGTGACAGCAAGTATCCTTAAGTCTCCAGGACTCTGCTCAGTATTCTAGCTGATGCTATAGACGGGTTAGTCTTCGCTAGTTTTTTTTATTTCTTGTTTATCGCTTGAAATGTCCATATATTATTATTATCATTATTATTATGTAATTCCCATTATTTTGGGATTATCATTATTATTATCACTTAGAGAATTTTTCACACCAGCGTTAGTTGATGGTTCTTTTTCAAGTGTCTGAGTGAAAGCAAGTTTCCTCAAGTCTCCAGGACTCTTCTCTGTATTCTGACCGACCTTAATATTTATGTTTTTTGCTGCTCTTTTGGGTAATATTTTCCTAGTCAAATTGAAATAAATACCAAAGGAAATGATCCCTTCTGTAAAGTGCATATTTTTTTTGTTTTTCATATCAGAGGGAACTTTTAGGTATCTTGTTAAATAGGTTCATTGGTCCCTTGCTTAAGAATATCGAGGACTCCAATTATTACAGCCTCAGTGGTAATTTCAAGGGGCAATATTTTTTTCAATCTCTATTTCCAGGTCTTTCTATTTACTTATCTTTGACTGGTATTATTATTATTATTATTATCACTATTATTATTATTATGATTATTATTATCATTATTATTATTATTTACCAACCCCTCCGCTCGGGCAGGATATGACACAAGGTCAATTTTTAAGCGGAGTTTAACAGATTTGAATTCAGAGTATTCCTTCTCCTAGACTAGTTGCCTCACCAAGGCTGAAGAACACAGTCTGTCCTACTATTTACCCATAGCTGGAGGGAGAATAATTGGATTCATACCTTTTCCAAAGGTATTAGTGCTATGTGAAATGCAATCATTTACGTCCAGGATTTGAACTCGTGTCGCCGTGTCCATTTCCTACGACAATAACCATTACACCACGGGCACCTCCATTATTATTATTATTATTATTATTATTATTATTAAATAGGAATAATTACTTAGCTTTTACTTAGACTCAGCTTCTGCCTGAAATCTTGTTTTTATGTGTAATTTTAGCCTTGGTTAGAACATGGGGTTACTTAAATATGAGACGGGGGTGAGTATGAAATTAGGATGATGCTGGGTTTTCCTCCCAGAATTAAAAAACAAAAAACATTTTTTTAAAAAAGAGAAAACTAATATGTCCTAAAGACGTCTCACTTTTTGTATTTCTTATTGAGTGACATCAATTTTGTTTTTTGCGCATCAGCATTACGTTCGCTTCTGGCGTGTTTCAAAATAAAATCAAGGCCATGCAAATGGTTTTCATCGTATTTAAAACATATGAATACTCTTCAACCAGGCATCGCAGAAACTCCCTGATACCATGTCTCAATGCAGAAAAAAAGAATTAAACATATTGAGCCAACTGTTCCAAACGATCGATGTTTGTCAGCATGACAGCTTTATATTATCAGTAAACCAAATGTCATTGCAGAGCAGAAATAATTGAAACTTTAATTAAAACTTCAAAGAATCATATCGAAAAAATAGAAATAAAAGAAAATGAAAACTAGTAAAAAAATTATACAATCTAAATAAAGGGAAGCGGCAGGTTATTGGGTGCAAATTATTATCTGAAGTTGGTTGGTTGGTTGGTTGGTTTTGCAGCATATAAAATCTTATTGATTTAATGCCGAAGTCCGTCCAATTATATGATTTCAAATAATTAATTAACATCATTATTAAAAAATGTATTATGTGCAGAAGCAAAATATGGAATAATTTTTAAAACGTCTATTTTAGACTGATTCGTCCAATTTTGGAAAAAAAAAACACGATAGACTTAAAGTAGCATAATTAGCTCTATTATTCAAGCCTTTTTTTTAACATTCAGCCCAATATGAGTGAGCAAGAAAATAAACGACAAAGAATCTATGGTTTACTTAACGCTGAAACCAAGCCAAACTTTCTTTGACTACCATATAGAAAACAAAGAAAAAAAATTTACAGAAAAAGAGATTTTTAAGGAATTAAACAAGGATTGTACAAAAACAAAAAGAAGGCTTTTTAACTGAACTCGCTACAACGATTAAGAAAGACCCTACTACAACGTCAATAAAAAAGCACTCTACTGAATTGTAAGTTCACGAGAAAAATGTGTGGACAGCAATTAAAGAAGATTTAAGCCCAGAACTTAAATCCCTTGATTACACGATATGGAGTGTCTTAGAAAACAAAACAAATATAACTTCACATCCAAATATTAGTTCGCTTAAGACTACTGTTAAGGATGAATGAATCAAAATGTCTGAAAAATTTATTTTGAAGGCAAGAAAATCGTTTCGATGGCATGTTGATATAATGATTAAGAAAAAAAATGGCGGTCGTAAAAAGTAAATTTACTGTTTCGTGTCTCTCTCGTCTTATTTTTTGCTTATTTTTTAAAATTATAATTAAATTTGTTTTATGAGAAATTCGTTAATTAGTATTCTAGAATATAACCTGTTGTATCGTGGTAAGGAAGAGTTAATGGTACCGTGGTAAATAAAGAGTTAATTATTTATTAACTAAAGTGATACAGTCCCACAAATATGTTTAGTCGCGTGCTGTGGGTGTTACGACCAAAGTTCGTCTTACTACTGACCGAGATCTGGCAGAACCTCTCCGTGCTTTAGAAACACGTCTTTTATACCTCCGCGATACCGGAAGTCATGCAGTACGAGCCACTATACTACATAATCCCGGTCGACTGGGGCTGCAGAATACATCGACTGCATCTCTGCCGAGCGGCGAAACTCCCCAAATGATTGTCCTGCATATATACTCTAAATAATCTGATTGTGGGGCTTAAGTAATGCCGAAGATTTGGAGAATACGGAGTACCCCTTTTTGCCATCATTCACAGGTCCACTCTGGCCCAGTGGGATAGCACCTGGTAGGGTCCTATCTATGCGTCAAATAGAATTGTTTGACATATAAGCATTGTACTTATGCTCAGTTTGAATTGTGTAGGAGGGAACTGTTTTTGTATTTAACTGTGCGTGAATAATAACTGTTCTTATGCTAAACTGAATTGATAGAAATAGAACTATTTGTCATTTTAACGAGTGTAAACAAATGACTGATATTTACTCGAATTCTTAGTGATACATAGCAATACTTAAAACCATTTAACTTTGGTAAACTGAATTGTTTGAAATAGAACGGCTTTTATATTTATCTGTATGTAAATAAAAAACTGTATCTAAAGAAATCATAGTGTGTAAATAAGAAACTGTGTACTTATGCTAAACTAACTTGTTTGAAATAGAATTGTTTTTACATTTAACTATGCCTTCGTATTAGATAGACATAAGTGAAACCATTTAATTAGAAAAATGACCTCAGGTTCGTTTAAAAATATTAATCTTTTATTTAATATATATATATATATTATATATATTATATTTATATATATATATATATATATATATATATATATTGTCATCCCTGTTTCGTTCTATCAGAGCTCTTCAGTTTGCCTTGGCACGCAGGACGCTCGAAACTGGGATCGAAACCCATCCAACTTTACGTTAGACTAAGTCTCATATATATATATATATATATATATATATCAAAAGGATTTGGCATTAAATATCCTACAATGGTTGATATGTCATAAAACCAATCAAACCAAACAAGAATATTTCTAATTTTTTTTCTGTATCCTGTAAACACAAGTACATGTAGGCTTTTGCTCGCTTCATATCCCTTTTTTTTTAAATGCTGTGAACTTCCTTCTCCGAGACCGTTGTCAAGTATTTTTGCAATCAGTTTTATGGTTTAAAGTACAAATTTGGAAAACAGTCGAGTCTCCATGTTGTAACGGCTAAATCGAGGGACTTCGACCTCATAATAAGTGAGTTCGAACTCAAATTATGCTTTTTACATTCGCTTTCGAAGTAATACACTTGAGAAAGGTATTAATTCTCTTATTTCTTCCATATATGGTTTAAATCGAACTATTACTCTTCTTATACAAGGAAGATTTTGGCATTAAATATCCTACGAGTGTTAATATGAATAAAGAGACCAACCGACCTAAATTGTAAACAATTAAAGTCTCTATTAAGTGAAGATGTTACACCACCTGAAACAACTATGGTGCCACAGTTTCATATTATGGGAGGGTATTGTTAGCTTCATACGCTTTAGTTTGTTTTTCTTTTAATTTAGTGTTTCGTTCTCCTATATTGGTTACCTTACCAAGGATCAAGAGCTTAATCTTCTCTACGTTGGTTTGTTTCTTTCTTTGGGTTTTATGGCATATCAACCTTTATAGGTTATTTGATGCCAAATCCATTTTTATACAAATAAACAGTTCTATTTCAAACAATTTAGTTTAGCATGAGTACACAGTTTAATTGTCACAAACATTTCTATTTCAAGCTATTCAGTTTAATCAAACAGTTCTAATTCAAACAATTTAGTTTAGTATTAGTACAGTTTTTTTCACACACTGTTAAATGTATGCACAATTCCATTTCAAACAATTTAGTTTAGCGTAAGTACAGTTTAATTGACAAAAACAGTTCTTTTTCAAACAATTCAGTTTAGCATATGTACGCAGTTTAGATGTCAAACCAGTTCTATTTGAAGCAATTCAGTTTAGCAAAAGTACACAGTTTGGCTCTACTCGATCCATAGAGAGGACCCTATCAGGTGTTACCATTCCGGTCCAGAGTGGACCTGGGTGCAATGGCAATGAAAGGGTCCACCACATTCGCCAAAGCTGCAGCATTACTGCAACCTCATTATCAGATTGTTTAGTGTCATATCCAGGACACTTGCTGCTGATGGTGGTGGTGGGGGTTAAGAGTCTGCAGAAGGGCAGTCGGTGTATTCTACAGCCACAGCTGACTCGGTAATCCTCATACTGAGGGAATTTACGCAAAAGTCAAACGTAAACCGTGCCGATTCCATTTTTTTAGTTAAGCGTGACACCACGTTCTTCTTACTGAACTTCACGTAACTAATCTTAATACAAATAAGTTTTATACAATTATATGATGTCAAGAAACTTATAAAAGGCAAATAACTGGGAATATTTACAATAGCTTAACTGGTCATGGTTAACGCAATTAAAACAACCTACCTTCATGGACTAAAGAAAGGGTTCAGTTCGAAGTTCTATAATGCCTCCCGATTTCCATATGAAACACTTATAGAAGGTCGAAGAACGCATCAGCTGAAACGACGAGAACATTACAATGAAGATGAAGACGGTCCTCCGATTACTCTACGTAATAAAAAGAACTATTCCAATTTGATTCTCCAGCAGTGGGACGAGCTCATAAGTGATGTACTCCTATGGACCCCCACATATGGCCAGGCAAATGTAGGACGACCAGCTCGAACATATATTCAGCAGCTATGTGAGGATACGGGATGTAACCCCAAAGACCTTCCTGAGGCGATGAAATTTAGGGAGAAGTGGCGAGAGAGGGTCAGGGATATCCATGCTAGCAGCATGGATATCATGATGATGATGATGATGATTCCAATTTGATAATTTTTATCATTTGTTTACACAAGTTTTAAAAGTAACCCAAAATAATGTCATAAGGACTATTTATTGAAAGAAAATATTGATTATACTAAGAAAAAAAAACAAGTATAACTACGGGTATAAGTACGGGTATAAGTACGGGTGAAAGAGATGAAAGTTCATTATATATATATATATATATATATATATATCAACTCCTTCACTCGCAAAGAATGGAACAAAAGGTGAATTTTTAAACGGGATTTATTTTACAAGTTTAATTTTAGAGTTTTCCATCTCCTAGACTAGTTGTCATATCAAGGTTAAAGAGCCCGATCTGCCCATTGCAGCAGGGAGAATAATTGGATTCGAACCTTTCACTATGTGAAAAGCAAAAAGCCTCGCCCATGGTTTAAACCATTACACCACGGGAACATCCTTTAATACAGTTAATTACATAAACGAATTCAATGAGCTATAAAAAGAGATTGGTTTTACTGGAGATCAGAGGAATAATCGTGACTATCAAGATCAACTAGAATACTTAGAAAAGACCTAGAGAATTGAGATTTGCTGTCATTTAGTCTTCAGTGAAAAACTGCCAGTTACTTGCGTAAAACAGCGAAGTACGTAGAATTTGGAAATCATAGGACGAACAAAGATCATTCAAACTACAGCATTGCTAAGATCGGCTATAATATAGAGAAGAGCCCAGGAGACTTGAGGAGACATTGTGTCACTCAGACTCCCGTGAAAGGCCATCACATAACGTTGATGGGAAAACTCGAAAAAATTAATAATAATGATAATAATAACAACAATAACCATAATAATAATAATAATACACACCTCAGCATTGTGAAGTTCGGCTATTATAATAATAATAATAATAATAATAATAATAATAATAAAAGGAGTATAAGGCGAGACACGACTGGGTCGGCTAGGCGATCCACTGGGAAATGTGTAGGAAATTTCAATTCGGCCATACAAACAAATGGTATATGCACAACCCAGCACCTGTCCTAGAAAATGACTCGCATAAACTCCTATGGGACTTTAACATACAAACGGATCACCTAATCCCGGCCAGAAGACCAGACCTCATAATAATCAACAAAAATGAAAAGAGAATCTGCAAAATTGTTGACTTTGCTGTCCCGGCAGACCACAGAATAAATCTGAAGGAAAGTGAAAAGAAGGATAAGTATCTCGACCTTGCTAGAGAAATAAAAAAGCTGTGGAACATGAAAGTAACGATTGTACCAATTGTATTTGTTGCGTTAGGCAAGTAACTGAAGGATTATTAAAAGGCCTGGAGGACTTGGAAGTTGGCAGACGGGTAGAGACTATCCAAATGACAGCATTGCCGAGGACGGCCAGAATCCTGAGACGAGTCCTGGAGACTTGTGGAGGCTTGCTGTCACTCAAACTCCAGTGAAAAACCATCAGCTAATACTGATGTGAAAAACTCTAAAGGAGTATAATAATAATAATGATAATAATAATAATAATAATAATAATAATAATAATAATAATACACACCTCAGCATTGTAAAGTTTGGCTATAATAATAATAATAATAATAATAATAATAATAATAAAGAGATCTTGCAGAACTGTCGACTTAGCTGTCTCAGTTAACCACAGAGTAACACTGAAAGAAAGTAAAAAGAAGGATAGGTAACTAGACCTTATAATGGCATTAAAAACTGTGGAACATGAAAGGTTTGGTTTCTTTGTTTAATGGCATATCAACTCTTTTTAGGTTATTTAATGGCAAAGCCATTCTCCTAGAAAATCAGTAGTGGTACTATTTAACCCATAGCTGGGAGGATAAGGGGGTTCATACCTTTCCCAAGGGTATTTGCCCGAAAGTGAACGTAATAGCGCGACTAGAGTAGGAACTCGCGTACTACGATTCTGCAGTCCATCGCTTTAACCATTACACCACCAGGATACCCCCGGAACAAGAAAGTTGCGGTTATGAAACTAATTGGTACTTTTGGTACAGTCATTAAAGGATTGATAAAAGGATTTGAAGATTTGGAAATAAGAAAACGAATGGAAATCATCCAAACTACTGCATTGAGGTCGACCAGAATACTGAGAGGAGTTCTGTAGACGTGAGGAGACTTGTTGTCACTCAAACTCCAATGAAGGACCATCAGCTAATGCTGATGTGAAAAACTCTCAAAGAGTAAAAATAACTATAAAAAATAATAATAATTTTTTTCTACTTTCCAGCAATTGTTCTTTAAGAATTTCCTCTGAATTGCATAGATAAATCAGATAAAAGCGTTCATGAAGTTTATCCTAGATGTACTTTTGTTTCCTTTTTTAAATTCTCGTCATAACTTTTTCTCCAGGAATGACTAACCGGCTCCAAAAATAACCTTTTTGCAGAGAAAGAGAAGAAAAAATATTTAAACCTGCACTTACCAAGCTTTTTAAACCATCGGCCTCTTTCGAAGGAAACCTTGATTACTCATCGACCCCCAAACGTGTACCATGAATAAATAGATAGATAAATAGGCCGACGAATAGTTTACTTATGCATTAGCGAAGGCCAACTGCATATCAAATTAAGCAAGACTTGTTATTTCTTTATCCTGTTTCCAACAATAAATATCATTCTTGAAATATACAAAGATGGATAAAACTGTTTAATCTCCTAGCGCATGTGATGAGAACTTTACAAAGCACTAAATATAATTCCAGAAATCAGCCTAAATGTGAAACATATAATCGAAATACGTTGAAAAAATCATGACAAAAGAATACTAACTGTTTATACACATATAAATTGGTGAAAATAAACAATGATTTAAAATGTATTTGATAAATCGAAAGTGCCCAAAAGATGGCAAGCGGAGCAGTATAAAAACTAAAAGCAATTGGGATCTCACCTTCTAACTTTTGTCCCATGTTGTCTAATTGTTTTATTTATCTTGAATTGTGCATTCTCTTTTATAGAAGACATTTGAA
Organism: Sepioteuthis lessoniana; assembly: GCA_963585895.1. Taxonomy (NCBI): domain Eukaryota; kingdom Metazoa; phylum Mollusca; class Cephalopoda; order Myopsida; family Loliginidae; genus Sepioteuthis; species Sepioteuthis lessoniana. Next base: position 30,257,561 of record OY757942.1, read on the forward strand.
ACTACTACTCACGTGAGAAAAGTGAAATGAAAATCTCTCTCTCTCTCTATATATATATATATATATATATATATATATAAATATATATATATATGTGTGTGTGTGTGTGTGTTTGTGTGTGTGTGTGTGTGTGTGTGTGTGTTGGTGGTTTGCCAGCTGAAATGAATTTATAATAGCCATATGACTGTTGAGTCTTTTATAACTATACACTCACACACACACACACACACAAACACACACACACACACACACACACACACACACACACATATATATATATATATATATATATATATAATGATTTTATTTGTCGTGCAAAATTTTATAATAGCTTTAAAAAGATCATATATATTGATCAAGATAAAACGTAAAACAAAAGCCGGAAGAGAAACAACTAGGCGACTGGTTTCATGCATTATCTGTCTGAGGTCTTACCGAGGTAATCATACAATAAGAGAAACTAAATAAACGGGGTTGAGAATGGAAATTGAAAAGGGAAAAAAGGGGGTCCGATAGAAACTAGATGAAGTCCAAACAAACATTCCTTTTGTTTACAGAGCAAAAGCTGCCTGGACCTAAAATAGATAGTTTCTAAAATTTCTAGATGATATAGAGAGTGTGACTTGCCTCGAATAAAAAACAAGCCGACACTAAAATTTTGGCGAATTTATGGCTATTTATCTGGTGATTTCTGATAGAGTGGTCGTATATATTATTCAAAACTTCCGGTGGCATCTTCGTGGTGCATTCCTTAAAGAGATGGACTGTGGAAGCGTAGTAAGCGAGTTCGAACTCGAGTCGCGCAATTGCATTCACTTTCAGATTAATACCCTTAGGAAAGGTATGAACCCCCTTGTCCTCCCAGCTATGGCTTAAATAGAATCACCATTGTTCTCCTCGAATGGTGGCTTGGGCATTAAATAACCTACAATGGTTGATATGTCACAAAACCCCAGCAAACTAAATCAAGTATATTTAATATATATGCTTAAAGAGAACATTGCATTAAAAGACCTACGATAGTTGATATGCCATAAAATCTAGCCGAACCAAATTATATATATTTATTATGTATGTACAAAGAGAATTTGGCATTAAATAACCTACAATGGTTGATATGCCATAAAACCCCAGCAAACTAAATCAAGTATATTTAATATATATGCTTAAAGAGAACATTGCATTAAATAACCTACGATAGTTGATATGCCATAAAATCTAGCCGAACCAAATTATATATATTTATTATGTATGTACAAAGAGAATTTGGCATTAAATAACCTACAATAGTTGATATGCCATAAAACCCCATCAAACTAAATCATATATATTTAATATATTTGCTTAAAGAGAACATGGCATTAAATAACCTACGATGGTTGCTATAAAATCTAGCTAAACCAAATTATATATATTTATTATGTATGTATAAAGAGGATTTGGCATTAAATAACCTACAATGGTTGATATGCCAATAAACAAATATATCGAAACAAATCGAATCAAATCATCTGTAGGGAGGTAGGAAAAAATCATAATTTTAGTTGGTACACACTGCATGATCCTAGCATTTTACCTTGGACTATTAAATCAATGAGTATTAGGTCTATAATGATGATGAACTTCCTTTTGGGTTGATGTTTACATCGGTTTTGCAGAAAATACGTGTGTTAGCTAAAAGATAACACAGTTGTACAACTGCAAATTTATAGCAAATATTACCGAGCCTCGGAAAGTTTAGATAATAAGTAGGACATCTTTGTCCTGAGGCTGGTCTGATTTGATAACAATAAGAGATTTTGATTGGTTGGTTGGTTTTTTAGGTTTTATGGCATATCAAACCGTTGGTTATTTAACGCCAAATCTAATTTTATGCAAATAATTCTATTTCAAACAATTCAGTTTAGCATGAGTACACAGTAAACATTTCTATTTCAAACTATTCAGTATAGTCAAACAGTACTAATTCAGCTAACTCGGTTTAGAATTAGTACAGATTTTGTTTACACACAGTTAAATGTCAAAACAATTCTACATTAAACAATTCAGTTTAGTTAAAGTACAGTTTCAATGTCAAAAACAGTTCCATTTCAAACAATTCAGTTTAACATAAGCACGTAGTTTAAATAAGAGTACAGTTTAACTATCAAAAACACTTTTATCTCAAGCTCTTCAGATTAGTCAAACGGTTCTAATTCAAACAACTCAGTTTAGCATAAGTATGCAGTTTAGTTCTATTTAACCCATAGATAGGACCCTGTCAGGTGCTACTATTCCGGGCCGGAGTGGACCTGAGAGCAATCGCCATGTTTTTGAAACTTCGAAGTTTTACCAATTTCTTGGCCTATCTTTGTCGTAACGTCAAACCAAAATCTCTCCACATAATTTATACATAAGGAGATACTATTTGTTAAGAAAATTTAGTGTTTAAACATTGTTAACAGCTAGTAAAATCGGAGGTTCCCGTGGTGTAATGGTTACCGTCGTAGGAAATCGACACGAGTTCAAATCCTGAACGAGATTTAAGGCATTTCACATTGCACTAATACCCATGGGAAAGGTATGAATCCTATAATTCTCCCTCCAGCTATGGGTAAATAGTAGGGCAGACTAGGTTCTTCAGCCTTGGTGAGGCAACAAGTCTAGGAGAAGGAAAACTCTGAATTCAAATCTGTTAAACTCCGCTTAAAAATTGACCGTGTCATATCCGGCCCGAGCGAAGGGGTTGGGTAAATATGGTTAACAGCTAGTAATATCTGTGCTAATTCCCAAGGGAAACTATGAATCCAGCTATTCACCCTCCCTTTATGTGTAAACAGTAGGATAGACTAGGGTCTGTAGACTTGGAATGCCAACCTGTCTAGAAGGAAAACTCTAAATTCAAACTAGTTGTGCTCTGCTTTAAAAGTGGCGTACAGTTATATTCCTCTCCGGGTGGAGGGGTTAGGTAAAACATTTGTTACATAGAAAATTAATGTTCGAGCCCAAATATCAAACTTATTGATTCAAATATGGAAAACAAGATAATTTTAAAAAATAGATTTACTCGAGATTGAATTAAATAAAAATAGATGTATCATAATATTTAATCTATTTATTTACGTAACATCACCACTGCAGACAGGATGTGACACAAGTCAAATTTACGTGTTGTAAGGATTGTTTCAGAGTTCTCCTTCCGGTCTAGTTGCTTCATTTTACACAAAGCTTTATCTGACTATCGAGCGTTAAACCGATATTTCAGACTGAGCTCAATTTTACCAACTGCATAAAAACGATATGTCTAGCTGAGGATGGGAGATGAGAGGGGGGTGAGTGCTTTCTCAAGGACATTTGCACGAAATGAAATGCAAACGAGGAGGTTTCCTCGTGGTGTAACGGTTAAAGCGCTGGACTGGGGAATCGTAGTAAGCAGGTTCGAACTTCAGTCGCGCTATTATATTCACTTTCGGACAAATACCCTTGGGAAAGATATGAACTCTTTATATCCTCTTAGCTATTGGTTAAATAGTGCCACTACTGTTCTTCTGAAAGAGGGGCTTTGGCATTAGAAAACCCAAGAGGTTTGATATGCTATTGAAAATAAAGAAAGAAAACCAAAGAAGAAACTCAAACCACCTCTTCTAAAATTTGGATTAAACTCACCGAATCTGTTTCCGACGATGATAGCGGTCACCCTCCGCATACCTCCGGGCAGGATGAAACGCAATCTCAGTTTTTAAGCAGAATGCCAGTGGTTTGATTTCAGAGTTATTAAAACGTAAGTCCAAGATTTGAACACGGGTCCCGGGCCCATTTCTTACAACAATAACCGTTATACTAAGTGTGTCCCCTTAATATTCAATGCATGTTTTACCCAGCCTGTTCTGCTGAAGGCTGAGTGGGATAAAAAGCCAATCTTAAGCGGATTAAAGCTTTTTCTTCTCATAGCTTGGTTGCCTTATCCTTGGATAAATAACCCGCTCTGTTATACTATTTTATCGTGCCTTTCTCAAATGTATTAGTATGAAGTCAAGCAAAAACAGCATCGTTCAACATTTCCTACGACAATAAATATTACTCTACGCTACCTCCCAGCTGCATGAGACACTATGTCAATTTTTAAATAAAATTCTGAATTCAAAGTGTTTAAAACGCCAACAGCCTCGTTAAAGATTTGAACTCGGGTCGCCTGGTCTATTTCTTACGAGCATAGCGGTCATTCTAAGTGTTCCTTCTTAATATTCAATCTAGGTACGAGATTTAAAAAATCGATCAACTATTTGGATATTAGAGAACAGCGGCCTTTTATTACAAAAAATTTAGAAGTTAATGTTAAAAATAAAAATAAAACTAATTTACTTTTAGTCTTATGTGTATTTTACCTTCCGCTGATCTTGATCATTCAAAGTGGACAGCTTTTCGGTTCATCTCGCCGTAAAAATGAGCAGAAAATCAGATGATTATGTCCATGCTTTCTTGATCCGTAATTAATTGGACAAATCTTTAATACCCAATGACTTTTCAACGTTAGCTACCTCATTTTCTCTTTTCATTGTACCTTATTATCATCCTGACCAAACATTATTTCGAATACCCCAGCCCTTTCCTAGAGTTGAGCTGAACTCAAATTAGAATCCGCCACTCCCATTGATCCAGGGACTCCAATTACGTGGGACATGAGATTATGGAAAGTAATCGTGGACGCCAGGGTATACAGGTGGTGGGGGGAGCAAGAAAAGAAGAACGGTTGGCTTCAAAGTCTCTGGAAATCAAGAGACAAAACGAAGCTTTGTGATATTGTCGGGGATTTTAAAAACGGTCATAAGTTTCTATCCTGTGAAAAGAACAATCAGACAATACAAAATAATTGGTGGCCAGTTTAAGTAACGATGTTCAAGGGGTTGGAAAGGATGTAGATGATCAGAGAGGGATTTAACGCCAATAGAGAAGAAGAAGAAGAAGAAGAAGAAGAAGAAGAAAGTAAATTGAAAAACAGAAATAATAATAATAATAATAATAATAATAATAATAATAAGAAGAAGAAGAAGAAGAAGAAGAAGAAGAAGAAGAAGAAGAAGAAGAAGAAGAAGAAGAAGATTGAATAGGACACGAAGTCGAAGAAAGGAGCTGGACAGACAGAAAATGAAAAAGAACGAAATAAAATGTAAAAACTAAATTAGAAGAAGAAGAAGAAGAAGAAGAAGAAGAAGAAGAAGAAGAAGAAGATTGAATAGGACACGAAGTCGAAGAAAGGAGCTGGACAGACAGAAAATGAAAAAGAACGAAATAAAATGTAAAAACTAAATTAGAAGAAGAAGAAGAAGAAGAAGAAGAAGAAGAAGAAGAAGAAGAAGAAGAAGAAGATTGAATAGGAAACGAATTCGGAGAAAGGAGCTGGACAGACAGAAAGTGGAAAAGAATTAAACTAAACATAAAAACTAAATTAGAAGAAGAAGAAGAAGAAGAAGAAGAAGAAGAAGAAGAAGAAGAAGAAGAAGACAGAGTAAGAATGACACCTTCATCACAGAAAATAAGTGACACAAGGTCAATTTATAAGCGGAGAAAAGCTGGTTTGAATTCAGAACGTAACTTCTAGAATCATTGCAAAACCAAGACAAAAGAACACAGTCTGCCCTACTATTTACCAATAGCTCGGAGTAGAGATAAATTTATGCTTTTATTCAAAGGCATTAGGTTGAAGTGAAACACAAACAGCATCGTCTAGGATTTGGGGTCAAGTCACCGACATCATGTCTTTCGGCGATAACCGTTATGCTTCTAAAAGGTAAGAGAAAGAAAAGTAGTACGCAAACTGAAAGGAAGTTGGAAAGAAAGAATATGAAAATGAAGTTAGAAAATAAGACGAATCATGAGAAAGAGAACAAAGATGAAATGAATTACAAGAAGAAGAAGAAGAAGAAGAATATAGGATGAAAAACAAGGATGAAAACTCATCAAAAGATGAGAAGAGGTTATGTGAAACTTTCGTTCTGCGCAGACAAAAGGAAGCTGGGCGTATGAAGGGGTATCTGAAATTTACAAAGGTCCGCTGGAAACCTGGTTGAAAGGATCAAATTAAAACGGCGGTCGAAAATGGTTTCGGCTTTGCTTCAAAGTTATTTAAGCCGTCCTCTTTGCTCGCACAATCGTTTCATGTTAGAAATAAATCTTCGAAAATCGACTCCAGATCCTGAAAGACTTCCGAACGTTAACGAAAAAGAATCTGACCGGTGAGGAAAAGGACTGCAATGGATAATTTGTTGAGCGAGGAATCGTTGAATTGATGCATTCAGATTGACTGTTATCCGCCACTTTCTAATTTGAAACTCTAAGCCCTAATATATTGCTTGTGAAAATCTAAAATCGATAAGGAGTAGATCCATGGCGACCTGCCCTTATTCCTTGAAAGATAAGTCGATGTTTCGTCGATATTTTCTTTTATTAAAATGATTTGATACCCAGTTCAAATCTTAATTTAGGCACGTATACTACGACTACTACTACTAATAATAATATTAACAATAATAATAATAATAGTAATAATGAAAATAATGATGATAATTGGGGCTCTTGGTGCAGTCACCAACTGAGGACTTGGAAATAACAGGACAAATGGAGACTATCCAAACTACCGCATCATTGAAATCGGCCAGAATACTGAGAAGAGTCCTGGAGACTTGAAGAGACTTGCTGTGACTCAGACTCCAGTGAAAGACCATCAGCGTTAGCTGATGTAAAAAAAACTCTCAAAAAGTAATACTAATTATAATAATATAACACGAGGAACAACTGAACGGAAATAACCAGAAAACAAAAAAGAGGGGGAAAATCAACACTATGGATGTTTTAAGCGACTAACAAGCGACATCTCACATGAGAAAACGTGAACGTGGCTAAGAAAGGGAAAACTTAAGAGAGAAACTGAATCTGTTCTACTAGCCGCACAAAACAACGCCATAAAGACCAATCATATCAAAGCAAGAATAGATAAGGCGCAACAAAACAGCAGATATAGGTTATGTGGTGATAGAGACGAAACGATCAATCACGTAATAAGCGAATGGAACTAACTAGCAAAGAAAGAGTTTAAAACTAGACACGACTTGGTGGGAAAGGGGATCTACTGAGAATTGTGCAAAAAATTAAAATTTGATGATTCAAACAAATGGTATAAGCACAACCAAGCATCTGTCTTGGAGAATGAGACGCACAAACTTCTCAGGGATTTTGAGATAAAAACGGATCACCTAATTTTAGCCAGACGACCAGACTTTATAATAATTAACAAAGAAAAGAAAACTTGCCGAATTGTGGACTTTGCTGTTCCGACTGATGACAGAGTAAAATTGAAGGAAAGTGAAATGAAGGATAAGTACCTGGACCTTGCTAAGTAATTGAAAAAAAAAACTGTGGAATATAAAAGTGACGGTGATACCAATTGTAATTGGTACCCCTGGTATAGTCACCAAAGGATCGGTTTGAAGACTTGAGGACTTGGAAATAAGGGGACGAGTGGAGAGCATTCAAACTACTACATTATTGAGAACGGGCATAATACTGAAAAGAGTCTTGGAGACTTGAGGAGACCTATTGTCAATAAACTTCGGTGAAAGACCATCTGCTAAAGCTGATGTGAAAAACTCTCAAGAGGAAAATTAATGATGATAATAATAATAATAATAATAATAATAATAATAATAATATAGATGAAAAGCTGGACAAATAGCTGGATCTTCCCAGAATAATTAGAAGAGTTCTGCAATCTCTCTGTCACACTCCAGAAAGAGCTAGTGCAAAAAACTCGCAAAGAGTAAACATTCAAAGAATCAACTTTCAGTGAGACGTGCACTTGCCACTGCTCTTAGCTATGGAAATGATACCATTCAGTTGCATTCTTTGAATGCGCACTGGAGTTGGGGACAACAAACATGCTAAATTGCAAAAAAAAAAAAAGAAAAAATTAACCAAATAAATCACATTTGCACAGTCAGCTGGGGCTGTAGAATACACCGACAACACCTCAGCAGAGGGGTAAGACCACCACCCACTAACGAGTGACCTGGATATGACACTAAAAAATCTGATGGTGATGTTCGAGTAATGCTGGAACTTTATGGAGTGTGGAGCAACCCTTAATTGCCATCGCTCCAAGGTCCATTCTGGCCCCGGAGTGGTAGCACCTGATAGGGTTCTATCAATCGGTTAAATAGAACTAATCTGCTTTTTTGTGCTAAACTAAATTACTTGAAATGAAACTGTTTTGATATTTAAACTGCGTACCTATGCTAAACTGAATTGTTTGAATTAGAACTGTTTGACTAAACTGAATAGCTTGAAATATAAATGTTTTTGACATTTGAACTGTGTACTCATGCTAAACTAAATTGTTTGAAATAGAACTGTTTATTTGTATAAAAATGGATTTGGCATCAAATAACCTATAAAGGTTGATATGCCATAACCCTCCCCCAAAAAAAAACCAACGTAGGAAAGATTAAGCTCTTGATCCTTGATAAGGTAACCTATCTAGGAGAACAAAACACTAAATTAAAAGAAAAACAAACTAAGGCGTATGAAGCTCACAATTCCCTCCCATAATACGAAACTGTCTTCACTTAATAGAATTTAGTTAGGTCAGTTGGTATCTTTATTCATATTAACACTCGTAGGATATTTAATGCCAAAATCTTCCTTGTATAAGAAGAGTAATGGTTCCATTTAAACCATATATGGAAGAAATAAGAGAATTAACACTTTTCCCAAGTGTATTACCTCAAAAGTGAACGTAAAAGGCGTGATTTGAGTTCAAACTCACTTATTATGAGGTCGCAGTGCAATACTTTAGCCGTTAAACCACGGAGACTCGACTGTTTTCCAAATTTGTACTTTAAACCATAAAACTGATTGCAAAAATACTTGACAACGGTCTCGGAGAAGGAAGTTCACAGCATTTTAAACTAAAGGATATGAGGCGAGGACACTCACCTACCTAAACCCTACATTTCCTTGTGTTTACAAGATACAGAAAAAAATTAGGAATATTCTAGTTTCACTCACATATAATCACTCACATAGAAATTAATTAAATTTCAACATTAAATAAAGGAGTTGATATGTCGCTTAACAAATAATCCTAACCTAACCAAGCCAAACCAAACCAATAATTATTATAATTACAACCATACATTTACAAAATAAATCAAATTTCGGCATTAAATAACCCATAAGGATTTGGTATGGCATTAAAAGATTTAACCAAATTTAATCTATTAGGCTGAGCTAGGTTTGGCACAAGGCCAGATTCTTGTGTTTTCGGGAAAATCGAACAGCAGTGGTTGCTTAGTTTAGTGGAAAATAATTTATCCAGGTGGGGGGCAAAAAAAAAAAAGAATAATAAGTAGATTTTACAAGTTATTTAGATCCCAACTGGTGGTTGGTGAAGAAGCAGACAAACTGAGATGTTTAAAAAAAAGGAATGCTAATTGTAGTGACGTCTCGGATTGTCAAGAGGAGTTTTAATAAAAGATATAGCCATTGCAATAGGAATAATCGCAAAACATCTAAGAGAGAGGGAGGGAGGGAGAGAAATAAAGAAGGAGGGATGAGAGAGAGAGAAAGATGGAGAGAAATAAAGAAGGAGAGAGGGAGTGAGAGAGAGAAAGTGGGAAGGGAAAGTGGAAGAACTACGATTTTTGCCAAAGGGCTAAAAACCGGTATTCTCGTCTAGAGACTCCGTTGTTTTTTTCCATAATATATATATATATATATATATATATATATATATATATATATATATCTTCGGGATATGGAAAATCGAATACTGGTCGTCGATCGTTTCGAAGAAGCCTTCAACGGAGGCGCCGACTGAGACGCCGTTTGGTGCCAGGACCAAAAAAAAAAAAAAAAAAAAAAAAAATTTAATATATAAATGAAAGACAAGACCAGCGAGTGAGTAGTGGTTTGGGAGCAGTGCCTAGAAAGTTGTTTTAAAGGAAATTAAAAAAAAGGAACAAATATGCAAAGATATAGATTGTTATAATGAACATCCCGAATCTCGCAGCGGTGATGCGTGATCTAAGCGAGAGAAGACGAGAAGTCTGGCGTCTTTCGCGGTTATTCCCCTGTGCTTCGTATCCTTATCTCATGCCTGTCGAGTAACTAGTGTGAGTTCATTTAAATAAAATACATGATCATCATTAACCTACATCTGCGAAATTATGTTACATGAAAATAGCAAGTACAGAATCATCCACAAATAAATAAAACCTTGAAAAAAATAAGCCAATATTTTCTGAAGCTAAGATATCAAGCTTTTATTATTTCTAATTGTACATCATGCAATCAAATGGAGTATAATTAGGTACCATTTATTATGAAACTATACATGGCATATCAGTCCTATGGTGTATTTTGGGCAATGCTTTTAAATAATGCATCGATTTAAAATTTCGTTTAAAAAAAGAACATATGTGACAATCTGTTCAATAGTACTGATATTATACGTAACCGAAACTTGGACTTTCACGGAGAGGGTAAAACAGAGAATGGATACGGAACAAAAGGCTATGGAAATATCCATGCTGGGAATATCATTGCATAAACACATTTAAACGAGATAATTTAAGAGTGGAATGAAGGATGTGATCTCAGATTACTGAAAGCTTCTCATAATGCTTCTCGGATTGACTGGCGTGAAAGCCAATGAAATAATTATTTGTATAAGATTTTCATATTTCTTGAACGCCTTGTTTGATCAACTGTCAAACTTTAAAAATGATTTCCCGAGTTGAATCATATCTATGCCCAGAAAAACAAGTCATACCTGAGGAATTCTGGAGGATACAGCAGCTGAAACGTTTCGTTTTAACTTACGACCATAAAGATGAGGACAACAGCCCGAAAATCACAACCAAAATAATACACTTCAAGCCTCATCTCAAAATTTCAGACGGAAAACATTAGACAGCCTAGCCAATAAGAAAAAATAAGGACTAAGGGATGAATTTTAGAAGTAATATGTATTTATTACGGGAAGTTTTGAGAAAAAGTATCTTATGTAAAGCATGGTTGTTTGTTGTAATCTTAAGAGCAGGATTTACATATTCAAAGGCTTAGTCACCGTTCCTAAGGCTTAGAAGAACCCGTCCTCTCTGACAGAAGCTTTCAGATTATTTGATCAATAGAACTGATTTACAATTTACAATAAATATCTTTCTACTTAGACATTTTCCATCAACGATAACCGTGACACTAAGCGCGCTTTCATTCTGAGTAGAGTGACAGAGAAAATAAATCAAAGCGGAGCTGTTTTCTTTTTACTTCACACTAAGGCATGAACATCTTTGTCCTTTAAGCTATTGACTAATCGCAGAGTAGATTTAGTTCTTTCTGCTTAGTAAGGCAACCAGTTAAAAAGAAGAACACACTGAATTCAAGCCACCTGTACTCCGCTTAAAAATGAATCGTTTGTCACGTTTTGCGTGTAATAGAATGGTTGGATGAATACATACCTCAAACCCTAGAAGATAGATGGTGAGGTTACAACGCTCTCATGTTCAACCTCTTTAAGCAGTAAGCGACAACTTGTCTCCTGATAGATAGATATTAAGTTTTGAAACCCTTACCCACAAGTGGACTCAATAACAAATTACACAGCCCTAAAGACATTACATTTTAACCCTCAAACACCTACACCCTTATTCATTAACTTCCAAAATGAACATATTAGAATATTGATATATTCATAACTTTAAAATCGAACAAACATAAAAGACATAATTTGGAGCTATTTATTCCTAAAATCTTAATATTTTCGAGTATCCTTACTTAAAATTCGACTCATTTCCTTGATTAAACGACATCTTCAACAAAAAATATACTTCCACATTGGTAATTGTCTTTTAAACACCTCTAACGGTTCTATTCACATAACGCCTATCCCTTGCCATGTTTTTATCGAACCTCGTTATAATTTAAGTTCGTACGACGGGAAATCGATTGAGGGTGTTTGATATTATCCAAACTGCTACCAGGCAGGATTTGACACGAGGTCATTTTATTGCGGAGTGAGGCAAGCACAAATTGAAACTCCTGCGAGGCCGTCACAAAAAATACTTAATCCTGTTGATATTCCCTATTTTGGGCGCCTCAAGTACCAAGAGATAAACGCAGCTTTAACAAGTAGGTATTGCTTGAGAGTGTTTATTCACTTTCAGTCCTTGATAATAATTTGGCTGAATATTCTAGAAATACAAGGGAGGAATGAAGAAAGTGATCTTAGAATACTGAAAGCTAGAGTTCTGCCGGGGCGGACGTTTCACAAGGTTTACAAATATCAAGTGTACTCATGCAGTTGTTGAGTGCTTGCTACCAGAGAGACAGAAAACAACCACTCAGAAGACCTCCAAGACGATGAGATAACGAAATTCTCAAGTGATTCGGATCATTCAGAAAGAGATCAAAAAAGAAATGGCCTAGGATTGTGGTTAACAATACAGTAAACTTCGGTTGTGATTTTTCGTGTATACAACACGAAAAAATCACAACCGAAACAATGTGTCTTTTTGAACAACGAGGAACATCATCATCATCATCATGTCGCACCGCCAGCGCGGATATCCCTGACCCTCTCTCGCCACTTCTCTCCATCATTCATCGCCTCCGGCAGGTCTTCAGGGTTACATCCTGTGTCCTCACATAGTTGCTGTATGTAAGTTCGTGCTGGTCGTCCTGCTTTTGCACATCCATATGTGGGGGTCCACAGGAGTACATCGCTTATGAGCTCGTCCTTGCTTCTCCAGCAGTGTCCCGCGTGTCTGGTTCGTCTAACTTGTATAGTTTTCGTGATGGGGGGCAAGTGTCCGTATAGTTGGTGTCTCGTGGGGTGTTGTCGCCAGGACTTGTTCAATACTGCTCTCAACATTCTTGTGTAATTTCCGTCTAGTTTCCTCTCCAGCCGCTTAGTTACCGTCCATGCAGTGCATCCATATAGCAGTATCGACACAACTGCTGCATGGAAGAAACTGCGTTTCATTTTATGGGTTAGGTACGACTTCCATATGATCGAGAGCCTAATCAAAGAAAATAAACGAACGAAACACTTCTTTATAAAAATATATCTCTCATTTTATTCTCGAAAGCGGCCCACAGTTTGTTGTTAGTTTGAGAGATAGATGGTGAGACATATACTCAGAGAGGTAACTTCTTCTTGTCCTATATCTTCTTCCAGGAACCAGGGGACCCAACTCTTGCACCCGCTTGCAAGCCGTGTTGTCAGAGAGGTCCCTCTGATCGCGTCCCTTGCTCGACTCCCGATTCTTCGCTCTGTCTAAATCTGACCGTGTGGTCACGTGGTCTCCTTCCGGTTACACACCTGTTGGACCTGACTGCCTTGACGCGCTATCATCCCCCTGTTTACTACACACAACGTGACAGCTTGTCAAAGCGCACGGGGTCACTAGAAACGAACCGAAAATCCATGTCATATGTTATATAACATTCGGACTGTTGTCCTCATCTTTATTGTGATAAATTGAAACAAAACATTTCGGCCGCTGTATCCTCCAGCATTCCTCAAATATGACTTGTTTATCTGGGCATAGAAATGATTCGACGTGAGAAATCATTTATAAAGTTTGACTGTTGATCAAGCAAGATCTTATTCAAATAATCATGCCATTGGTTTTTACGCCTGTCAATCCGAGAAACATCATGGGAAGATGAATTTATGCCATGAAATTTCTCGAGAAACTTCTCATGATGCTTCTTGGATTAATAGACATGAAAACCAATGACATCATTATTTAAATAAGATCTTCATATTTCTGGATCGCCTTTTTTAATCAACAGTTTAACTTTAAAAAAGTTTTCCCAGTTTGAATCATTTCTATGCCCAAATAAACAAGGGACACCTGAGGAAGTCCGGAGGATACAACAGCTGAAGCATTGTAGTGTACAACTAACAACAGTAAAGATGAGGACAACTTTCCAAAAATTACCCACAAAATATTCTATAATGCTATACGATTAAAAACCAACGGATCACTTATATATAAGAAAAATCATGGGAAATCATTTTTAAAGTTTGACTGTTGATCAAACAAGGCGTTCAAGAATTCTGAAGATCTTATTCAAATAATTATGTCATTGTTTTTCACGCCTGTCAACCCAAGAAGCATCATGGGAAGCTGAATTCATATCATGAAGTTTCTCGAGAAACTTCACATGATGCAAGTTTTTGAGTGTTTATTCACCTTCAGTCCTGGATAATTATTTGGTTGAAGATTCTTGAAATGTAATATTCTAAATGAGACTTAAATCGAATGAGCCAAGTGTTCGACTTTACTCTTACATGTGTGTTTAATACAACGGTCATAGCCGTACGAAATGGAATCTATGAGCCGATTGCTTGGTTAGTTTGTTAATTGAATTTAGTGGCATATCAATCCGACTGACAGTAATTCATGTTAAAAAGTTAGGGAATCGAGTGAAAAATATATTCATGTTTACATCTTTTATAGTTATTAACAAAGAGTTATCATGTACTCAGTTTTTATGGTTTCAAGTGTTCCTATCAAATACAAATAATTTTTGCCCAGTCGGCTGGGGCTGTAGAATACACAGACTGCTCCTCTGCAGAGCGGTAAGACCCCTTCCAACAAGTGTCCTGTATATGACACTATACAATCTGACAGTGAGGTTCCAGTGACGCTGGAGCTTTGGGGAATGCGGAGTACCCCTTTATTGCCATCGCTCCCAGGTTCACTCTGACCCGGAGTGGTAGCACCTGATAACGGTCCCATCTATGGGCTAAATAGAACTAACGGCATATTGAACGCGTGCTAGACTGAATTATTTGAAATAGAACTATTTGTATAAAAAGGGTTTGGCGTTAAATAACCTACAAGGGTCGATATGCCATAAAAACCCAACCAACCAACCAACCAACAAATAATTTGCACACAATTATATGGTTTCAAGTCTTTCTATAAAGATAATTTGTGCAGTTCTATGATATCACGTGTTCCAATTGTAATATAATGGCCGAGGGATTTCGTTTTATGCCTTTGGGTTTAGTTAGGCTGAGAACCTTTCGGCTCAGCACATGGGTTAGGTGCAAACTTGAGTGCAGGTGTCAACGCGCGCGCGGGGATGATGTGTCGTTCATAGATGTCAAAATAAAAATCCGATAGAAAGGTTGACCAGTGGATGTGAATGACGTCATGCACCGGAAGCGCGTCCGCGGAAGATTTTGGGGATTTTGAAAAAGTTAGTTTAGTTGAGTCCTGCCTCGGAAGAAGACGATTGACTTTCGCTTGCTCGCTGAGGCCAGACGAGCTTGCGCGCTACTGGCGCTGCACGAGATGGGCGGGGAGCAGATGAAAAAGCCAGAATAGAACGAATGTGTATCTCTCTATATATGTCGCAGAACCTTTAAACTCAAAGGTAATAAAAAGTTGAGGTGCCCGTGGTGTAATTGTTATCGTCGTCGGAAATGAACTTGGCGACACGAGTTCAAATCCTGGACGAAACTCATTGCATTTCACATAGCACTAATACCCTTGGGAAAGGTATGAATCCAATTATTCTCCCTCCAGCTATGGGTAAATAGTAGGACAGACTAGGTTCTTCAGCCTTGGTTAGGCAACTAGTCTAGGAGAAGGAAAACTCTGAATTCAAACCTGTTAAACTCCACTTTAAAATTGGCCTTGTGTCATATCCTGCCCGTGCGGAGGGGTTCGTAAATAGGATAAAAAGTTTCGTACCTGAACTAAGAAGTCATAAGTGTTTTTCGTGTTTCGAGATTCCTATGTTCTACGTATATATATATGAACATTATATCTCCATTTCACACATAGCCGTATCTGGCTATGGTACACAATGTAATACAAATAATTTGTGCACAGTTATATGATATCACGTGTTCCAATGTAATACAAATAATTTGTGCACAGTTATATGATATCACGTGTTCCAATGTAATACAAATAATTTGCACACGGTTGTATGATTTCAAGTATTCCGATCAAATACAAATAAGTTGAACACAGTTATATGGTATCAAGTAATCCAATCAAATGCAAATAATATGCACACAGTTTTATGGCTTTAATTATTCTTATTTAAGCATTTGTATGCACACAGTAATATGGTTTCATGTATTCTTATCCAATAGTAATAATTTTCAGAGAGATCTATTTGACTGATCGATAAGACACTGATAGGCAGTCACTTTACTGGTCAGATTGGACCTGGGAATAATAGAAATGAAGAGGAACGGAAGCCTCGTCACCGGACAAAGTGTCCGACTCAGAACATGTGGTGACCGAACTTGAAATCCTAAATATAGCTGTTTTGTTTCATTTACCTCTTGGAAAAACAGTGAATCCATTCATTCGGTCTTCATCTATGTCTAAATAGTTGGGCATTCTGGATTCTTTAGCCATGTTACTGCAAAAAAACAGTATTTAAGTAAAACTATGAATTCCAGCCAACTATAAACCTTATGTCACATCTCGCTCGTAACAAAGTTCTGGAGTAAACGCATATATTCTTGAAGTAGCAGTTTTCCTTAAATTTCGTTTAGTGACACAAAATCAAACTAAGTAGGCATTCAGTGTGAATCAACCTCCCACCACAATAGCCTTCTATTTCCTTACCCCCTCAAACTTTTGCACATGAATATTTGCCGAAAGTCAAGAAGCAATTTTCGAAGCGCGAGTTAATTGTACCAAAAGTCGCAATAAACAGGGGATAAAAAAATAAAACGCCCAGAAGGGAACGCAGACGTTAGCGTTCTTGTTTTAATTCCAATTTACTAAAGAAATCCCAATGAGCCTTTTAGGGAAAGCATGACTAATGAAGAAATTGGAAATGGGGCTCTCAAGATTTCTCTATTAAGGGGAGATAACTTGGTTTTTAAGGAGCTTAAAGTTTTCGCTAGCCAGAGGCCATTTCTATTCTCCATTACATCATAGTATTTTCGGATTCTTTAAAAAGAAATTTCTTTGAAAATATTATTGAGAGAGGAGTCCCCGAAGCGTAGAGGTTAACTTGCTCGACTGCAACATTGAAGAAACAGAGAGAGGCAGACAGACAGACAGACAGAGACAGAGCCGGAGAGTCGTTTGTGATGTAATGGTTACGGTTTTTAAGAAATGGATATGACGACACGAGTTCAAATCCGGGACGAGAATGTTTGCATTTTACATTGCAATAATGTCATTGGTAAAGGCATGAATCCAATTATTCTCCTTCCAGCAATGGGTAATTTCAAAGCTGTTTAACCTTGATTTGGCAACTAGTCTAGGGGAATTGAAACTTTAAATTCAAACGTGTTAGACTCCACGAAAACATTGACCTTGTTTCGCATCCTGGTTCTTCGGATTGATAGGTATACATATGTGTGTGTGTGTGTGTGTGTGTGTGTGTGTGTGTGTGTGTGTGTGTTGGGGCAAAATAGGAACAAATAAGGAAGAATGCATAAGCTTTTAAAAAAGTTTTTTTTTAAATTTAAGAACAATCTTGACATTTAGCCTGACCGAATGAAAGAAGAAATCGTTCGAAAAAATCATGTCTTCGTCTGCTTTAGGCAATGCTTCAAATACTTTTCCAGAATGGTGCATTTTACCTTCTAGACGTTTTACCTTGCACCTCTCCGATGGAAGTGCGGTTAGAAAACATTTCAACACATATTGTTTGAAACCTCAGTTCGCAAAATCTTATAAAAAATACGTGGATATTATAGAATACCATAAAAACAGTTTAAAAGACTCGAAATACTCAATACTTTAATAATATCATCAAAGTGAACCCTCCATGATTTTCGAAGACGGACAGGGAAGTGTAAATGTAGCCAACAATTTACATTCCACTCTTTTTTTATCACTGTTGGCACCTTGGTACGAATACAATTCGTTTGAATCGTGAGTGTTGCATGACATCAACCAATGGCAAACAAGTCTCATCATCAGACCACCTTACCTAGATTCCCTCGATGGGATTGATCCCTTACCAGCTAGTTTCTCTGAAGCAACTATGCATGGACTCGCACTCATTACCATAGCTGAAGAAACGATTCCTTATTGAGATACTACACAGTAAGTTGGGCGCCTAGGGTGGTGTATTTATTAGCAAGCTAGACTAGTTAAGCTTCACGAGTGAGTTCGAGTTTGATTGGATGCTCCATTTTTACTTCATTATGCCACATTTAAGCAAAAGCTTAGTAATTTACTATAGCACATTGAGTAGGGCGCCTTTGGTGGGATAATGGTGTGCAAGCTTGATTAGCAAATCAACACAAGTGAATTCGAGTCTCACTGGGTGCCAAGCTAAAAGCTTAGTAAATTACTGCACACTAAATTGGGTACCACGGGTAGTGTAATGGTTCGCAAGTTAAACTAGCAAACCCCCATGAGTAAGTTCAAGTCTGATTAGATGCTTTATTTTCCTGAATAAAGCTATTTCCATTCAAATTTGCAAATTTTCTTAGTTATTCATTAACGGTGAACGTTACTTCTTAACGATCTAAATAATGGATATAAGGACGTAATAGCATTCCATCAATCTTTTATAAATAGAAGCATCAATAATATCTGGACCGCTGTAGTTTAACTGTCATAAAAGTTGTTCTGAGTCGACAAACCATGGATAAGCAAATCTACTGTAGGCGGTACAACTGTGTTTGGCAAACTTGTTGTTGGCACCAAGAACTGACCGATGGCATCCCCGACGTTGAGGTGACAGTTGAACAAAATGTTTCATGGGTAAACACTACATAGAAAGGCTTCAGTTTTGAAGTTCTGAGAATTGTGGAGTCATACCTTCGGTGTAATTTTTCAAGTTAAGTCTAAGATTGATAGGACTTGATAGAGTCAAGTCTATAGTTCAAATTGATGGATTTGAGGCAATGTTTAAAATGATTGTGAACAGTAGGACTATATTAGCTATCAAAATATTGATGTCGCAAGCTTTCACCCGTCTATTCTTTTGGTTTAATGGCGTATCAACTTTTGAAGGTTATTTAATCGCAAATACTCTTTATCTCTCTCTCTCTCTCTCTATATATATATATATATATATATATATATATAGAGAGAGAGAGAGAGAGAGTGGGGGTTAAATAATGGAAAAAAATCCAAGAGTATAAAGAAAATAGAGAGAAAGAAATCAGACTGTGATGAATTTATAATAACGGAAAGTTAACGTTAAAACTTTTCATCAGGACTCTAAGATGGTGAAAAATATTGCTTGAACAACGATGCATGTTTTGATGAAAATAACAGGAAAAAAGAAAAAAAGTATAAATACAAAGCAAAATCTCATAACTGTTCAATAAGCATTCTTTTTTTTTTTTTTTTAACTATCTTGTGATTGGTAAAGGCAATGATGTTTACAATCATTTTTAAATGGTGTTGATTTTTTAGGAGATACAAACGACTGACTTTCTATTATAATAAATTTATCACTTTTGAATGACTTTGTTTTTTATCTTTTTGGTATATATATATATATATATATATATGCGTTTGGTTTGGTTTGGTTTCTTTGTTTAATGGCATATCAACCTTTGTAGGTTATTTAATGCCAAAGCCATTCTCCTAGAAGAACAGTTGTGGTACTATTTAACCCATAGCTGGGAGGATAAGGGGGTTCATACCTTTCCCAAGGGTATTTGCCCGAAAGTAAACATAATAGCGCGACTGGAGTACGAACTCGCTTACTACGATTCCGCAGTCCATCGCTTTAACCATTACACCACGAGGACACCCCCCTATATATGCGTGCGTGCGTGCGTGCGTGCGTGGGTGTGTGTGTATGTGTGTGCGTGCGCGAATGTATGCATGAGTGTGTATGATTTTCAAGCATATATTTGTAGGTAATTTTATTTTTAAACGAGTTAAAGCTCATTTGTTTGTTTACAGTCAAATGGTTTCAAGTATTATAATCTAACACTAATAATTATATTTAATATTGATAAGTTGTTTTTACACTCCTAAATGGTTTCAAGTATTGTTGTCTAAAGCTAAAAATTCTATTAAATATTAGTCACTTGTTTGCACCAGTTAAATAGTTTCAAGTATTGGAGTCTAACACAAACGGTTTTATTTATTTATTAACTGTTTCCAAGTATTGCTGTCTATTACAAATAATTCTATTTGATATATATCATTTTTTGCACGCAGTTGAATGGTTTCAAGCATCGTAAATAATTCAATAGCATTATTTGACTATAGATGAGACGCAAAAAGGATTAACATTCCAGGTCAAAGAGGACCTGGAGGTAATGGCAATGATGGAGTACTCCACACACCCCAAAGCTCCGGGGCTAAGGGGTCATCATCAGATTGTTTAGTGTTTTACCCAGCAGACTCGTGAGGGGATCTTACTCCTCTGCAGAGTGCAGTCGACGTATTTTATAGCCTCCTGTGACAGGGCAGACTTATCTGTTTTAAACGATTTATTTTCTTTTCAATACATTCGATCTTAAAACATTGATATTTTGGTTTGGTTAGGTTTGCTTTTATTTCACATCCACCATTGTAAGTTATTAATGTCGAATCCATTTTCATACTTATAAACAATTTTAGTTCAAATGATTCAGTTTAACGTAAGTATAGACTTTTTTTATACATATTTAAAAGCCAAAACAATTCTATTTCAAACAATTCAGATTAGCATAAGTACATAATTTCAATGTCAAAATACAGTTCCATTTCAAACAATTCAGTTTAGCATAAATACAGTATTGAATCCTATTTGTCCTATATATACAACCCTATCGGGTGTTACCACTCTGGGACAGAGTGGACCTGGGAGCGATGGCAATGAAGGGGTACTCCGCATTCCCCAAAGTTCCATTACTGGAACCTCAGCATTAGATTGTTTAGTATCATATTCATATGAAATGCAATCGGTATATTCTACAGCCCCTTCCAATAGGGCAAATTCGTATTTTCTAAAAGTCTAAAGTTTTACCTGTTCAAAATTGTATTTGTACATCGGCTCTAAAAATATCATTACTTTAAGAAATTATGAAGTTCACAAAATGTTTAAAATGATTAAGAAGAATAATTTTGTACCTTATATAAAAAGAAATCAAAACGTGTTATAGTAACTTTAGTCTAAAACAATCCAAGAGGAATTGACATGCCGTAAAACCAACCAGCCAACCGAATGTTTAACCGAGTCAGTGCGCATGCCTGTATGGTTTTGTCTTAAGCAATTGTCAATAACCAAATCGTTCAGTCTGTTCATCTTACGCTCAATTTATCTTCATTCACGTGACCAGGTCTGTGACAAAGGCTCCAGCGTCCCATGCAATTGTCGAGAGGTCTTAAAACGCTGGTCGACGGCTACTGGCCGGTGGTCAGTTTTTCGTCTTCTAATTACACGTGATCTAATCCATTGCCACAAACTGCACTATGGTGTAATCGCCACTGACAAATGGAGCGATCGACTCGACGTTATCCTTCTGATAAAGGCATAATGTCACGTGACCGGAAGCGGAAATAAATGGTGGCCATTGTTGCCGTTGCGGTAGAACTGATGTCGTTACAATTGGAGACCTAGCGTGTAATTAAAGAAGGATGAAGAAAATACAGAAAGCACGGGAGGAAAAGGGAGTTGAGATAGAGGAATGGGAAGCCCAGGAGCATGAGAGAGACAGAGAGAGAGAGAGAGAGAGAGAGACAGAGACAGAGAGAGATTGACTGTGTAAAGAAGAACTACTGATACCTAATCGGTACGATAGCAATAATAACGTTAATGAAAAGAAAGCAGATAATAAAGGGGATGGAGAGAGGAGACAGGAATGTGTGAATAAACATATGAAATTATGTATGAGAATAAAGAGAAAATGAAATTTATTATTCAAAGAAAATAGTGATATTGACCTGTAGTTGTATTTGATTTTCAAGTTAAGGAATGAAATAAATACATAGTCATGCTTCTAGGAAAAAAGAAGGAGAAAAAAGAATGAAATGGAGGGTGACTTGCGTGAGGTAATGGTCAGCAATCTTGACTATCAAACCGTTAATAGTGAGTTTGAGTCTCATTGCATGCCCGATACATCTGGCCTTGTGCTAGAACTAAGCAACGCTTAGTAAATAACTCTTGAAGGTATTTGGAGTAAAGGTTATCGTCATAGAATATGGACACGACGAACCGGGTTCAAATTCAGGACGAAATCGTTGGCAATTTTTGCGCTGATGCTTTGAGAAAGGCACGATTCCACCTATTCTTCCCCCAGCCTTTTGCAAGATAGAAAAGCAGAAACGATTCTTTAGCTCTGGCATAACAACGAGTTTAGTAGAAGGAAAACGAAGAATTTAAAGCA
The DNA here is from genome assembly GCA_963585895.1 of Sepioteuthis lessoniana. Taxonomy (NCBI): domain Eukaryota; kingdom Metazoa; phylum Mollusca; class Cephalopoda; order Myopsida; family Loliginidae; genus Sepioteuthis; species Sepioteuthis lessoniana. The sequence continues at coordinate 30,279,879 of OY757942.1, forward strand.
GCTGTACTCAGCTTAAAACTGATCTTGTGTTGCGTGCATCTCGTAACGAATAGGGTTGTGTAAATACATACAAAAGAAGTAAGACATGGGTATTTGCCAGGTTGTAATGGTCAACAAGCTAGACTAGCAAACAATTCCTAGTAAGTTCGAGTCTCACTCAGTGCTGCATACATCTTGTGTCTCAACTAAGGAAAGCTTTGCAAATAAATACAAAGAAAGACGTAGACGACACGTGTGGTTTGGTCGGATTAGTTTTCTTTGTTTAATGGCATATCAACTTTCTTGGGTTATTTAATGCCACAACAGTGGTACTATTTAACCCATAGCTTGAAGGATAAGTGGGGTCATACCTTTCCCAAGGGTATTTATCCGAAAGTGAATGTAATAGAGCGACTGGAGTTTGAACTCGCTTACTACGATTACATAGTCCAGTGCTTTAACCATCACACCATGAAAACACCCCCGACACCTATCGTGTAATGGTTAGCAATCTCGAGTTGCAGATCATTCCTAGAGAGTTTGAGTCTCATAAATCTGGCCTTGTTCCACACTTAAGTTAAATTTAGTTACTAACAAAAAAACAAAGAAATGAGCAAGTCAGCTTTTTAAAGATGAGTGTATCTGTAATTGGTACACAGAGAGCTTTTCATGTTAATTACATGTTAATTCAGAATGATGATGTTCTGGATAGAACAAAACCGTTTTTAAGATTACTGAATCTGTAATCAGCAAGATAGATTCGTAGAACATTGGTAGTGAGTTTGGTTCATAAAGTAAATAACTTCTAAAGAATGACATGATCCACTTGTTTGGTCTAATGATCATCAAGGTAGATTGGTATACCATTGTTAGTGAGTTCAATTTTCTCTTGGTGTCTTATATCCCTGGCCTCGTGCCATGACTAGGGAAAAATGTGTAAATAACACAAAGGAAGGAAATGGGCGCCTCGTGTGATGTAATGGACAGCGAGCTAGACAGGCAGATCATTACTTGTGAATTTGATTTTCACAGAGCGCTTCATTCATTCGACCTTTACCAGAATTAAGCAATGCATAGTAAAGAATTATAAAAACTATGTAGATTGAGATTCAGACTTGATACAAGAGCAATTACCTAAGAAGAAAACATAAAATGAGATTATAGATTTTATGTCTGAAAAAAAATTGGAAGGGTACCTATGGTGTAATGACTGACGTTCTGAACGGTGACATTGCAGTAAAACAAATTCAAACTCCAGTCACGCTAAAACTCTTCTGAAATATATAATGCTCCTTAATTCCCCTAAACTTTTTGGGACATTGGCCCAGCGGTTAGAGTGTTCGCCAATGGCCCGGGAGACCTGGGTTCAATCCCAGGTCGAGTCATACCAAAGACTTTAAAAATGGTACTTGATACCACCTTGCTTAACACTCAGCATTATAAGATACGGTTCAAGGGTAAAGTGGAGCAATCCTGGGAATGGAGTAGCGCCCTCCCCTACACCTTGGTGTAGTAGCTATCGAAAAGGGAGCCTTCGGGTCACCCTCGACTATGGTCGCTAACTTTACTTTTTATAAGGATGGATTTGGCATTATATAAACCAGAAATACTTTCTACTTTTATGGACTGAAAATTGTGAGAATTAATTTTTTTTTTATTTATTGCGGACTTTTTGTCCTCATCTTGGTAGTTTTTGAGTTGTTTCTTCTGTGACGCGGTATTGTCTAAAATCCCAAAACGGTAGTTTATTTTCGCACGTGTGAAGACGGGGCAGGTTGGCACTTGATCCCCTACAGAATAAGTCCTGTTCAGAGTTCTTCTCTCAGGCATATAAGAACTGGCATATTACGTGAGGGAATAATTTAGGACCAGACTGACCGCCACTGGCAAGGGGTTCCAAATTTCACACTATCACACACCCACCAGGCCGCTTTCTTCCTTCCCCGAGACAATGGAAGATAATGAGCCTATAGGTTTTAGTTGTGATAATATTAATATTGCAGTAGTCGGCAACTCCGGTTTCCCGTGTGATACTTTAGGAATTAATAGGACAATTCTAAGCGAGATAACATAAGGCGAATAGAAGCTGAAAAGAAAGCATGAAGTAACAACATAGACCACATGGTAAAATGAAAATACATAAATTCCTTTACTACTTATATATACACGTTCAGAGTGTCAAAAACATATAATTGGACAGTCCACGAATATAAACGTCTTTTCTGACTTTTGTCCTTCTTCAAATTGAGAGAGAGAGTGGTAAACGAAATTTGGGTATAAAGGAAAAATGTCCCCAAAGTTACTTATCTTATTTTCGACGGGGTTCCACTGGAGAATTTTCTTCTTTCACGGGCTACTAGACTTTGTTCTGTTTTTAATACTGGCTTGAGGGACTCGTGTCTCTCATGTCTCAGTTAATCTTTTGTCTTCAACCCGGAGTAAAATGGCTATGGTCCGTCTGCCACGAGCCTTGCTCAAAAACTGACTTTCTTGTCCTTTACTTCCGCTGAGGGGAAGGGAGCCCCACTTCCGTTTTGGGATCCCAGCCAATCATTTGGCTTCTCTCTCTTTCCCCTTCCGATGTCCGGCGACCTGAGGTCACTAAGTACCAACATCTGTTTATCCCCTCTGTGACCTACATTCTTCCTTAACGGTCACTTTTTTGACGGCTTGATACTGTCAATTCAACGGGTGGATAGTATTAGTCTTACCTCTTCGTCTCCGTGAGCTATCACGTGACACTTCTTTCACTACGTTTCGGCCAAATTTCGCGGCAAATCACCTGAAGGAGGCCAGAGGTGAAATTTGGCCGGAGAACAAAAAGTCCACAATAAATAAAAAAAAAATAATTCTCAGATTTAGAAGCCTCATCTCAAAATGATTCCAATTAAAGACAATTAATGAAAATTGTATCAGAAAAAAATCCTATAACATAACATGGAATGAGAATAAAAAGCTTTCTGTGTGGCAATTACAGATACACTCATCTTAAAATTGTTTTTGTTCTATCCGGAACAGTATCATTCAAACATATCATGAAATAAGCATGGAAATCTCTCTGTGTAACAATTACAGATACACTTATCTTAAAAAGGTTTTTGTTCTATCCGGAACAGCATCATTCCGACATAACATGAAATAAGCATGAAAAGCTTTTTGTGTAGCAATTACATATTCAGTAATCTTAAAAAAGGTTTTGTTCTATCCAGAACAGCATCATTCTGATTTAACATGTAATGAGCATGAAAAGCTCTCTGTGTATCAATTACAGATACACTCAGCTTTAAAAAGTTATTGTTTTATCCGGAACAGTATCGTTCCGACATAGCATGAAATGAGCATGAAAATCTCTCTGTGTACCAATTACAGATTCACTAATATCAAAAACGTTTTTATTCTATCCAGAACAGCATCAGTCCGACATAAAAGGTAAAGAGTATGAAAAGCTTTCTGTTTTGCAATTGCAGATACACTCATCATATAAACGTTATTCTTCAATTCGGATCAGTATCATTTCGACGTAACATGAAGTGAGCACGAAAAGCTCTCTGTGTTGCAATTACAGATAAACTAATCTTTAAAAGAATACTTTTCATAAGCAAACACACAGTGTGCACCGGTCCAAGCCCTGAGATAACTGTATTATCAGAAAAGAAAAATAGTAAGACTTAAACTAAATGGAACTACCAAGTTCACTCGCACAATATTGGTAAAGTTTCATATGTTGGAAGTATTTCTGCCTCACGGCGTATAAAATCCACCAAGAAATAATAAAAATTAAGCCTTTATATCTTTAGTAAAATAAAACAAACGTTATCTTAAAGAAAAATTATTAGGAGTGTATTTTATTCACAAGCGATAAAATAAAATATATAGTCGTAATAAAATCTAGAAATGAAAGAAAGAAAAATCTAAGGCTTATGAAAACTTGGGAAAGGATGAAAAAGATTGAATTTACTTTTTGAAAAATTAGTTATTCAACCAGTACGTTTTGGTTGGCTTGGTTTGGTTGTTTGGATTTTATGGCATATCAACCTTTGTAGGTTATTTAACACCAAATCCATTTTTATACAAATAATCAGTTCTATTTCAAACAATTCAAAATAAACACGCTGTTTAATATAAGTAGAGTTTAATGGTGAAAAAAATTTCCATTTCAAGCTATTCAGTTTAATCAAGCAGTTCTAATTCAACTTATTTGGTTTAGTATGAGTACAGATTTTGTTTTCACTCAGTTAAATGTCAAAACACTTCTACATTAAACAGTTTAGTGTAAGTACAGTTTCAATGTCAAAAAACATTTCCATTTCATATAATTCAGTTTAGCATAAGCACACAGTATAATTGTCAAAAACATTTCTATTTGAAGCAATTCAGTTTAGTGAAACAATTCAGTTTTGCATAAGTATGCTGTTAGTTCTATTTAACCCATAGATAGGACTTTTATCAAGTGCTACCACGCCGGGCCAGGGTGGATCTGGGAGCAACGGCATTGAAGGGGTGCTCTGCATTCCCCAAAGCTCCAGCATCACTGGAAGCTCACCATCAGATTGTTTAGTGTCATATACAGGACACTCATTGCGGGAGTTTTACCCCTCTGCAGAGGTGCCGTCGGTGTATTCTACATTTCCTAGCCGACTGGGCAAAATGTTTTGGACTCATAGACTTTCTAAAAACAAGTCAGTAAAAAAAAAAAAAAAAAAAGATCAAAACTCCGTTTTATGAAACAAACCTATTTGTCTGCAGCTATCCCAACATCTCATCCAAAGAAAAACTCTGAATGACAGGCATATTGAGCGTTAACGTCATAATCCTGAGGCTCGATATATCGGGTTGACAACCTATTGTATAAAAAAATCAGTAATGTACAACTGACTTAAATAAGATATCACATTTACAGTGTTTCATTAAAAGACACTCAGCCATAAATATCGGGCATACAATGTTAGTTATAGATTGAGTTCAACCCAAAATATGCAAATAGTAAACAGTGCTCAGCCAGAAATGTTGGGCTCATAGAATAAACAGTAGACAGCTCTCTGCCACAAATATCGCTCAGATAATATGAAGTACTCACAGCATACAGCCAGAAATGTCGTTTTTTTTAGTAAATGGTTAACTGCGCTCAGCCAGAAATGCCAGGTTTCCTAAGTAAATATTAAACTGACTTAGCCAGAAATATCGGGCGTTCTAAGTAAATAGTAAACTTCGTTCAGCCATAAATATCGGGCTTTCTAAGTAAATAGTAAACTGCGCTTAGCCAGAAATATCGGGCTTTCTAAGAAAATAGTAAACTTCGTTCAGCCATAAATATCGGGCTTTCTAAGAAAATAGTAAACTTCGTTCAGCCATAAATATCGGGCTAAGTAAATAGTAAACTTCGCTCTGCCAGAAATATCGGGCTTTCTAAGTAAATAGTAAACTGCGCTAAGCCAGAAATATCGGGCTTTCTAAGAAAATAGTAAACTTCGTTCAGCCATAAATATCGGGCTAAGTAAATAGTAAACTTCGTTCAGCCATAAATATCGAGCTTTCAAAGAAAATAGTAAACTTCGCTCTGCCAGAAATATCGGGCTTTGCAAGTAAATAATAAACTATGCTCAGCCAGAAATATCGGGCTTTCTAAATAAATTGTAAAACGGCGCTCAGCCAGAAATATCGGGCTTTATTGTATAAATGATTGATAGCGCTCAACCATAAATGTTAAGTATGTAAAATGAATCGTACACGGTGCACAGCCATAAATATCGGGTTTATAGTGTTAGTTGTGGACTGAGTTCAACCAAAAATATGCAAATAGTAAACAGAACTCAGCCAGAAATGTTGGGCTCATAGAATAAACAGTAGACAGCTCTCTGTCACAAATATTGCGCATATGATATGGAATGGACACAGCGTACAGTCAAAAAATTCGGGTTGATTGTGGGAATAATAAAGAGCGCTCAGTCAGAATTGTCCGGCTTATTGTATGATTTTTAATGAAAAATTAGAATTTATATCGTGAATGGCAGAAAGATTTAACGTAGGAAGATCATAATAAAAGAAAGAGGAAAACATAAGACCAAGAAAATTGATCAAAAGAAAATCACATTGTGAACAAAAAAGTAGAAGTCAAAGAGTGAAATTCAGAAGAAAAAGTTTTTAAAAAAAGTAAAAAGTAAGAAATTCTCATCAAGAATTTAAAAAATGTAAAAGAAAGGTAAAAAAAAAACAAAAAAAACAAGAGTGATGAAAAACATCGGATGAAGAATAAAAAAAAAAAGAATTTACACCGAAAATGAGAAAGAAAACTTAAGGAAAAAAACAAAGAAAAAATACGAAGGAAGAAAATGATAAGCAATCAAAAAAGTAAGAAAACTCCAATGTCAACAACAAAAAAATAAATAAATAAAATAAAATAAAATAATAATGTAAAAAAAAAAAAAATTAAAAAAAATGAAAGATAAAATAAAATGTCCAGGCGGTTAGAGACGCCAGTCTAATTTTTGATTTCACCCATGCTCAGACGGGGAAAGTGAAAAAAAAAAAAAAAAAAAAAAAAACCCCACCAAAAAACAATGAAAATGAACAAAACGCGGACAAATGGATTTTTTCTCTAATTAAATGTCCAGTTAACAAGAGGGTCTGTCTCATCCAATACCATTTGTTCTCTGGCTATGACACTAGACTGTATCCGGTGGTGAATCTCCAGTTCCCGGGCAATGAGTGTGTAGAGTCACCCGTTCGTTGTCATTACTCAGACAATTCCCACATACTCTCTATCTGATTTCTGAAAAAAGAAAAACAAACAAAAAGAAGCAAAAACAAAAACTAAAAGAAAAAATACAGTGTATATAAATGCAAACGAATGACATAGGCGCCTCTCATGGTTCGATGGTTAGCAATCTAAACAAGCAAATCATTACTTATGAATTCGATCTCACTGGGTGCCCCGAAACCCCGACAGTGTAAGCATTCCTATGTAAAATAAAAACATTTCAAATTCCTAGCGCTTCTGGCAAATGCACCCGCCAAGCCGAATCCCTGCAACATAGTCTGGAACGAGCAGCTGCAGGCATAGGTCTCCATGTCAATGCACACAAGACGAAATATATGTGCTTTAATCAAAGAGGCGAGATCTCCACACTAAACGGTAGCTCTCTGAAACTTGTAGACAAGTTCACCTACCAATGAAGCAGTGTCTCATCAACCGAGACAGATATTAACACGCAACTACCAAAGGCATAGACAGCTAACGATAGCCTATCGGTCATATGGAAGTCATCTGACTGATAAAATTTAAAAAAACACTTTTTTCCTAGCTGTGGTCATGTCGATACTGCTGTATGGATGATATAAATGGACACTAATTAAACGTGTAGAGAAAAAGTTTGACGGCAACTACACAATAATGCCGAGAGCTGTATTGAACAAGTCCTGGAGGCAGCACTCACAAACCAGAAGCTGTACGGCCACTTACCACCCTTCCCGAAAACTATCCAAGTTAGACAAACCAGACATGCGTGACACTGCTGGAGAAGTAGGGACGAACTCATAAGTGACATACTCCGGTGGACCCCTTCACATCTACGAGAAAGGCAGGACAAGCAGCTAGAACCTACATACAACAGGTCTGTGCCAATACAGTATGTAGCCCTGAAGACCTACGAGAAGCAATGGACGATAGAGAAGGGTGGCAAGAAAGGGTCAGGGATATCCGTGCTGATGGCGCAACATGATGATGATGATGATAACATTACCTACAAATAGATAAGACTGTGCCTTGTAACATCAGCATCCTGTGTTTAAAACTAAACTGCATTCGATAGTGAGGCTTCAGCACTGGAAATAAAAAAAAATGTAGAAAGAAAAATCGGGTTCTTGAATACGTTGACTATATACCCTGAAGAGGTTTAAATCCTCCCCAAAAAGAGATGTTCTGGTTATGTCACTAAACTCTATCTGATGGTGAGATTCCAGTTCTGGAGATCAGAGGAATGTGGAGTATTCCATCTTCATTGCTGTTACTCCACGGTCTACTCTGGCCTACTGTGGTAAAGCCTCTTAGAGTCTAATTTATGGGACAAATTATCTATTTAAAGATTATTCATATTCGATAGGACTATGCTAAAAAAATCTCTCAATAATCAACTACCCAAGAAACGTAAATATGAACGTTCAGTGAATGCAGTTCTCTAGCCTCTAGGTTGTAAATAACCCAAAACAATTTGCTGTGCCGCTAAAATCAATCAATCAGTCAACTAATCCGACTCAGAGTAGTAGTATTTGTAAGAGCCCCGTATGTTATATTTTCTCCTTCGACCCGGCGCAAAATGCCATTCAAGGTGATGCACCGAAAGGAAGTGACACATTCCAATGGCAGTTGGGAGAGGAAAACGCGTGGGCGGAAATTGGCCAATGAAATAGGACGAGCTAAAAAAATTCCCATGGTACACTCATAGACTTATGCACCGGAAGAGAGTGACCTGTGAACTGCATGACAGTTATTTCCGCTTGATGACGATTATACATGCGATTTTAAAGATCGAGAGGGCGATCGAGTGGGCGTTGAACTATTATATAGCTCAGTCAAGACGGAAGTCAAGACAGTTGAGTAGAGTTGTAGCAGAGTTGGAGACGGAGTTATAGACGAGATGTGGTAGGGAAAGCCACATCAGGCCAAAGGGGCCTTGTGGCCCTGATGAGTTGGGGTCCAGAGAAGATGCTGATAAGATGCAGTAAAGAAAGCCAGCTCCCAGCAGAGTGGACCCCAGGGCCTCCGGTTGAACATCAGGAGAACGAGAAAGACACAACGTTGATGGCCATAAGAGAGGAGGTCAAAATATTGAAGTTTCTGTTCGGTCTCCAACTCCCTCTCACACGCAAACTTTGAGTAGCCCTTTTCAAACCTTTCAATAAAGTAAGAGGTACATATATTTTGATAAAGATGTCTTCCTGCGTCTGTTTAATTATTGTGTCGTTATGATACGACACATGAGAATATAACACATATACGAATCGAATAAATCTGTTTGGTGGTTGGTAGCTTGGTTTAAAGACTTGTCAACCTTTGTTACGTTATATAAAGGCTAATGTCAGTTTTGTTTGTCATAGATTATATGGTCTCAACTTGTTCTCATGTAATTATTACTAATAATCCATGTTATAATTATTCTTAATATGTCTAATCTGCACAGTTATATAGTTTCAAGCATTCTAGTTAAATACAAATAGTTTTAAAACAAATCTATTTGACCAAGAGACGGAACACTGGCAGGTAGTATCACTTGAGTGGGGACCATTGACTAGTGGTAACAACGTTGACGCCAAATTCGCCAGAGCTCGAGAGATGTAACCTCACCTAGAGATGCAGTTTGATTTTATTCTCAAGATATTGACTTTTCAAGTGGTTGTCTTACCCATCTGCAGGTGATATAGTCCAAAATCATCAGTAGAAGGAATACTTGATGCCATATAACAATGTAAAAATCATTTGTATTAAGATTTGTTTGTTGCCGCAATAATTGTTTACAAAGGATTATTTATTACTTGTAACCATATAATTGTTTGCGAAAATGCGTTCGGTATTAAATAACCCAACAAGAGTTGACATGTCGTAAAGCCAGTTTTAAATTGGGATTTTTTTTTGGTAAGTTTCCTACGTTTTCAAGGACTCTTTTAAGTATCTTAGCCGATTTCATCGGTGCTGTGGTCTAGATGGTTTCAATTCTCCCTGTGAACTTCAGTTCCCCCAGTTTCTTTGCCATGCATTTCGTGAGCATTCTAAGAGCACCAGCAACAATTAGTATCTCCGTCCCTTCATACTCCATGGCTTTTGCAGCTCTCAAGCAAGATCCAAGTATTTGTCGGTCTTTTCGCTTTCTTCCCTTTTCAATTTCACTCTGCGATCAACTGGAACGCAAAATCGCCTAGATGACAAGTTTTCTTCTTGTTAATTGACACAAAATTTAGTTTTCTACCCTTTGTATCACAAAGTCCCAGATTATTTCATGCGTCGCATTTTCTATAACAGATTCTGGTTTATGTGAATACCATTTGCCAGTATAGTCAGACTTTAGTCTCTTGCAAAATTCCCAGTGGACCACCTTTCCCATCCCAGTCATGCCTACTCTTAACATTTAATTATTCATTTTTGTTATGCTGTCTTATCTCTTTTCTTCTTCTCATCGACATCAACGACTGACCGACACATTTGACATCTTTAGCGTGACATTCCTCTTCTCTTCCTCCATCGACTATAATTTAAATCTCCAATCGCACCTGACGTCATCTTCATTCCAATTAACGAATGGAAAATCCGGAATGATTGGCGGAAACGTACAGCTGTCTGAGATCAAATTCTATCTTGGCTTTCCTTATTTTTAGACGTCACATCTTCATCATTATTTTTATTCATATTTATTTATTTATTTTTGTAAGGAGGTGACTGGAACAGCCATTATTTTCAGATATTCTTTTTATTTTTATTTTCATAATTGACACGGCGTGTTCTTATAATCCTCGTTAAAAAAAAAGAAAAAATTACTAAAAATATGCGCTTTTATCTTTTTCATAAAATGACAATAAACAATTTAGATAAAATATAAAACAAAAGAAAAGGAAAGACCATAGAAAAAAGAAATGAACGTAGAAACAAAAAAAAAAACAGAAAGAAAAATCGGGTTCTTGAATACGTTGACTATATACCCTGAAGAGGTTTAAATCCTCCCCAAAATAATCTTACATCAGAAATTATTATTACAAACAGTTTTTATTCTTTTTACATAAAGTTGTAAAATGGTCATTACTCAAAATAAATGATATAGAAACGGTTTTATTAAAGATGACTAGCCGTACTGACCCGTATTACATATAGGTTATAAGACGGTCATTATTAAAAATAAAAGATATAAAATCAGTTTTATTAAAGTTTACTAGCAGTACTGACCCGTATTACATATTGGCTGTAAGATGGTTATTACTAAAAATAAATGATATAAAATCGGTTTTATTTAAGTTTACTAGAAGTACTGACCCGTATTACATATTCGTTATAAGATGGTTAATACTAAAAATAAATGATATAAAATCGGTTTTATTTAAGTTTACTAGAAGTAATGACCCGTATTACATATTGGTTATAAAATGGTTAATACTAAAAATAAATGATATAAAATCGGTTTTATTTAAGTTTACTAGAAGTACTGACCCATATTACACATAGGATGGTCAGTATTAAAAATAAATGATATAAAATCGGTTTTATTAAAGTTTACTAGCAGTACTGACCCATATTACACATAGGATGGTCAGTATTAAAAATAAATGATATAAAATCGGTTTTATTAAAGTTTACTAGCAGTACTGACCTGTATTACATATTGGTTGTAAGATAAATAAACTAGGGTCGCATTTATTGTTTATTGGCAATGCTTGACTATATTACATACAGATTGTAAAATTATCATTACCAGAAAGAAAAAAGAACATAAAATCGCTTTAATTAAAGATTATTAGCTGTTCTTAACTATATTGCATACGGGGTGTGAATCACTACTTTTCTCAAGCCAATTTGCATAGCTCATGTCAATCATGACCTCAACTGTATTTCCTGGTTTCCTGCTGGGTTGAAACCTGATATGAGCTCAGAGGCCTAGTCCATTAAGTAACAGTAATTATTACCCGGTTGTCGATTTGAAACGACTGGAGAGTTGTGATAAAAGAAAACATAATCTTTTATGATTACACTAAATCAAAGTTCTATTTATTTTTTAGATGAAGATTTGTTAATTATCAATTATATTATCAGTGTAAGATATGAACGCATCTGTTTGAATGTTACGCCCTGTCATCACATCTGATAAATGATGGACCATTCCATTTTGATTGTGAGGAAAGAAAGGAACAGATAACACATTATACATCGGAGAGAAAAAGAAAGTAAATGTAATTATAAAGGAACAAAGGAAGAAAAGGAAAGAAAGAAGAAAGACAAAGGAAAGTTATGGTTAGACGGAAGAAAGAAAGAAACAAGGGAAGTATATAGAAAAGTGGAAAAGAGATAGATAGATTGATGTGCACAGACTTAGATAGATAGATAGATAGATAGATAGATATAAACAATCTAAAAGACAGAGAAAGGGAGAGATGGAGAGAAAGAGAGAGAAAGAAGGAGTGAAATCGAGAAATGACGAAAAGAAAGAAAGCAAATGATTGACAAACAATTTTTAACTAATATTATCAATTTTCTGACGGATCTTTTAGACCCATACACGGGACCCCAACAACTTCTGCCAGTTTCGTTGATTGATTTTAACGGCACGTCAACCTGCCTGGTATTATTTTTATGACAAGAGTTAAGGGAATTGTGCACATTGTACATTTATACAAACATACGTAGTGTAGTTTCTCATATTTTTGCACACGGTTATAAAATATCAAGTATTCCTATCTAATGAATATAATTTGCTAACTTAAGGCAACTGATTTATAGCATATGAACATTATTGTCTTATTTAATGCTAAGGCCATACTCGTGGAAGAACATCCTCGTGCAATTTGAATTAGAGCTGGGGGGATAAGAATGTTCCTACCTTTCCCAAGACTATTAATACGAAAATAAATGTAGTAGCAGGACAAGAGTTTGAACTCGCTTGCTAAGATGTCACATTCCAGCGACTACACCACGATGACTCACGCTACACTGTTCCGTAAAAAGTGCTAATTATAGCTTATTTTAGTAGAAATACTCAGTGAGAATCAAACTGTTCCATATTGACCTTCGACAGGGCTGGTAGTGTGGATTACAGAAACAGGATGTGCAGCTGCGTCTTAAGGTAAACAAGGGACAGCAGAAATGCCACGTGGATTACCTTGGAAGAAAATGTATGGCCGTCAAAAAAATTCACAATGTCGGAGGTTTTCGACCCCAGCGGTCAGCCGAAGTCGGCAGATTGCAAATACAGCAGTCAGTCAGCTGTTTTTGGTGCTAGCTCGCGGGTGGGTTTTTGAGAAACAGACCCCCCGCCACCGTGAAAGAAGCATGAAGATATGTTGTCAATCATTGAAGTTCCTGACCGACTCTCTTGCTCTTTCTCATCCGGCCATTTCGCCACGACTTTCCTAAATAAAAAAGTAAAGTTGGTTACCTTAGTCGAAGGTGACCCAAAGGCTCCCTTTTCAATAGCTTCTACACTTTACCCTTGATCCTTACCTTATAAAGCTGAGTGATAAGCAAGGTGGCATCAAGTAACATTGTTTGACTCTATGGTATGACTCGACCTGATATTGAACTCCGGTCTCCTGGTAATAAATAAAAAGAGAGTTTATATCTTTATAAACAAGTATTATTGGTCATTCATTCGGCTATATAACAAACTTAACTGAAACGTTTTTATACAACTCTCAACTATATGAAGAATGCTTACCGTTTAGTTGCTAGAAATTAATGAGAGAATCGAGTTAACCCACTCATTTGAATGAAAAAATCTTCTGCTCTGTCTTTCTCAAATTCTCAAGTTTCTGCCCCTCGTCTTTAGGTTCAAAATTCTCCAGTTGCTCAAGATACTCCCACAATCCCTTTGAATGATATGAACAACCTATTACTGCCACCTCAACTGGGCCCAAATGCTACTTTTGTGGCCTTCTGTATACATTCTTGTTTGTCCTGCCCAACTCAAGATGTTAGATGTCACAAGTGAGATAAGCAGGGACACTTTTTGAAAGTTTGCCGGTCGGCTACCAACTTCTGTATCACCAAATACAGTATGAGCCACTTTCTCTGATTGTCCCTCAAAGACGATTGTGAGGGTTAAAATAAACAGATTGACTATCCATGCACTTGACGCAAACAGTTCTGAAAATTATATTGATGTCAGTATTGCGAAGGCGAACAAATGGAAAATTTTTCATTGTTCCAAACAAATATCGATGAGAAAATCGAGTTAACCAACTCATTCGAATGAATAAATCTTACTCTTTTGAAATTTAGCATTTGAAAACAGAAATCGTACATACCCTTCTATGACACTAAACTGCACCCGGCCCTAAAGCTTCATATCTGCAATTCTGAGAAGAATGAAGAAACCCTTTCGTCACCATTACTCTCAAGTCCACTGTTCCAGAACGGTAGAATCCTTTAGTTTCAATCTCTGGGTCAAATATATCTGTTTGAAAATTATTCGTATTAGGTAGGAATAACTGAAACGATGCTCAAACTTTTTTCTATTTAGAATAGTTGCTTAGAACTATTTTTGTTAACGAATGTTATTACTCGTTTCTTAAAATCACGTACGTTTTTAATATACTGACAACTGTATAACTGTACAAATTGTTAGTATTAGATTAGAATACTTAAAAGCATTTAATTGTGTACCAATAATTTATCTTTAAAATAGTTAATTGGAACTATAACAGTTTACAAATATTCATTTTTGGTTACCTGAACCGACATAATTGCTTAAAATACATAAAGCAATATAAATGTCAACTAGTTATTAGTATTTGAAAAAAATACTTGATACCATATCATTGTAAGCAGAAAATGTTTATTAAGAATCGTTACTTGATGCTATAATCGCTTACAAATGATTATTATTTGTAACTTAAATGAATTTAGCTACAAGAAATACTTCAGATTAGACAATCTTATTAGCATAAGATAGGAATAGTTGAAACTATATAACTACCAACAAATTATTGATATTAGGTTGGAGCATTCTATAGAAATTGTAACTGGAGGTGCCTGTGGGGTAATGGTTATCATCGTAGGAAATGTACACGGCGACACGAGTTCAAATCCTGGACGAGACTGATTGCATTTCACATAGCACTAATACCCTTGGGAAAGTTATGAATCCAATTATTCTCCCTCCAGCTATGGGTAAATAGTAGGGCAGACTGAGTTCTTCAGCCTTGGTTAGGCAACTAGTCTAGGAGAAGGAAATCCCTGAATTAAAACCTGTTAAACTCCGCTTAAAAATTGACCTTGTATCATATCCTGCCCGAGCGGAGGGGTTGGGTAAATATGATTTAGAAATTGTAACTGAAACACTTTAATATGCAGCCCGGTTGGCTGGAGCTGTAGAATACGCTGACTGACTCTTTGCAGAGGGATGGTAATAATGGCACATTCGATAAAGCTTCAGGTCTGGAGAATTACCATCAGATTGTTTAGTGAAATATCTAGGATACTCGTTGTTGATGGGGGGGATCAACAACCAGGTCCACTCTGACCCAGAATGGTAGCACCTGAAAGGTTCCAAACTATGTGTTAAATAGAACTGTCTGAGCATTTAAACTGTGTGCAAACAAATGACTTATATTAAACTGAATCGTTAGAAATAAAACTGTTTGATAATTTAACAGAGAAATGTGTTGTGTTGAATGGATTTATTTGTGCTTGAGGGTAATAATTGGAAAACTTTTACTAAGTACTTAAATTGAATTATTGGTATTACATAGAAATACTTGAAACCATTTGACTGTGTGCAAACGAATGTCTTGTGTTGAATGAATTTTGTTGGTGCTGGAGGGTAATAATTGAAAACCTTTAACTGAGAGCTTAAATTGAATTATTAGTATTACATAGCAATACTTGAAACCATTTGACTGTGTGCAAATGAATAATGTTGAATAAAATTAGTGTTAAAAAGCAAAACTTCTAACCATTTCATTGTCCTTAAACAAATTAAACTTGAATGGAATTATTAGCGTAAGATAGCAATGAGTGAAACAACTTGATTGTGTTGAAACAGTAGCAATACAAATGCACAAACAAAGTAGTTTTTACTCGTAAAAATGAAATTACATACAAACTATTAACTTACAAATCATATGTATATGTGCTCAAAAAAATGACTGAACTTATATTGTTACTCTTAACTCTATGGAAAAAATAAGGCCGGGCTCGTTTTAAAATGTTATCAAGTAGATGTGTTTACAAATCATAGATATCATATATGTAGAAAACAGGATTTAGTATTAAATAACCTGCAATGATTATT
Source organism: Sepioteuthis lessoniana (assembly GCA_963585895.1). Taxonomy (NCBI): domain Eukaryota; kingdom Metazoa; phylum Mollusca; class Cephalopoda; order Myopsida; family Loliginidae; genus Sepioteuthis; species Sepioteuthis lessoniana. The sequence goes on from OY757942.1 coordinate 30,295,841, forward strand.
TTACCATAAAACCCAACCAACCAAACCAAATTTTAATTGGGTATTAAAAATAATTATGTTATAATCGTTTAACTCATAATCGTTTACAAATAGTTCTCATTGATTCATTAAAACATAATCACTTGAAAAAAATTAACTTCGGAATTAAATAAGACCCTCACCCCAACGAGGTTCCAGTCCAGAAGATCTGGGGAATGTGGAGTACCCCTCCTTGCCATTGCAGTAGAATACATCGAATCCTTCCTTGTAGAGTAATAAGATACGCTCGCCAACAACGTGTGTCCTGTATATGTCATTAAATAATCTGATGATGATGCTTCAGTCCTGGAGTTTTGTGAAATATGGAGAACCTTTTCATTGCCATCGCTCCCAGGTCCACTCTGACCCGGACTGGTATCATCTGATATGGTCCTATCTATGAGTAAAATAGAACTGCTTGACATCTATACTGAGAACTAACAATTGAGTAATGTTGAGTTGAATTGTTAGAAACAAAGCACTTTGCCCATTAACTGTGTGTAAAAATGACTCTCTATTTGAATTTTCAGTGATATGTAGCAATACTTGGAACTATTTAACTGAGAAAAAATTTAAAATTCTGAATAAATTTATTTGTGTTGAATAGCAATAGTTGAAACTCTTTAACTGCATGCCTAAATCAAAATATTAGTTTAATATAACTGTAATTGAAACCATTTAACTGTGTGCAAAAAATGAGCTTAGGATCAAGTTAAAATATTGTCAGTAAAATGCGTTTAGAAATCATTTATTTTTAATATATATGTATAAAGAGGAATTGGAATTAAATAAACTACAAGGGTTGATATGCCATAAATCCAAACCAAAACAAATTATATATATATATATATATTCGCCAGTGGTCCGGGAGACCTGCGTTCAATCCAAGGTCGTGTCATACCAAAGACTTTGAAATAGTACTTCATACCTCCTTGCTTAACACTCAGGAATATAAGGTACGTATCAAGGGTAAAGTGGAGAAATCCAGGGAAAGGAGTAGCGTCTTCCCCTAAACCTCAGTGTTGTAGCAATTGAAACGGGAGCCTTCTGGTCACCCTCGATTACGGTCGCCAACTTTACTTAATGTATATATATATATATATACATATATATATATGTGTGTGTGTGTGTGTGTGTGTGTGTATAAAGAGGATTTGGAATTAAATAACCTACAATGCTTGATATGGCATAAAACAAAACAAAACCAAATCATACACATATACACACACACACACACACACACACATATATATATATATATATATATATATATATATATATATATCGTCCAATAATAGATTTCAAGTGGTGACCTGCCTTCATTGCCTTTCAGTGACGACCTGCCTTCATTGCCGATTTCGGGTCATTAAATATCATATCGGCTCCGGTAGTTACACCAACTTGGGTCCGGATGTACCAAGCTGAATCCTTAATCTGTGCTACATGAGGATTCTTTTTTTAAAAAGAGGATTTTATAAAGAGGATATGGAATTAAATAACCTCAAGGGTTGATATGTCATGAAAACCAACCAAACAAACCAAACTTTAAGTGTGCATTAAAAATAATTACTTGCATTGTAATCGTTTACAAATAGATTTCAATTATTCCTTTAAACTTTTTAGTTATATATCCGATTTACCAACCCCTCCGGGTTGGATGTGACACAAGGTCAATTTTTTTTAAGCGAAGTTTAACAGGTTTGAATTCAGAGTTTTCCTTCTCCTAGACTAGTTGCCTCACCAAGGCTGAAGAACCTAGCCTTCCCTACTATTTACCCATAGCTGGAGGGAGAATAATTGGATTCATACCTTTCCCAAGGGTATTAGTGCTCTGTGAAATGCAATTAGTCTCGTCCAGGATTTGAACTCGTGTCGCTGTGTTCATTTCCTACGACGGTAACCATTACACCACGGGGTCCTCCTTAAAAACTTTTTAATTGTTTGGAAAAAATGACTATCTTCAGAATTAAATAACCTAGAAATGGTTTGATATGGCGTAAAACCTACCAGGTCAACTATCACATCCTGGTATAAAACAGAGGTTAACAATATTCCTTGATGTACTGGATGACTGGTGTAGAATATACACCCAAATAACCCAATGTCTAGCCAGAGAATTATCGTCGGCATCCTTTGCATAGCAGTACAATTGAAGACAACACAGTACTTTAGATTATGTCTAATGCAATGGTAATTTCATTGAAGACACGAAAATGCTACTTGAAAATAATAACACTTTTAAAATGCTTTGTGCCATAGATACCTGGACGGGAGGCGGAAAAGTAAGGACACATTTGTTCTTTGAGTGCAGGAAAGTCGATGTTAAGTTCCGTTTATTTTGCAGCGTTCTTAGAAAGAGTCAAAGAGCGGGAAAACTGGAAGCGAAATTCTTTTCTCAAACACGTAATTGTTCCCATTCTTGTGTAGGAGACAGGCGATAGCCGTTTACGACGCCAGAGACGCCGATGTTAAATTGGAACAATATTTCTGCTCATTTCCCACTGGATATGCCTTTGT
>OY757942.1:30300875-30423375 GCA_963585895.1 Sepioteuthis lessoniana
TGACTTCCATAGTTGTTGTCTATCGCACCACGTTTTTGACCAAGTAAACCTCTGGCCGGCTTGGGTAGGATTTGAAACCGCTATCTTCTGACAATGCTCACCTGGGACCGTAGAGACTCAACGCCTCTATCCGCTGCGCCACGAAGGATTGATTTTTTGGTCTTATAAATCCTTATCTGTTCTTCCAGAGTCGGGTCCGTACCGAATTTTTGTACTTGTCTTTAATTGGAATCATTTTGAAACAACACAAAAACTACCAAGATGAGGAAAAAAAGGTCCGCAATAAATAGAAATTAATTCTCTGATTAAGAAACCTCATCTCAAAATGATTCCAATTAAAGACAAGAACTTAACGCTTGTTTATATATTTGCGCTCTCGGCTACCGAAGTACTCAATTTGTTAGAAGAGCTTCGACCAACGCAAGTGGCAACCATTAATTTCTTCGCTAGAGTTCTCAACTCACGGTGGAGAGCGTATATGTTGTCATTTACTTACAGACTGTTTCGTTGTATCACAACTTATATATATATATATATATATATCTATATGTAGAAAAAGGTAAAAACGGAATGTTTGAAAGTTTGTTTATTTACCAACGTTTTTCGATTGCAAGGTTTTGTCTGAATACAAAAATATTTCATCAAAATGATTTTTGTATGAGAAATAATTATAACAGATCTTTTTTTATTCAGTTCGAAGTCTTCATCAGGGTCATTAGATGTTGTTATGTGAAAAACGGAATTATATAGGCTGATATATTTAAATCACGTTATGTCATGGGATGGAATTTTTTTGAAAAGTAAATGGCGTTTTGTGGTTTGAGAAACGGATTTGTGACCTTTTATAACTTTAAATTTTTAGAGGAAGGGGGATAATGTTTAGAGTGGATTTTGAAATCTTTTAGTTTTATTTTTTCTAGAGACAGTGATATTTTGAAAAAAACCTTGTCTTGTGGTATTGTGTTGGGGGCATGCTACGGATTATGAAATAAGGTTAATTACAAGTAATTGTATCATAATTTACATTGTTTTTATTGCTCACACAATGTCTTGCCTTATATCAAACTTGCCTACATCTCTCGTAAATGATGATACATCCTTGCCAATGTTGCTATTCAAGTCAATAGAAAGAATTCAAAATGATTTTCAAGGATGGAAAATTCATTTCGCTTGGAAGATACATATAACTCAATCTTCTTTCTAGTTTTCCAGTTTTCTTGGCCTCTTGCCATACTAAGCAATGCTTACTATTATAGGAAATATCTTAAAATTTCCTTTTTACCAAGTTTATTCAATAATTACTTTTTAAACTTTCTCTCGTTATTTTTTCACGTTTATGTTTTTCTTTTTCTTAATCTTAGCTAGCTTTAAGGACATGCGCAGCGTTCGAGGCGTTGTCTAACCCAATGAATTGGATTTAATGTTAAATTGCGAATGAAATAGTTTTTTTTTAAACTTTTATTTCGAGAGAGAAACGTCAAAGTTAAGGTTTACGAGATTAGACTGAAATATTTTGTATTGGTAATCAAAGAATGTATATATGTATATATATGGATGTAAAGGTGCATGAATATATATATATATATATATTTATATAGATGTGTACGAATTTACATATATTTTGTATTGTGTAATCTAAGTGTGTTTTTATGAGGATACAGCCTTACGGAAGTATGTAAGTATGGAGGTAAGTATATATGTATGTATGTACTTATATGCGTATCTAAATACACACACACAAACACACACACACACACACACACACACACATATATATATATAAGGTTGGAGAAGCAAAATATGGAATAATTTTTTTTTCAATCAAATTTGTTTAATTTTAAAAAAAAACAACCCGATAAATGTAAATTTTCATGATTAGCTCATTTCAAGCACATTTTATTAACATTCAGCCGAATATGAATGAACAAAAAGTAACGATAAAGAATCAATGATTTGCTTGACGCCGAAAACAAGCCAAAGTTTCTTTGTCTATCGTATATAACATAAAGAATTTTTTTTTTACAGAAAAATTTTTTTTTACAGAAAATTTTTTTTTTTCAGTTAAAGAGGGAGTGGAGGATAAAACCAAAACAAAAAAGAAGGCTTTTTAACTGTTCTCGCTACAGCGATTAAGAAGGAACCAACAACATCAATAAGAAAGCACGCTAATGAATTAAAAGTCCATGAATAAACTATGACGACAGCAATTAAAGAAGATTTAAGCCCAGACATTAACCCTTTTCAATACTCTATATGGGTGTTTTAGAAAACAAAACAAACGCAACTTCCTATCAAAATATTTGTTCACTTGAGTCTGATATTGAGGATGAATGGATTAGAATGTCGGAAGAATTTATTTTGAAGACATGCAAATCGTTTCGAAGGCGTGTTGATACGATAACTGAAAAAAATGGCGGTCATATTGAGTAAATTTACAGTTGTGTGTCTATCTTCTTAGTTTGCTATTTATTTTTTAAGATTAAAATTAATCTTCCTTTATACAGTCATTTATTATTATACTAAAATATTCCTAATTTTTCTTCTGAACACTATATATATATATATATATATATATATATAAGTGTGTGCGTATGTATATGACTTTCTCATATTGTTTTTCTATCTTTATATATATTGTGTACTAAGGCAGCAAATACTTATCAAAGCATGTTTGGTTGAATACTGCGGAATTTCCTTTTTGAGATCTTTAAATGAAGACATTCAAGTATTCTTATTTTTCTTAAGTCTGGGTGTAGGTGGTGAAGAAAGTGTCCCATACAAGCCCAAGCGATTTCGACCATATGTTTGTATATATATATATATATATATGTATGTATGTATTTTAAAAGAAGTAGATCCACGAAGAGATTTTTTTTTTTAGAAATTATATATTTATTTTGTTCTTACATACGTGTATGTTTTCGTCGGAGAACATGTATGGCACAAGGCCATGTTGTGGATTATTCAATGAGACTTGAACTCATTTATGTTTGTAGTTTGAATGGTTTTCGTTTGGTTAAGTTTTATGAAGGTCGGTCCTTTCTTTTACTTAGACTGTATTTCTCTTAGCCTTCTTTACGTCTCATTTATTTTTGATATTTGATACGTTGTGTGTGTGTGTGTGTGTGTGTTGGAGTGGCTTTGGATTTCACTTATAGTCATATTTTCTCTGTGTATGTATGATTGTGTGTCTTGGGATCGTTTTATATATATATATGTATATATATATGTGTGTGTGTGTGTTTGTTTCCATCTGTGTGTATATGATTCATGTTTCATTCAACTTTGGTTGAAATTTATCTAAAAAATTATTTTCCTTTACTTGAAGTAGCGTGTAGTCGTTCATTTAATATATTGGCATTATTTTAAATTTACCTCGACTACATTGGTATATGTGTTTCCATACATTTAATTTTCTATTTTGTTCTATTTTGATATTACTCCAGCGAAGTCATGTCCTTGTATTAAGGACCTATGTTGACGCTATGTGTATTTCTTTGCATTTCAATTATGTAGACCACGTTTTTTTGGGTTTTTTTAGTTGCAGCTTAGGTCTATTCATTTTGAGTTTAGTTTACGGGTTTTTAAAGGTATAGGATTTTTCTTCTAAAATTATATCACATATTTGCATCGTTTATCATTACATTTTGTAACCCCTTGTATTGTGTTTTCTCCGACTGTAGAAGAGGTGAGTATTCTTTTAAGATTTTTGGGTTGTCTTTGACTTTTAGTGATTAAAAGCCAGAGACAACCTGATGAAGAAATATTTGCACGCACCTCTCGTAGTGTAATTGTTAGCAAACTAGGCATGGAGTTAATCAAATAGATAGATAGATAGATAGAAAGATCAAAATCCATAAACAGTGGGATACATACACATACACATTTTTGTTTATATTCCATCTCTTTTCGTTACTTGTTTCTTTGTGAAAATTGTTTTGAAGCTTTGTTTTTTTACCTAATTTTCTTTCTTTCTTTCTTTCTTTCTTTCTTTTTTACACTTACATTCTCCCATTTTATTGGAAATTTCTGTACCGCTGTGAAAATGATAAAATAAACTTCTGATACTCCCCCACTCTGTGAGGTCGTTACTCTACAACCTATTTCAATTAACTAAAGTGTTCTCTGGTCATCAAATGTCTCCTAATTTTTCCTGTCACTTTTAAATTGCACCCGGCCGAATTCACTCCCTCTAACTCATGTGAACCTCTCTTTGTTTGCTTTTAATCACCGTATCATCATCATCATCATCATCATCATCTCTCTCTCTCTCTCTCTCTCTCTCTCTCTCTCTCTCTCTCTCTCTCCCCATATATATATATAGATATATATATATATAAATATACGTGGTGCATTCAATAAGTTTCCAGACTTTTTTGTACAGGCATTTAAAATTGTCGTAGAATCTAGAAAAATCAGGATGTTATTGCTATACATCTTATGAGATGACTGACCAATTTCTATGATTTTAGGTTCAAATGAACACCTACAGCAGCAATTGTAATACACTCTACTAAAGCCTGATTGTCACAGCTGGTGAATTTCAAAAATGGAATCTGAACGTGACGACACTTTAGAAGAACGATATGCAATAAAATTCTGTTTTAAACTTTGAAAAAAATGCCACAGAAACGTCTGGAATGCTTCAAACTGCTTTTGGAGCATCTTGCATGAATCGAGCATCAGTTTTTGAGTGGCATAAGAGATTCAAGGAAGGCACGGAGTCTGTGAGGGATGATGAGAAGTGTGGGAGGTGTAAGAAAGTCAGTACACCAGAGTTGATTGGCCAAAGGTTTAGAGTTAGGGTTACTATGTTGTGGTTTTAAGGGAGTTCAGGAAGAGATTCCGTCGGAAGAGGCTAGCACTCTTCAAATCGGGTCAGTGGCATTTCCACCTGGACAATGCACCAGTCCACAACTTCATCCTTGTCACAGACTATTTGAGCAAGATGGGCATCAAGACAATTCCTCACCCTTCCCAGAGTTTCATAAAAGTGCCCATACGAAAAAGTCTGGAAACTTAATGATCCTCTTATGTCCTAGTGTCTCTTTCATTTCTGTATCTGACGCTTCTTTTATTCCTTTAAAGTTTTAAAAGTTGTTTGAATGATTGACACACAAGCCATTAACTGTTAGTATTCTGTAAATTTGGTTTCATACCAAATATCGCTGATTGATTAATTTTAACGACATATCAACTCGTCCTGGGTTATTTTATGACTACAGGTTAGGAAAATTCGTACATTGAACATTCATATTTAAATTCCATGTGTTGTTTTTTAGTTATTTGCTTTTTTTTTTCGGTTATTTGTTGTTGTTTTTTGGTTGCTTTATTTTTTTTTCTTCGTTTTTTTTTTTTAAATTTTTTGTTTGTTTTTACACATAGTCTTATGGTATAAAGTATTCCTAATCAAATAATTTTTTTTTGTTTTTGCACACGGTCTTATGGTATAAAGTATTCCTAATCAAATAATTTGGTAACAGATAATGCATTGCCATAATCCAGTAAAGTTTCTTATTCTTTCCTCGTCTTTTTCTTTCTCAAGCCTTTATAAAGGCAGGTAAATGCCTAACTCTTCCAATCAGCGAAGGGAAACTTTAAATTCAGAAATACCTTTACTTGAGTATATATATATATATATATATATTACAACTGTGTATCGTTGTAGCAATCTCATTTGATGGGTTTGTGGCAGACCAAATGCGGGTTAATTTGGAGTGTGCTCAATATCTGTGATAGAGCTATTATTTAATAATAGATATATAATAAATATATATATATATATTATTTTTTGATTTATATTTAATAGCATGGTTGCTTATCTTCGACCATTGGTTTCATGCCGTTTTTATGCGACAAACAATCATCAAGCAGAGAAAGAAATGTCCTTCTCTGCCTGATGATTGTCGTATAAAGACAGCATGAAACCAGTGGTCGAAGATAAGCAACCATGCTATTAAATATAAATTTTAAAAAAATACCATATATATATATATTATCTTCCACAGTCAGACCATTTCGTTTTGTCACAGCACGTCAGTGTAGCCAGAAACAAACTGGAATCGAAATCTAGCAGACTTTACGTCAGTCGGATACCTTACCACAGAGCTACCGTCATTCTCAAAGTAAGCAAAGGAATTTTTGCATATATATCTACATATGCACTATCGGCTACTGGAGTGTTCAATTTAGGAGAAAAGCTTTGCATATACGTGTATGTGGCAGCTGGCAATTCCTCACAGGGGGTAGCATATATATTATCATCAACAGACAGACTGTTTCGTTGTGTCACAATTCTTCAGTGTGGCTGAACACACCAAATGTGTGAAGCTGGGATTGAAAAGTCGTGGTGAGAGGATGGAGTTCCGTGACTCTCTCTCTCTCTCTATATATATATATATATTCCTCTCTCACTAACTGTCCATATCTTCTATCGTTCCTAACAGGTCGTCTAGACTGCATACTATGTCTACTCAGTGCTGATGTTCATACAATCTTTGCTGTTTGCCAAACACTGGTACGTCCATGTGTCTTAGTCCATGAGAGAATATCGCTTGTGCGTTTATTCTTTTTTCTCCTGCATTGCTCAGTATTTCTGGCTCGTCGTAGTTGGATTTTTTGTAATACGGGAGGTAAGTGGATGTACAGGAGGTGTTTTGGTGGGTACTGCTTCCAAGATTAGTTCAAAACAACAGTAAGCATTCGTCTGTAGTTGGCATCTGATATTTTTGGCATGCTTTTCGATAGAATCCAGTTAGTGCACCCATACAGTAATACCAACCCAGCGACAGCATGGAAGAAATCCCCTTTCATTTTTCAGAGATGTAATTATATATATCTATAAATATATATACATATATATAATCACTCTATCTCTCTCACTCTCTCTCTCTCTCTCTCTCACACACACACACACACACACACACACACACACACATATATATATATATATATATATATATATATATATATAAGATTGCAATATAGTAATGGTTTGGCAAACGGTCTAACAGAAGGAAAAATTTAAATTCAAATCTGTTAAACTCTGCTTATATATATATATATATATATATATATATATATATATATATATATATATATATATGTATAATGTGTGTGTATGTGAGTGCGTGTGAGAGAGAGAGAGAGAGAGAGAGAGAGAGAGAGAGAGAGAAAGCAGGAGTGTGTATGTGTGTTAGTGAGAGAAAAACAAGAGAGAAGAAAGGTAGATACAGAAGATCAAGAGGAAAAATAAACAAAACAGATTGAAATCGTTAGATAAAAATCATAGAGACAAGAGAGAGAGAGAGAGAGAGAGAGAGAGAGAGGGAGAGAGAGAGAGAGTCATATAGACAGACAGAGGCAGCGAAAGGGGGACAGAGGAATAAAGGGTGGTGATAAACAGAGAACTGCTGAAAGAAAATGTACGAAAGACAGAAAGATAAAGAAATGGAAATGGGGAAATGAAAAATTAGACAGAGAAAGAAAGAGAGAGAGAGACAGATAGACAGACAGCGAGAGAGACAGAGAGATAGAAAGATTACAAAGAGGAAGAAAGAAATTGAGCGAGAAAGAGAGAGAGAGAGAGAGTGAGAAAGAAAGAGAGAGAGAGATAAAGAGAGAAATAATACAGAGAAAAATTGAGATAAAATAACATCCTGAGAGGAAAAGGATAGTAAGAAAATGGACGAAAGAAAGAAAGAAAGAAAGAAAGAAAGAAAGAAAGTGATAAAAGAAGAACTTTGAATGTAAAATATGGTATATGAACATAAAAATACAGTGAGTTTCAGAATAATTAATATCATTACGTAATCTAATAATTTGACGAGTTATTGTTCAAAACTTTTAAAATTTCAACAGAATATTTAATAACAGGTCAAAATTCTGTTTAATGTTTGTTTTTTGTTTTCAGGTTTAGAAAAGCCATTCCCTATGAATTAAAAAGTATTTAAATATCAAGCATAGAATTTTGAGTTGATTCTACACATGCTGTTAAAATTTGAAATCTTTTGAACGGGGATTTATCAAGTTATTAGATTAGGACATTTTCAGAAACACCCTACACATAAGAAGCACTCAGTAATTTTTTTAGACATCCTGTACAAAGAAAATTAAGAATAAGAAAAAAGAGAGCAAAAATAGCGAATTAAAGAGGAATCAAACAAGGGAAAAAAAGAGAAATATTCAGAGGAAAGGAATAGAAAAAAGTAGACAGAGACAAAAAAAAAAAAAAGAAGAAGAAGAAGAAGAAGAAGAAGAAGAAGAAGAAGAAGAAGAAGAAGAAGAAGAAGAAGAAGAAGAAGAAGAAAGAAAGAAAGAAATAACTATAAAAATAGAATTGATGGATTAAAATTCCCACAGAAAGACTGACGGAAAGAAGACGATAATGAATAAAAAATAATCTTATTAGATGGAAGGTGTAGCTTGCCAAGTACAGATACTGTGACAAGCACTTTGATGGCTAGTTAGCTAGCTAGCCAGGTTGATAAGATAGATAGACGGAAGCAAGGGGAAAAAAGCGATAAAGTCAAGAATATTTCTCCTAAATGGAAGATATAGCACGTTAGATATAACTGAAGTGACAAGCACTTTGCTAGATAGAGAGATAGATAGATAGATAGATAGATAGATAGCCGAACAGACAGTCTCGAAAAGATAAAATCACACTTAGAGTCTGATCAGGGATTTACTATCGAACAAGAAATTCGATTTCTCAATCAATAAGTGGTATTAAAAAACCCCAGTCGATAGACACTTTGAAGATGAATCTTTTTTTTTCCCGTATGACCCGCAATGGAAACGAAGAAAGGTTTTCATCTCAAACTGCTGAATAGGGATTTGCTTTTGTATGTATATATATATATATATATATATTTTTTTTTTCCTTTTGCTGCATTAGCTGATTTCCCATGCTTCGCTTCGTCTAACTTTAAGATCGATTTTAAATCAATTAATGAGAAAAGCTCTACTTGCAAGGAGATTCAAGTAACGCCATGAAAACTATGCATATCATATACAGAAAAAAGATCCGTGATTACCTACCTAGGTTAGTATTGTTCAAGGCCACGTTAATGAGTCTTCAAATACTGTTAGAATTTGTCATGAAATTATTCTTAATAAAACAAAAGAAAGAAAAAAATGAGAGAAATAGAAAGATGATGAGATGAAAAGAGGGATAGTGAGATAAAGAGAGTGAAAGAGGGTAAGAAAGAAAGAGAGAAGAAACTCAGTGAAAATAAGCAGAGTGGAAAAGGAGATGCTAAGAAAAAAGATGAGGATAATGTTAGAGATAAAAAAAAAATTATGACGTCAAAAGAGTAAAAGAGAGAGAGAGAGAGAAAGAGAGAGAGAGAGAGAGAGAGAGAGAGAGAATGAAAGCAGTATAAAAATATAAAAAAATGACTTTATATGTATAGACATCTCATAACGTGTTAAATGAATAATTAAAAGATTGATTTTAAGGGCATTTCAACCCTTCCTTGGTTATTTTATGCCAAGAGGATGGGGAATAAGTGATGTTTCGAGTATTACTATCTAATACGTATAATGTGCACCCATTTGTATAATTTCAAGTATTCCTATCAAATCAAAATTATTTATACACGATTATATAGTCCTTAACAACGAATCATAATCCTTTGCTTCAATTAATTCTTCCTAATCACGAATAATTTACAGTTTTATGCTATCTAGTGTTCCTGTTGAGTACAAATCATATTTAAAAAGATATACATGACCCCTAGATAGGATCCCCAAAACTTCTGGCCAGAGTGGACCTGGGTATAACGGAATAAGGGGTACTCTATTCTCTACCATCAAACCGGTTCACTGGGCTATTCGGTAGAGTTTTCGCCAATAGTCCAGGAGACCTTGGTTCAACTCCAGATCGCGTCATACCAAAGACTTTAAAAATGGTATTTGATACCTCCTTGCTTAACACTCAGCAATATAAGGTACGTATCAAGGGTAAAGTGGAGCAATCCAGTGAAAGGAATAGCGCCCTCCTCTACTCCTCAGTGTAGTAGCCATTGAAAAGGGAGCCTTCTGGTCGCCCTTAACTACGGTCACCAATTTTACTTTTTTTATTCTCTACTAGATCTACAAAAATTGAACCTCACCATCAGGTACAATTTAGTGTCACACAAATCGTCACTAGGTTAAGGGTTATCGTCTTAACAAGTTGATTGGTGATTGCAGTTTAAATTCTCGGTGTAGTAATTTGCATATCAGAATGTTGCAAATCTACCTGGAAAAAATGGACATATTCAAAGGTTGGGTTTGGTTTCTTTGTAGGTTATTTAATGCCAAAGCCATTCTCCGAGAAGAACAGTAGTGGTACTATTTAACCCATAGTTGGGAGGATAAGGGGGTTCATACCTTTCCCAAGGGTATTCGTTCGAAAGTGAACTTAATAGCGCAACTGGAGTACGAACTCGCGTACTACGATTCCGCAGTCCATCGCTTTGACCATTACACCACGAGGACACCCCTACATATTCAAAGCGCCACCTATAGATCAATTTACTTTTAAAGTGACTATCTTACAAGTATGGATTTACCAACCTCTCTACATGCACAGAATGTGACAACAGGTCAATTTTTTTAACCTGAGTTTTTCGGGTTTGAATTCAGAGTTTTCCTTCTCTCTTACCAGTTGCCATATGGTTAGCAAGCTCGACTAGCAAATATACACGAGTGAGTTCGAGTCTCATTGGGTGCCCCTTTCATATGGCCTTGTGCCACATCTAAGCAAAAAGCTTAGTAAATTTCCATATGAAGACTAAAGAAACTAGTCTGCTCTAATAGCTGGAGAAACAATAATAGGATCCTTAACTTTCTTAAGGGTATTAGCCCTGTGTTAAATACGAATAGCCTTTTCCTGAATGTGAACTCGGATCACTGTATCCATTCTCAATGACGATAACTATTACTCCCCGAACAACTCCATCTTACATTAGTGGTATTAGTGAGAAGATAGAGGTTTATATACCGTTCCCAAAGGGTATTAATCCAAAATCGAACACTATAGTTTGCCTGGAGTCTGAACTTTCTTACTAGTATATAGTATTCAAGAATATTGTATACAAGTTCGATAAGAAAACAACACTCTTCACTAAACCTCAATTAAGTGAAAGTTGGAGAGAGACAGCAATTGGTACATATAAACTGGAAGAAGCAAAATATGAGAAGAAGTTTATTAAGTCGTAATTAGAGCTTCTCAAACGTTTTACTTGTAACTAAATTTAATTGGGACCAGTCGGCTGGGGATATTAAATATACAGACTGCATCTCTGCAGAAAGTTAAAACTCCCCCAGAGAGTATCCTGGATATGGTACTAAACAATCTGATGGTTATGTGGCTTCAGTAATCCTGGAGATTTGGGGAATGCGGAATACCCCTTCATTGCCATTGCTCCCAATTCCACTCTGTCCCGGAGTGTGAACACTTGCTAGGGTCCTATCTATAGGTCAAATAGAACAAATCTGTACTGATGCTAAACTGAATTGTTTGAAATAGAACTGTTTGGCATTTAAACTGTCTACTTATGTTAAACTGAATTGTTTGAAATAGAACTGTTTATATGTATAAAAATGGATTTGGCATTAAATAACCTACAATTGTTGATGTGTAACGAAACAAAAACAAACTATATCAAATTTCATTCATCCACCTATCAAATTAACTGAATATTACTGACATTTTTTCTTAGTCTCGTTGGATATCTGGGGTTAATTTTTAAAACGATTTCTGTTTCGAGATTTTAATTTTTACAAAATACAGATAAGATATTATAAACGAAATATTGAATCTTATAATAACACCCCACCAACAAATATGCTATGCTAAATGAAGATATCTTGATAAGAAAGGAATATTTCGTTAATCATCATGCCGTGTCGCTAGAACGGATATCCCTGACCTTCTCTCGCCACTTCTCCCTATCGTTCATCGTCTCTGGCAGGTCTTCAAGGTTACATTCCGTACCCTCACATAGCTGCTGAATGTATGTTCGAGCAGGTCGTCCTGCTTTTGCTCGGGCATATGTGGGAGTCCATAGGAGTACATCACTTATGAGCTCGTCCCTGCTTCTCCAGCAGTGTCCTGCATGTCTGGGTCGTCTAACTTGAATAGTTTTCGTGATGGGAGGCAGATGGCCGTATAGTTGGTACCTTGTGGGGTGTTGCCGCCAGGACTTGTTCAATATTGCTCACAGCATTCTGGTGTAATTGCCGTGTAGCTTCTTCTCCAGCTGTTTAGTTAGCGTCCAAGTAGTGCATCCATACAGCAGTATTGATACGACCGCTGCCTGAAAGAAACTACGGTTCGTTTTATCGGTCAAGTTTTATTTCCATATGATCGGTAGCCTATCGATAGCTGTCCATGCCTTCGTTAGCCGCGTATCGATGACTTTTTCGGTTGACCTAGGTAGGTTAATTTGTCTACTAGTTTCAGAGGGGTTCCTTCTAGTGTGGAGATGTCGCCTGTTTGATAATAGCACATATTCGGTTTTGTAAAAATCTGTTCGAAGGATAAGCATTAATAAATTAAGGCATTGTAATTACATTTTGATTTTTCATTACTTTTTTCTTTTTGTAAATCAAAGTTTATTCCTATAAAATTATCTTGTTTTTCAAAAGACATTTTATAGCCTTTTATAAAAAGGTGTTTTTTAGAATTCAGTATTTTTATCGAATAATTTGTTTAAAATGTAATCGTTTCTTTCGTAAAAATAAGATTTTTCAGCAGAACAAATATGAAAAGAAAGAAAGAAAGAAAGAAAGAAAGAGAAAAATGATAAGTCACCTATCACTTGCTTCAATTGACTGGAAAGTTGTAAGAAAAAAAACATGATTGAAAAAGGAATTACGGAGAAGACTGACAGACAGACATAGATAGATAGATAGATAGGTTAATTTCCTGGCTGGTGGATGGTCTTTTAAATGGGAATATTGATACAGCTAAGCTAGTTTAGGGTCCGAGTTGTTTCAGTCAAAGCAGATAATCCATTCATTTCAATGACCCATGTTTTAAACGGATCTTGTGTAAACGGCACACTACTAGTGGCTATTGCATCAACTCCAGCATTCTGCTAGGTTTACGATATCTAGCAACTTGTCTATACGATCCAGCGACTGTTCACCTATAATAAAGGGATTTATGAATGCAAACTAGTAAATTCAACCCCTGTGGATCCCTATGCTTTTATTTGTCCAAGGGGCACATATAAATCTGTTTGAGAAACTCTGATTTAGGAGAAAGAAACAAACTTTGAACTTAAAACCTGAATAAGGCAAACTATCACACTAGTTTTTTTTCACAAGAACTCCTTATGTAAACGGACCTCCAGAGATGGGACACATGATTTAATTTGTTGTCCAGCTATACGCATGGTGTTTTAAGAGCAGACCCACATGTGTATTGGTGGTCGGGCCAAAAGCTCGTTTTGACGGTATTCTCCTTTCCGAGATCATTCAACATTCAGGAAATGAAACTGAACCAAATGATTTTACCTGTTCTTGTTGGAATAACATCGGAAAAGGAAATTCAATGCATTATATAAGTTACCTGTACTTTCACCCAAGATATCTATCTATCTATCTCAATTTGTTCACATCTACCTATCTATCCATCTATCCCAATCTGTTCATATCTATCTATCTATCTATCTATTATTTCTCCGTCAGTCTTCCCTATATTTCTTCTTTCAATCTGATGTTTTCCTTACTTCCTTCCTGTCTATGGAAGCAGACGATTGGCGACTGATGTAAAAAAATTATCACTTCTTTCTTTCTTTCTTTCTTTCTATCTTTCATACCTTATTTGTTAGTTTCTTTCTTTTTTTACTTTTCTTTTCTAACACTGCTTATTTGTGTCTTTCGTATCATATTTGTTTTTCTGTTTGAAGTGCTGTGTTCGTTTTTCCTTTCACTTTTATCTTAATAAAAATGGAAATGTCCATTATATATTTGAGGTGATGATATGTTGAAACATTTTTTCTCTTTTATTCTATTAATATTATTGATTGCAAGGTCGTCAAAAGGAAGAAAATATCTCGTTATGATTTTGGGATTTGTGCAACGTTAAGTCATATCCCTCATGATCTATTTATCTATCTATCTATCCATCTTAATGTGTTCCCATCTACCTCTCTATCTATCCATCTATCCCAATCTGTTCAGATCAATCTATCTATCCCAATCTGTATCTATCTATCTATCTATCTATCTATCTATCATGATCTAGAGTTTTCTTCATATCCATCACGATCTGTACCCCAGTCGAGCCTTCACAAAATCCATCTATCAACTTCCGAGAATTTTTGTTGATACATAACATTCATCAATATCATTACAAGACGAAATTTTCTTACTAGAGAGGGAGACAGACTGACAGAGAAGAGAAAGGAAGAGATATGCAATTAACCCTATTTTAATTGAAAGGAAGAAGAAGCTAAAAGAAAGAAAGAAAGAATTTGATTGGTATTAAAGAACAGAGAGAGGAGTATTAGACAAAGTGAGAGGGAGAGAAAGAAGGACAGTTAGTAACACTTAAACAGAAGAGACTAATAAGAGATGAGAAGAGAGAAGGGGAAATGAGGGAGGAAGATGCTGATAGAATATGGAGTTCTCAAAATAACAGAAACTTGGGACCATTTTCTCTATTTAAGCGCCAGAAAATACCAACCTCTGCCAAAAGCAAAGTAAATAAATAAATAAGTAAATAAAAACTAGAAAAAGAAGCAGAAAGGAAAAACTGTTTTTTTCGTTTTTGAAATTTTCGGTTTCTGTTCTTTGCACCATTTATTAACGGAACTTCTTTTTTTTTATTTCTTTTTTGTTTCTTAATTCCAATTGTGAAGCATGATCAAAAGAAGGTAGAACCATTGAAAAGAAGATATATCCGGTCGAATAATTATTTTAAGTAGATGAAAAAGTCGGAGATCGGAAGAAAAAAACGATAAATTCTTATGGTTATTCTCCAATATACCCCAATTAGTGACCTCATCTTGTGTGCTGTTATAATCAAAACATTTCAACCGTTGTGGCCTCAGGCCTTCTTCGGGTGTTTGTCGTTGTCGGCAGCCATCTTAGGATTTCAAACCGAACCCTTTATTCAATACTCATTCACAGATAATATATTGTATCAGTTACTTCTCTGCAGTCCGATTTTATGATACATAATGTTCAATTTACAGTGTAAAGTTAATGTAAACTTGCCCCCTGATTTTATCGGTGTCCAAGCATTCTTAGTAATTGTATTGTAAACGGAATCATTACTTATGACCATCTAGCTCAGTTCTAATATATTACTGTATGAGGTTGCATTTGTAGAATAACAACAATAATAACTATATCTCTTACCTGCTGAGGTTCCAACAAGCGTCCAGTTGACAGACAAAAATAAAATAGGCTGTAACTCAACACAGAACCTGTGCCACCTGTGCTTACTCAACTTACAACACAACTAGCTACTAAACCCATTAGCACTGAAAATACTGGCCGCTGAAAGGAAGAGGTCGCTATGTGTGAATAGATTGGTAACTGAAAAAAAAACATGAAATAGAGGAGAGATTAGTTGACGAAGTTGAAAAATTGACTGGAAGATTAAATGCAGTAAAGTTTGCGACAACAACTTAAAAACGATATTTTGCTGCAAATAATGTTGTGTTGTCGAATTTATCAAAAAGCTCCACCAGTCAAATAAATGTTCTCGAGAATTGGTCAAGCATACGACCGACACAGACAGAAGTCAGGTGTATTCCGTTCTGAGAATCCCTTTAAAAGTAACTCGCTTTCCCTCGATCGAAGACTTTGAGGCCGGAAATAACTGAGAGAGGAAAACCATATGGAAGACAGAAAGAACGGTCAAAGATATCAGATGAGTCGCTTTCTTCTGCAAAAAAGGAAAAGACCCACCCTAACAAAACGTTTAATTAATTTCCAGCTTAAATAATATCTTGTATCAGTTAATTCCTCGCTGTAAACTTATTCTTCATATGTTTCTTTCTTGTTTAACTGATCGAGAGTATCTACTTATCTATCTATCTATCTATGTTATTATGTTTATATCTATCTATATGATTTAGTCCATAGCTATCGAATCCACGGACTGAACCCTTGAAAGTTATTAAATGTAATATTGTAAGCGAGTGCGTTGAAAATACGGGCCTCTAAAATGAATTTGTTGCAAGATACGAATACATAGGTTATTAAAAATCTATATGCTGAGTAAATATAAAAAGAAAAAGAAACAGACGAAAGAAAGAAAGAAAGAAAGAAAGAAAGAAAGAATGATAAAAGAAGAAATTGAAATAAATAATGGAAGAAAGAGAGCGAAAGTAAACGATTAATTGATTGATTTTAAAGCATTTCAATTCGTCTCGGGTTATTTTATACCCAAGTGTCAAGGAACTGTGTTCATTGTGCGTTTATATTTAGATCTTTTGTTGTGTTGTTTCCAAACAGTTTTTGTTGCACACAGTCATAGCATATCAAATATTCCAATCTCATATGAATAATTTGCACACAGTTTAAAGTATTCCTATCTAATACAAATAATTTAAAGTTTAAAGTATTCCTATCTAATACAAATAATTTGCTCACAGTCTTATACTTTTAGATATTCCTATCTAATACAAATAATTTGCTCACGGTTTCATGGTTTCAGGTATTCCTATCAAATACTGATAATCTATATACAATTATATGGTTTCTAGTAATTAATTCTATTGAATGATAATCATTTGTTTGCATATATTTATATGGTTACAAGAATTCCTTTCTTCATAGTTTTTAGACAGATCAGTTCAACACACAGAAAGGACCTTCACTGGCACAACCCCTCAGGGTCAGGTTAAAACTATGAGTCATGGCAATGGAAGAGTACTTTATTCTCACAAGATCTCTTGAACTGGACACTCTCTATCAGATAGAGTTTAGTTCCATACCCAGGACATGACTTTTTGAGGGTATCATAGCCTTCAGTAGTGGATAAAGTTAACGTATTTTAACCCCCCTGACATTGGTGACGAATATAAGGCAATGAAGACAGAGAGAGACTGAGACAGAGATAGATACAGGAAGCATACGAAAGAAAGACAGACAGGAGTGAATTTCAAAAATTAATAATCTGACTACAAGAGTGAATATGATGAAATTCGCAATAAAAACTAATTCGCTATATTTTATACCTAAAGGTAAACACGTAATCATCGTAGGGTTGCTGAAATTCTCAAAAACCTATCAGACATCTTAGTAATCGGGAGAGCAGGTAAAATCGATATAAATGAAAGTTGGGGTTTCTTTGTTGCTAGAATCCTGCTCAAGGAAACTTGGTTTTCGAAAATTGAGACTTTATGATTAGATTTAGTTTAGCGAAATAATCTGGAGTAAGAATATCGACAATATCCGTTTTTTTTTTGTTAAACTACACCTGCAAAGAAAGACTCACTTGAACATGAAAGATCCTCCGATCTCAACCTGAATTTTTGGGTTCATCAGCAGTTTTCAGAGTCTCAATAACTAAGCAAAGGTTTATCTAGTTTACGGCTAATCCTGTGGATTATTTCATACCGAAATATTATTCATTTATCAATATTTGACTGTAATCCTGATTATATTTTTCTAATTTCCCATTATATCATTTTTAAATTACACTCTATTTATTTGTGGTGTAATGGTGAAAGCGATGACCCGCGGAATCGTAGTAAGCGAGTTCATACTCCAGTCGCGCTATTACGTTCACTTTCGGGCAAATACCCTTGGGAAAGGTATGAACCTCCTTATTCTCCCAGCTATGGGTTGAATAGTACCACTACTGTTATTCTAGGAGAATAGCTTTGGCATTAAATAACCAACAAAGGTTGATATGCCATTAAACAAAGAAACCAACCATATATTTATTTGTCTGAAACCATTTATTTGTTCACTCTCTGCAAAGCTGTAAAAATACCGACAGGACGTCCGAAAAGGAGTAAGATGTTTCCATTTGGGCCACCTGTTGGTCATGGTGACCCTAAGGGTCCTGAGGACAAGATCCTGGTAGCTTAGCAGTCCTTGACTCGATTTGGTTTCTTTGTTTTAATGGCATATCAATCTTTGTGGGTTATTTAATGCCAGAACCATTCTCTTAGAAGAACGGTAGAGGTACTATTTAATCCATAGTTGGGAGGATGAGGGGGTTCATACCTTTCCCAAGGGTATTTGCCCGAAAGTGAACGTAATAGCGCGACTGGAGTACGAACTCGCGTACTACGATTCCGCAGTCCATCGCTTTAACCATCACACCACAAGGACACCCCTTCCTTGACTCGGGTACAAGCGGTCAGATGACCAGCAACATTCAAGTCTTAGTAGACTGGTCATGTCAAACCCAAGCCCCTATAGGATTAAATTTTGATAGTATTCTTCCAATCGATCTTATGGCAAACAAAAACCCTTTTTATTTTATAGGTGCTAAGAGGAAATGACTGAGGATCGAGAAACATTTATTGAAAATAATTTCTACCAGTTTATTAATTAACTGGGATCAAATAGCCCACAATTGTTGATATGCCATAAAACAAAATAACCAACCAAAATATAGATGATGTCAAGAATTCCGATTTACTAAATGCTCCCTTAACGATAGCTACTACACCAAGATGTAGGGGAGGGCGCTACTCCTTTCCATGGTTTGCTCCACTTTACCCTTGATCCTTACTTTATAATGCTTAATGTTAAGGAGGCATCAAGTACCATGTTTTGAGTCTTTGGGTATTACTCGACTTGGGATTGAACCCAGGTCTCCCGAGCCATTAGCGAACACTCTAACCATAACGCCAATGAATAGACTTCAAACAGATGTACTTGACCTATTGATAGAAATCTTACAGGTAGTACCACTCCAAATGAGAATAGATCGGGAGGGTATCCTCGTGGTGTAATGGTTAAAGCGCTGAGCTGCGAAATTGTAGTTAGTGAGTTCGAACTCAAGTCACGCAATCACGTTCACTTTCGGTCAAATGCCTTTGGGAAAAGGATGAACTTCCCTTATCCTCCCAGCTATGGGTTAAATAGTACCATTACTGTTCTCCTAGAAGGATCGATTTGGCATTAAATAACCCAAGAAGGTTGATATGCCATTAAAACAACCAAACCATTCAGAATGAACCGAGGAGGAATGGCAACGAAAGAGTTCCACATTCTTTAGAGTCCTAAAACTCTATCCTCTCCACTAGATGCAGTTTATGATAAAAAAAGAACCCTTTTTTAAGGGAGTCTTACTCTTCTGGAGCATATGCAGTCAGCGTATTTTATGCACAATCGACAAGGCGTGACTCATCTTTATAAGGAAAGTATAGACCATTCTCTATCTTTCTCACTCCCCACCTCTCTCTCTCTCTCTCTCTCTCTCTATCTCTCTCTTTCTATATATATATATATATATATATATATATATGCGCTATATTTATGAGCTATCTTGATGGTTTGAATCATTTTCATTATTTTTTATAATTGTTATTTTCTTAATATAGATCATACAATACAATATTCTAAACTTCCCTTCTTTTGTGTACACTTCCTTTCGCGCCAATAAATTATGCCTAATGTCATCGTGAATGGAAAGGCTTGACACACCCTGAAAACCCCCGATACTTATTTTGTTCACGTGTTGTGTCTCTTTAGCGTCCACCCGTTTCATTTTCACATTCATTTCCCCTTTGGTTGGTCACGGTGATCCATGCAACAAGCCACACCCAACCGATTTCTTTCACTTCCCCGCCCCATTACCCAACCAGCCAACCAACCAATTACAATACACGCCCCATTTTCATCAAAGAAAGTTGTTTATTAGGCTCGCCGATAATACCACCAAAATAAAATTAACACATTCTTTTCTGTTCTTTACTTTTCTTTTCTTTTTAATATATTTTTTACTTTTCTCACGAGTAAAAAACTGAAAGATAAAACAAAATAAAAAAAAATTGGAAAGAAAATAGTTGATAAAAAATGTACAAGAGTAAAGAAATAAAAGATATATAATAAAAATGAGACTGTAGTAGGAAATGAAATGATCCTGATGTAAAACTGGGATTGAAGAAGAAGAAGAAGAAGAAGAAGAAGAAGAAGAAGAAGAAGAAGAAGAAGAAGAAGAAGAAATGGTAAAGCAGGAAGAGATGAAAAACAGAAAAGAATAAGAACAAGAAAGAAATTAAAAAAAGTGTTTCGCAAATTATATTAAAGGATTAACTTGTCTGTCGAAACGCTTGGGTGCGTCAAATTTAAGTGATTATTAGAGAAACTGCATTGGATTTCCTGTAAAAAATAAAACAAGGCTTAGAAAAGATCAGTTTTTACTTTATTTTTTTATCAAATTTCATTCCTATTTCTCCATCAGCACGCAAGCACATTTTTCTACCATCATTGTCACACGTTTATTTCTCTCTCTCTCTCTCTCTCTCTCTCTCTCTCTCTCTCTCTCTCTCTCTCTCTCTCTCTCTCTCAGTTCCTTTATCTTATTTTCAATAGTATTCCATTCTTTTTCTCCTCATTCTTCTGCTCCAAGTTTGTTTCTTCTTCTTTTCTTCCTTACATCTCTCCTCCTCCCTTATATTTTTAATTCTTTATTTTTACATTCTCTCCGTCTCTCTCTCTCTATCCGTCTTTCTCTCTT
Source organism: Sepioteuthis lessoniana (assembly GCA_963585895.1). Taxonomy (NCBI): domain Eukaryota; kingdom Metazoa; phylum Mollusca; class Cephalopoda; order Myopsida; family Loliginidae; genus Sepioteuthis; species Sepioteuthis lessoniana. Next base: position 30,321,532 of record OY757942.1, read on the forward strand.
TCTCACGCTCTCTCTCTCTGTATTTCTCTCTCCCTGTCTGTCTGTCTGTCTGTCTGTCTGTCTGTCTCTCTCTCTCTCTCTCTATATATATATATATATATATATATATATATATATATATATATATGAGGGACTTACATACAAGCCTTGTTCAGAAAAGTATCGAGACTGAAGGTGTATTTACCAAGGGAAATGACCAATGAAATAAACGTTAGATTTCCTCAAAGTAATCACCTTGATATTATGACTTTTGTCCCTGCAAATTTTCCATTTGTTGAATCACCTCTGAAACTCTCTTTGATATGTGATATGAAGCTGTGTCATTGTATCTCATTTCCTGTCCTCCAGGTCCTAAAATCTTACTTCCGAGATTAATTTTCAGTTTAAGAATTAAGAAAACGTCACACATGTAGTTCCTTTGAGTATGGAGTGTGATTAAGATAGTTTGCCAAAATACAGCTGATCAAAATATGTCGAGACATTCTCCTCAAAATACGTCGAGATTTTCTCATCAAAATATGTCGAGACTTTCTCATCAAAATACGACGAGACTTTCTCATCAAAATACGTCGAGACTTTCTCCTCAAAATATGTCGAGACTTTCTCATCAAAATACGTCGAGACTTTCTCATCAAAATACGTCGAGACTTTCTTATCAAAGTATGTCGAGACTTTCTCATCAAAATACGTCGAGACTTTCTCATCAAAATGTTTCGAGAACAAAAACCGACTCAACTAAACGTCCAGCTACATTTTGATATATTGACCTCATTATTTTTTCATACAACTTGTCTAATTGAGCAGACGTGTAAATTTCATTAAAAAAAATTTTTTAAATTGTGAAATTATAAAAAAAATAAAGATTCCGTCTCAATACATTTTGATAATATCTTGTTTGCTATGCGATCTTAGGTGATCGTACTGCTAAGGGAACTCAAGGCATCTGTTATGTTTATGGTATTGAGTCGGGTACGAACTCCCATTGGTTCTCTTGGGAAAAGATAATAAAGAGGTTTCTGAATTTGGATTTAGTTTAGTTTCTTTATTAATAGCATATAAATCTTCGTAGACAGTTTAATGTGAATGTCAACCTTAATGGTACTATTTAACCTATATCAAGGGAGAAGGTGGGTGTTCATGCCTTTCCTAATGTTATTAGTTCGAAAGTCAACGTAAGAGCGTGATTAAAATTTGAACTAGCAAACTAAGATGTCGCAGTCCAGTACCTTAACCACTACGGCACGTGGACTACATCTTGAACTTGGAGTTTTCTTTATCCTAGATTGGCTGTCTTAGCATGGTTGGGCGAGATAGATTAATACTTTTATTTAGAGCATTAGCTCGAAGTGAAAGACGAATTCGGAGTTAGCAAGCCGATTCAATTTTGTACATTTAAAAGAGCAGGCCATAGTGAGATTTTTGTTTTATGAATGCACTAAAAATCCTCTACCTTAGAGAATAAAACGATTTCCAATACAATTTCCTTGCCCAGTCGGCTGGGGCTGTAGAATACACCGACGGCTTCTCTGCAGAGAGGTAAACCCACCTCAAAGAGTGTCCTAGATATAACACTAAACTATCTGATGGTGAGGCTGTAGAATACACCGACGGCATCTCTACAGAGAGGTAAACCCACCTCAAACAGTGTCATAGATATAACACTAAACTATCTGAAATTGAAGCTCCAGTGATGCTAGAGCTTTGGAGTACCACTTCATAACCATCTCTGGTCCGTAATGGTAGCACCTGATTGGGCCTTATCGAAGGGTAAAATAGAACTGTTTGACATTTAAACTGAGTGAAAACAAATGATTTATTCTAAACTGAATTGATAGAAATTAAACTTGTTTGATCATTTAACTGTGTGTATCTACAAAATGTGTTTACAAATCATTTATTTACTACGTATGTAAAAATTGGATTTTGCATTAAATAAACAACAACGGTTAAAGTGTCGTAAAACCAAACTAAAGTAAACCAACACAATTTCCAAATGAGAGATAATATTATAGTCTTTGCTTATTCAAAACGACATTTTTTAATCTCTCAAATTCCAGATCTGACAGAAATGATTATGAAATGCTTCGAGCACTTTATCATGCAAACTTTTCTCATTTTCATATATTTATATATATATATATATATATATATATATATATGTGTGTGTGTGTGTGCGTGTGCGTGTGTGTGTGTGTGTGTGTGTGTGTGTATTTATATATGCATATATATATATGTGTGTGTGTGTGTGTGTGTTTAATAAGGATTGCAATCTTATGCATGAAGTGTTTTTAATGTGTAAAATCTTTACAGTGCTTGACAAAAACACAGTGCAATATCGCAGTATATTTCAAGTACAGTATAGGGTATAATATAGGGTAATAATAAAACAGGATTTTGAAAAATTGATGTTGTCGATCCTCAGGTGGGCTAATATTCAACATGTCTGATTTTGTGAGAGTCATCTGAACAAATATTTGCCCTTTTTTGAGTCACTGGACTATTATCAGCTTGACATAGTAAGTCACCTGACTCAATCAGTCGCTAAGTTACAAAGATATTTATTTCACGGTACCATTGAGCTATCAACTCTAATCTTTTTTCTGTTTTTCATTATGTTTGAAACTATTTCTTCGTCACCACTTTTGTAATGTTTCATGAGTGGGGGGGGGGGCTTTTGGCCGATATTTATAATCTCTTCATTCTCGTACAATACCGAATACTTAGTATTAAATGCAATAGGATAAACAATAGGAACTCGCAATGTTATATTTAGCATACGCTCTACTCTTCGGTATTTGTCGTACGTCCCACCAACGAGTACGACATAGGCTTTATTTTAGGTGGGTCCAGGCGCAGGGCCATTGCTCAGACATGCTTGGCAAGCACTAAAATGCCTCGGGCCCCGTCAGCATTCCACTAAAAAGGCGCACCTCAGACACCAGGCAATAAACCAAGCTCTTCCTAGGAGGGTTAGAGCCTGGAAGGACGGGCCCTTGAGACTCGAGGATGCCGGTTTTGACATGAATGCCAGCTTCCCAGAATCCATGTCAGAAAGCCTCAGCCGACAGCCCTGTACCCATTACACACCCGACCAGATCCGTGTACTGACCAACAGCCCAGCGACGCCCAGAAAGTGTTGCATACGCACTACTGATCGGTATTTGTAGGTTTTTGTCGTTTGTACCACCGACCTGATGAGTGAGGTACAAGGCCTTTTTTAGGAGAATCAGGGCGCAGGGCTGTAGCCCAGACACCTGCACGGGCTCCAAAACTTCTTCGGATCCTGTCGACGTTCCCCTAAGAAAAGGCGCCTCAGGCGCCAGGCGATATATGTAGCCCTTCCAAGGAGAGTTAAAGCTTGGAGGTAAGGATTCCTTAGGCTCGAGGATGCCGATCTTGGCACCCCCGACTTGAATGCCGGCCTCCCCGAATCCATGTCCAACGGCCTTGACCGAGTGCCACCGGAACCAGGACACACTTGACCAGATCCGTGTACTGACCAAGACGGTTGACCGAAGTGTGTCCCAGCCCAGCGACGCCCAGTGAGTATGCCATACGCTCTACTTTCTTCTCGTCAGACCTCTTTCTGACTCATTTATATATCCGCCACTTCTAGTCATGTGAACTCCAGCACAATCCATTTCAACACATCCGGGGTTTTTTTTTTGGGGGGGGAGAAATCTGTGTTAAAATCGCTCTGGTCGCTATCGGCATATTCTTCTACATTACACTATTCCAACCCGGAAAACATATTATCGGGTATTTTTCTTCTGGAAAATTATCAATATTATCAATATTATTCTTACTTTTTATACATTCGAATTGTTATATATAATACACTCTTTTTTCTACACTATAAAAATCTCTTTTACTGGATTTACTGTTGTTTTAGCTTTACCCATTGATCTGTTTGTTTGAGTTTTATGGCATACCAATCCTTGTTGGTTATTTAATACCAAATCCAGTTTATACATAAACATTAGATATCTGATTTCTGAACATATTTTTAAATAACATTTTAAAACGAGCCTGAAGTCTTTTTGCACACTGTTAAATGGTTCAAATATTTCTAACACGAATAATTATATTCATTATAAATTATTTATTTCAAGGCCATTCATTATAAATTATTTATTTCTAGTATTGCTATCTAATTTCAATAATTCTATTAGCTATTAATCATTTGTTTGCACACAGTTAAATGGTTTAAGTATTTTTATGTATCAGTAACAATTTGAATCAGCCATTTGTTGGCACACATTCAAATGGATATCATCATCATCATCATCATCATCATGTCGTCCCGCCAGCGCCGATATCCCTGACCCTCTCTCGCCACTTCTCCCTATCATTCATCGCTTCTGGCAGGTCTTCAGGGCTACATTTTGTATCCTCGCATAGTTGCTGTATGTATGTTCGAGCTGGTCGTCCTGCTTTTGCTTGGCCATATGCCGGGGTCCATAGGAGTATATCATTGATGAGTTCGTCCTTGCTTCTCCAGCAGTGTCCTGCGTGTCTGGTTCATCTAACTTGTATAGTTTTCGTGACAGGAGGCAGGTGGCCGTATAGTTGGTGCCTTGTGGGGTGTTGCCGCCAGGACTTATTCAATATTGCTCGCAGCATTCTTCTGTAATTGCCGTCTAGCTTCTTCTTCAGCCGTTTTGTTGTCGTCCAAGTAGTGCATCCATATAGCAGTATCGATACGACCGCTACCTGGAAGAAACTGCGTTTCATTTTATCGGTCAGGTCTGATTTTCATATGATCGAGAGAGTTAAGAAAATGAAATGAATCGATTCATTTCATTTTCTTAACTACCTGATGATTGTTGTTTTGCAAAAAACTGACTGAAACTCAGGGGTCGCTGTCTAAATTCCATGAATTATATATATATATATATATATATATATATATATATATATATATCAGACCAAAGTGTAAATGGTTAATAAACCTCGGAAGTATGGATTAAGAAATTTTATTTCTTTAAATTGAGCGGAAGGTTTGCTGAAAAACAAAAGTTTCACGGTCTTTGGCTGTCAGAAAAGTTAGTGTTAATCTGTAAAAAAAAAAAAAGATGGTGCTTTCAATGTAGTAGTTTGTGTGGTGTAAGTCTAAGTTGGTAAATTTTGTGTGTGTAATAGATTTTGTGTAAAAGTGTGACTGTGTTGAGTGAAAAATGTATTTCTGCCTAAAAAGTATAATCGGTTTTTATCAGCAGAGGAAAGATTGAATTGTGTTACGCCGCCATATGCCCAGTCTTCCCCGCCATTTGCTGGGCCGTCTGGCATTCGTGCCGGATGGGGTATCGAAATCAATGGCAGATTCGAGGCCGAAAGGCCCCCAGCTTCGGCTGGACCACCTTTGGGCGGGCGAGATGCAACATTGACACTTTTGTCCCCTATGTATAGCACTAGACCTTGCTGCCTAGTTTAAGCTATAACCTGGCATCCGTGCCCGGGCCCAGATTTGGGTCAAATAGATTGAAATATTCTTTTGTTGAACAAAAAGAAAGAAAAAAGAAACAATTCAGGTAAAAACCAGGAGCGAGAAAGTTTTCTTTTAGAAGATGTAAGTTAAAACACAGTTCTTCAGCACGGCAGATACGGTCTACTTTCGATCAGACTTGGGGTCTGGTAGCAGAGTATGAATTCAAAATCTCAAGTTTTTTCACACGGGGAATATTCTTGTTTCTTTTCTCCTTTATCTTATCTGAGATATTATTTCCTTCCGTAATTCATCTTTTATTCACATTATCATGAATATAACAAGAGAAACTTAAATGTACTTCAATTGTATTTTCACTAACTTGGGATTTAGCAGTCTTTTCTTTCTCTCCTTCCTTTCGTTATGGGCTCCCATAACGCGTTGATAGAAAGAAGCACGTCTTATTTCAGATAAGACAAAGATTAATTCTTATCCTTCATCGTGGACAGGTCTTCAACGTTGGGTATTTCAGTTGGTAAGGTTCCCAGGCCCCTGAGTGCGAATTTATTCAAAAGAGAAGCCTTTTCCTCTCAGTGTTCTCTGCGTGGCATGATTTTGGAATCTGGGTTTCTTCTGTATCCAAACTACATGTCTTCTCTCTCCAACGAACAAACGGCCACTCGTTTTTTTCCGCAATCTGAAAAATGACCACGTGTTGGCTTTTTGGTAGTTTTATTCCTTCGTCCCAATCACGGTCGCTGTCGGTCTCTCTCCACTGATACATACATAGTTAACAGTGAGTGGGATTCTCTCATGACTAAATCTCTTAATACTAATAGGGATAGTTGAAGAGAAACAGCGTTTTCACAGCCACTATTTTTCTTTCTTGGTGACTACTACATTTGGCTAACGATTCAACGAGTTGCCTCCTTTCCCCACAACCCGGCGAATGTATGACGGTGTCGTATTTCCTCGTCACAATAGTTAACACGATAAATATGTAAACAAACAAATTCATTCAAATTCATCCATGAAGGACAAAAAAATTAAATTTTTACTTAAAAGAAATAAACCGAAAAGTTATTGAGTAAGTATAGAACAATCCCATACTGAATGAAGAAATATTTATTTTGGGGCTTATTTATAAGTTCCAAGTAGGCTCGAGATTAGATTAAAATGTTTATGATTTGTCTATGATAGATAATGGTTAAAAAAATATTTTTTGAAACTCTACGAAGGATAAGATTTCTTTAATTACTTTGGAGTTGATCCTTCAAATTTTGGTGGTCAAGTCAAATATTTTTGTCAGCGAAGTATCGCAAGAATTGAAAAAATGGTAATCGCTGATTAGTCGATGAATAAAAAAAAAATAACATGCAAAAATTACAGCCTCTCGAGTTTATTTTTGGCACAAAAATTAACTCATTCGTTTCTTATTGTAATCCTTTGATTCCCCCCCTATATATATATATATATATATAAGTAAAGTTGGCGACCTTAGTTTTGGGTGACAATAAGGGTCCATTTTTAATAGCTACTACACCTAAGTGTAGAAGGACACTATTCCTTTTCCTGGATTGCTCTACTTTACTCTTGATCCGTACCTTATAATGCTGAGTGTAAGCAAGGCAGCATCAAGTACCATTTTTTGAATTTTTGGTCTGACTCAATATATATCAGGTTAGGTTAATCGGTTTTATGGTATATCATCTCTTCATGGATACTTAATGCCAAATCTTGTTTAAACTTATATAAAATATTTTAAGAGAATAGTTTTTCATTTACATTACATTTTAAATGAAACAAAGTTAATTGGTTTACACGGAGTAAAATGGTTTCAAGTATTGCTATGTATTGTTTGCACACTGAAAAATGTTGTTTTCAATTGCTATATATATATATATATATATACAAAAGATGCATTCTTTATAAGAATATCGTCAAGGATTTTCTCTATGCTACAATCACCATGTAGGTATAATTGTTGTTTTCTGATTCATCTGGAAAAAAAGGAAAAAAGAAACAGCATTTTCAAATGAAAAAAGAAAAAAAGATTTTAGCGCTTTTCGATGATAATTCCGTTCCATTTCCATTAAGACTGACGTTACTTTTCTTTCCTGTAAAATGCATAGCAAAAAAATTGAATGTAAGTATTATCAAGTTATAATTATCAAACGCTCATTTTGATTAGAAATATTGTAACAACTAGGAACAGATTGAAATAAATGAGATTACCTAGTTGTTGTTTGATTGGAAATAATGCGAGATTTAACTATCTTTCTAACTTGATTAATACCAGATATATATTTGATCTAATAGTTTGACATCTTTTAAATGAAGTTATGTTTCACTAAATGTATCATACCCATGATACGGATATGTGAAATGTACATAGAATGTTCATAACTCATATATAGATAACATAGGAATCCCGAAACACAAAAAAAAGATACTTACGACTTCTTAGTTCAGGTACGAAACTTTTTATTACCTTTGAGTTAAAAGGTAAGGAGAGAGAGGCACAAACTTTCTATGACGACTTTTCCATCAGCCCACCAAACACGTGCGACACCCAACGCAAGGCCTCGGCGAGTTCCGAAAGTCAACCGTCTTCTTCCGACGCTAAAACTCGACTCTCCCCGTTCGGACCAAGGGACTCAACTCTCTGACTTTTCTCAAATCTCAGCCCACGCTTCCGGTGCGTGACGTCACTCACATCTCCTGGTCACAATTCCTATCTGGGATTTTTATTGTGACATCTCTGAATGACACATCCGCTCCGTACGCCTGTAAACACCTGCGCTCATGTTTGCACCAAATTAACCCATTCTCAGCCTAACTAAACCGAAAGGCAAGATATATAAAACGAAATCCCTCGGCCATTATATTACATAAACAATTATGAAAATCTCCTAATTTAAAATGTCGAGTTTGTTCATGAATATATTCTAAATAATCCTGGAAGTTTCAACTATGTGAATCCGATTACAAACAGTAAAAATAATGGAATATACACAAGTTTCTGATACTGTTTTGTTCTGTGGATTATTGTTCCTAAAAATTAGGAAATTTTTGTTTAGACGGCATAGCAAAAAAATTGAATGTAAGTATTATCAAGTTATAATTATCAAACGCTCATTTTGATTAGACATATTGTAACAACTGGGAACAGATTGAAATAAATGAGATTACCAAGTTGTTCTTTGATTGGATATAATGCGAGATTTATCTTTCTCTCTTGATTAATACCCGATATGTATTTGATCTAATAGTTTGACATCTTTTAAATGAAGTTATGTTTCACTAAACAATTACGAAATTCTCCCAATTTAAAATGTCGATTTTGTTCATGAATATATTCTCAATAATCCTGGAAGTTTCAACTATGTGAATCCGATTACAAACAGTAAAAATAATGGAATATACACAAGTTTCTGATACTGTTTTGTTCTGTGGATTATTGTTCTTAAAAATTTCGGAAAAGATTCTAACAAGTTCGATACAGATACTCTTTCAATTTTTTCTGTAATGTGTGTTTGGATTAGTTGATAGAATGATATACCGATGTAAAAAAAATATTCGAAATGTTGGTGTTGTTACTGATAGTGTTTAATCTTTGTTTCGTTTGTGAATTGTAAAAGCTTTTAATTTTACTCACTGGATAAAAGATGTAGGATACTGTACTTTCATTCAATATTTTTGTTATTAATTCTAAACAAATTGTTTTTGTTTTTTTCGACTGCATAAAAGTATTGTCAGTCTACTTTGAAAGTAAATGCGATTAAGGGCGTAAAAATGTTTTAATTTCACTTTTTTATTTGAAAATTAATTTTTCAGATGAAACTTTAAAGAATGATTATACTGTTATACTGCCTTGAAGATGGTTTCATAGATCGAAACCTTGGCAATGCTCATAGAAAAAATATAAATCATTTGTAATATTTTTGCTTTCATATATATATATATATTGAGAGAGAAAAAGAGAGAGAGAGAGAGAGAGAGAGAGAGAGAGAGAGAAGCTAACATTAAGATGATAGATATATTATTAAATGTTTATAATTGGTATATTATGAATTAAGTAATATAAAAATCAGCATAGATAGATAGATAGATAGATAGATAGATGTGGTACTGATCTTTTAAATTCATTTTAGAACCTTAATTACATCATATAAATTTGAATCAGAACGTTACCAACGAAAACAGAATGTTATAGAACTTTCTCATCTTCTTCGTTTCGTTTGATAGATTATGCGCCCTGATGAAGGCTTAAAAACCAAAACGTTAAAAGTTGGCAATTAATTGAATAAACAAAATCATACTCTAAAGACTTTCTGTTCTTTATTTCAGTGCATTTTTATACGGCTAGATTTGTCTTCAATCATTCCCTGATATATATATATATATATATATATATATATATATGTGTGTGTGTGCAGAATTTTTTCACACTATTTGTTTGTGTAATCTATTCTGATATTGATCTTTTTTTACTTTTCTATCTCTTGTCCCCCTCTCTCTCTATCTCTTGTCCCCCTCTCCCTCTATCTCTCTTGCTTTCTCTCTCTTTCTTTATTTCTTGCCCTCTTTCTCTCTCTCTCTCTCTCTCTCTGTTTCATTCTGCTGTCTCTCAGCCTCTCTCCCTCTTTCTCTCTCTCTCTCTGTCTCCCTATCTCTCTCTCATTTTTGATGGAATTTTAATTCCATTCATTTTTCTCTATATCCCTCTTTACCTCCTTGTTTGTTTATACTTTACTTTCTTCATCTCTCTCTTTTGTCATTCCTCTTACTCTCTATTATCAATATATTACCCATCTCTCTTTCGGTACCTTCGTGCCCTGAATGCTTCGATCCACCTCGAAGCCCCTCTCCCACCGCCTAATTTCCCCTTCTGTTCTGATTTCCAAATGTCTAGGTCAGAACCCCCACCATCATTTTTATACTCGCCAGGCGAACTTCTTTTTTTATCTGCTCACTCACCCGACAGGTAACCCAATCGTGCCAGCCTCGAAACGAGGAAATGAGTGGCTCTCTCATTTCAATTAAATATATGCTGACCACTAGATTCAGCGTGTCACCGTCTTCCGGCATTTTGTTCTACCTCCTGATAAATCTCCTGTCGAAGAGATCAGAGGTAAAAGGGCGGGTATTGGCGGGAAAAAAGAGTTTTGGCGGGAAAAAAGGGCTTGTTGTACAGCGGAGAAACTATCACTGATTATAGCTGAAAGATGAGAAAGAGGAAAACATAAAGAAAAAAAAGAAGATCAATATGGATAATAAAAGAAAGAAACGAAGATTTTGAAAGAAAATATATGGTTGCTTACAAGACTTAAAGGTCAACATATCTACTATTCCGTTCCTAAAACGTAACAGAATATTTTGTCTATTCGTCGTCTCCCGGCAACAGCGATACGTTTCTAAGTGTCTTAGTAAGCAAATTTTAATCAATATAGAAAGCAATTTACTGAAAGCAGATGTAGCGTGCCTTGTGTTAACCTAAAGGAGTTCGATGAAAAAGTAATGTCACTTAACCTTTGATCATAAGAGATTTAATAGTGAAAGAATACAAGCATACAAAAGCCTCAAGATACTGAAATCTAGTTCACAAAGACGTTAGGGCTTAGAAGAAGCTGACAGTATAATCTGTGTAGGTTTGAGAAACCTGCAAAAGGAGTATCCTGAATTATAACATTCAACTATATCCTTTAATAAGGCAATTTTGGAAGTCTGCAGAGTGTAAAGTACCCCTTCATTGCCATTACCACTCTGACCTGAAGTGAGTCCCATCTATGGTTAATATTCATCTGTTTTTAAATTATCATTTTTATAATCAACGTATTCTTCACTACACCAATGGGATGAGCAGATCACCAAGTAATATATATATATATATATATATATATATATATATATATATATATATATATATATATATCATCATCATCATCATGTCACGCCATCAGCACGGATATCCTTGACTCTCTCTCTCTCTCTCTCTCTCTCTCACCACCCTTCCCTATTGTCCATAGCTTTCGGCAGGTCTTCAGGGCTACATCCTATATCAGCATTTAGCTGCCGTTAGTAGATTCTAGCTGGCGGTCCTGCCTTTGCTGGTCCATGTGAAGGGGTCCACAGGATTACATCACTTTATAGTGAGCCACAGACAGACTGTTTCGTTGCATAAAACACTTGAGTGTGGCTAGACACGCCAGACGCTCCAAGCTTGGATCGAAACCCGCCTAACTTTACGTCAAGCTGATGACAAACTCCAAATCAATATGCAACTCAACGTTACCTTGTGAATTTAGCGCATATGTATTAACTTTCGTTTGTTTACATTTTGCGCTATCGGCCACTGAAGTTCTCAATTCGTTCCAAGAGCTTTGCATTACGCGAAATGCAATCACTAATTCTTCGCCAAAGTACTCAACAATTGTGCGTATACATTGTCATCCACAGACAAAGTGTTTCATTGCATCACTAATCTTCTGTGGGGCTAGACACGCAAGATGCTTGAAGCTCGGATCGAAACCCGGCAGACTTTACGTAAGTCGGATATCTCATATATATATATATGTATATATACATATATATATATATGTGTGTGTGTGTGTGTGTCTGAGTGTGTGTGTGTGTGGTTTAAAAAGTTCTAAGGTCTCACCCAGAAAGAAGAGACGTGAATGGGTATTTTTGCTATGGCATCATACTACAACTTATAAAACCAGAAAAAATAATTCAGAATTCTGTTTTTATATCTGTGCTGGAAACCTGCTTAGAAATAAAAATTTGAAAGGTGTGCTACAAATTTAAAATTTGAATGAGGCTTAGAAATTTTTCTACGGCCTTCGAGTTCGGTTTGTTTGAGTTTTATGTCATATCATCAATTGTAGGTTATTTAATGCCTACTACATTTTTATACGTATGAATAGTTTTATTTCAAACAATTCAGTTTAGCATAAGTACACAGTTTACATGTCAAAAGCAGTTCTTTTTCAAGTTATTCAATTTAGTCAAATGTTTAGTTAAATAGTTCCAAGTTCCAACGCATCACTAACAATTCAATTAAACATCAGTCATTTATTTACAGATAGTTAAATGTAAAAAAAAAACAGTTAATTTCAAACAATTCAGTTTAGCATACGCGTTCTGTTTAGTTCTATTTGACCCATAGATAGGACCCTCTCAGGTGCTACTACACCGAGACAGGGTGGAACTGGGAGTTATGGCAACAAAAGGGAATTCTGCATTCCCCAAAGCTCCAGGATAACTAAGGGCTCACCAGATTATTTTGTGTCATACACAGGACACTCGTTGGAGGAACTTTACCTCTATTCAGAGATACAGTCGGTGTATTCTACAGCACAATCCTACTAGGCCAGATCCCTCGTGCGTATGCATACGGGCAACATTGCCACACTAGACGGAGCCTCTCTGAAACTAGTAGACAAATTCACCTATCTAGGTAGTAGCGTCACATCAACCGAAAAAGACATCGACACACGACTGACGAAGGCATGGACAGCTATCGATAGGCTCTCGATCATATGGAAGTCGGACCTAACCGATAAAATGAAACGCAGTTTCTTCCAGGCAGCGGTTGTGTCGATACTGCTATATGGATGCACCACATGGACGCTAACTAAGCGACTGGAGAGGAAACTAGACGGAAATTACACAAGAATGTTGAGAGCAGTATTGAACAAGTCCTGGCGACAACACCCCACGAGACACCAACTATACGGACACTTGCCCCCCATCACGAAAACTATACAAGGTAGACGAACCAGACACGCGGGACACTGCTGGAGAAGCAAGGACGAGCTCATAAGCGATGTACTCCTGTGGACCCCCACATATGGATGTGCAAAAGCAGGACGACCAGCACGAACCTACATACAGCAACTATGTGAGGACACAGGATGTAACCCTGAAGACTTGCCGGAGGCGATGAATGATAGGGAGAAGTGGCGAGAAAGGGTCAGGGATATCCGTGCTAGCGGCGCGACATGATGATGATGATGATGATGATGTGTGTGTGTGTGTGTGTGTGTGTATGGTGTGTGTGTGTGTGTGTGTGTGTGTGACTACTTTTGAACTACCTAGTATTTATATGATTCGTGAGAGAGTTTCAGTGCAGTAGATTTTTCTACAAAAAATACATAAAATCCCCGTTTTGATTGTATAATGCTCCACACTAAAGAGAGATAACAAATAAAATGATATTTGATCAACATAATACAAAAGAGCTCAAATGTGCATAGAGAAGACGAGAATGAAGAGCCATATATCCAAACGGGAAAAGCTGTCTATCATTTCTGTCAGAGGATCCCACAGTTAGAAATATCATATTTCATATTCATTTTCAATTCACTTCCGCTTCCGGTTATGGGTGTCATTTGCTGTTGTCACGAGATTAATCGTATTCTTCTTTTTCTTTACTTCTGTTTTTTTTTACTTGGTTCTAAAACACAATCTTATGCCTTAATATTATGGATATACTAGACAACTCAGGAAGCCGTTCTGACAGTGGTTCATTAGAATATTGCCGCTTCTATTTACCATGAATGTAATAATTTTAACGAGCATTTCATAGATATCTACATTATATCAAGGATTGATGATTCGAATAATTGCATTGAACCTGAAAACATAACGTAAAAATTGTCATTCATTTGAAAAGCAGAGTAGAAATTAGTTAATTCTAATTTCAATGCATGTCACTAATTTTTTTCCCGAGAGAGTAACGTTGTATCGAGATTATAGTTATATAAAAACGTTTAAAAAATTTCATATCCAGACTCATAAAAATAGAATGTAATTGTAAATCTCGAAGTGATTGTCCAATGGATGGTTTGTGTAATTTAGATAACGTAGTATATCAAGCTATTATTTATCCAAAAGAGGACATAAGTGATAAGAAATATTATATTGGCGTTTCATCTACTAATTTTAAAATTAGGTACGGAAATCATAAATATTCCTTCTCCCATGAGCATCAAAAAAATCAAACTGCGCTATCAAAACATTATTGGGGATTAAAAAATAAAGGGTTAACCTGACATTCAATGGTCCATATTGAAAAGATCTAGTACCCCAAAATCTTTCGATAGTAGGTGCAATCTGTGTCTTGAAGAAAAAATCCACATTTTGCTTTTTCCTGAGCCAAAAAAATTATTGAATAAGAGAAATGAACTAATAGCTAGGTGTAGACACAGGGCCAAATTTAAACTATAAATAATTAAACAAATAATTTTTTTAAAAAAGCATAAAGTTATTTTGAGAATTAGAGTTAATTTTGAGGATAAATGAAATAAATTGTTAGATAGAAAACTGTGAAAAAGCATATAATACATATGTACAACGCATAAAAAGTGTAACTGATTAATGCCTTCTAAATATTTTCGAAATTTTAAAATATTTAAGTAAATTAAATATTTGTTTTTGTTTTAATATATCTATTACTGCATCTTTACGTGATATTATTATTTAAAATCTAAATCTAATTTAAAAATATCTTTAATTTAAGTCTAAATGTAATTTTTAAAAAAAAATTAATTTTAAAACATTTTTTAAAAATAAATTTACTACATTGCTAACCGAAATTTAAATTTAAAACGGAAGTGGGCTTAATGAAGAGGTAACTCTTCTATCCCCTCCCACTCTTCTATCCCCTCCCACTCTTATGTGTCTATTCTAGTTTTTTTATCAAAAAGATCAGAATAAGTCCTGTTAATTTTTTTTCGTGTTTTTGGAAATTTCAAAAATGCGTAACAGGATGAAATAAATTTATAATCCTTTGTGATTGGTTTCGTTGTTCTTTCTTAAAGAAATTATTGCTCTGTATTATTGGTACATTGAGCTTTTTACCAGGAAAATTTAAATATTCATTCATGAATAATTCCTTGTCCTGATGGAAATACTCCCAACTCCGGTTTAACTGGACTAATTATACTATATATATATATATATATATATATATATATATATATATATATATATATATATATATATATATATAAGGTTTGATTCTATTTTAGGATCACTAAATATTTCTTATTGGTTAGCTCAGTTTAAATACTGTACAGTTTGGTAAGAACATTATACCTAATAATACTCCTTTTCATAGCGAACAGTGTTACAAGAATTAATAATATTCCTATGTTTAGATTTTAAAACAAAATAAGTATTTAATAAGTTTTAAAGGACATTCAAAGCTCTTCCCATGAACTGAGCACTCTGGTAGTCGATAGAGTATATGTAAAAATATATAAGTAAAAAATTATTTCGCTTAAGTACGCTGAGTAGACGATAGCTCTGGAGTAAGATATCTGACTGAAGTAAATCTTGAAGCATTTTCGCGTGTCTGGCCACACTGAAGAGATGTGATACAACGAAACAGTCTGTTTGCAGATGAGCATATATATATATATATATATATATATATATATATATGCGTGTGTGTGGGTGTGTGTGTGTGTGTAGAAATAGATAGATATAAACGTGCATTTATATAAAAGCATATCATTTTTTATTATAACATGTATTTGCATGTTCCTACCATTAATAGTCTTAGCTGGACCCACCTCCATTTCAATTTTCGCGCCATTTTTCTCAACAAATAAAACACCAGTAAACGTCTGGTATTTCGTTATATTTATTAATGTTACTTGTCGCCATTATTCTTTTCAACTAATATCTCAGTCGCAGCTGAGTCAGCAACAAAAGTAAAAAAATAAAAATAAATAGCTGAATAAATTGGTAAAAAAAACCCCCCAAAAGCTCCGAGTCCAAAATAAGATTCCGGAGATGAAACAATGCTGCTTAGCGAACGAAAACGGAAAGACACTAAAACTAATCGATTGCTATGCGTTAATGCACTACTGATAGATAGATAGATAGATATTTTTATGGGGGCAATTCAAGATTTAAGAATAACGGCAGCAATTAAATATTTTTTTGTTGTTTTTTCGTTAAGAATTTTGATTCAAACCTGATTTTATACATATATTTAAAGAGTATTCAGGATTTGACTATTATTATTATTATTATTATTATTATTATTATTATCTAATCATTAGAGTTTTTCACACCAGCGTTAGCTGATGGTCCTTTACTGGAGTTTAAGTGACAGCAAGTCTCCTCAAGTTTTCAGGACTCTTCTCAGTATTCTGGCCGTCCTCAATAATTCTGTAGTCTGGATGGTCTCCACTCGTCCGCTAACTTATTATTATTATTATTATTATTATTATTTACTCATTAGAGTTTTTCACACCAAAGTTAGCTGATGGTCTTTCACTGGAGTTTGAGTGACAGCAAGTCTCCTCAAGTCTCCAGGACTCTTCTCAGTATTCTGGCCGTTCTTAATAATGTTGTAGATTTGATGCTCTCCACGCGACCACCAACTTCCAAGCCTTCCAGTTCTTTTAATAATCCTTTAGTTACTGTACCAAAAGCACGTATCACAATTGGTATAATTGTCACTTTCATGTTCCATAGTTTTTTCAATTCCCAAGCAAGGTCCAGGTATTTATCCTTCTTTTCACATTCTTTCAGCTTTATTCTGCGGTCAGCCGGAACAGGAAAGTCCAAAATTTTGCAAGTTTTCTTTTTTTATTGATTATTATTAGGTCTGGTCTTCTGACACAGATTAGGTGATCCGTCTATATGCTAAAGGCCCAAAGGACTTTATGTGTGTCATTTTGTAAGACAGCTGCTGGATTTTATTATTATTATTTTTATTATTATTATTATTATTATTATTATACACCTTGCAAGTTTTTCACACCAACATTAGCTGATAGTCTTTCATTGAACTCAGAGTTACAGCAAGTATCCTCAGGTCCCCAGGACTCTTCTCAGTATCCAGACTGACCTCAACAGTATTGTAGATTGGATGGTTTTGATTCGTCCTCCGATTCCCAGACTTTAATACTGTTCCAAGCACTCCTATTGCAAGTGGTATCACAGTCACTCTCACTTCCTACAGCTTTCTTTGTTCTCTTGTAAGGTATTTGTACTTGTCTCTCTTTTCGTTTTCTTTTATTTTCACTCTGTGGCCCGCCGGGACTGCAAAGTCCACTCTACAGCAGGTTCTCTTTTTTTTTTCTTTTTATTCCTTTTTTGTTAATTATCCCTTGGTCTGTTCTTCTGACCGGAATCTGTTTGCATCTGAAAATTTCAGAGAATTTCATGCATCACGTTCCCTCAAAGGGACTCAGTTTTGTGCATATTTGGACGTATAGTCAAAATTAAATTTCTTGCACAATACCCGATGAATTACTTTCCCCACTCAATCGTATCTACATTTATACTTTCTTTTTGTTAGTTGGCTGCATTCACTTATATAATTTATTATTTTGTCTTTGTCAACACATAACCTACACTTGATATTCTGAGAATTAATTTTTTATTTATTGCAGACTTTTTGTCCTCATCTTAGTAGTTTTTGTGTTGTTTCTTCTTCACTACGTTTCGGCCAAATTTCACCTCTGGCCTTCTTCAGGGGATTTAACCGCGACCTCGGATAGGAATGCTGAGTCTTGTAACCGTATCCCCAGTAATTACTGCCTTCTATAGTTGTTGTCTATCGCACCACGTTTTTGACCATTAAACCTCTGGCCGGCTTGGGTAGGAATTGAAACCGCTATCTTCTGACAATGCTCACATGGAACCGTAGAGACTCAACGCCTCTATTCGCTGCGCCACGGGCCCCTAAGACGAGGACAAAAAGTCCGCAATAAATAAAAAGATTAATTCTCAGATTAAGAAGCCTCATCTCAAAATGATTCCAATTAAAGACTTGATATTCTGTTGTGTATCATTGATTCTTGCATAGTTGGTCCTTATGGCGTTGTTTTGTGCTGTTATTAAAAGAGATTCCGTTTTTCTCAAGGTTTCCATTTTGTAGTCTTGTCCAGGTTTTTACGTGTAGATCGCTTGAAATATCCATACAGTTTTTTCTTTACCATTTCTGTATCCAATTTTTTTATTCTGCTTACCGTTTTGATATCAGTGCTATATCTCTTTTCTTTTCTCTGCATTGATCAGTCTTTCCTTACTCTTTTTAATGTAGTCCTCAATTCCTCGTAATGATACTTCTACGATTTCTTCAATGGTGGCATGTGATCTCTCTTCTTCTTTCCTCGATAAATTTAGTCAATCTCTCGGATGTAAGACCTTGTGTATCGTCGCCAACTTTCTAGTCCTCTTGTCCATTTTTCAGAGTTTCTCCGTTGACCATTCACTCTTTGTAATTTTTTTACGTAAATTTAAAAAATTGTTTATTAATGCAGTCTGAGTGACAGTGAGTCATTATGAGTTTTAAAAAGTATTTGGGCTGATCTTAAAAAGGCTATAGTCTACATAGTCACGATGCTTCCTCTAGTCTCTACCTCCTCCAGTCTCTTTCAAGGTCTTTGCTGACTATTCGAAGAGTATCGACAATTAATATTCATGTCACCTTCATCTTCTACCATTTTCGGCACTTCTATTGTAAAAGATGGTATCATGGTGATTATTAAAATTTCAAAAAATGATTACAATAGATGACCTCCTCAATTAGATACGAAAATGACTTTTATTTCGACTGCATACAGTTTCCTAGCAGCCATCGAAACACAAGAGAGAGTGAAAGTGACAGACAGAAAGTCGACTGTCGTTACCACGAAGGGCTGCAACTCTTCTCTGATCCTACCTGTAACTTTATTGTCGTTCAACTGACTAGTTTTCTAAATCTTCGAAAATTAAGTATATCATTGGTGTGACGTCGTCTGGGGCACCTCGGATAGTGTAATGGTTAGCAAGCTGGACTAGAAAGCCTGCAAGAGTGACTTCGAGTCTCATTGGGTGCCCCATTCATTTAGCCTTGTGCAGCATCGAAGCAAAGAGCTTCGTAAATTACATTGGTGTGACGTCGTCTGAATAAATTATTGCGTCATATCATAATGATCATCACAAGTTTTCCAAACTTCAGTTATGTTTTTATTTAATAAGGTATTCTCCAAAGTGGGCCAAAAGGAAAAAAGATACATGGTGAACGAATAAGTCAGGACGTTTGAGGAGGAGCAAAGAACAACCATTGTTGTTACTCAGGCCAAACAATGTGCTTTAACAAAATGGAATGATATCGAACTAATTGAATTATCGTTTAAATCCTTAATTACACTGGCGATATCATTCCTTCTTCGCTCTACATATGATCTCTTACCAAATGCAACCAACCTAGAATTATGGGGATATACCGATTCTGACCTGTGCTTATCGTGTAAAAGTGATCGGAGTACCTTGTGCCATGTACTATCTGCATGTCCACTATCGCTTCAGGTGTACACACGGCGACATTCCAAGGTGTTAGAGGTGGTCATAGAGTTGTTAAGAGCACAATGTGACCAGCAAACCAGCAACCTGTTACCACCAAAGAGTCCATAATTCAGTTTCTCAAGGAAGGTGAATGTCCTGTGAGGAAACAAAAAAATCTCAATATGAAGCTACTGAATGGAGCTAGTGACTGGAAAGTTTCAGTGGATCTCAAGACATCTCTACCATTTCCAATTCACATTATTCAAACAGAAAAGCAGCCGGACATTGTTGCATGGTCCGATTCAAAGAGGAATGTCCTCCTCATAGAATTGACTGTCCCCTGGGAAGAAAACCGGGAGGAATCACACGAGCGGAAGAAAAACTGATGCGAGACACATGCATGCCGACTGCGTAGAAAAGGGTTGGATATGCCATGTGATTCCTATTGAGGTTAGTTGTTGTGGTTTTCTAGGACACTCAGTCATTTTGTTTCTTTCAAAAATAGGAATCACTGGCCGCAATTTGAAAGTTGCCTCAAATTGGCTTCAGACCACAGCGCAATATGCATCAAGTTAGATTTGGTCGAAAACGAGACGTTTTCTGCATGAATGAAATGCAGGCGGAACTACCATTCCCTTGTGATTACGTAACATCAAGAAACGATTACTGTAAATGCGTAATAACATAAACGGAAGTAAATGCGTTTTTTTTTTTTTAAATCACAAACTGCACACAAAAATGAAGATGAACGTCCAATGTAATCTCTGCTCTTAATTGGTTTGGTTTGGTTTCTTTGTTTAATGACATATCAACCTTTGTAGGTAATTTAATGCCGAAGCTATTCTCCTTGAAGAACAGTAGTGGTACTATTTAACCCATAGCTGGGGGGATAAGGGTGTTCATACCTTTCCCAAGAGTATTTGCCCGAAAGTGAACGTAATAGCGTGACTGGAGTACGAACTCGCTTACTACGATTACGTAGTCCATCGCTTTAACCATTACACCACGAGGACACCCCCTGCTCTTAATTGATCTGACGTATATATATATATATATATATATATATATATATATATATATATATATATATATATATATATATATATATATATATATATATATATATATATATATATATATATATATATATATATATATATATATATATATATATATATATATATATATATATATATATATATATATATATATATATATATATATATATATATATATATATATATATATATATATATATATATATATATATATATATATATATATATATATATATATATATATATATATATATATATATATATATATATATATATATATAATATATATATATATATATATATATATATATATATATATATATATATATATATATATATATATATATATATATATATATATATATATATATATATATATATATATATATATATATATATATATATATATATATATATATATATATATATATATATATATATATATATATATATATATATATATATATATATATATATATATATATATATATATATATATATATATATATATATATATATATATATATATATATATATATATATATATATATATATATATATATATATATATATATATATATATATATATATATATATATATATATATATATTATATATATATATATATATATATATATATATATATATATATTGCGCCAGGAGTGGCAGTACCGCCTTGAGCTACCGAAACCGTGTTATCACCTCCTGGTTAGCGGCTGATGAGGGCAGGGTATTGCACGTGCTCTCACAAGTTGTATGATGAACAAAAATTCATATCAAACTTATGATATAACAAGGAATCATTTTATTTGTATTTGGCCTCCTGTTCCGAGATAACAGGTGTCCTTTGACATATCATCACACATGAACGCGTGCACCATCCGACCACGGCGCCGAGTACAAAGATTCTGAAAATTACTAAAAGATCTCTGAACTGTTCACACCTCACCAAAATAAATAATAAATTATTAATACAATCAATTATCAATAAAATAATTAATATAATTAATTACCACCCTAATTATTTTATATTACAAGTTCCAAGTATCTTTCTGCCTTTTCGTTTTCTTTTCTTTTCCCTCTGTGGTCTGCTGGAACGGCAAAATCCATCAGACAAGTTATTCTCGTATTAATTAACACTAAATATGGTCTTTTCGAAAGAATTGGGTGGGCCGTTTGTATATCAAAATCCCAGAGAATTGCATGACGCATTTCCAAGGACAGATTCTGATTCATGCGTTTATCATCTGTCAGCGTGATCAAATTTTAATCTCTTGCAAAATTCCCAGTGGATCACCGTTTCCGCCCAGTCGTACCAATAAATATTATTACTGTTGCTTGGAGTTTTTTTTTTTTTGTCGTCATTCACATAATGGTTCTTGTTTGCGTCCTTCAAAGATCTGGTCCCCAGGCGAAATGAGAAAATTGTCTTCAGATGTCCCGAGAAAGACAATCTTCTGGGGTTTGTGTATGATGACAATACCTAGAATATGATTTGTAAACATCACAACCATTTTCTTTCTGTGTCCTAGAGCGGGGGTCATCGCTATTATTTACTCCAAACGTTAGCTGGTGGTCTTTTACTAGAGTCTTAGAGACAGCAATCTTCTCAGACTTCCAGGACTCTTCAAGTATCCTAGCTATTCTTTGCAGTAGTTTTGACAGTCTCGATTTTCCCTCAGTTGGTCTGGTGGATTGGCATGATGGTTAAAGGGTCCGCTAAAGGCCCGGGGGACCAGGGTTCAATCCCAGGTCGAGTCATACCAAAGACTCAAAAAATGGTACCTCCTTGCTAAACACTCAGTATTATAAGGTACGGATCAATAGTAAAGTGGAGCAATTCAGGGAAAGGAGTGGCGTTCTCCTATACACCTTGGTGTAGTAGCTATCGAAAAGAGAGCCTTCGTGTCACCCTCGACTATAATCATCAACTTTGGTTTTACTTTTAGGTCTGGTCGTCTAATTATTATCATTATTTCCTGTTCTCTTTTGAGATTTTTTTCACACCTCAAGTCTCCAGGACTCTTCTCAGTATTCTGGTCGATCTCAATAATGCTGTAGTTTGAATGGTCTCCACTCGTCTTCTTATTTCCAAGTCCTCTAGTACTGGGACTAATACTTTGGTGACTGTACCAAGAGCCCCAATCACAATTAGCATGATCAGCATTTTCTTGCTCTACAGCCTTTTCAATTCCCTAACAAAGGTCGAGATACTTATCTCTTTTTTCACATTTTTTAAATTTTACTCTGTGGTCAGTCGGGACAGCAAAGTCCACAATTCTGCAAGTTCTCTTTTTTTTTTGTTGATTATTTCAAGATCTGATCGTCTGATTGAAATTTGGTGATCGGTTTGTTTCTTGAAATGCTTGAGGAGTTTGTTCGTAGCATTCTCCCGGACAGATACTGGGGTATACATATACCATTTGTTCGTTTGGTCAAACTTCAACTTCTTGCACAATTCCCAGTGGATCACGTTGGCCACCCAGTCGTGCCTAGTTTTATACTCTTTCTGTGCTAGTTTGCTGCATTCGCTCATTATGTGATTGATTGTTTCATCTCTTTTGGAACATAACCTACATCTACTGTTTTGTTACGTCTATTTTCACGTTTAGCTCAATCCTTATGGCGTTATTTTGTGCTTCGATTTGAAGAGATTCAGTTTCTCTCATAAGATTTCCTTTTCTTAGCCACGTCCACGTTTTCTCGCATGAGTTGTCGCTTGATCGTCATTTGAAACGTCCATCGAGTTGTTTTTCTTTCCACTTTTATTTTCTGGTTATTGTCGTTCTCTTGGTCCTTGTGTCGTTAGTATTGTTTCTGGTGACTGTGATCAGTCTTCCTCTACGCTTTTGTATGTAATCTTCGAGTTCTTGTATCGATGTGTCTACGCTATTATTATTATTATTATCATTACTATTATTATTTTACTCATTTGAGAGTTTTTCACTCCAGCTTTAGTTGATGGTCTTCCACTGGGGTTTTAGTGATAGCAAGTCTCCTCAATCTCCTGGACTCATCTCAGTATTCTGGCCAATCTCAACAATGTTGTATTTTGGATAGTCTCCACTCGTCCTTTTGTTTTCAAGTCCTCCGGTCCCTTTATCAATCCTTTGGTGACTGTACCGAGTGCCTCAATTACAATTGGTATCACTGTCATTTTCATTTTCCATAGTTTTTCAGTTCTCTTGCAAGGTCCTGGTACTTATCTTTCTCTTTGTTTTCTTACAGTTTTACCCTGTGATCAGCTGTGACTGCAAAGTCTACTGTTCAGCAGGATTTTTTTTTCTTATTTTTCGTTAACTATCTCTAGGTTTGGTCGTCTGGTCGAGATTTACTAATCTGTTTGTATCTCAAAATTCCATTTGAGTTTATGTGTCTCATTCTCCAGGACATTGGGTTGTGCACATAACATTTGTCCTTATGGTCAAATTTAAAAATTTTGCATAACTCCCAGTGGATCATCTTACCTACCGAGTCGTGTCTCGTCTTGTACTCCTTATGTTCCAATTTGCTGCATTCGCTTATTATGTGATTGATCATTTCGTCTCTATCACCACATAACTTACATTTGTTATTTTGTTGTGTCTTATCTATTCCCGTTATTATTATTATCTTATTGTTGTTGTTGTAGTTTTAAAGTTTTTCTCGTCAGTTTTAATGTTGAAAAAGAGGCAGGGTGAACTAGAAATAAGAGGACGAATTAATACCCTTCACACCACAGCACTGTTGTGATTAACTATGATACTGAGTAGTGTCCTGAAGAGCTATGAATCATGATTTTAATCAAAGTTAAGAGAAAACTAGCAACTACTTCTGGTATGAAATCCTTGCAGGGAGTAAAATAAAAAAAAATAAAAAAGTATATAAATATATGATAATAAAAATAAATAAACTATATGAGGAAATGAAACCGATTTCTTGGTATTTTGGATTTTACAAGGTGTCAGGCCTTGTCGATTTATTTCTTGCCGGGGTCGGCCTTTTGTGGTCTACCATTGCTATAGTTTTATTGCCAAAACCCATTGAAAAAATACATTTGAAATGATTTTCATAAAATATTATATTTGAAATAATTTTAATATAAAATTACATTTGCAATGATTTTGATATAAAAAAATTCAAATGATTTAAAAATAAGAATAGTTTTAAATTGATTTTTATTATTAGAATATAGTTGAAATGATTTAACATAATATATATTTGAGATGAATTTTAATATGATTTTACATTTGAAATGATTTTTAAGAAAATTAAATGATTTTCTTATGAAAATACGTTTGGAATGATTTTAATATGAAATGCACTTAAAATGATTATAATATAAAAATATAATTGAAATGATTTTAATATAAAAAAAACATTTGAAATGATTTTAACTTAAAAATACATTCCAAATGATTTTATATTAGAATACATTTGAAATGATTTAATGTAGTATACACTGGAAATGATTTTGATATAAACGTACATTTAAAATGATTTTGTTATAAAAATATATTTTTAATAATTTTCTTTCAAAAATATATCTTAAATAATTTTAACATAAAAATTCATTTTATATGATTTTTATATAAAGATATATTTGGAATGATTTTAAAACAAAAATACATTTGAAATAATTTTAATATAAAAATAAAATTGAAAACATTTTGTTATACTAACTGGCTTTCATGGTGGTATTTCACTCTTTCGAGGCTGCCTGTCGTGGGTACTGGGGAAGCCCAGCATTTGCATCACGCGATTGACTCCCCTCGAGCCCCCAAGGAGCTGTTCCCCAGGTTCTAACCCTCCTCGTAGAGACTAGGTTTATATCGTATCGCCAGAGGCGCCCCATTTTTGGAGAAATTTCGACGGGGCCTGAAGTATTTTGGAGCCGCTGGGCATGTTTGGGTCACAGCCCCGCGTCTGCACCTACCCTAAAAAGGTGTTCTGCCATACTAAGCCAGTTGGTGGGACGTACGACAAATAGGGATATCGTTATAAAATTAAAAAAAAAATTTCCAATGATTTTAATATAAAGATGCATTTGAAATAGTTTTCATATAAAAATACATTGGAAATGATTTTAATATTAACATACATTTGAAATGATTTTAATAGGAAAATAAATTTAAAACGATTTTGATGTAATAATACATTTGTAACGATTTTGATCTAAAATACATTTAAAAACATTTAAATCTAAAAATATATTAGAAAGGATCTTGCAAAAAATAACGAAGTATCTCTTAAAATTATCTTTTCTATTTCTTATTTTTCGGAATTTACCGACATAGAGGAAAAAACGACAAAAATATGGATTCTCAAAAATAGTAACCCATTGACATATATATGTAGTCAACCGGGCGAGGCTGTTTGCCTTTCACATAGCACTAACTATCCACGCTCCAACTATGGCTAAATTGTAGGGCAGACTAGGCTCTTAAGCCTTCGTGTGGCAACCGGCTTGGAGAAGAAAACTTTTAATTTAAACCAGTAAAACTCGGCTTAAAATTGATTTTGTGTCACATCCTGCTCGTGCGGAGTGGTTGGTATATATATATATATATATAATCCAAGGAGAAAATCAAAGAGGTAGGAGTATCCAGTTCTCGCCGGAAGCAATATAAGAACACCGGAATATTTTTTCGTGTAACATCTGATGATGGTCATCACGACCATAAATAAATTAATGATGACACTAAAGAAGCGATTTTTTTCTTTTAATTCTGATATAAAAATTATATATCTTTTTTGGCACAACACTCAACGTATAACTGGTCATGCAAAAAGCATCTTAATTAAAGACAGCAATAAGAATGTCTAAACACAAAGAATTAAACGCTAATTCAAATAGCTCAACACCAGAGTACATCAAGCAGAAGAATCCACAGCTTAAAAAGAAAGATCAGAGACAGTATATTTCGATTCAGTTTATTAACATCTTCTATAATATATACAGGATAAAGAGTTTTGACCATCTGGAAAATTCTAATACTATTTTTACACTGTCTACCTGGCTCTACCTTTTTTAAATACGTGGTGTAATTTCTCACTACTTCCTAGTGACCATCCATCAAGCTCAACATCTACTCTCTTGCCACCAACATCTCCTTTTGGCGTTGTGGGAAAAACTATGAAAATTGGAAGCTTTGTATTTGGACCGACATTATCATAAGCTCAATATGCATGCTTCATTTTTCCACTGGTGAATATGTAAGAAAAGTGTTTTGTAGATGACAAGATGTTCTATCCCACAAGGTTATATCATCGAAGTAATAATATTATCGCAGTTTCCATTGGAGGCTTTACTTTCACAAGGCTTATATATATATATATATATATATATATATATATATATATATATATATATAATGGACAGTCGATCTCAGTCACAGTTCAGTCGCTGATGCGAATCGCTGGACCACTTATTCCATTGGTTTGTTTGTAGTAGAGAAAGCTAGTGTTGAACCAGCTACACTTTTTTTGAAAATTTAATTACAGAAGAATTGTGCACCGATGTTTAATAGATTCTCTTGAACAACACTCCACTGATTTTTCATTAAGAATTTTTCCTTATCCTAGATTGCATATCCAACCACGCACACACACACACACACACACACACATATTTATAGAGAGAGTTGTGTGCGCGTAAGTGCATGTGTGTGTGTGTGTGTATGTGTGTGTGTGTGAAATAGGACTTGAAATATTAAAATTGATGTTAACATTTATTTATTTAACAGCAAGTTCAGGTTTTCAAGTACTATTTAGTCACATTTCTGCAGATATTCAATATGATATATATATATATATATATATATATATATATATATATATATATATATATATATATTCAATACGATTAATATATATATATATATATATATATATATATATGAGAGAGAGAGAAAGTGAGAGAAATATATCAGTATCGTGGTTAAAATCGCTACTCAAGAAAAGATCTGAAACTGGCCAATCAGTACAAAATTATATAATGTTAGAAAAACATTTGCGAGAATCAAAACGATACCGAAAAATTCAAATGTCTCGCTACAGGAATAGCTTAATCTGAAATTATATTTCATTTCGAACAAATGATGCCTACGCAGGGCAAAAGGATTGGGAAACATACCGTTTATTTCCTTTCCGTATTCTCGTATTTTGTTCTTTATATATCATGTATTCTATAAGTTTTAGACCTTATCACATGAGTTGCTTTCTTTCATATTTTTATTTACTTATATCTTTTGTGTCATATTTCGTGAAGGTTCATTTGACTCCTCAATATTTTGATGACCGATTGACGAACAATGGTTTAAAGACTTTGCGTGGTGGAATTTCTTTTTCCAACGTGCCTGTTTCTTTGATCATCAGATATGAATTGACAAACATCTGAAACAGCTACAATATGATTATTGTATCTTGATCTACAAGAAATAAAGAAAAAAAAAACAGAACAAATCCTGGTTTCTTTTGTTCAGAAGAAAATCAAGTTTTTATATATAAAAATAAAAATAACGATGCATATGGACGACTGTACATTGTCCCTTGTCATCGAAGATGCATGTATATTTTCAATGTACTATAGTGAACCCATAATCTCCGAGGCATCCCAAAATGAGAAAAGACAAACGGGTCCAGATAGATTCTGGAACTACTTTCTCAGACTGTTTACCACCCAAGACTTCACACTTGTCTCGATTTTGTATGGATAAGGGATATGATGTTGAAATCAGGTCTTTAATTGATAGAATCAGTTTAATGGTTCAGTACAAATATTTTATTGAGAAAAACTTGATCGACAGAACCAGGCGTAAGTTCCACAATATTGTTCAGGATTTTCAGACTATTGCCTTCATCTTTATTATTTTCGGACGATAGGGTTTTCAGACTATTGCCTTCCTCTTTATTCACAACGTTTCGTCCGATATTTCTGCCGGCATGTGGTTGTCGAACTTGGAGACCAATACGAATTCAGACAACTAAGCTTCAGAATGGTTATTTATCAAGCTCAGCTTACTTTGTCAAAGCTCAGGAATATTGGGCACTCAGTGAGAAGTAAACTCTGAAAAACTGATCTGTTAATGGGAAATTAATTCAGTAGAATTAATAAAACTATAATTTATATTGTGGTCATGTCTTAACTTGATCTTACGTTAGCAATCTGGCAGAATTATATGAGACCTCATTAAGAAGCGGACTCACTGAAAATGGTTTAATTGTAGAGCTCTATGACCATTAAACCCTGGGAAGCAGCTTTGTTTTTAGCTCAGTGGCTTTAAATACTGCCACTGAAAATAACCCATATAAAACATGCTTGTGAGATATGTAAGCGCAATGAATATATGTTATCATCTATGATTGATAGCAAAGGGTATATAAGTAAAAAAAAAAAAATGTAACAGTTACGCCAGATACCAAAACGATAATTGCATTGGGGTTGCTTACTTACCTTAGAGTCCAGTATATATATATATATATATATATATATATATATATATATATATGAATAGGTCCACTAAGAGATTTGTATTTTTTAAGAATTATACATTTCGTTTTAACATACGTGTATACTTCCAGCTAATGCTTTCGTCTGAAAATATTTAGTAACAACACTACACGAGTGAATTCAAGTCTTATTGAGAGCCCCATTCATATTGCAGGGTGCCTCATCCAAGCAAAAAACCTTGTAAATTACTAAATGTTCCCTGACGAAAGCAACACGTTGGAAACATACACATATATACGAACAAAATAAATAATTCTTTAAAAAAACAAAACAAATCTCTTAGTAGAGCTATTCATTTTGAAATATTTACTTTTTCTCTCTTTGGACCAACAAAAAAGGAAAAAATTGCAAAAAGTTGAGCACTCCGTGGATAAGTTTTAAAAAAAGAAAGGAGATACTGGTTATACATGCAAATGGAAAAATTCACGCCGAAATACTCCCTGAAGAACATACCATTCCCTGGGAAACACGAATTTGTCCTATCCTTAACGGATAAAATAGTGGACTTTATCAAGAGGATGCGATGGAAGGCCCACTTTCATCTCAACCCTGCAGCCACAAAAGAGGAACAAAAACCCGGCGCAAGAAGATTGAAGTCACAGAGGACACCACCAAGCAACAGCGGACTGGACCAGTTCGAGAGTGACCTATTCGGCATAATTCGGAAGATTGAATTCTTGAACTCTAAAAATTCATTCCAGGCGAAATTGAGAGAGGACATAGAGCGAATTAGGAAATCAAGGAAAATCTGGGTCAGATCTGATAAGTCTAACAACATATACCAGGTCAGTCCACATGAATATGAGAGAATCCTTAATGATAAAATCACGGAATCATATAAACTAGACCATAGCGACACAACTACTCAAATCAACAGGGACACAGCTAAGTTTGCTCAGAAAGTAAATATGATAGATAGAGTTGGGAAATTGAAAGAAAGAAGTGCCTATATTTTATTTAAGGATCACAAAAAAAACTTCCCAGATAAAAAGCAGACTAGATTAATTAACCCCACAAAAACCGAACTAGGCCTTGTATCTAAAGATGTAATACAGAAGATTACGTCTAGATTGATGAGTAGCCACAAATATAACTTGTGGAAAAACTCTATGGATACTATCGATTGGTTTAAGAAAATTAAGGATAAAAAGAGATCCACTTTCGTACAATTCGACATCATAGAGTTCTACCCTTCCATCACTAAAGAATTATTAGTGAGGAGCCTTAACCACGCTAGAGAATATACAGAGATCACAGAAGAAGAAATAGAAATTATCCTAGCAAGTAGAAAAACCATCCTATCCGATAACCGCAGATCCTGGGTAAAAAGTCACGTAGACAATTTCGACGTCCCCATGGGTGCCTACGATTCGGCTCAGGTAGCAGACTTAGTGGGGATCTATATCCTAGATACGCTAGGTCGTATTGTCAACTCGCAACAAGTTGGACTTTACCGAGATGACGGGATTATTTATATCCCAGACAGTAACGGTCCGAAGACCGCTAGTATACAAAAGAAAATTATTAGGGCCTTCAAACTACTAGGGTTTAGAATTCAAATAGCCTCAAATTTAAAAATAGTAGACTTTCTGGACGTCACATTGAATTTAAATAATGGTACGTTTAAACCCTTTAGTAAGAACGATTCCGCCCCTAGATACGTAAATATCTCCTCAAACCACCCAAGATCGGTACTGAGACAGATACCCAATGCGGTGAACCAAAGAATTAACAGGCTATCCTCAGGTAAGAAAATGTTCGAAGAAAACAAAAGTAGATATGATGACGCCCTGAAGGACAGTGGATTCCAAGGTAGACTGGAATACTTAACCCCGGTGGACCTCAATTCGAGAGCTAGGAAGAATAATAGTAGGGGCCACACACCCCTCAAGGTAGGTGAGACTGTTAATAATAGTAGTCACGGAAATAAACGAGGAAAGAATAGAAATAGAAAAGTAGTCTGGTTCAATCCGCCATTTTGTAAGCTCACAAACATTAACATAGGTAGACACTTTCTACACCTACTAGATAAACATTTTAATAGAGGCAACCCATTGAGTAGGATTTTTAACAGAAATACAGTGAAAATTAGCTACTCCTGCACAAAAAACATGTACAATATACTAAGCAACCATAATAGGAGGCTACTCAATGAGCTTACCACGAGAGATAGGAACCCAAACGGGGAGTCTTGTAACTGTAGGAATAAGGAAGAATGCCCCTTGGGCGGACGCTGCACCACGAGGAATGTCGTATACCAAGCATGCATTTCTCCTATGGAACAGCAAAGGGACGGGGAAAGAATCTATATAGGGATCTCCGCGGGAAACTGGAAGCAAAGATGGTACAGCCATAGACACTCATTTTCCAACCCGAAACTTAGGTACCAGACTGCTTTATCGAAATACTTCTGGGGCCTGAAGGATCAGGGGCTATCTCCACAAATTAAGTGGAAAATATTAAGGCACTCATCTGCCGCCAACAGCTTCAACGGTAGATGTAACCTATGCTTAGACGAAAAAATTAGCATAATCAATTTCAAGAATAGAAAACTTTTATTGAACAAGAGAAATGAACTTGTGTTTAAATGTAGACATAGAGGAAAATTTAAATTATCTTAAATAATAAAGAAACATTAGTAAATAGTAGAGATCAACACAACAGCAGATATCACCGAGACAAGGAAAGACAAAAGTAGATAAGGGCCAGATGAACAAGGAAGATTAATCCAAAATAAGGCCTGGGATTCTAGAGTGGTTTATTCCCCTTGACCAATTTTAGGGTAATTTTTTTAAAGAAATACACTTGACGACTATAATGAATGTCCCCACCTTATCTGGTTCATGTATCTCGATCCTAATTGAAACTAGAGAAACACCTAAGATGACAACAGCTGGGCTGATTAACAGACATATCAGAAATAAATATATATCATATATGAGATAGCCATTAGTTAAACGATCTGAGTCTGTTTAGAATAGCACACCTGCCGAGTAGTAGAACACACAGGCAGAACATAGAATCAAAGAGACTGACCAGTAGATTAATTCCACTCCTGTTTCTTAATCGTTCTAACATATAATATGTTCACACCCTCTGCTCGCGCCTAGGAACGAATGGTTTTTTGTTTTTTATTTTTAGGTTTTTATTTTTGTTTTATTCTTATCTCTATCCTTGTTTTTTTATTTTTAATTTATTTTTAATTTCTTTAATTTTCCTATTTATCTTCTGAATACGAACTGTAACTCCTCATTCGCATCATATCTCTGGGACAATACAGAGCATGTAAAGAGTCATCCGACGAGACGGAGAATATACCAACTATATTCTCCGCCGAAATAAATTTATTATGACGGCTTAACCGAGTTTGAGTCTCCATTTAATTGTACTATATATATATATATATATATATATATATATATATATATAATGTTAATTATAATATAAGACTCACAATATATTCCTGATACACAAGTTTCATCAATATCAATTTTTAGTTTGCAAAACGGAGCATTCCACTTTTCAGCCTAGCTGTGTAAGTATTGACATTCGTGAAAACCTAGTTATCGGTAAACTTTTTTTACAGATTTTATTTTTAAAGTTTTATACGTAATATTCATTTTCATCACTCCACTCAGGAGATATTGGGCATATTTTTAGTTAACTACGTGTCATTCAGTTATTATTATCATCATCATTCTATGCGAGGTTTTCACATGAACGAAAGCTGGTGGTTTTTTTCACTGGAGTCTGAGTGGCAGCAAGTCTCCTCAGGTCTCCAGGATACTTCTGAGTATTCTAGGTATTTGCGAACTTTTCCAAATGCGCCAACAAGAATTGGTATCACCGTCACCCCTATGTTCCACAATTATTTTTGTTCTCTGGTAAGATTCAAACATTTTTTCATCTTTTCGCTTTCTTCTGTTTTCATTCTGTGGTCTGCCGAAATGGCAACATCCACTTTCTTGTATATTAAAAGTAGATCTGGTCTTCTGGCCAGAATTATGCATTTGTATCTTAAAATCGACGAATAATAGTGTTGCTTCGAGGTTCGCCTACAGCCTCCTCAAAGAAACTGTCGCAGTCATAATGATGCTATAT
Organism: Sepioteuthis lessoniana; assembly: GCA_963585895.1. Classification (NCBI taxonomy): domain Eukaryota; kingdom Metazoa; phylum Mollusca; class Cephalopoda; order Myopsida; family Loliginidae; genus Sepioteuthis; species Sepioteuthis lessoniana. The sequence goes on from OY757942.1 coordinate 30,354,905, forward strand.
AAAAACACGAAAGTATAAGTCCGCTCACCTGATGGAGACTCGGACTACTTCGACATTGTAGCAGGTGTGTTGCAAGGAGCTACAATAGCTCCATACCTCTAGACTATGTGCTTAGAACGGCTATAGCTTCAATGAAAGAAAACGGTTTGAAGCTGGCAAAGGAATGAAGCAGAAGATACCCCGAACAAACTATAACGGACGCAGACAACGCCGATGACATAGCGCTTCTAGCAAATTCACCCGCGCAAGCCGAATCCCTGCTGTATATCCTGGAATGAGTGGCAGGTGGCACAGGCCTCAATGTGAGCACAAGTAAAAAAGAATACATGTGCTTTAATCAAAGAAGCTTCATTTCCACACGAAAGAGTCGTCCTCTGAACCTCGTGGACCAGTTCACCTACCTCGGAAGCAGCATCTCATTAACCGAAAATGACATCAAAACGAGACTAGCAAAGGCATGGACAGCTATCGATAGGCTATCGGTCAAATGGAAGTCAGACCTATCCGATAAAATAAAACAGTTTTTCCAAACAGCTGCTGTATCAATATTGCTATATGGATACACCACGTTGACGCTGACTAAATGTATTGCTTGACGGCAATTACATAAGAATGTTACGAGTTGTACTGAATAAGTTCTAGAGACAACACCCCACAAAGTAGCAGCTGTACTACCATCTTCCACCCATCATGAAAACTATCCAAATTAGATGAACTAGACATACGAGACATTGCCGGAGAAGTAAAGACGAACTCATAAGCGATGTATTCCTGTGGATCCCTTCACATGGACAAGCAAAGGTTGGACGACCAGCAGCAACAGCAGCTATGTGACGATACGGTATGTTGTTTGGAAGACCTGCCGTAGCGATGGACGATGGAGTGGCGAGGGAGGGTCATCGAAATCAGTACTTTAATATATTATGTTCTTATGGCATTGTTTTGTGCTACTATTTAAAGAAATTTAGTTTCTTTCTTGAGGTTTAATTTTCTAAGCCATCACCCGGTCTTCAAATGAGCAAATCTTCCCAGTTTGCGCTTGAAGTATATGTACATTTTTTCCAATATCTATTAAACAGTTTTTGTTTTCTGTTTTATATTGCTGATAAAGTTGCTTTAATTAATCTTTCTTGGCTTTTTAGAATGTGTCATCAATGAAATGTATTGTTTGCATTTACTTATCCGAATACCACCACTTAGGATTTGACGCAAGGCCATTTTAATTGGGAAGTGCTACGCAAAATTGAAAAATACGTTGCTATTATAAAAATGCTTGATTTAATTAGCATTCCCTAATTTTGAAGCTCTTCAGACGGCAACCCATATACTCATCCCTGTCAAGCAAGTATTGCCCAGGGGAACAGCGTCATGGTACCAGTGATTTATATTTGACCTGTGGGCCAGGCAGGCCTCCCGCAAAAACGTGAGTTGTATTTTTACATATCCACAGTTTGCAATGTTATCAACTCCTCTTTCTCCTCTGTAAGGTCTTGGGCTTCATCATCAATTGCCTTGCCTTTTAGTCCATTTGTCTTAGTTTCCTCTTTTGTCCACTTTATTATTAATAAAGTGGACAAAAGAGGAAACTAAGACAACTAAGGAAACTAAGTCTCAGGTATCTTAAAGAGAGACTGCTTCGGTGTTTTTACTCTTTGCTGAGATTTCTTCAATTAAGTATTCTTCTTCTCAGATCATCATCATCATCATGTCGTGCCACTTGCATGGATATTCCTGGCCCTCTCTCGCCACTCTTCCCTATCGTTCATCGCCTCTGGCAGGTCTTCGGGCTACATCCCGTATCCTCACATAGCTGCTGAATGTATGTTCGTCAGGTCGTCCTGCTTTTGCCCGGCCATATGTGGTGGTCCATAGGAGTAAATCACTTATGAGCTCGTCCCTACTTCTCCAGCAGTGCCCTGCATGTCTGGTTCGTCTAACTTGGATAGTTTCCGTGATAGGAGGCAGGTGGCCGTACAGTTGGTGTCTTGTGGGGTGTTGCCGCCAGGACTTGTTCAAAATTGCTCGCAGCACTCCTGTGTAATTGCCATCTAGCTTCTTCTCCAGCCGTTTTGTTAGCGTCCATGTGGTGCATCCGTACAGCAGTATCGATACGACAGCTGCCTGGAAGAAACTGCGTTTCTTTTTATCGGTTTGGTCTGATTTCCATATGATCGATAGCCTATTGATAGCAGTCCATGCCTTCGTTAGCCGCGTGTCGATGTCCTTTTCGATTGATGAGACGTTGCTTCCAAGGTAAGTGTATTTGTCTACTAGTTTAAGAGGGGTTCCGTCTAATGTGGAGATGTCACCTGTTTGATTATAGCACATTCCGTTTTGTGTGCATTGACATGGAAGCCTATGCTTGCAGCTGCTCGTTCCAAACTATGCAGTAGTGTTTCGGCTTGGTTGGATGTATTTGCCAGTATCGCTATGTCATCGGCGTAGTCGGCGTCGGTAATTGTTTTTGCGGGGTATCTTCTGCTTCTTTTCTTTGTCAGCTCGAAGCCGTTTTCTCAGATTTTATCAATCGGTGTTCTAAGCACGTAATCTAGACACCTATTCTCAGATACTCTGCGCTAATTTTTTCTGAACTCTATATGTTTGCTGATGTCAGCTTCTTGTATTATCACTTTTATCAGTATTACTTTAAAACACCGACACACATACATATATAGAATTAATAATAACAAGTCATTTATTTAAAAATGAAAACAGTTAATATATGTGTTATGGTCAAGGGGGGGTTCAAATGATCACACCACTCGGAAATGAATGATAAGAAATATATTGACAGAAAATAGTCCATACATAAACGATAGTTGAGAGAAACTCCTCCTCAGCTTAACACAATCACGAATATTACCGTTCTTGGTGACGGTTCGCCGAGGCTGCGCAGAAGAGAGCTTAGTCGGTATATGTCACATGAGGGTGAATCCATATGTAGAGTAGTCACCCCAACAGAATGCTCAGTGGTTTGAAAATGTTTTTCATTTTAAAAATACAATCCCTTGGTACTGCTCCCATTTCACGAGGAGTAGAAGGGTGAGTATCAAGAAAATGTAATTTTGAATATATATATATATATATATATATATATATGCTTGAGTTGATGTCTTAATTTAATGGAATAACTAATTTCGTGGGTTATTTACTGCCAAAATTGTACTTTTACAAGAAGAGTTGTGATTCTATATAACCCACAGCTGGCGGGGGTTAAAGGCGTTTATGCGTTGGCCTATGGTATTCGGCCGAAAGTGAACATAATAGCGTGCCTGAAATTTAAAATCGCTTACTTCGAGGCTGCAGTCTAGCACATGTATTTCCACCATGGGAACTCCTTAAACCACCCATACATATTTATGGTTTGTTTACTGAAGATTATTATTATTATTATTATTATTATTATTATTATTATTATTATTTATTAAAACAAAATAATTGGTTGGCTGGTTGGATGATTGTTTGTGCTTTATGGCATATCAACCGTTGTTGGTTATTTAATGCCAAATCCATTTTTATGCATATAAACATTTTTATTTCAACCAATTAGGTTTAACATAAGTACACCGTGCTTTGTCAGTATTACTATGTGGATGGACCACATAAACTGTAATCAAAAGCGCGGAGAAAAAGCTACATGACAACTACAAAATAATGCTCCACTCAGTTCGGAACAAATCCTGGAAGCAACACTCCACAAAACAGCTTCTGTACGGCCACTTAGCTCTTATCTAATAAACCATCCAAGTAAGACTAGCGAGACATATTTGGCCCTGCTAATAAAGTAAGGACAAAATAAGAAGTGTTGTTCAACTACGCAATCCCTGATGTTAACTGGCCAGCTCTGTGCGGACACTGGACGGAGTCTAGGGGACTTGCCAGGAGCGATGGACGATTGGGACGAGTAGCGAGTGAGAATCAGGCAACTGCACAATCAGCATATATATATATATATATATATATATATATGTGTGTGTGTGTGTGTGTGTGTGTGTGTGTATGTGTGTGTGATTGTAACCGAGCAAGAAATTACATATGATAGCGAAATACTTATTCGAGTCATACTACTAATATGCAAAGTTGAAGTATAAAGCAATTTTCAGTCTAATTTTTAAGCTTTAGAAAACCTTTAAACGTGTGTATGAAGCTACCATTCCTCTTATCAAACCTTCCTTTATATCTCTTAGGTAACGCTAGAACTTCGATATGTATCAACAGACAAATCCCCTTTAATCAATCGAAGAGCAATTGATAAAATATTTATGAAAATAAAATCGTTTACGGATTTAAAAGCAAATCAATTATGAATTATTTACCCTTTGCTCTTTCGTTTATTTTAATTGCAGGAAATATTTATTGACGCATTCAAGATAGACGAAACTCTCTTAAACCCGGATGTAAAATCCCAAGGTTGTTTAGTGCACTGTGAGTCAGTGTTAATGATCGGCCAATCGATGACCGTAAAGTGTGTTGACGTGGCAATTGCCAATTGGCTTATTATTGCAACTGGAAAGCCTTAACTGTCCTGCTGTTGGTTAGTCATCGGTTCAGTTGTGATAGGTTTCAGCTGGTTTTCTTGTTAGTCTAAAATATGTATTTCTGGGTGTGACTGGAAGTGAGTATATATTTGGGGTGAGTGGGTATTTGTCTGGGCGTGGGTTAAAGGGAGTAGACAAAAAATATTGGCTGGGTTGCCTTCTGAATATGACTCTCCTATATAAGAGATATATGCGTCGGGCAAGTGTGTTAGGTAATATTGGATGAATTATGGTAGATTGAATATTTAATAGAAGCGAATAAATAAAAGAAGCTGAGTCAAGATTTTAAATAGACCTTTTGGCGAAGCTACATCCCCTGCAGAAAGGAAAGAACAGCCCTCTCAAAAAAAGTGTCCTGGTTATGAATGCTATGCTCCGGCTACAATACTGGATATCAGGAGATATTTAAGTTATCTTTTTATTGTTATTAGTCCTTGGTGAATTTTGATCTGATGTCGTAGTACCTATTAAAAACTATAGGTTGAGAAATATGTTTAAAAGTGGTTTGCGTTAGGGACATTGTTCAAATAACTTGTTTTGAGAATACTAGTAAATCCGAAATAGTTTAATAAGGATTATTTCACTCTATGTTTTCTACGTAAAGTAGCGGCCTTTTAATGAAGTTTGAGCGACAGCAAGTCTCCACAGATTTCCAGGACACTTCTCAGTAATCTGTTCTGAGTAATGCTGTATTCTGAATCCTTTCTAATTCCTAGGATCTTTTCTCCAGGTTCTCTTCAGGTCTTCTCAGTAGTCTGGCCGTTCTCAATAATGTGGTCGTTTAGATGGTCTTCACTCGTCCTTTTATTTCCAAGTCCTCCAGTTCCGTTAATAATACTTTGGGGACTGAACCAAATGCACCAACCATGACTGGTATAATTGTCACCTTCATGTTCCATAGTTTTTTCAATTCTCTAGCAAGGTCCAGGTACTTATTCTTCATTTCACTTTCTTTCAGTTTTATTCTATGATCAGCCGGGACAGCAAAGTTTACAATTCTGCAAGTTCTCTTTTTTTTCTTTTCTTTGTGTATCATCATAAGGTCTGGTCTTTTGGCTGAGATTAGGTGATCGTCTGTATGTCAAAGTCCCATAGGAGTTTAGGTGTGTCATTCACCAGGACTGATAATGAGTTGTGCATATACCATTTGTTCGTATGGTCAAAATTAAATTTCTGGCACATCTCCCAGTGGATCACCTTACCCACTCACTCGTGTTTAGTCTTATACTCTTTCTGTGCTAATTTGCTACATTCGCTTATTATGCATATTTATCAACCCCTCCGCTCGGGCAGGATATGACACAAGGTCATTTTTAAGCGGAGTTTAACAGGTTTGAATTCAGAGTTTTCCTTCTCCTAGACTAGTTGCCTCACCAAGGCTGTAGAACCTAGTCTGCTCTACTATTTACCCATAGCTTGAGGGAGAATAATTGGATTCATACCTTTCTCAAAGCTATTAGTGCTATGTGAAATGCAATTAGCCTGGTCCAGGATCTGAACTCATGTCGTTGTATCCATTTCCTACGACGATAACCATTACACCACGGGCACCTCATTCGCTTATTATGTGATTTATCGTTCCATCTCTATCACGACATAACTTATATTTGCTATTTTGTTGCGTCTTATCTATTCTCGCTTTGATATGAGTAGTTCTTATGGCGTTGTTTTGTCCTGCGATTTGGAGAGAGTCTGATTCTCTCTTCAGGTTTCCTTTTCTTAGCCACGTCCACGTTTTCTAGTGTGAGATGTTGCTTTTCAGTCGTTTAAAATGTCCATAGAGTTTTCTTTCTATTTTTGTTTTCTAGTTATTGTCATTCTGTTGATCACCGTGTTGTCTGTATAGTTTCTGGTGGCTGTAACCAGTCCTCCATCGTGCTTTTCTGAGTAGACCTTGAGTCGTTGTATCGGTGCGTCAACGCTTTCTTCAAAGCTGGAAAGTCCTCTTTATCCCTCCTTTCTTGATATATATATGACGTCAACGTCATCTTTGGGATGAAATGCCTTATTCATGGTCATTAATGTTCTTGTTCTTTGTTCCATTCAAGTTCACTTCAAGTGGCGTTATAGCCCTGGTATTTATTCTGTTGATAAGGTTTCTGCTTGATAGTTTTCTCTCGAGTAGCTTTCTGGTTCTCATGAGATATTCTTTCTTAATTTTTTCTTTCATCTCCACTTGTTTGGTGGCGTCAGCTACCAAGATGCCCAAGTATTTGTACGGTTCCTCCTATTTACCCAACCCCTCTGCTAGGGCAGGATATGACACAAGGTCAATTTTTAAACGGAGTTTTACAGGTTTGAATTCAGAGTTTTCCTTCTCCCAAACTAGTGGCCTCACCAAGGCTGAAGAATCCAGACTGTCCTACAATTTACCCATAGCTGAAGGGAGAATAATTGGATTCATACCTTTCCCAAGGGTATTAGTGCTATGTGAAATGCAATCAGTCTCGTCCAGGATTTGAACTCGTATCGCCGTGTCCATTTCCTACGACGATAACCATTACACCACGTTTCCTTTTCTCCGAGGGTTCAGTGTCATTATTATTATTATTATTATTATTATTATTATTATTATTATCTGGAAACCATATAACTGCGTATGAACAAATAATAATTATCAAATGGATATAGTTACCTGAAACCTTGTAACTGTATATGAATTTTAAGGAAAAGATAGGAATATTTGAAAGTATACGGCAGTGTGCAAATTATTTGTATTAGATAGGAATAATTCATATCATTTGAGTGGGAAAAAATCTTCAAAAATGCAATTTGACTACATATTCCTAATTGTAATTGAAAATTTAGTAATTAGTCGAAATTTGGTAGTAAATAATCCATAAGGACTTTGATGCCGTTAAACAAATTAACCAAATCAAACCAAACCATATAACGTAAACATTTTTTACGTAATCTTTTTTCGTCAAATTGATTCCTGTGAAAAATCTTGTCATCTGAATTCCATAGTCTACTCCAAATCCGTTGATCGTAGAATATTTCAGATATTAAGTATTTACACTGCCTCTCAACAACGTAGAAGATCCAACTCCTTGTCAATTTTTAAGCAGAGTAAAGTGTCATTTCAGATTTTTTCAGTCAATACTAAAGAAACCTAGTCTGCCCTATTTTTCAGTCAATACTAAAGAAACCAGTCTGCCCTATTATTTATCCATAGCTGAGAAAAGAACAAATGAGATTAGCAGAAAGTGAAATTCAGACACATTTCTTTAGGATTCGAACTCAGGTTGCTGATTCCATTTTTGAATTTCGTCAAACAGGTATATTTCAAACAATTCAGTTTATTGTGTGCGTACAGTTTCAATGTCAAACAATTCAGTTTAGCATAGGTACACATTTTAAATGTCAAAACAGTTCTATTTTGACCAATTCAGTTTAGTTCTATTTGACCCATACATGGGACCCTTATCAGGTGCTACCACTCCGAGCCAGAGTAGATCTGGGGACGATAGTAATGAAGTGTTACTCCGCATTCCCCAAAGTTCCAGTATTATTTGAACCTCACCATCAGATTGTTTAGTATCAAATCCAGGACACTCGTTGTGGGGGTTCCCTTCTGCAGAGAAGCAGTCGGTGTATTCTACAGCTCCAGCCGACTGGGAAAATCGCATAGATAGATAGATGGATAGATAGATATTATTAATACTGCAGATATTTCAACTAGTCATGGGTAATTTTTGCAACGCCAGCTTCTAAGCATTGATGGATTTTGCTCTAAGTGTCTTTACCTTTTTAATTCCTAAGTGCTTCAGTGTTCCTGAATGATTGTCTAAAAAATGGGATATAATTTTCGGTGAAATCAAATGAAGAAAAATAGAAAAAAAGAAGAAATAAACACCAGTCAAATATCTACTGAGAATCCATAAATTAAACTGGGAAAAATAAAGAAAAAATAAGAACGTAAAGGTAGGAAAGAAAAAAAAATATCGGATATAACTTAAACCAGAGAGAGAGAGAGAGAGAGAGAGAGAAAGAGAGAGAGAGAGAGCGAGAGTTTGAAAATATAGCACATAATGCTTCTAGAATTAAGAACTTGCCCCGAGAGAGAAAAGAAAGAAAAGAACCAAGAAAAAAAAAAAAAAGAAAGAAACTAACGAATAAACAAAAAAAAATATACATAGAGAATTAGGAATATATACTGAGAGAAAGAAAGAAAGAAAGAAAGAAAGAAAGAAAGAAAGAAAGAAAGAAATATTAAGGAAAGGAAGAAAAATATTTAGGAAAGGAAGCAAGAATTGGAGAAAGTCAAGGAGAGACATCATCCATAGAGAAATAAGTAATTAGGCTGAGAGAGTGAAAATGAGAGAAAGAATGAATCAAAGAAAGAAAGAAAGAACGAAAGGAAAAAAGAAAGGAAAAAAGAAAGAATGAATTAAGAGGAGGAGAACGAAAAAATATACATACAAATAAAAGAATCTTCGATGGTAAAAAAAGAAATGATTACAAAAAACACAAGCAACCCCCCCAAAAAAAGAGACTAATATGTATTGTAACAATTGAGCTTGAAAGAAAGAAATAAAGAAAGAAACCCAACAAAGATAGCATTTTGGCACTTGAGAAGTAAACATAGTGCGGGAAGACCTTTTTTTTTTTTTTTGGTGGTAGTGGTAAATAAAAAGAGAAAGCCAGCCAATGTTTTGACGTTGTAGATGTTTTGGCCTCGATATTGACTGCAGGAAGGACTGAATCACTTCCGGTTGTATTCTATCGATTTCAAATAATCAGATAATAAGTAATAATTAGCTTCTACTATTTATATGTCAGTCTTATTTACAAATGGTCTAAAATACTATTTTATATTCTTCCCAACTCCATTACATGTTTACGTATTTAGCGTGTTTCTTTGATTTTGTATTTAATTAAACGTAGCGTCTATTAAGTATGGCTGTTTGCTGTACCGTCTTTTCTTTATATCCCTATTATATACCACTAATCGACTTTTATTAATATTTCAGATTTTTGTAAATAAATATCATCCTCTAAGCAGCAGACATGCTCTTTTAGATGCCATCATGGCGAGGAATGGTGACCATCGTGCATTTTTGATGATTGCTTGTTTTTATTGATAAGAGAAGGAGTCGTGTCCCAGTGTCGTATCCCCACGCCCTGACCACACAAAAAATCTTGAAGTCAGAAAGTCTAAATCTCGGATGTTTACTTTGTGAATTCTGAGCCGCAAACTCCGAAGCTCAGCATTGGTTTCCTTGTTAAAAATATCTAAAAGTGTAAGATATAATCAGTTATCATATTACATATTCCAATCTGTTATGGACAATTCAAGATATATTTTAAATGATTATAGGTAGATTATAAAATTACAACAATTTAGAGGCAATGAGGATATCCAGGACAAATATCAAACAACCCGAGTGTATTACTTCTAGCAAAAATTATGTATTTACGACATTTACTGGATGTTTAGCTATTTGTTTATTTAGCAGTAAATAAACAAATAACAGATAAGACCCTAAACGTTTTAAATAGTTACACATTCTGTCTTCATAGAATATGCCTTTAACAAAGTAGAATGAGTTATCTGAATTATTGACAAATTTTTCCCAAGACATTCAAAAGAAAAAAAATTTGCAATAATCTAGAAGCCGAGATATACAAATAGATTACCTGTTAAACCTTCTTTCAGACCTTAGCTAGGGAATAGGCATACCTGATTAACAGGAAACATGGATCCAACTAAATAACTGTCAACTGAAACAATGCAGAGTTTGGTTTAGTTTGGTTTGGTTTGGTTTGGTTTGGTTTTATGACACATCAACCATTGTAGGTTATAAGTGTCAAATACATTTTATACATATATACATTTCAAATAATTCCGTTTAGCATAAGTATACTTTTTTGTTTAAACAAAGTTCTATTTTAAACAACTCAGTTCAGCATAAGTAACCAATTTCAATGTCAAAAAACAGTTCCATTTCAAACAATTCAGTTTATCATAAGTACACAGTTTAGTTCTATTTGACACATATGTAGAATATACCGATGCAGGGAAATACAAAACACTGGCGACTCTCCGTTGGTCAGGTACGAAACGTTTATTAACTTCTTGACTTTAGTTTTTCGCCGCGAGGAGAGAGAGACACAATTTTTACTATGCTGACTGTTCTATCTGACCCAACAAACGCCCTGCGCAACCCGTAGCCCCCAAGATCTCTGTCGGTAGAGATCTGCAGAACTCCATGGTCAGACTTCAACTTCAACTGTCTGCCTCAATGGCAGACAAACCAACTGTCTCCTACATCGTCCACAGTCAACCTCCAGCTGAACTGGCCCGGCCCAGTCGGATATCAACTAACGTCTTTTTCAAAATCACCAAATTCTCAGCCCATCGCTTCCGGGCATGACGTCATTCACACCCCAGACTATTTCCTATGAGGGGTTTTTATTATGACATTTGTGATTGTCATATCTTCTGCGCGCGAGCGTGAACTGTACTCAATGTGTGTGCACCTGCACTAAGAGCCGAAAAGTTCAAAGCCCAACCAAACTGAATGATAAAATATAATTAACGAAAAATGATGAATATAAAAAAAAATCATTCCGTAATTATATAACACATAGATAGGACCCTGTCTGGTGCAACCACTCCGGGTTAGAGTGGACCTGGAAGCGATGGCAATAAAGGGGTACTTTGCATTCCCCAAAGCTCCAGTATTGCTGGAACCTCACCATCAGATTGTTTAATGTCGTATCAAGGACACTTGTTGGGGGTCTTATCCCTCTGCAGAGAAGCAGTCGGTGTATTCTACACCCCAGCCAACTTTAAAAAAGGAAAATAATCGTTCAGCATATTGACAAAGTTGATCTGTAAAAAAGTGTAGCGAAAGACGTTGGTTGTACCCAGTTATCTGTGTCTAACGTTTGGTGAAAATATAAAAGAGATGGGGTAGTTAAAAAAGGGAAACATACTGGTAGACCCCTTATGAGATCAAAGCGTTAAGATAAAAAGGATAAAGCTTCAGTTACCTATTTTTTACGACAATCTTTCCAAATATAAGTTTCGCATTTTGTTCACCAATTCCATTTGCTTTAAGGTGTTAAAATTTTTTATAAGTCACGTAAAATTTCTAGTTAAGTAATTTATTATAAAAAATGTTATATAGTATATTAGAATAGGAATATTATAAGCAATAGATTTTGGCTTGATTTTGCTTTATGGCATATCAACCATTGTAGCTTATTAAATGCCAAGTCCTAAACACATTTTGTTGATAAAATTTTTTACGAACCTAAGCTCATTTTTTGCACACAGTTAAATGGCTTCACTTTCTCTCAAATACAAAAGATTTTGCCCAGTTGGCTGGGGCTGTAGAATACACTGACTACACCTTTGAAGAGGGGTAAGAGCCCCCTAACGAGTGTCCTGATATGGCGCTAAACATTCTGATGGTGAGGCCCCAGTAATGCTGGGGCCTTGGGAATACGGAGTACCCCTTCATTGCCATTGATCCCAGGTCCACTCTGGCCCGGCGTGGTAGCACCTTATAGGGCCCTATCTACGGGTTAAATAGAACTAACGGCATACTTATGCTAAACTGAATATCTTGAAAGACCAATGTTTTTTGACAATTGAACCGTGCTTACATTTGAACTGCGTGCTTGTCCTAAACTGAATTATTTCAAATAGAACTGTTTTTTGACATTGAAACTGTATTTACACCAAACTAAATTGTTTAACATAGAACTGTTCTTACATGTAACTGTGTGTAAACAAAATCTGTTCTTTTACAAAACTGAATTAGCTGAAGAAGAATCGCTTGACTAAACTGAATAGCTCGAAATAGAAATGTTTTCTTACAATTAAACTGTACTTACATATAAACTGCGTGCTTTTGCTAAACTGAATTGTTTTAAATTGAATTATTTTTGACATTGAAACTGTACTTACTCTAAACTGAATTGTTATATATAACTGCTTGAATAGTTTGAAATAGAAATGTTTTGACAATTAAACTGTGTACTCATGCTAAACTGAATTGTTTTAAATAGAACTGATAATTTACATAAAAATGGATTTGGCATTAAATGACCTACAATGGTTGATATGCCATAAAACCCAACAAACCAAAACAAACCAAACAAAGGATTATATTTACAAAAACCATATGTTTGCACACAGTTAAATGTTTTTAACAATTGATATTTAACACTAACAATTCAATTAAACATCAGTCATTTGTTTACACACAGTTGAATGACGATACAGATCTATTTCAAACAAGTCAATATCGCTGAAATCATTTGTTTGCACACAGTTTAAATGTCAAACAGCTCTATTTTATCCACAGAGAGGACCCTGTTTGGTTTTACTACTACGGGCCAAAGTGAAGTTGGAAGCGATGGCAATGAAGAGGTACTCCACATTCGCCAAAGATCCAGCATTACTTGAGCCTCACCATCAGATTGTTGAAAACTTCATGCAGAATAATTGCTGTCGGCGGAAGTTTTACCCATCTGCAGAAATGCATTCATGTATTCAAAAGCCCTAGCCAAATGGGCTATTATTTAGTGTCATATTCAGGACACTTACTGGGGGGTCTTCCCCTTGTGCAGTGATGCCCTGAGTGCATCCCTGCAGAATGCACTCGATGCAGACCGCCCCAGCCAAATGGGCTGATAGATTTTAGTGTAACGAGATTTTGATATATGATTTTCACATAACATTTTAATAATATTTTTAGTATTAGATTTTAACACAAGGTTTTAGTTTTGAAAATAAAAAACGTGTGACAAAAAAAAACTCCATAAAAATGGGTCGGAATCGTAGTCAATCTTAGTGATAGAAAAGTATGAAATTTGCTGAATGAGAGGAAATATACATACATACTTATATGCTGTTCGTTTGTTTATATGTTAATTCCATACTTTTTTATCATTAAAAGTGTCCGGACTGTTGTCTTCTTCATTGTTATTTCCACAACTTTTCGGCCGATATATCCTCCAGCTTTCTTCAGGTGTTTGTCGAACTCGGAAACCTACACGGAACTTCGAACTACGTCCTTTATCGAATCCACGGGGATCGCCTGTTTTGATTCCATTAGCCATAACCTGGTACAAGTGTTAAGTATTCCTGTATTGTTACTCGCCTGCAGTCAGGATTGAACTTGCAACCTCCAGATGATTGTCTCCTTAGAAGCTTAGGGAACAAACGCCTATAACCGTACACTATATATGTCCTGCTGGACAATTCAGAGTGAATTTTTGGGACTTATAAACCTAACGTTCTTACTTGACTAGGATTACTACTATTATGTATGATTTTTTACATATGCTCATATTCAGATTTTTTTTTGTCCAGTCGGCTGGGGCTGTAGAATACACGACTGCTTCTCTACGGAGGGGTAAGACGTCACCCCCAACGAGTGTCTTGGATTGGACAGAAGACAATCTGATGAAGAGTCTCCTGTAATGCTGGAGCTTTGGAGAATGCGGAGTACCCCTTTATTGCAATTGCTCCCAGACCTACTCTGGCTCGGAGTGGTAGTACCTGATAGGATCCTATCAATGGGTCAAATAGAATTAAACAATGTATTTATGCTAAACTGAATTGCTTGAAATAGGACTGTTTTTAACATTCAACCTATATACTAAGACTAAACTGAATTGAAATGGAACTGTTTTTATGCAAAACTGAATAGTTTGAAATACAACTGTTAATGTATGTAAAACTGGATTTGGCTTTAAATAACCTACAATGGTTGATATGCCATAAAATCAAACCAAACCATAATTTTTGCAAAAGGTTCTATGTACTAGAAAAGAGGTATAAATAGCAGCCGCTTAGATCCCAAAGGTTAACAAGAGTACAGGGTCCACAGGGATATATATTCTGTAAACATATGAGTATTGAAATTAAAACTTTAAAACTTATTATTTTTTCTATTTCAAGATATTGTTGGTTGACAATGCCGATCTTAATTGACTGGCATTTCAACTAACCGAACTGCCACATTTTTGTACTGTTTGTACTTTAATTTCCGACTCATTCAAATCAAAGAAAAGTGAATTTCAATAGTTTCATAATCTACAGGTAAAAACACGAATGAAGAATGTAAAGATATGTTTCTTACAGCGAAATTCTCTGTAGCGGTCTATCAACTAGTATATATAACTGTTCGGAAAATACCTGTATAATGGATTAATCATAAAGAAACACTGAAAAAGAAGATTTTAACATAAAATGGATAAAAGCATATAAATTCTGTAGCGAATGTTAATAAATCCTTTTTTTTTTTTCATAAATGTTCATTTAACGTTGTTAAAGTACACTTAACGTTGCCGATATTTGTCGCTGCCTCCCACCAGACAGGTCGATTATAGTGGGGATTTAGGGGTGGGCAAAGGCGGGCACGAGCCGAGGCTAGACTGTGCTGGTCATCGGCTCACTTAATGCAATGTGGGTCTGATGAGGCTAGCTTAACTTGGACCCAAATCTGGGTCCAGATACTTATGCCTGATTATAGCTTAAACTGGACAGAAAGGTCCACTGCTATACAAGGGTGACAATGATGCAGCTCGCCCATCCGTAGGTAGCCCAGCCGAACTTGTGAGCCTTACGGCCTCAAGTCTACCTTTGCTGGACTGGGCCTACTGGCGAACATGTGGGCAAGCCGTACGCTTAACGTTGCTGCAGCATAAATATTTTTGTCTGTTTTAAGTTAAATTCATATTGTTCGGCATTTTCACAACAATATTTACATATTTTCCAAACATGCATTTTACTCGCTAGTTCCATTTGCTTTAAAATCTTATAATTTTTTCATAAGTCATTTACAACTTCGAGCTAAACAATGTGTTACAAGAAACAGTGAAATACGTTTTAGCGTTTGATTTTAACGTCAGGATGAGAATTTTACGTAAGAATCTTTTAAATTTTAACATTAACTATCAATATAAAAAGATTTTTTTGAAAAAGAATATCTTAGCTATAGCTTTTTGTATAATGTGATTTTGATATATTATTTTCGAATAACATTTTCTCATTATATTTTAGTTTCAGATTTTAATATAAGATTTTCACACAAGACTTTAACATAACGCGAAGATTTTAGCATAAAAAGATTTTAACATAACGAGATTTTAGAATAATGAGATTTTAGCATAACGAGATTTTAACATAAGATTTTGATAGTTGATTTTTAACAAACGAAAATATTTTAAAACAATGAGATTTTAACATTGCTTGATTTTAGAATTAGAGGTTAATTTAAGTTGGTTCATTGGTTGGTTGGATTTATGTTACGTTCTCTTGTTGGATTATTGGCTACCGGATTCAAGTTTGGTTTGGTTTCTTTGTTTAATGGCATATCAACCTTTGTAGGTTATTTAATGCAAAGGCCATTCTAGAAGAACAGTATTGGTACTAATTAACCCATAGCTGGGAGAATAAGGGGGTTCATACCATTCCCAAGGGCATTTTCCCGAAAGTAAACGTATAAGCGCAATTGGAGTATGAACTTGCTTACTACGATTCTGCAGTCCATCGCTTTAACCGTTACACTACGAGGATTCAGTCGTTTAATACGAAGTTATGTTTTTAAGTTAAAATTGGAATCAGTTGTAAACAATTATTACGTCAATTATATCTTCTTGATATTATAATTAAAATGTAATTATATATTTTCCAGTAACTATTCTTATCTAATCATAATCATTTGCATGTCGATATATGTTTTCAAGTTTTGCTTTTTAATTCAAATAATTTTAAGTATATCTATTTGACTCATCGTTGGAATCCAAAGAACTTAAACCATTCTGGGTCAGAGCGATGGCAACTGAAGGGTGACTCCACACCCCCTAGAGCTTCGGGACTACAGCCTCACCACCAGATAAAGTTTGAAATTCAACTTTTTATGGTTTAATCAGATAACCCTTTGTGATGGGGTCTAACTTCCAAACAGTTTTATTTCAAAGAATTCAGTTTAGGATAAGTACACAGTTCCAATGTCAAAAACAGTTCTATTTCAAACAATTCTGTTTAGCATAAGTACATTGTTTAGTTCTATTTGATCCATAGATAGGACCTTATCATGTGCAACCACTCCGGGTCATAACGGTCCAGGGAACGATGGCAGTGAGAGTGTACTCAGCATTCAAAGCTCCTGCATTACTGGAACCTCACTATCAGATTATTTAGCGTCATAACGGGACATTCGTTGGGAGTGTCTTACCCTTCTACCGAAGGGCAGTCAGCATATTCTACAGCCCAAGCCAATTGAGCAATCCTGAAATTGAGAATTTAGATAGGGATAAACATAGCTTTATATAGTCATATATAGACATAGGCAAGCACCTGTCTAATAAAACTAAGATTATAGCGAATTCTACAAAGCTTTGATTTACCTCACCAAGCCCATGGCCTACTCCTTGCAATTGAGCAACTGGCGTAACAGTCATTATCCTAGGAATTTTAGTAGAGGATTTGAAAAAAATGGTGTTGATTAATTTAGGAACCAACAATTTGGACGGAGTAATTTCATAGTATATAGGATTATGTTTTGGCAATAATCCAGAGAATTGTAACAGAACGGTTTGCTGTTATAACTTACAAACTGCCGTATACAAGAGTGACAATGATGCAGCTCGCCCACCAGTAGGTTTCAAGGAGATTAAGCAATTATTTTGTTTGCCCAGTCGGCTGGGTCTGTAGAATTCACTGACTGCGTATTTGTAAAAGGGTAAGAACTCCCCCACTATACGAGTATCGTGTTGATGACACTGAACAATATGATGATGAGGTTCCAGTAATGGTGGAACTTTGGGGAATATGGTGTACTCCTTCATTGCTATCGCTCCCTGGTTCACTCTGACCTGGAGTGGTAGGTTCCTATCATTGGGCCAAATAGAAAAAATCAGCGTATTTATGCTACACTAAATTGCTTGAAATAGAACTGTTTTTGACATTAAAACAACTTACTTATGCTAAACTGAATTGTTCGAAATGAAACTGTTTTTTACATTGAAACTGTACTTACGCTAAACTGAATTGCTTGAATTAGAACTGTTTGACAAAACTTAATTGCTTGAAAAAGAAATATTTTTGACAATTAAACTGTGTACTTTTGTTAATTCAATTGTTTTTAATAAAACTATTTATTTGTATAAAAATTGATTAGGCGTTAAACAATCTAAAAAGGTTGATATGTCATAAAACAGAAAGAAACTTACAAACAAAAATTAATTTTATCGTATATTATTTTTCTATTTTACAACATTGAAATCCTCTGAACAAAAAATATGAATATCTTGTAATCAAAAATAAATCCCCATCTTATATTGATTTATATAATTTTGTTTTTAGTTCTAGGGGTTGAAGCAATTTTATTTTTGCTTAATGAGTTTCAGTGATGAAAAATTTGGTAACTAATTATTTGTTATCAATTTATTAGTATCCGTTTTGACTATGTCAAATTGTGGAGTACTGAGTAAAAAGGTTCATGACTGATTTAGCTCCGGAGTCAACATCTGCGGAATTAGTGACTTGACAAATGGAAATTATGGTAGAATATATTCCACAATTGGAACCAAGAATTAAATAGGAAAACTGACTGGTTTATTGGTATGTAAATTGACAAAAAAAAAAAAGAGGAAAAGAAGTTTACTTATGGATCTTTGTCAAAAGCTGATTGACGAACCGGCGGATTGACGAATCGGGGTGGTTAACTTTGGGTGGTAGAATTTCTCGTCCCACACTTTTTAGAGGCGGTTTGAAAATGAAAACAAAGAAATAAAAGGGATCAACTGACACACGTTGGAGTCAGGTGACTGTGTAAGAACTGTATACTGTCCTACTAGAAATAATGTGGGAACAAATCCTGGTTTCTTTAGCTAAGAAGAAAATTAACTTTTTTTAAATATAAAAAAACAGTTTTTAGGGATGTTTTGTATATGGCTAAAACCGCTTATTGGGAAATTCAATGACTTGACCCTCGTTATTAGACACATGTTTTTAACTTTCTAACGTCAATAAATATTTATCTTCATAGACTGTGAATACGTCAGAGTAAACCTATCTGAAGCACCAATACGGGAAACGTCAATGACTGCCTCAGACTGGTTACCAATCAAGGCAACACAATAGTCTTCACTTTTATGACAGCAGGGGATGTAACTTGATGGAACAAGTTTTATCGAACTGTCCTCTTCATTTTTAAGAAATAAAATACTATTTCTGGTTTGGTTTCTTTGATTAATGGTACATTAACATCCTTAGGTTACTTAATCCCCAAAACATCCTTGTACCGCGGGTTTACTGTTTAATCTATAGCTGGGAAAATAAGGTGATCATATATTTCCCAATTATATCAATCAAAGAGATAATGTTATAGCACCACTAGAGTTTGAACTTACTTACATAAAGGCCAAAGTCAAGCATTTTTATCAATTAGGCCAGGGGGAACAATCTCGAATTCCGATGCGATTTCTGATGAAAATATCTTAATAACGAAACAGTTTAATTTAATTTTCCTTTGGGTCGTTCTTTTATGATTTCATCAGATTTTATTCTAAACTTTACTTATATATATATATATATATATATATATATATATATAAAGATCGTTCAAAAACTTCTGAGCCTCATCAAGAAAGAAGGCCCTAACCTAGAAAGAACAACACACTATTACTAAGTAAGAAAACTAATCGAGATTTCTGCCTAAATTTCTCAACAGGTGTAGCAAGTACAAACGGGAGGTGAGCGACAAATCTGAAATCTGGTTGAGGCTTAGAACGTTTTTAAGGATCCTCGTTTATATCTATCTATCTATCTATCTATCTATCTATAAGTAAGGTGGCCACTGGAGTGGAAGGAGACCAGATGCCTCCCTTTTCAATAGCTACTCCACCGAGGCGTAGGAAAGGGCGCCACTCTTTTTCCTGGATTGCTCCACTTACCATTGATCCGTGCCTTATAATGCTGGTTGTGAAACAAGACAGCATCAAATAACATTTTTGAGCCTTTGGTATGACTCGACAAGGGACTGAACTCCCGGAGCAGTGGCGAACACAATATTCATTTGGCTTAAGAGTAGCTATTTAGCAAGCTAATCTTAGCGGCAGTCGGTAAGGAATATAGGTCAGATGTCGAGAATGAAACTCTTTGAAACTGGTATGTTAATCCCCTCTTACTCCAAAGTACTCATTTACAAGTTTAGGATTTGATTGGCTCTCAGGCAAAAGTTAATAAGATTCAGTAAAAAATGAATCCACTAAAAATGGTCTCATTATCAAATTCGCTAATCATAAACACAGCAAAGCGCCTCACTTTTTAAAAATAATTGTGTATTAAAAAATCTTTGTATTTGGACTATAGTGAATATCAGGAAATTCGTTTATTCGTCCCCCGTCATAATTACGTTTACAGCACATATACGCTTATAAGTTTGTGTGTTTGTATTAAGAATAGTTTGTTGAAACGAAAATTCATTACTAAGAATTATTATAAGTCACTTGAAACCATATAACTATGTACAAATAAATGTATTTAAATAAAGAGAAATAATCCCTTGATACTATGTAATTATTAGCATTTGATAGGAATACTTGAAACCATACAATTTCGTGCAAATCATTTGCATTATAAAGGATTACTTTATATCATATAACTGTGCAAAAAACTTGAAAAACAATTACACAAAAATGTAAATATAAGCGTACAGTCTATGTCTAGTGTTGAAAAACCCGTAGACAGGTTGACATGCCGTAAAAATCAACGAATCAAACAATTCAGTGGCAATGTTAGACAATTGCAATATTTTCGAATTGGCATTCTCGAGCAAAACACAGGATTGTAAAAGTGCAGCATCAGTCGTATTCACTAGAACTTGCGCTGAGCATTTTTTTCTTGTTTCCTCAAGTGAAAATCAACTCGGACCACCGTACATAGATATTTACATTTTCAACTTCAAAACGTCAACATATCTGAACTGAGTGATCGCGCAGATAGAAAACGTTACGACGAACCTAATAACCTTTATGTTACAGTTGTTTCGACAAATTTTCGAGGAAACTTTCTACAACTGGAAGTCATTGGGATCAAACTGTTTAAAAAAAAAAAAAAAGAAAAAGAAAGAATTTTTTTTTTTTGCTGCTAAAGTTACTGATGCAATGGCCATTTAGAAACGAAGATGTTTACCACGTCAACAAGTAAAATTTCTGACTCAAATCAGCCGAGGCATAAAGTATATGGGCTGCTTCTGTTAATGAGTCAGGTCAGTATATGAAGTCACTCAGAACTTTTGAGTGGATTGAACTGGATCGTTACCCTGAGAGTGACTCAGGTTTGTGGGGATCGAATTAGGTCAACTGGAGTTATAATTAGCTTTTATCAGGAAATTACCGCTATTAAAATTATTTAATTAGTTATTTTTCTTATTTCGATTTCCATTATTTTTTTATTTTAGTTGCGGATAATTTTACTTTTTAATCCAGGATTACTTTCCTTCTTCGTCTTCTTTTGCTTCTTCTTGTAATTTTCTCTTAGGTCAGTCTTCTTCTTCTTCTTCTTCTTCTTCTGCTTTTTCTTATTTCCTGACACACCCATACTTCTTCTTCCCCTTCCTCCTCGTCGCTCGCCTCCAATTCCTCCTCTTCTTCTTCTATTTTTATTCTGGTCAGTCTTCTTTTTAAAACGTTCTCTTTTCTTCTTTCTTTTTGTTCTTATTTCCTGATTCACCGATTCTTCTTCTTCTTCGTCGTCGTCGTCCTTCTTCTTCTTCTTCTTCTTCTTCTTCTTCTTCTTCTTCTTCTTCTTCTTTCGTAAAATTCCTCATTTTTTTTCTATCCAGCTCTTATGTCTATTTTTCGTTTCCTCTTTCTTGTTTTTACTGTTATTATCATTAATTGCTGTAGTAGTAGTTCTGCTCGATTAACTTTTGCAAATTTTGTATTTGTTGGCTTTCACTGGGGATCAAATATCAGCAAGTCTCCTTATTACTCCAACACTCTCACTAGGATTCTTTATTACGTTTTTATTGAGTTTACACAACAGAATTCTCCTGTAGATTTCAGCTGACCTCAAGTATTGATACGTCTCATCAATAAACCAGAACTTTCCTCAGCACTGCTTACAGCAAAGCTTCATCAAAAGTATCAAGAAGTATTGTTTTCAATGATTCGTTCACCTGATGAAGACTGATTCTTCGACATCATCCCTGGAGTTTGCAAGAAGCTTCATTAGAATTATATTTCTTTGTCATCTGCCGAGAATAATGTAAGTTAAAAGGATTTAGGGAAATAAGAATTTGCAATATAAAGAAATTAATAGGGATAAAAGTTTCAGTATAAGGAAAGTTTAAGGGGGGATAAAATTTGATATGAATTGAGTGATACTAAAGCCAAATTTAGTATTTAACTGGGTAATGTTTCTAGGGACATTATTTGTGTGCAATTAACGGTAATTCAAATAGTAAGTTTAAATAGTAAGTTTAGATAGTAAGTTTCGCAGCTTTCTAGTTCGGATACTGATTCGAAAAGATAACACAGACAATTAATTTTTTAAAAGAGAATTTTTTACAAAAGAAACGAGAAAGAAAAGGATGGAAAAGATTGAGTGTTGCTAATTTTAGTGCAATTTGCGGGAAACTTATCTGAGAGAGTGACCGGGAAACAAAGTTCTTTGAGTTTAAGTATTTTTCTTTTCTTTTTTTGTTTTATTGAAAAGTTTCAGAGTTCCTTTAATTTCGAGTTTTCTTTAAGGTTCTTTTCCACAGAATTCTCGGTTGAATTTTCTTTCAGTTGAATTTTCTTTCAGTCGAACATTCTTGGTAGAACTTCAGTAGTCGATTTTCATTTATTTTTACTTTTTTTTTCTTGGGAAGCTCCATTCATGAAGCGAATGACGAAACCCATTTGCTGGCTTAAGTTTTTGTGCTTTCAGTTCGGGTCCCCGAATTCGTACTGATGTTCTGAATAGTAGTTCAAAAAGAGGAAGTCATTTTTTGGTGACACACCGTCTGGGACCATTTTCCCCTTCTCTCCAGCTAAATGAAGTACCGCACGTGGTCAGCTTGATTTTTTCCTTAGAAACAAATTTTTATAACTCCGAACATCGATAGATCTAATTAAAGAAAATGGTTAAACGTTAAAAAAGGCAAGAAGCAGATGATATCCAGTAGACGCAGATTATGCAGATAATATAGCGAGCTTCTCATGTAAAAAAAATTTTGGAGGTTGTAAATCTACACCTAAACGTCAAACAATAATCAGTTCTATTTAATGTCCTTCTCTGGAAGAAATAAATAACACAAAGAGATGTAAGGTTTACAGCAGTATATTTTTACGGAAATACAGACAGTAACAGTTACCGATAATTGACTAGACTCGCTTGCTTCGTTTATTGAGTCAATCAGGATTTACAGAGTCCATGTAGTGACGTCATGGGTATATCATCATAACAAAACAAAGGCGTTTAGAAATAAAACATTGAATATATGAGAGCTAAGTATGAAGTAAGTTTGGATTGAGGGCGGCACTTTTGAAGCAGGTAGTTGTTCACCAAGACTTTCATTCATATTATACAAGACAATGGTTATGGTGCACCCGACGAAGACTGAACCTACAAGCAAGGACTTGCATGACTAATTCTAAGATGACTTAAAACAATGTACAAAAGACAGTTAATGATTATTGGATGTCTTCAAAGAAATACAAGCTATTTCAGAAAAATCGATATTGAGTAATCTAGCAACTTGACCAATTCTCGTTCATTTTTTTTTTTTTTTCAGATATAGAAATGCCATTCAGAAGGAAAGAAAGGGTATTTAAATATTAAACATTGAATTTTTGTAGTTTCTACACATGTAAAAATGTTATATCATTGCGTAATCTAGCAACTTAACCTATTTTCGTTCAGATGATGTTTTTTTTTTCTTTTCTGATATAGAAATGCCATTCAGTTGGGGAAAAAGGTATTTAAAGATTAAAGATTGAATTCTTATTTGTTTCTATACATGGTTTTAAAATTTGAGATCATTTAAACGAAAATTAGTCAAGTTATTAGATTATGATATTATATCAGTTTTTCTGAAACACTCCGTACATATGAAATGATATTAATTTTTTTTAACACTCTGTACTTCAAAGATTTAGGCAGGCGCAACTCCCAACTATGGATAAATAGTAAGAAAGATTGGATGCTTTACCTTTTGGTACGGCAACCAATGTAGGAGAAAGAAAATTCTTAATCTGAATCAGCTACACCACATTTAAAACGGGAGGTGTGTTTAACTACGATTGAAAGGGATTCGGTAACTTTTGTTCAAACCCTGACTGTGGATATTAACATTTAAAACAGCGCTAATACTTTTTGGGGGAGCTATGCATCCTATTATTCTCTCTGCAGCAATGGGAAAATTGTTAGACATATTTGATTATTTAATTTTGGTTTGGCAAAAGAAAACTCTGAATTTAGATTTATTATTCCAAACTAAAATTGACCTTCTGCAGAGATGTTGGGTATAAAACGAGAAAGAATATTAAGGTTTAAGTCGACTCTCTTTCTCCCTCTCTATCTCTCTCTCTCTCTCTCTCAAACGACATTTTTATTTCTCTCTGTCTAGCTAAAGCCGTCGACTCATATTTTATAGCCTGTTTCTCTCTTTACGACAATTACTAAAAGGTACAGTAGCCAATAACATTTATATAAGCAAACTAAGACTGTATATGTGTTCATCACTTTTTATCACGGTGAGGTTACAACAGGAGTCGGAGTGAAACTTAAGGCGTAATGCTGCATCCATAGACCCGTTAGAATCATGGTGGTGCAAGCTTCTAATGGTGTAGTTGTATTACGAGAATTTTGAGAACTATAGCGTTAAAACTTCTATTTGTGCCGTGGTCGAGTACAACCAGACCTTCATGTGTAATAAACTTTTAGAACAGAAAAATATTTCTAACCCCGTAAATTGTTAATTTATATCAAACTGACATTTCAACTGATGGGAATTTATCAATAATATGACTCGGCACTTTATCATCGGATCAGGGTAGTATCGGTGTACTTTACGTAGGATCAGAATTTATCATCAAATTACCATGATTATTTCGAAAACTATGTAGTTTTCTACTTAGCTGAGCTCATTTTTAACATAAGGCCAGAAGTATGGCACACTCAGTGAGAATGAAACTCCCTTACAATTGTCTACTAATCTAGTCTGCGAACGTGCTATGGAGATGCTATTTAGTAATTATTTAACATATTTGAAAGGGTAGGGTACACCTTGCGAGGATCGAACCCTCTACTCTGTAGTAGATTGCTAGATTGCTAGCTATTGCAGCTCAATTAGGTACCCTAATGATTATTTACCCAGTTGGCTGGAGCTGCTTCTCTGCAGAGGCGTAAGACCCCTCCCCCCACCATCAAGTATTCTGATTATGACACTAAACAATCTGATAGTGAGGTTCCAGTAATACTGGAGCTTTGGGGAATGCGGAGTACCTCTTTACTACCATTACTCCTAGGTCCACTTTGGCCCGGAGTGGTAGCACCTGATAGAGCCCTATCTATAGGCCAAAAAGAACTAAACAGTGTACTTATGCTAAACAGAATTGTTTGAAATAGAACTGTTTTGTCATTGAAACTGTGTACTTATGCTAAACTGAATTGTTTGAGATAAAACTATTTTTGTATGCTAAACTGAACTGTTTGAAACAACTGTTTATTGACACTGAAACTGTGTACCTATCCTAAACGGAATTATTTGAAATAGAAATGTTGATACGTATAAAAAAGGATCTGGCATTAAATAACCTACAGTGTTTGATGTGCCACAACTAAATCAAAACAAAACAAAACTAATGATTATAATAATGGGGGCACTTTGTGGGACTCTAAATCACTAGAAATTAATGAGTATTTATAGCTTGTCCTTTTTATGACCTTTGAAAACACTTCCTAGCACACTGATACCGGGGAGTTTGTTGAACTCAATGATTAGTCTACACGCGGCCACAATTTGACATAAGGTCGATTTTTATGTGGAGTGTTCTGCAAGAAACAAATCTCGTGCGTCTCGGGATTAAACTGCTTAGATATACAGGTAATCTTCTTCGGGGAGGCCTCAGACACTAAACAATAAATCCAGCTCTTACGCTTTTTAGAGGAAAGAGCAGGTGCTGCTTTGGGGGAAGATCCGCGGGAACAAAGTCGATAAATCTACTTCAACCACGACGCGTCAAGCGACGCAAAATGTTGGAGCAGTTTTGAATGCTAAGCTGCGGCTGTACATAGCTTTCCAAGGAAGCTTATCAGGAAATCTTTTGTGCCGTCGGAAATGTTGCAATGCCCCTCCCAAATGAGATATTATTTCCCCAGACTCTTTAAGTATTTCATAAAATGTTGACTTTTAAATTCTCTAATTAAGTGGGGTTAGCACTTTTAACAAAAAACAAATTCTTCATTCTAAAAACAAATATCAGCTATCGGATTTTGACACATGAGAAAGTGAGTAAGAGTAAGAATAAGATTTTGACACGTGAGAATATATATATATATATATATATATATAGTGAAACAGCGTTATATAGAAAGTTTACGCACACACACATACAATATATATATATATATATATATATATATATATATATATATATATATATATATCAGCTAGGGTTATAAAATACACCTACAATGGGGTTAGGGCCACATTGTTAAGAACTGTCCTAGCTATGACAATAAACTCTATTTGATGGTGAAATCCTGCCCCTAGCAATTCTCCCAGTTGCACCCGGGCTTATATTATATTATACTATATTATAGGTACAGATCGAGAAGTACGGAGTACCCACTGAGAATCAAACTCACTCACAATAGTCTGGTAATCGATCTTGTTAACCATTACACCACTTGAGGTGTCCATTAACCAGCCCATTGTTCAAATGGGTTGATTGTTCGCTAATGGCCCCGGAGACCGGGGATCAAATCCAGGTCGAGTCATACCAAAGATTCAAAAAATGGTACTTGAGCCCTACCTGCTTAACACTCAGCCCTATAAGGTACATATCAAGGGTAAAGTGGAGAAATACAGGGAAAGGAGTAACGCCATCACCTTCACATCGGTGTAATAGATGTTGAAAAGGAGCCTCCAGGTCACCTTCGACTATGGTCACCAACTTTACTTTTTCTTATATTATAATTTAACGTCAATAAATCTGTACCGATTGTCTTCACAAATAAATACAGTAACAGAGTTTATCTATGAAGTCCGTGCTATCCCTAAACGGGAAATTCCAACTTGACCAATTCCAACTGGACCATGAGATTTCTATCGCTGCTGTCTCTAAGACTGGTTATTACTCAATGCTGAATACAAGATTTTTCTGAATTCTACCAATAACTAGGGAAGGGGAAAGAAGGGTTCACATCATTCCTAAATATGTTTCGTCTCAATTTTCTGGTTCAGTTATCCGTTCTTTTTCTGAATCGATTACTCAGACTAATCCACTGGTGTTTGATAATTTTAAAAGTTAGTAGCACACGGCGAGGATCTAGTTCATTACAAGTGTCATCAAAAAGTATCGAAGCAGAAACTTTTTAAATCTTAAAATCTAAATGAAAATTCTTGTCTATATGTCTGAATAAAAATATTTTCTGATTGGTGTTTTTGGTGAAACACAGGATTGTGAAATTGCTAAGCCGATCATAGTTGATGGCGACCCGAAAGCTCCCTTTTTAATAGCTACGGCACCGAGGGCGCAACTCCCTTTCTTGGATTTCTCGATTTACACTTGATCCATACCTTATAATGCTGAGTTTAAGTAAGTAGGCATCAAATTCCATTTTTTGAGTCTTTGGTATGACTCGACCGGGGATTGAACCCGGTCTCACATGCTATTGACCAATACTCTAACCATTATTCTAATGAGCCAGGCTATCAATCATAACTAGCTCCATGAAACAGAAAATTCATCTCAAAGTTCATCATCATCATCATGTCATGCCGCCAGCACGGATATCCCTGACCCTCTCTCGCCTTTTTTCCCTATCGTTCATCGCCTCTGGCAGGTCTTCAGGGCTACATCCCGTATCCTCACATAGCTGCTGTATGTATGTTCGAGATGGTCGTCCTGCTTTTTCCCGGCTGTATGTTGGGGTATATAGGAGTACACCACTTATGAGCTCGTCCCTGCTTCTTCAGCAGTGTCATGCGTGTCTGGTTCGTCTGACTTGGATAGTTTTCGTGATGGGAGGTAGGTGGCCGTATAGTTGGTGCCTTGTGGGGTGTTGCCGCCAGGACTTGTTCAATATTGCTCGCAACATTCTTGTGTAATTGCCGTCTAGCTTCTTCTACAGCCGTTTAGTTAGCGTCCAGGTAGTGCATCCATACAGCAGTATCGATACGACCGCTGCCTGGAAGAAACTGCGTTTCATTTTATCGGTCATTGGTAATGTGGAGGACATTATTTTAAAATCTGATGTTGCAGCTTTAGATAATATCAAAGGAGGTGTTTCAGGAGTCTATCAGCTTGTAGAAAACTCGCAGGAATATGTTGTATTTTGAGGGGACGATTTTTTTACTGTAACTCATATTTCGAAAGTTGGAAAATTCAGATTATAAAATTTGATATTTGAAACGTGTATTTTTGTTTAAATGTTCGTTTGTTTTTATTTATTAACTTTTCTTTCTATGGGAAGTTTTCTGTGCCTATAAAAGAGTTTTCTTTAATAAGATATCTATGTCAAGGCCAAAAGTCTGAGGAACCCAGTGGGAATCTGTCACTTTAACAATCGTTCACAATCATAGCTCAATAATCCTTGCTTCACGCACGTCATCCATGCGAAGAGTATGTGTGTGTGTGTGAATATGTGTATGCCACCGATGGGATTTGGCGAAAGACCAGCTTTTTTGTGGGTTATGGTAGAGCACTCGCTTAGCATGCGAGAGGTACCGGGATCGATATCCGGATTCTCCATTGATAGCTTATATTTTGACCGGGCCATTGGCTTAATGAGTAGAGTATTCGCCAATGGTCCGGGGGACCAGCGTTCGATCCTATATCGAGTCATACCAAAAATAGTACTTGATACCGCCTTGCTTAGCATTCAGCAGTATAAGGTGAGGATCAAGGGTAAAGTGGAGCAATCCAGGGAATGGAGTGGCATCCTCCCCTTCACCTGGGTGTGGTAGCTATTGAAAAGGGAACATTCGGGTCACCCTCGACTAAAGTCGCTAACTAATTGGTGGTTGTGGATTTTCCTTCTCCTGAGCCAAGCCTAAACAGCATAGTCTAACCTACTGTTTAGCTACAGCTCGGATAGAGGAGAGAGGAGATAGATTCATGCCTTTCCTAACAGTTTTAGTATGAAGTGAAGCGCAAACAGCTTCGTCTGCGAATTAAAATTGGGTCGCCGATCCCATTTACGCTAAGCGCAACTCATCTCTGTATGCTCATGTTTGTGTGCCCTTATGTTTTATCCTTTTGGTGTGTCCTTCTTTCGGTGTATCAGTCTTTTTAGGTATTTATCATATTTACCCAACCCCTCCGCTCGGGCAGGATATTACACAAGGATTCGGCATTAAATAGCCTACAATGGTTGATATATCATAAAATCCAACCAAACCAAATCATATATATTTAATATATATCTATAAAAAAGGATTCGGCATTAAATAACCTACAATGGTTGATATGCCATAAAACCCAACCAAACCCAATCATATATATTTAATATATATGTATAAAGAGGATTAGACATTTAATGACCCTGAATGGTTGATGTGCCATAAAACCAAAACCAAATCAACACAGTAGTCTCCAAACCACGGGAAATCCTCCTTTTAAATATTCATCTCTTATTTTTCAGTATAAGTTTTAGGAGTATGCCTCTGAGAATAGTATAACTAAGTATACGTGAGAGTTTACGTGTCTTCGCAAATACATAGGACGATACGTGTGGGTGGGTGTCAATTTATTTGATGGACTAACTGGAAAGACATTAAGGTAGAGAGATAATTTTACATGTGGGTATAATCGACATCTTGTCAAATTGAAATGTTCAACCTCCTACTGGTAATTACTTATTCAAAAAAGTAATAAAAAAAATTCAAACGTCCCCATTTTTCTTAGTATTTAATCCGGCTAACTTCCATAAATTCTCTTCTGTTCGAAATTAATTCATTTATAATTTTGTTATGGGCATTTTTCTTAAATGCAATGAAACCAACCTCTTCAAACTAATTGCATTTAATTCTATCCCCTATATGAAGTGGTTTCCTACCGTGTGAATATATATATATATATATATATTTGCGTGTGTGTGTGTGTGTGTGTGTGTGTGTGTGTGTTTATAGAAGCTTATAAACATCTCTCTCTCTCTCACTCTTTCTCTCTCTCTTACATACACACACACACACACACACACAAACACACACACATTCTCTCTTTCTCCATTCACTTCTTCCTTATCGATAGGATTTTGAATACGCCATCTGAATACGACCTCAAAAAGAAGAAAGTGTCCTAGATATGACCCTAAATTGCGTCTGGTGGTGTGGATAAACTTCTGGTATTCTGGTGAATGGGGCGCACCTCTCCACTTTTGGAGTTTCAAACAGAGTGGAATCTTTAATTTGTTACAAGTATTCCTTTTATACCCAAATAGTAGTACTTGTTAGGGTCATACTTATGGTTCAAATAGGTCTCCTTTAAAACTGTAATTATTAAACTGGAATACTTGCAAACATACAACCGTGTGTGAATTATTAGTATTTGAAAAATATAAGAAACTTTTAATTTTATGGAATCGAGGACCCGATTTCAAATGATGGCTGTTTGCGTTTTACGTCACATTAATACTCTTGGGTAAGGCATGAATCCATCTGTTCCCCTCTCCCCACCCTCAGCAATATCAAACTGGGTTCTTTAACCTTGATAAGGTAACCAGTCTAGGAAAAGGAAAATTTTGAATTCAAACCAGCTGTACTCCTCTTAAATCTTGTATCGCATCCTGCTCGTATAAGATATGTTGAATAAATATATTACCATATAATCGTAAGAAAACTATTGAAACAATATAACTGATTGCAAAATTGCTACTTCGGTATTAGATACAACGATAAGGATTAAGATGGCAAAATCCAACCAACCAACCAACCAACCATTACAACACGTTTATGTCTTATATTTCTCTCTAAAATTAGGATATTGGAATTCAGAGTTTTCCTTTTCAGTGTCTGGTTTACTAACTGAGGATGAAGAATCCACTCTGCCGAACTATTTACTCATCCCCTATAAGTAAATAGTTTGGCTGAGTGAGAGGAAAATGACGGTTTCATGTCTTTCACTAGAGCTCTAACGTGAAGTGAAATATAAACCCCTTCGCCCAGGTTATGGTTTTAGAAGCAAAGCTACGTTTTTCTTCAGAAATCTAATGTATCTAATATTTTTGCGTTTCAATGTTCATATATCATACGCACACACACTTTATATATATATATATATATATATATATATATATATATATATATATGCCATATCATTATCTGCTCTATTATATTACATATTATATATCTGAAGATATATATATGAATATATATATATATGTGTGTGTGTGTGTGTGTGTGTGTGTGTGTGTGTTGCAATTTAGCCAAATAGGTTATTAGAAAAAACTAATCCCTCTTTGGCAGTCAGAATTAAATGAATAGGAAATTCTTTAAAAAAATAATAAAAGCTAAAATAGCTATCAAGTTTAAACTTAAGTTAATGTTTCAAATTATCCATACATTTTTGTCATTTAAAAAAGATACATTGTAAACGACATATCAGTGAATTCCCCTGGCAACGGGCCATGTTGTTTCTATTTATTTAGTTTTGCTTAATATAGCACACAGTCACTTATGGTATTTGTTGAAACTAAGTGGTCACCCATCCGTGTACTGAGTAGGCTTATCTTGGCTTAACTTCAGTGATGTGGCGTTAGCAGCTAATGATGTTAAAGAGAAAGCTCAGCCAGATGTTGCCTCTATTAGAAATATTATGTTAGATTAACGCCATTGGGAAAGGGAGATTTCTTCTTAGTGTAGCGGCGAACGTGCTGAACGGCGACTTAGTAGTGAGCAAGTTCGAACTCCAGACCGGCTATGACGTTTAATTTTGGTAAAGGTACGAAGCCCTTTATTCTCTCCCCATATTCTGTGGGTTACATAGTACCACAACTGTCGTTTTAAAAGGACAGCTTTGGCATTAAATAACCTCCAAAGATTGATATGCTATTAAACAAAGAAACAAAAAAAAGGCAGTGAGAAAGTGGGAAGCCTTTCTTCGATCCTGACAGCAGCATTAGTCAATTTAAATTCACTTAATTTCCAGTTCAAGTGGATGAATTTAAAAAGGATTTATTGATGGTCTTGTGTTTATATTGAAATTAATAAAGTTTTTCCCTCTCTTTCTTTGCCTAGTCGGCTGGGGCTGTAGAATACACTGACTGCACCTCTGCAGAGGGGTTACACCCCACCAATGAGTTTCCTGTATATGACTCTAAACAGTCTGATGATAAGGTCCCGGTAATGATGGGGCTTTGGGGAATACGGAATACCCCTTCATTGCTATTGCTCCCAGGTTCACTCTGTCCCGGCGTTGTAGCACCTGATAGAGCCCTATCTATATGTTAAATAGAGCTAACGGCTAAACTGAACTGTTTGATTGAACTGAATAGCTTGAAAAAGAAATGTTTTTGACAATTAAACCATACTTATATTTAAACTGCGTGCTAAAATGAATTATTTGAAATATAACTTTTTTTTAACATTAAAACTGTATGTACACTAAATTGAGTTGTTTAACATAGAACTGTTTTGACAATTAACTGGATGTAAACAAAATCTGTACTTATACTAAACTGAATTAGCTGAATTAGAACTGCTTGAATAAATTGAATAGATAGAAATAGTAATATTTTTCATTATTAAACTGTACTTACATTTAAACTGCGTACTAATGCTAAACTGAATTATTTGAAATGGAACTGTTTTTAACATTCAAACTGTACTTACACTAAACTGAATTGTTATATATAACTGCTTGAATAGTTTGAAATAGAAATGTTTTTTGACAATTAAACTGTGTACTCATGCTAAACTGAATTGTTTGAAATAGAACTGATAATTTACATAAAAATGGATTTGGCAAAGGTTGATATGCCATAAAAACCCCAACCAACTAACCAACCAACCAACCAAAACTTTCTTTCTTTCTTTCTTTTCTGTATTTTTCTCAATTCAATAAAATGAATTGTACTTATATTAATTTACAAATTCTAGTGGGTGTCCTCGCGGTGTAATGGTTAAAGCGATGGAATGCGGAATCGTAGTACGCGAGTTCGTACTCCAGTCGCGCTATTACGTTCACTTTCGGGTAAATACCCTTGGGAAAGGTATGAACCCCCTTATCCTCCCAGCTATGGGTTAAATAGTACCACTACTGTTCTTCTAGGAGAACGGCTTTGGCATTAAATAACCTAAAAAGAGTTGATATGCCATTAAACCAACCAATCAAATGCTTTCTTTCTTGAGCTTAATTCTTTATTATTCATTCAGTTTCGGTAGCTTAAGGCGGTACTGCCAGGAGTGGCAGTACCGCCTTAAGCTACCGAAACTGTGTTATCACCCTGGATGGCGGCTGATGAGGCTAGGGTATCGCACGTGCTTCCACACGTTGTATGATGAAAAAAAAAAATTTATTATTCATGCATTTTTAAAAAATATTTCTTCTTCTCCTCCCCTTCTTCTTCTTCTTTATTTATCTATTTATTCAATTTTTTTTATTTCTCATTCTTATTAATTATTCACGTATTTCATTTGTCTTTCTTTTTTCTTTCCTTCTTCTTGTCTCTCTTTTCATTTATTCAAACCTTCTCTATGTTTTCTTTTTTCTTTCTTTTTTTGTTATTTATTTATTTATTCATTTATTTATTTATTTACTTATTTCTCATTCTTTCTAATTATTCATGTATTTTCTTTCAGTATATTTTTATTTCCTTCTTCTTGTCTTTCTTTATTCTTATTCTTTCATATTTTCTCGATGCATTTCTTTCTTTCAATCTTTCTTTCTTCATCCTTTCTGTTTTCTTTCTTTCTTTCTTTCTTTCTTCATCCTTTCTGTTTTCTTTCAATCTTTCTTTCTTCATCCTTTCTGTTTTCTTTCTTTCTTTCTTTCTTTCTTCATCCTTTCTGTTTTCTTTCTTTCTTTCTTTCTTTCTTCATCCTTTCTGTTTTCTTTCACTCTTTCTTTTTTCATCCTTTCTGTTTTCTTTCTTTCTTTCTTTTTTCTTTCTTTCTTTCTTTCTTTCTTTCAACAAAATTTCTCAAGGAATACCTTCATCTTATTGTTTCTTTATTTTTCCATCATAAATGTCTTTATTTTTGAGCTTATATCTTACTTACCCAAGTATTCTCAACGGAGGAAAAAACTTGTTCGATTCCTCGCTTAAAGAAATCTAGACTATTACACGAAAAAGATTTGAAAGAGCGTTTTCAACTTCTTTTTTTCGGAATTTGGTACCACTGACGTGATGTTCTAGTGACCAAAATAACCGAAAATCTGTCAATGCTAAATCACCTACAAAGGTTGATATGCCATAAAACCCAACCAACCAACTTACCAACCATACTAATATATATATATATATATATATATTAGTGTATTCAGTAAGATACCGGACATTGGCCTAACGGTTAGAGTGTTCGCCAATCGCCCGGGAGACCTGGGTTCAATCCCAGGTCGAGTCATACCAAAGACTCAAAAAATGATACTTGATGCCTCCTTGCTTAACACTCAGCATTATATGGTACGGATCAAGGGTAAAGTGGAGCAATCCAGGGAAAGGAGTAGCGCCCTTCCCTACACCTTGGTGTAGTAAGCTATCGAAAAGGGAGCCTTCGGGTCACCCTCGACTATGGTCACTTACTTTACTTACTTATATATATATGTGTGTGTGTGTGTGTGTCAACGCAAACCTTTTATTACGAGTAGGGCGTGACACAATTTTCCAAGTTAAGCTGGTGTGAATTCAGTTTTCCTTATTGTAGGCCAGTTTTCAATCCAAGGCTAGTTCGCTTGCTATTTACCTAAACTTGGGAAAGAACAGATGGATTCATGCCTTTCCGACGGGCATTAGCACGAAGTAAAATGCATGCAGTTCCGTCCAGGATTCGAAATTTGGTCGCCAATTCCATCTTTTTACAACACGGATCAATATATGAAGTATATTAGCCTCAAGCTTCTTCCCCATACATTTCACTCTTGGTGACGGACACAGTTACCTGAACCCGAATAGCATCGGGTCACCTTACGAATAATCGTTGCTTGATCAAAGAAGAATGTTTGGTACGGCCTGAGGAACCACTTGCAATTGCTCCATTGTGAAGCAGTAGAGCATTTGGCAAGGCTTTCTAGCGATTTCTCGCTATGTTCTCGTATTCACCGACACCATTACAGCCCGGTCAGAAAAGAGTCACCTGTTGATAATGCGCATATCTATGGAAAAGGGAATGGCAGGTAGCATCCCAATTTTAGAATTGCAAGTCTCCTGTACGCAAGAAATTTCACTTAGACATTAACTGAATGTGTCCATGATCAAGTTCAACTTCACGTTAACGGATGCCTTTATTGACTCACCTTCGTTAATCGCTTTTCTCTGTCTCCGTCTCTGTCTCTTTCTCT
Source organism: Sepioteuthis lessoniana (assembly GCA_963585895.1). Taxonomy (NCBI): domain Eukaryota; kingdom Metazoa; phylum Mollusca; class Cephalopoda; order Myopsida; family Loliginidae; genus Sepioteuthis; species Sepioteuthis lessoniana. The sequence continues at coordinate 30,390,130 of OY757942.1, forward strand.
AATATATATATATATATGCATATCATCTTAATATATGATTAACATTGCATATAAATTGTATATCATATAAGTAAAATATTACATATATATATATATATATATATATATATATATATATATATTGAACATTGATATAAAGGATATACAAAAGTGATACAAGTTGGGGAAATTATACCATTAAATTAACGAATATGAATCACTTTGCTTTGACTGAAGTTTAGTGTCATCACTCTCTCTCTCTCTCTCTTTCTCTCTCTCTCTCTCACACTCTTTCACGTTCCCTTTCCCCCTTTCTTTCTCTTGCTGCCTCTCACTCTCTCTCTCTCCACACACACACACACACATATATATATATATACGTGTGTGTGTGTGTGTGTGTGGATATCATTTATATATATTTTAATATTACATATAAATTACATACTTACATCAAATATTACATATATATATACATATCATATCTAAAATCCTTATAAATGATATACAAATACGAAACAAGGCTGGTGAAATACAGGTCTTGATTATTCTATCATTAAATTAATGAATTTCAATCAATCTAACTGATGTCTTGTGTAGTCTCCTTTTCTATACCACGTTCCCGGTCTTACTTTCTCTCAACTAGTCTAGGAGAAGGAAAACTCTGAATACAAACCTATTAAACTCGGCTTAAAAATTGACCTTGTGTCATATCCTGCCCGAACTGAGGGGTTGATAAATATGGTTAATTTAAAGAACCTTTCTTCAGGCAATAAATGCTCCCTTGCCTTCCCAGCACCTGAGGTGCACCTTTAAGGGAATGCCGATAAGACATATGCAAATTTTGCGGCCACTCCTCCAGAATCATATTTTTGCAATATTCCGCTAAGAAAGTGAAAATATTCTAGTCTTAATTTGCCCCACTATTACTACAAACTATTTTTGAAGTTAGTAAACTCCAGCTACAAGTAATACACCATAAAGCGACAGTGAAACCCATGCTGAGTCTCACAGAAATGATGTTATCAGTGTGACCTGGTTGAGCTTTAACAGCACTCTTGTTCACTTAATATAATAGAGCTGGACGACATCACCTAAATACATGATCACAGATGTTGCCCTGCCATATCTGTGATGATTTTGCAAGACAGCTACAAAATGACTGATTTAAAGTGAAGCAATGGCTGTCATCTTGAAAACTGGTTACCATTTTCGAATATTAGTGCCAAAATATATTTCTTCGGTCAATATTCAATATTTGGATGAATAGCATGTTCCTATTTATAGACGTTAAGCACTGAAAACTATTTTTCCTATTTTATGAAACGGCCATCTTGAAAAACGGCTGCCATTTCGTTTTTTAACATTTTTGTGTAATGTAATTGTCTGAGAGAATGGGTCCTGGAGTACATGTATACTAAATATGATGAAGACAATAGTTTGTTATGTAGTTTTTCAAACAGCGAATAGATGGTCTTGGATATTTCTTGGATATTTAGCTCGGGTATCAGCACTTGTTTTCAGAGTGGACCTGGTAATGAAGAAGTAGCCTCAATTGTCTATATCTCAATAATTAGAGCCTCACCATAAAATAGAGTTTTTTGACATACTCAATACATCACTTTTGGAGGGAGTTTTACCCGTCGGTAATGAATACTGGGTGACGATAATGTTGAGTAAAAAGTGACTTATTTTTCTTAACATTCAAAATGGAATTTGTCGAAAGTAGAACTCTGTTTACGAAGTTTTTAATTATTCTTGTGCTTTCATCAAACCAAGAAATAAAGAATCACTTTATCGGTCAATGCATTCTTTTTTTAAATAGCTCTTTTGCATTTGGCACGTTTAGAAGATTCGTTCCTTCAGTTTATCAAAATATATTTTTCTATGCAAATAGATAGTCTTAAAAAAAAAAAGCAAAAGCAACACACGTTTTAGATTCTGAAACAGATTCAGATGAAAATGGAAATCAATCTCTTACAAATCGATTGCTTGAAAATATTGTTTGCAAAGGAAGAACACTTTTTAGAAACTTAAAAGTTGTAAACAACCGCTGATATTCGCACGAGAAAAAAAGAAGTAAAAGAAAAAAAAATTCTATTTACCGGAATTGTACTTATTTCACGGTCTCAGAAACATTCTGAGGGTTTCGGGTTGCCATGCCGAACTATTTTCACTTAATGTCGTCTCTCAAGATAATGGGAGGGTCACTTGCTGCTTCTTCCGTGGCGTCTTTAGCGTAATGGTTATCGTCGTAAAATTAGAATCGGTGATCCAAGTTCTAACCCTGGACGAGGCTGTTTGCATTTCACTTAGTGTTAATGCCTTTGGGAAAGGCGTGAACCTATATCTTCTTCCAGCTATGGTGAAATAATGGGTCAAACTGGGTTCTTTAGCCTTGCTTAGGCAACCAGTTTAAGAGAAGGAAAATTTTGAATTCAAAACAGCTTTATTCTGTTAAATACTGGCTTTTTGTCGCATTTTGTCAGAGGCAGAGAAGTTGGGTAAATAAATATTTGCTGGTGTTTTCAGAATTGTAAGAATCCTTTCCTTCTCTCCTACCCAGGAGTAATTGGTTGGGAAGACTGGGTTTTTGAGCCTTGGTAAGGCAACTAGTCTAGGAGAAGGAAAATACTGAATTTAAAATAGTGTACCCGGTTGAAAATTGTGCTTTTGTTTCATGCACATTGTGGTGAATGGGTTGAGTAAATACATTTTTGCCGGTGCCCATCTCTTCTCCATGTAACCATATTTATCCAACCCCTCCGCTCGGGCAGGGTAAGACACAAGGTCACTTTTTAAGCCGAGTTTAACAGGTTTGAATTCAGAGTTTTCCTTCTCCTAGACTAGTTGCCTCTCCAAGGCTGAAGAACCTAGTCTGTCCTACTATTTACCCATAGCTGGAGGGGGAATAATTGGATTTCCCAAGGGTATTAGTGCTATGTGAAAATGCAATCAGTCTCGTCCAGGTTTTGAACTCGTGTCGCCGTGTCCATTTCTAAAGACGATAACTATTACACCGCGAACACCTCCTCTCCAAGTAACATGTGACAGCTTGTTTTGGGTTATATTAGGTCAATGCCAAAGAACAATGAGCTGATTTAAATCATCGTAGATCACGAGCATGATTCAACGCAGCAAGTTATGTCGACATATAGGTAGGGAGTTGTAATTTAGAGTTTTTATTCTCTGAGATCATTTTGTGTTCCTACAAGGCTGACGGACTGGAGAATTAGATGAGTTTGCTTGCGATTCACTTCACGCTAATGCCCTTGAGAAAAGTAAAACTGCATCTTTTCTCTTCCCAGATACACTCAGACGCAGTTTGAATATGTACTTTCATATTCGTCTTTTGGGTCATGTTACTCAGACGTCTACTGAAGAGAATCGAACTTGTTTCTTGTGAATAAGATTTGCTTGAGTAACGATTTACAAGTTAGATTTATTTAAAAATTATAATTAAAAAGGTAAAAAACAATATTTTTCATGAAATCCAGCAAAAGAAAATTCCTCCTAATTTAAGACCCACAGTGGCAGAATATTCACAAAGTTGATAAAAAAAATGTGTTTCAAGCTTTTTATGAAACATATAATAGAATATATATAATCAACAGAATGTAATACAATATATATATATAATATATTATATAGTATATGCACGTGTAATACATATAATAAAAATATGTATATAAGTAAGTAAAGTTGTCTCCCTTTAGTCGAGGGCGACCAGAAGGCTCCCTTTTCAATAGCTACTACACCAAGGTGTATGAAGGTCAGTACTCCTTTCCCTGGATTGCTCCACTTTACCCTTGATATATAACTTATATCGCTGAATGTTAAGCAAAGAGGTATCAAGTACCATTTTTAAAGTCTTTGGTATGACACGACTTTCGATTGAACCCAGGTCTCCCCTACCAGTGGCGAACACTCTACCCACTAGTGGCAACTAGTCCAGGAGAAGGAAAACTTTGATATTCAAACCAGCTTTACTTAACTAAAAAAATCTGATTTTGTGTAGTATCCTACTCATGGTGGAGGGTTTGGGTAAATATTTACAAGGCTAGAGTGCTCAGTCTGTCCTACCATTTACCCAGAGTTAGAGGGAAATGAGATGGATATATACCTATTCCAAGAGCATTAGCGAGAAGAGTAAAAATCACCAGTTGTCGTGACCTGGAATAGAACTCGGGTCAGGTTGATATGTCATTTTCATGGAGGAGTTCTTTGCATAACTGTTATCGTTGTAGAGAATGGAATCGGTGATCCGAGTTCGAGACCTTGTCGAAGCTGTTTATGATTTACTTCACATAAATGCCTCAGGGAACGCATAAATCCATATTGTCTTCTTCCAGCTATAGGTAGATAGCAGGACAGACTGGGTTCTTGATTCAACCCCGGTGTACTCTGCTTAAAGATTAACCTACAGTTGATATATTTTGACCTTTTGACTCGGCCAAAAATGCCACTCAAGGTGATGCACCGGAAGGAGGTGACACATTCTAATGGCTGTTATGAGAGGAAATCGCGTGGGCGGAAATTGGCTGATGAAATGGGACGAGCTAAAAAAATCCCCATGGTACACTACAGAGTGACGCACCGAAAGAGAGTGACCTCTGACCTGCATGACAGTTATTTCCGCTTGATGACGATTAAACATTCGATTTCAAAGATCGAGTGGGCGTCGAACGATTATATAATTGACTTGAGTTCGACGAGCGAGTTGAGTTGAGTTCCGGCCAGAGACTTCGAGTTCCAGTGGAGTCGAGTTGTGGTAGGGAAAGCCACACCAGGCCGAAGGGGCCTGAGGCCCTGATGAGCTGAGGTCCGAAGAAGATGCTTATAAGATGCAATAAAGAAAGCCATCACACAGCAGAGTGAGCCCCTAGGCCTCCGGTTGAGCAGCACTAAAGAACGAGAAAGACACAACATGACGGTCATAACAGTGGGGTCAAAATATTACAATTTATGTTCGGTCTCCAGCTCCCTCACACAACCCTTTCGAACCCTTGCAATAAAGTGAGAGGTAAATATTTTGTTAAAGAAGTCTTCCTGCGTCTTTCTGCGTGCGTCTTTATCATTGCGTCGTTCATTATTGCGTCTGTCTTTATCACAGTGTCTTAATTATTGTGTCGTTGTGATGCTGTAGATGAGTATATAACAGAGTTGCATCCTGCTCAATGTCGAGGTGGGTAGGAAAATGCATATTTGAAATTAATAAGTTAATGCAAATTTGGTTTGGTTTTAAGACATATCAAACATTGTGCATTATTTAATGCCAAATCCTCTTTATATATATATATATATATATATATATATATATATATTAAATATATATGAATCGTTTTGGTTTGGTTTTATGGCATATTAACAATATTAGGTTATTTAATGCCAAATCCTCTTAATACATAAATATTAAATATATTTGATATGGTTTGCTTTGGGTTTTTTTTGCATATCAACCATTGTAGGTTATTTAATGCCGAATCCGCTTCATACTTATTTATCCAATATATATGATTTGTCTTGGGTTGGTTTAATAGCATATCAAAAATTTAAGGTTATTTAATAGCAAATCCACTTTATACATATATATTAAATATATATGATTTGTTTTGGTTTGGCTTTATAGCATATCAACAATTTTAGGTTATTTAATGCCACATCCTCTTTATATGTATGTATTAAATGTATAAGAGGTGCCTTCAATAAGTTTCCAGACTATTTTGTACGGGTATTTAAAATTGTCGTAGACTCTTAAAAATTCAGTATGTTATTGCTATAAATCTTATGATATGACTGGCCAATTTTTAAATGATTTTAAGTTCAAATGAACAGCAGGAATTGGAATACACCCTACTAAAACCTGATTGTCACTGCTGGTGAATTTCAAAAATACAATCTGGACATGAGAACACTTTAGAAGAACGATATGCAGTAAAATTCTGTTTTAAACTTGGAAGAAATGCCACAGAAACATATGGAATGCTTCAGACTGCTTTTATACCATCTTGCATGAATCAAGCATCAGATTTTGAGTGGAATAAGAGATTCAAGGAAGTCAGGGGGTCTGTGAGGGATGATGAGATGTGTGGGAGGTGTAAGGAAGTCAGAACACCAGAGTTGATTGGCCAAATTTAGAATTTCATGGATAAGAACCGTCGTGTGTTTATAGAGACAATAAGTGCACAATTTGATGTTAGTGTGGGAATTGCACACACAATTATTCGCGAGGAACTGAAGATGCGGAAGATCTGCGCGAATTTTGTCCCAAGGGTGCTCAGAGAAGATAAGAAAGAAATACGTTGTCATGACAGCAGGGAGATGGTCGAGCTGATCAATTCAGATCCCGCACTTCTTGATGCTCTGGTGATCTACTGCTATGAGCCAGAGACCAAGAGACAGAGTTCCCAGTGGAAGCATGCTGGCTCTCTCAGACCCAAGAAGGCCAGACAGAGAAAATCCGCCCACAAACATTTAATGATCCCTTTTTTTTAAAGCACTGGTATGATATACATTCATTGGGATCCCACTGGACAGACAGTCAACAAGGAATACTATGTTGAGGTTTTAAGGGAGTTCAGGAAGAGATTCCGCCGGAAGAGGCCAGCACTCTTCAAATCGGGTCAGTGGCATTTCCACCAAGACATTGCACCAGTCCACAACTCCATCCTTGTCACAGACTATTTAACAAAGATGGGCTTCAAAACAGTTCCTCAGCCTCCCTATATTCTAGACCTTGCTCCCTGTGATTTTTGGTTATTCCCTAAGCTCAAGGAAAAACTTAGAGGCTATCATTATGAGACAATTCAGGAGATGTATTTCTGTCAGCATCATTTTTCATAGTTTTTAGTTCTCAAGCAAGTCTTTTAATTTTAGTCTGTGGTCTACCGGTACGGACGAGCACATTAGTCGGCAGGTTTTCTTTTCTTTTTTTCTTTTTTTTTTTTTGACTATCACAAGGTGTGTTCGTCTGGCTAAGATTAGATGACCCGTTTTTATCTCAAAATTCCAGAGGAGTCTTTGCTTCTCATTCTCCTGGGCGGATTCTTGGTTGAGCATAAGCCACTTGTTCGTAGTGTCAAATTTCAATTTCTTGCACAATTCCCCACTCAGTCATGTTTAATATTATGCTCTTTCTGCGCTAATTTACAGCGTTCGCTTATTATGTGGTTGGTCGTTTTGCTTCTTTCACCACATAATCTAGATTTTCTCTTTTATTAAGCCTAATCAATTTTTGGTGAAACATAGTTGGTCCTTATGGCGTTGGTTTGTGTTGCTATTTGAAGATATTATGATTCTTTCTTAAATTTTCCATTATTATTATTGTTGTTATTTTGAAACTGCTAGCAAATATTACTGACTTCGGCATTAAATGACAAACTAGGGGTTGACATTCTGTAAAATTAACCGAACGTCAAAACAATCTTACCTTGTGTTACAACCCATTCACAGGGGAGAGATTGGGTAAATACACTGAGGCACATTTAAATAAACAGTAAATATGCAAGTATTCCACAGTGACCAATTCGTTTGGATAATGACTAGCGGGCTGTCCACCAAAGGTTGAAATGAACTCTCCGGGTCTTGGATAAACTACAGTTGACGTTAATTCTCCAAATACCCTTGCCAATTATTCGTCTTATATGCCGGCAATTACGGTATATAAATTGGATCAATAAGTTCATAACTTGACACGTAATTATTAGCCAAATGTTCATCCGGAATGTCTCAATTTGCAAAATTCAATGTGATCAATACTCAGCAATAAGTCAAGTATACAAGGTGTAATCAAAAACTGTTCACACAGACACGTTATTTAACAAAATATAAATTATGAATGAAAATAAAGGTGACCAATCTAAGAGAAGGAAAACTCTGAATTTAAACTTGCTTAAAAATCGGTCTTTTTTTTTTGCATCCTGACCGAGGCAAAGAGGTTGAAAAAAATATTTATTTATGGAGAGTCTTTCGAAAAACTCTATTTTTTCTCTTTCATCTCTTTCCCTATCATTCACACTTTTTTTTATAGCTTTATCAGCGACGCTTAGAATCCGACAATTGCATCCTCCATAGAAGGGTGAGACTCCCACACCAACTAAAAGGGTGTCTCGAACACTCAAATGATTCCAATGGTGAGGTTCCACTTCTGAAACTCTGGTAAGTGTGGAGTACCCCTTCATGGCCATTAATCCAACGTAGAATATGACCCGGTGTATCAGGTTAGGTTTGTTTTGATTTCTTTCTTTTTTTAATGGCGTATGAACCCGAGTGGATTATTTAATACCAAAATTATCATTGTAAAAAACTGCTATTTAACCCATAGTTTGGTTGTTTGGGTTTTATGGCATATCAACATTCGTAGGTTATTTAATGCCAGATTAAATTTTAAACAAACAATCAGTCCTATTTCAACCAATTCAATTTAGCATAAGTAAACAATTTGATTGTCAAAAACATTTCTATTTCAAGCTCTTCAGTTGATTCAAACAGTTCTAATTCAGCTAATTCTGTTTGTATAGATTGTTTTTACACAATTAAATCTCAGAACAGTTCAGTATTAAACAATTCAGTTTAGCGTAAGTACAGTTTCAATGTCAAAAACAGTTCCATTTCAAAACAATGCAATTTAGCATAAGTACGCAGGATAAATGTAAGTATACAGTTTAATCGTCAAAAACGCTTCTATTTCAAGCTATTCAGTTTAGTGAAACAGTTATATTTCAACCACTTCAGTTTAGCATAAGTATGCAGTTTATTTCTATTCAACCCATAAACAGAGCCCTATTAGATGCTACCATTCAGAGCAAGAGTGGACCTGGGAGCAATGACAATGAAGGGATGCTCCGCATCCCCCAAATCTCCATTATTACTGGAACCTCACCATCAGACTGTTTAGTGTCATATCCAACTCGTTGGGTGGGGTCTTACCCGTCTGCAGAGATGCAGTCAGTGTAATCTACAGCCCTACCCAACAGCCGACTGGGCAATATTTAACCCATAACTGGCGAGATAAGAAGGTCATCCTGTTATGTTAATATCAGTTAAGGTCTTATCTATCCATTAAATTAGAGTCGCCAAAAATGATTTGTATTATATAGAAACTCTTGACATTTTATAACTGAGTGCAAACTGGATTAATAATTGTCACTTCAATTTTTAATTGTTTGCTGGGATTATTATTAGTAGTAGTAGTTACTTGAAACAATAAAATTGCTTGCAAATTATTTGTATTTAGTTGGAATACTTGATACTATATATAATTATGCATAAAATTAGTATAAAGTAAGAATTTATGATATCATATATAATAGTGTATAAGTTGTAATTTCCTAATCATTTTGCTTCGATGTGGCACAAGACCGTACGAATGGGGCACCCAATTAATGTATGTAATTTATTCATATCATGTTGGCTGGCGGGGTGTCCTCATGGTGTAATGGTTAAAGCGATGGACTGCGGAATCGTAGTAAGCGAGTTCGTACTCCAGTCGAGCTATTACGTTCACTTTCGGGCAAATACCCTTGGGAAAGGTATGAACCCCCTTATCTTCCCAGCTATGGGTTAAATAGTACCACTACTCTTCTTCTAGGAGAATAGCTTTGGCATTAAATAGCCTATAAAGGTTGATATGCCATTAAACAACGAAATCAAAGCAAACGATATCATATAGGAATACTTGAAACCAAACAAATGTGCAAATTATGAGTATTTGATAGGAAAACGAGGTATCATGTAACCGAGTGCCAATAGATTAGTAGAGACAATTGAAAAAAGTTAAATTATGAAATAAGAAAAAGCAATTGATAATTAAAAATATAATTCAGATTACAATCAAACATTTAGAAATTTAGAATCAAATTTCTCTATTTGATAACCTATAAATAATTTAAAAGTACCGATCAATCAATTTTAGTTTTCTGTAGCCTTTCTCTTCCTTATTTGACGTCTTTCTTTTTTAATAGCGCGTAAAATTTTGTGGGATATCTAAGGCCAAAGCCATCCTTATCGAAGAGCAGTAGTAGAGCTATCGGATATATAGCCGAGAAAATAAGAGGGTTTATAACCGGCTCATTGGTCTAGTGGGTAGAGTGTTCATCAATGATCCGGGAGACCTGGGTTCAATCCCAGGTCGCGTCATACGAAAGACTTTAAAAATTGTGCTTGATACCTCCTTGCTTAACTCTCAGCAATATAAGGGTAAAATGGAGCAATTCTGGGAAAGGAGTAGCGCCCTCCCCTACACCTCGGTGTTGTAGCTATGGAAAAGGGAGCCTTCTGGTGGCCCTTGACTAAGGTCGCCAACTTTACTTTATACCTTTTCCAAGGATATTAGTCTGAAAGTGAAACGTAATAGTACCCCTGTGGCTCGAACTTGGTTAATACGATGCCACAGTCTAGTAGGTTAACCCCTATACATCGGTCACTCCCCCATTCTCATCTCTAATAAATCCAGTTACTCGCTACCGAAGAGTTAAGATTCGAAGAATTTACGATTAAAAAGCAACCAAAATTACAATGAAAAAAATTGTAGTAACAATGAATTTCATCAGAAAAAACTCGCACAGAAAAAGAAAGAAAGAAAGAAAAAAAAATGAAAGAAAAAAGAAAGGAAAATAGAATAAACGATGACCTATCATTCAACAAACATCTGGTTGCATCTAGTGGTCAATGTGTGAACCTCTCTTGTGTCATGTGTTCAATGTCCCTGTAGTCATTTCACGTGAAGATATTTTACTTAAGCTGGGTTGGAGGTTATCAAAGGTTATCAAATTACTTAACGCGAGTGAGAATGCACATAGAAATAGCCAGTGGGGGATTTCGACTTTGAATAAGAGGCCGAAGAGCATCATAAGAACAATGCTAGAGAAGCCATATTTCTCGCTTTTCTAGCACTTTCTGGCTTCTCGATTTACAGAGGCATCAGCAAAAATATTGCAGTCATATGGCACTAAAAATGATAAAATTTGTACTTATCGGTGAGAAAATGCATTTTTACTAAATTTTCTTTGGTTAGAGTGTTCGCCAGTAGCCCGGAAGACTAAAGTTCAATCCCTGGTCGAATCGTACCAAAGACTCAGGAAATGGTTCTTGATGTCGTCTTGCTTAACACTCAGCATTATAAGGTACGGATCAAGTGTAAGTGAAGCAATCCAGGGAAAAGAGTAATGCCATCTGCTACACCGCTGGGTGGTAGCTATTGAAAAGAGAGCCTTTGAGTTGCTCTCGACTACTGTCGACCAATCTCTATATATATATATCTATATATGTTAAAACACAAAGTCTTCAGAGGATGAATTTATTTTTACGATATGTTTAACGTTTCAGTTTTTAAGTGTGGAAATATAAACTTGGTGCGTGAGTTTTTTTAAATGAAATGAAATAATGGGAACGTTTTAAACATTTTACTTTAGTTTGTGGCGTTTTCATTTAAATTTTTATGATACAATAAGTGTTCAAAAATTTATTTATTTATTTAAAAGATTGTTTTTAATTATATCATATCAGTCTGTGTGTTTATCCCTCAATCTATATATGTTAATATCTATCTCATTCTGTTCATATCTGCCAATTTTAAACATTCTAAAACACACGTATCTTTTCTCTATGGGAGTGTTCCTGTGGTATAGGGGCTGACGTACTGGACTTCGACAGCGTAGTAACCAAATTCGAACTACAATGGCACGATATATATATATATAAATATATATATATATATATATATATATAGTTTTTTTTAATTTAATAGCATGGATGCTTATCTACGACCAAGTGTTTCATGCCATATTTATACGACAATCATCAGGCAGAGAAAAATGTATATCAAGACTAACATATATCTTCAAAAACTAAATATTCATTTATTTATAAAAACTAATATACACATATTTTTATTTATTATTATATAATTATTATATAATAGATCTATCACAAATATTGAGCACTCTCTAAATTATATCCCATTTGGTCTGCCACAAACTCACCAAATAATATAGTGACAACAATTGCACAAATCGGGAAAAACAGACACAACAAATACAGCCTACACTACGCGTCTAACAGGAATGGACAGCATTTAATAGATTTCATGATAGAAAATAGATTAACCTGCCTCAATACAAACTTTCAAAAAAGGGAGGGGAAATTATGGACCTACACATACGCGAATAAGAGTAAAGCACAGATAGACTACGTCCTTATAAACAGGAAATGGAAAAACAGTGCGATGAATTGCGAGGCATACTCCTCCTTCGAGGGTGTGTCCTCCGATCATCGAATAGTTACGGCCAAAGTACGACTAAGCCTAAGAAAAAACGCCACACGTAAAGCGACGACCAAGCACTATGACTGGGCCCTACTCAACAACAGAGATATTAGAGATAAATATGCATTAGAATTAAGAAACAGATTCGAAGCACTACAAGAGAAGGTAGAAATAGGCACCCCAAATGACGAATATGAAAATTTTGTAGAAGCACACCTGGAGGCGGCAGAAAAGTGTATTCCAACAAAACCTAGAACTAAATATAGAGTCCCTTGGGAAACGCTAGCGGCTAGAGAAAAACGTGCACTTGTGAAGACTGCCTCCAAAAACTATCAACAGAACCCAACAAATACAAATGCACGAGAACTAGAAAAGGCGCAACATCAATTAACAGGAATATACCTAAAAGAACAGGCAGAATACGTACAAAATCAGATAGATAAGATTAGAGACTCGGTGGAAGATAGGCAATCCAGGATAGCCTGGCAAACAATAAACGAAGTAAGTGGAAGGAAGAGCACAGCCAAAGCAAAATTGAAAGCTGCAAGCCAACAAGAAAGAATAAAACTGTGGGAACAGCATTTCAAAAATCTACTAGGAAACCCACCGGAAATAACGGATGAACCGATCACCAGAATTATTAGTAAGCAATTAGACGTAAAACTGGGTCCTTTCACCAAAGAAGAACTCGACACGGTTCTCAGAAGAATTAAAAATAGGAAAGCGGCGGGGCTAGACGAGATCCCCCCAGAAGTGTGGAAGACGAGACAATTCGACGATATACTGCTCCGGCAATGCAACGCAGTCTATAGTCAAAATAGGATAGAACGATGGACGAAGGGATGCATCCTTCCATTCCCTAAAAAAGGCGACCTCGGACTAGCCAAGAACTACCGAGGGATAACACTTACATCCATAGCAGCCAAAATCTACAATGCCCTACTACGAAACCGCATAGAACCCAAAATGGAAAACATCCTTAGGAAAAACCAAAATGGCTTCCGGAGAAATAGATCCACAACCTCACAAATACTGACCATCCGTAGAATCCTGGAAGGCGTTCAGGCAAAAAACTTACAGGCGACATTACTATTTGTCGACTTTACCAAGGCCTTCGATTCCATACACAGAGGGAAGATGGAGCAAATCCTACTAGCTTACGGCCTACCAAAAGAAACCGTAGCAGCGATAATGATTCTCTACAGAAACACCAAAGTAAAAGTACGTTCACCAGATGGAGACACGGAATACTTCGACATTGTTGCAGGAGTACTACAAGGAGACACACTAGCCCCGTACCTCTTTATCATCTGTCTAGACTATGTGCTTAGGACTTCGATCGACAAAATCAGAGAAAATGGCTTTGAGCTGACTAAGAGAAGAAGCAAAAGGTACCCCGCAAAAACAATCACGGACGCCGACTACGCTGATGACTTGGCGTTACTAGCGAATACGCCTAATCAAGCAGAGACACTACTACATAGTCTGGAACGAGCTGCAGCTGGCATTGGCCTACATGTCAATGCAAACAAAACCGAATATATGTGTTACAACCAAACAGGCAACATTGCCACACTAGACGGAGCCTCTCTGAAACTAGTCGACAAATTCACCTACCTAGGAAGCAGCGTCTCATCAACCGAGAAGGACATCGACACACGACTGACGAAGGCATGGACAGCTATCGATAGGCTCTCGATCATATGGAAGTCGGACCTAACAGATAAAATGAAACGCAGTTTCTTCCAGGCAGCGGTTGTGTCGATACTGCTATATGGATGCACCACATGGACGCTTACGAAGCGGCTGGAGAGGAGGCTGGACGGAAATTACACAAGAATGTTGAGAGCAGTATTAAACAAGTCCTGGCGACAACACCCCACGAGACTCAAACTATACGGACACTTGCCCTCCATCACAAAAACTATACAAGTTCGACGAACCAGACACGCAGGACACTGCTGGAGAAGCAAGGACGAGCTCATAAGCGATGTACTCCTGTGGACCCCCACTCATGGATGTGCAAGAGTGGGACGACCAGCACGAACTTACATACAGCAGCTATGTGAGGACACGGGTTGTAATCCTGAAGACCTGCCGGAGGCGATGAATGATAGGGAGAAATGGCGAGAGACGGTCAGGGATATCCGCGCAGGCGGCGCGACATGATGATGATGATATATATATGTATGTATTCTTTGGTCCAGTTAAACCGGAGTTGGGAGTAATTCCATCAGGACAAGAAATTATTCATGAGTGAATATTTAAATTTTCCTGGTAAAGAGCTCAATGTAACAATAATACAGAGCAATAAATTCTTTAAGAAAAACAACAAAACCGGTCACATAGGATTATAAATTTATTTCCATCCTGTTACGCATTTTTGAAATTTCCAAAAACACGAAAAAAAATTAACAGGACTTCTTCAGATCTTTAAGATAAAAAAAACTAAAAGATCTGAAGAAGTCCTGTTAATTTTTTTTCGTGTTTTTGGAAATTTCAAAAATGCGTAACAGGATGGAAATAAATTTATAATTCTATGTGACCGGTTTTGTTGTTTTCTTAAAGAGTATATACATATATATATATATATATATATATATATATATATATATATTAAAGATGAAGCAAAGTTATTTTAAATCATGGATTTTGGAACATTTTAGCACTAAACCTGACTAAATGAAAAGATGAATTGAAAGATCTAGGTTTCTGTTTTATAGTGTTGTAGATTGAAATGATCCTAGATTCTAGATAATGCTACTGATTTCTAGATACTCGATACATGATTCAACAATTTTCCTGTGTTTTTTTTATTATGTATACAAATTAACATTTTGGAATCTTTAAAATTCGATTAGTGATTGATTTTTCAAATTATGTCTGACCATTACTCATAATTTTTTCTGCTTTACTAGTTTAAAGTGGGTCAGAATGACACAAAAGTAACCAAAAAAAACTTGTTGTACTAAACATGAAGATACAGTTGCTCTCAATACAGAAAACAGGTCATTCAAGAAATTTTGCTCGGGTTGAAAGAACATCGACAATTTGGCAAAATCATGTAGGCCTAAAACTGCGGATTCCAAGACCGAGGTATCAGATATTGAGGTAGATCCGGTGAGATACCCTTATAGAGTTTCAGTTGAGTTCGGCATCACACAGTCCAGTGTGGTTCGTTACATTCACATCATCGACAAAAGCTACAAATTGTGCCTTACGTTAGCTGAATATTGCAAAACTTTTGACTCACTCTAGTATATATATATATATATATATATAAGCTGTTAAAGTCCTGTTTAAACTTTTAGCAAGGAATTTCCTTTTTAGATCTCGGTAGAACAGCCAGATTTCCGTTTCTTTGGAGATGATACCTGCTGTTTTTTGTCGGTCAGGGAAATATTTCTTCAATTCATAATAAATAGAAACTAGTTTCTCTCTTTTTGGCACATGGATTCTGTTTGTTTGTTTAAGGGGAGAAAAAGGCCAAGAGACGCCGACTGATATTCTCACCGAACAAAAAATGTCTCACCCGTACCAAACATGAAGACATCACACCACTTGGATCTATTACTCATTGGTCAGGGCGGAAATCATGGGGCACAGAAATTATAAAACCGGTCAAATTTGTATAAAAGTTTCATGTTCATTTTTTAAAAATTAAGTGCATTCACCCAGTTGCACTTATACAGTATTATTCCGCTTTGCATGTGTTCAACCTTCATTGCAGTCGCTTTTAAGTCGTTTTTCTGGATTAAATTTCAGTTCTGCTACCGTCATTATATCCGAAGTCACAACAACATCTCTTTCGTTATAATAAAAGGACGTGAAATAAATAAATTTTCTTGTAAATATATATGTGAAAAAAACAAAACAATGAAATTCATAAAAATGAACAATGAAAGAAAATAAACTAAAAAGAATTTAAGATAATCCTTTTGAAGGCAAAACCCAATTTTATTGTGTCCATAATTCTTTTCTTTGGCGGATTCTGGTTTGTGCGTATACCATTTGGTAGTATGGTAAAAATTCAATCTCTTGTACCATTATCAGTGGATCAACATTCCCACCCAGTTGTGTCTTGTCTTTAACTACTTTTGTGCTAGTTTACTCAACTATGCGATTAATCCCTTAATCTCTTTCACCATATAACATACACTTGCAATTCTGTTTATCATATCATATTTACCAACCCCTCCGCTCGGGCAGGATATGACACAAGGTCAATTTTTAAGCGGAGTTTACCAGGTTTGAATTCAGTTGCCTCACCAAGGCTGAAGAACCTAGTCCATCATACTATTTACCCATAGCTGGAGGGAGAATAATTGGATTCATACCTTTCCCAAGGGTATTAGTGCTATGTGAAATGCAACCAGTCTCATCCAGGATTTGAACTCGTGTCGCCGTGTCCATTTCCTGCGACGATAACCATTACACCATGGGCACCTCTTGCTATTCTGTTTATTATCGATTTAATCTTTAACATAATTGGTCCTTACGACGTTTTTTTTTTTTCGCTTCGGTTTCTCTCTTAATCTTTGCCTTTTCTTGCCATGACATACCTTGTGCATAGTCACCAATTTTCTTGTACTTTGATATATTTTTCTGAGACCCTCTACTGTTTATTTTACGAATGGTCCGGTGAATCTTACTAGCAGGACTGTCCTGATTTTTTTTCTCCTTTTGATGGAATTTCTGCTGTAAAGTTTGGTTTCGAAAATCTTTTTTTGTTTCTACTGAGGGACTCTCTACTAATTTTTCCTTCATCTCCAATTATTTGTTGGTGTATCCACACTATCCTCTTCCTTTTTCTTGATTCATATAGTCTGTCTGGTTTGGTTTGGTTTGGTTTTGTTTGGTGGGTTTTATGGCATATCAACCTTTGTAGGTTATTTAACGCCAAATCCATTTTTATGTGAATAATCTGTTCTATTTAAAACAATTCAATTTAGCATAAGTACACAGTTTGTCAAAAACATTTCTATTTCAAACTATTCAAGCAGTTATATGTAACAATTCAGTTTAGTGTAAATACAGTTTTAATGTCGAAAAACTGTTCTATTTCAAATAATTCAGTTAAGCATAAGCACGTAGTTTAAATATAAGTATGGTTTAATTGTCGAAAACATTTGTATTTCAAGCTATTCAGTTTAATCTACCAATTCATTTTGGCATAAGTATGCTGTTAGTTCTATTTAACCCATAGATAGGGCCCTATCAGGTGCTACCATTCAGAGCAAGAGTGGACCTTGGAGCGGTGGCAATGAAGGGGTACTCCGCATTCCCCAAAGCTCCAGTATTGCTGGAACCTCACCATCAGATTGTTTAGTGTCATATCCTGGACATTCGTTTGTGGGGGTCTTACCCCTCTGCAGAGGTGCAGTCAGTGTATTCTACAGCCCCAGCCGACTGGGCAATTTTGTCTGTCTGCGTCATTCCTTAGTAATAGAGCCTTGTGCATAGTCATTAGCTTTTTTGTCCTTTGATTGATTTGTCTGAGTTCCTATGTCCATTCTAAGGATCTTTTTGAGTATCTTACACGGGGGCTGCACAGATGTTTATTCCCTTGCTGAGATTTCGGCCAGAGAACTTGGTTCCAAGAAGATTTTCCGTTATTCTAAAGGACTCTTCTCATTTTACTTTTATATGTGCTTGTTTGATGGTTTCCGCTTCCAGTATTCCCAAAGGACTACTAATTTTTCTTCTTAACAAAAGTTCTTATGCTTTCCTGATTTTATAGTTCTATTCCTTCGGCTATTTATCTATTTTCCCGCTATTCATTATCAGCAAAGCACGTTTTTCAATACGAAAGTCTATACCTATATCTTGGGTGTATATTTTTTAATTCTTTGTTTCAATGTCTCCAGTTCTTTTTCATTTTTTTACAAATACCTTTATATTATCTCTTTGCATGATGGATAATCTTTTCTTGAGATTCTGTAAATCTGTTAAAGCCCCCAGTACGTAGTTAAGTAGGATCATTGCTATAACGAAAAGGTGTGTTGAGAGCGAGTTTCTCTGGAACATAGCTCTTTGGATTTTTCCATCAGCTAGGATTCATCCTCTAGCTGTCAAATGCACACTACAGTTTTCTATGGCATTCGTGATAAAGTTTTATGAGTTTGTCGAATATTTTGTACATTTTTAGAAACTCTATTTCCCGAATCTGTGGGACTATGCAATTGATTTTTTTGTACTTTGTCCATGGCATGTCTACATTTTCTCGAATTTTTTTTTCTTTCTCTTTTCACTTTTTATTTTCACTCGGTGGTCTGTTTGACTCCACCATACGGCAAGTTCTTTTTTATTTTATTTTATTTTTTTTCTTTTTTGTTAATTATCACTTGATCTGGTTTTCTGGCTTTTCACTTGATCCTGAATCACAAGAAGTCTCATTAAGTGCCTTGGACTCTTCTCAGTATTCTGGTCGATCTCAATAATGCTGTAGTTTGTATAGTTTCGGCACGTCCTCAAATTTCCAACACTTCAGCCACCTGATCCAGCCTTTGGGGATCGTTCCGAACTAAAAAATTACAATTGTTATCACAGTCTATCATTATTATCAATATTACTAACCCTCACAAACTGAGCGTACTTATACTGAGGAGGTCTAATTTCCGGACTTGTAATGGCCCTATATTTATATCATTGCTATCTATAAAATTCTACTATTTATTTTATTTGTAACTTGATTATTTTTAATAAAGTTTTAGTCTCCTATAAAATGTTACCATCTCTTATTTACCATTTTTATGTGGTACGAGCCGGCTTAGTTGAGTTGAGTGTTCGACAATTGCCCGGGAAACCAGGGTTCAATCCTTGGTCGAGTCATACCAATTGGTACTTGATGCTGCCTTGATTCACATTCAGAATTCTAAGGTACGGATCAAGGGTAAAATGGAGCAGACCAGGAAAAGGAGTAGTGCCCTCCCCTACACTTCGGTGTAGTAGCTAATAGAAATGGAGCCTTCGGGTTGCCTTTTAGTAGGGTCATCAAATTCACTTACTTTAGGTATTTCTTGATGGTCAAGAGACTTCAGAAGATGAAAACCAATCTATTCGATCGGTTATTTGGTGAACTAAAAGAAAAATGCGCCAAAGGTGCCGATCTCATCTGATTTAATCCAAGTTTGACAGTGAAAATGGGTGTTGATGAATCGAAATGAATCCGCTGATTTTCAGTTAGAGTGACCTCTAGAAAAAATCTTTTTATTGTCTAGGCTCTCCTCTCTATAAAGTTCAATTGCAAAAAGAAGAATCCCTGTTAATCCTTCTTAATCACTCGAATTCTCAAGGAATCTATTTCAAAGATGAACTCTATTTGTAAAATAAATGAAAAGGTCTTTTTTAGAACTTATGATGTATGGTCGACTTAAAACAATTCAGAATATGGATTTACTTTAGACGTTGGTATGACGAAAACCAAGTACGTGCTGTTAATAATTCCATCAAACTTAGAGGGTAAATACAAAAAAGGTCCTTTTTTAGAACTTACGATGTATGCGCTACTTAAAACTATTCAAATTTTTGGTATGTACCTCAAAATATTTATTTAAGCGTAAGTACAACGAAAACCAAGTACGTGCCCTCGATAATCCCATCAAACTTAAAGGCTGAATACTAAGAAAAGGTCCTTTTTGAGAACTTACGATGTATGTACTACTTGAAGCTATTCTAACACGCCAAAAAATAAAGGGAACAAAACAGGAGTGAATCTTTATGAAAAAAACTGTAAGAAATAGGCTGAATGAAATGGGATTTACACAGAATATCCAAAAGAAAACTAGCACTAACACCCAAACAGAAGAAAATAAGCTTAAAGTGAACTAAAGAGAAACAACTACTGCGTGTGGAAAATTGGATGAAAGTGATATTCAGTGACGAAACAAATATTTACATATGCCACGGCGATGATGCTGGAACTTCTGTCCGGCGCTATTCAAATAAAACAAAGATGACCGCCCGAAGAAAATAAGTAAATTTCCCAAGTCATTCATAAGATGCGGTTGCATATCATTTAAATGACATAGGAGATAGCAATCATTACCTCAACAATCAATGAATATATGTACATTGAAATCTTCAGAAATATTCTCATTCCATTGACAGAAAATTAGTTTAGTAAGTATGAAGTCCTTTTCAGGATGATAGTACATCTTTTTATAGAACCAAGGGGATTAAATATTTTCTTTAGAAAAGGCAGATAAATTCAATGACATTGCCTAGTGAAAATTCCAGATCTAAATCCAAATGAACATTTATGGTTTAATTTTTTCAAATGGTTCACGAGAAGGCTGATACAATAGAAGATGTATTATCTATAATTTGAGAAGTTAGGTTCAATCCCAGGTCGCGTCATACCAAAGACTTTAAAAATGGTAGTTGATATCTCCTTGCTTAACACTCAGTAATATAAAGTACGTATCAAGAAAAAAGTGGAGGAATGCAGGGAAAGGATTAGATCCCTCCTCTACACTTTGGTGTAGTAGCTATTGAAATGTTTAATTAAATCGTTTGTGATACATAGCAATAGTTATGCAAACAAATGATTAATGTTGAATAGAATTATTAATGTTGATTAGCAATACGTGAAACTTTTTAACGGTGTGCCTAAATTGAATTGTTAGTGTTACATAGAAACCATTTAACTGTGTGCAAATAAAACTATTGATTATAGAGAGCAATATTTCAGACCATATATGATTTGGTTTGGTTTGGTTTGGTTTTATGGCATATCAACCATTATAGGTTATTTAATACTAACTAGTTTTTTATTCATACCTTCAGGTCGCACTCGACTACGGTCACCAACAACTAAAAATGTTGTATAGCCATGACCATGATTAACTATACAAACACATAATACATATACATATATACACATATACATGCAAAATCATATTGGTGAAATAATAAAGACGAGCAAAGACTTCTTTAAAAAATATACCTCTCACTTTATTTGAAAAGATTTGTGTGGGAGAGGGAGTTGGAGACCGAACAGAACTGCAATATATTGACCCCAACTCTTATGGCCATCAGCGTTGTGTCTTTCTTGTTCTCTAGGGCTGCTCTTGGGGGCCTGGGGGCCTACTCTGCTGGTTTTCTCTACCACAACTTGTAACCGACTTCTCTGATCTCCAACTCACTGACTTCCTGTCTCCACAGAGTTATATAATAGTCCAATCGCCCACTCAATCTTTGGAATGGCATGTTTGATCGTCATCAAGCGGAAATAACTGTCATGCAGTTAACAGGTTAATCTCTTCCGGTGTATCAGTCTATGAGTGTACCATGGGATTTTTACCTTGTCCCATTTTTCAGCCAAGCCCGCCTACGCGATTTCTTCTCATAACTGCCATCGGAATGTGTCACTTCCTTCCGGTGCATCACTTTGGAATGGCATGTTTGGCTGGGTCGAAGGTTAATATACAACAGAACACCTTTGATAAAAAATGTTTCTTTAAATTCGTGAAATCCGTACTTAAAAGAATTGAGGTTGACACAAAAACTCGAGGAGACGCAACTAAATATTAATACTAAATTTTTGACTGTGTAATCCATAATTTTTTCTCCACATTTTGTTATATTCATATTTTTTCCGCATGGCTCTGAAAAAAAAGTTATACTCTTAATTGAAACAATCTAATCTAGTTTGTTTAATGCATACTCTATGAAATGAGAATGTTCAGCTGTCAAAGAAAAATGTTTCACGTGTTACATGCAATTAGTTATTTACAGCTAAATATAAAAGGAAACAAGGTTAACATCGTCGAAATGCGCTAATTTTATGATATTTACCAGAAGTAGCTTATATCTATCTATCTATCTATCTATCTATCTATCTATCTATCTATTCGAGTCCACTTATGTCTATCTATCTATTTAGCTAGATATGTCTATCTATTTAGCTAGATATCTATCCCAGTCTATTTCTATCTATCTATCTATCTATCTATGTACATTCACAGCTACATATAAATTAATTTATCAATTCCATTCCATTCATATCTATCTATCTATCTATCTATTTCAGTCCATTTATATCTATCTATCTATCTATCTATCTATCTCTTTAGCTAGATATCTATCCCAGTGTATGCCTTTCTATCTATCTATCCATCTATCTATCTATGTGTCCTGGATAGTATATTAAACCATCTGATGGTGAGGCTCCAGCCATGGAGCTTTGGAGAATATAAAGTACCCTTTCATTGTCATTGCTCCCAATTCCACTCGGGCCCGGAGTGGCAGCACCTAATAGGGTCCTATCTACGTGCCAAATAGTACTGTTTGACATTTAAGTTGCGTGCAAACAAATCAATGATGTTTAATTAAATCGTTTGTAATGCATAGCAATACTTATGCAAGCGAATGAGTAATGTCGAATCGAATTACGAGGAAACAAGATTAACATCCTCGAAATGCTCTAACTCTGTAGTATTTACCAGGAATGTCTGTCTATCTATCGATGTGTCCTGGATATGACACTAAACAATCTGATGGTGAGGCTTCCGTAATGCTGGAACTAAGGGGAATGACCAACACCCCTTCATTGCCATCACTCTGAGTTCCACTCTAGCCTGGTGTTGTAGCACCTGACAAGGTCCTATCTAAGGGCCAAACAGAACATTTAAATTGTGAGCAAACAAATTAGTGATGTTTAATTAAATCGTTTGTGATACATAGCAATAGTTGTGCAAACAAATGATTAATGTTGAATAGAATTATTAATGTTGATTAGCAATAAGTGAAACTTTTTAACAGTGTGCCTAAATTGAATTATTTAACTGTGTGCGAATAAAACTATTGATGGTAGATAGCAATATTTCAAACCATATATGATTTGGTTTGGTTTGGTTTTATGGCATATCAACCATTATAGGTTATTTAATATCAACTAGTTTTTTATTCATACAGTTCTATTTCAAACAATTCAGGTTAGCATAAGTACACACTTTAGTTCTGTTTGGCCCATAGATAGGACCCTAACAGTTGCCACCACTATATGTCAATAAATCTGGGAGGGATCACAATGAAGGGGTACTCCACATTCCCCAAAGCTCCAGCATTACTGGAGCCTCACCATCAGATTGTTTTGTGTCATAATCCGGACATTCGTTTGAGAAGTCTTACCCCTCTGTAGAGATGTAGTCGGTGTATTCTGCGACCCCAGCTGACTGGGCCATAAACCATTTATGTGAGTACAAACACAGATTATAACTACATTTGTTACATAGCCATGATATGGATATGTGAAACGTACGTAGAATATTCATAATATCTATGTAATTTCAGTACTTTATAGCATGAAAGTTATTTTTGACTTTGTGCAATATGTACTTGGGTGTGCTGGAGATAATACTAAACTTCTTCCCGTGTTTAAACTCAGGGGAACATGGAGTCAATCTTTCATTGCCAGTACTCTGAGATTTATTTTTATCCAGAGTGGTAGTAGTACCTCGTAGGATCACATCTGTGAGTCGAAAAGATCTCTTCGATATTATGTCTAAAATGATTTTGAACTGCATTAAAACATTGCCTCTTAAAACATTTATATGATAACTCAGAATCAAGTGTTTAAAACGATTACGATCTACATTTGTATCATACCCATGATACGGATATGTGAAACGTACATAGAATGTTCATAACATATATACATAGAACATAGGAATCTCGAAACACGAAAAACACTTACGACTTCTTAGTTCAGGTACGAAACTTTTTATTACCTTTGAGTTTAAAGGTTCTTCGATATAAGGAGAGAGATACACATTCTTTCTATTCTGGCTTTTCCATCTTCACCCCACCCATTTCGTGCGGCGCCCGTAGCGCGCAAATTCGTCTGGCCCCAAAAGTCGACCCTTCTCGTTTGGTGTCTAGTTTTCAAATCAACTAACTTTCTTCAAAATTCCCAAAATCCTCCGTGCATTTCCGGTGCGTGACGTCATTCGCACTCTCTATCCCCGTTTCCCATCTGGGCTATTGTGACATCTCTGAGTGACACGTCCTCTCCGCGCGCGCGTGAACACATACGTTAATGTTGCACCTTGGTAACCCATGCACTGAGTCAAAAGGTTCTCAGCCTAACTAAACCCAAAGGCAAAAAACGAAATCCCTCGGCCATTATATTACACATTTATCTAGCTTCCTGTTTTAATCTGTCCATATCTATTTAGCTATTAATCTATCTATCTATCAGTAAGTCTATATGGAAACACATCTGCTGAGAATGAATACAATATATACCTGATTTTAATTCTATATCGATTTAGAATGAAACCTCACCATCAGATAGTTTAGTTTCATATCCAGTACACATCTGTACATTTAAAGATCTGGTCAGTAAAAAAGCAAGATATATGAAACAGATGGCTCATCTTAACATGCATTGTTAGTAGGCCTATTCGTAAGTTTATTTTACTCGCAATAAATCTATTAAGATTAATCACTGTTCTAAAAAAAATACCAAAGAACTGTTACGCGTACAAACAGAACATCTTGTCAGATTACTGCAAAACGACAAATTTGCCACCTTGGAAAAAGCTGAGTCAATAAGAAAGAAAGAAAGAAAATATTGATACTAACACGCATGCGCACACCAAAACTCATATACACAAAAACTGACCTTTCACTTGATCAACGCTAAGAAACAAATTTCTGGAAAGAAAAAAGGAAAAAAAATGAAAGAAGGAGTTCAAGAAAACCATGAAGGAAGGACAAAACGAAGGAAGAATATGACGAGAAAAAATGTAAAAAGAAGTAAAAGCGAAAGATAATAGAAAAAGATGATAAGAAAAAGAAAAAAGAATTTGATGATAAAAAATGTTTTAAGGAAGAAAGTAACGATAAAAAAAGGGTGAAAGACAGACAGAAAGAAAGAAAGAAAGAAAGAAAGAAAGAAAGAAAGAAAGAAAGAAAGAAAGAAGAGTATGTGCACGAAAAGAAAAAATACTGTAAATAAATTAAAAGAAAGAAAGAAAGAAAGAAAGAATTTTATACGAAAAAGAAGTAAAAAGAAAAGAAAGGAGAACGAATTAAAAATAACGATGTGAAGAATGCGAAAATAAAATCGAAAGAAATTAAAGGTTTAAGAAAGAAAGTAGAAATAAGAAATGCAGTTAGGCAGTGAGAAATGATGAAAGACACAGAAACAGGAAAGACCAATTGAAGACAGAAAGAATTTTGCCCATAAAAAGAAGTCGGTGCAACAGATAAAAAAAAAAAAGAGAAAGTGAGAAACTGGACAAAAATAAACGAAGTCAACAGAAGCAAAGAAAGAATTTCAAAATAAGGCAAATGACAAGAGTTAAGGAAACATTTTTCCAAAAGAAAAGAACACACACTGAGAAATTGGGAAAAAAAAAACTGACGAGAAATATAAATAAAATGAAGATTAAAAAGACCCCAAAAATGGAAGCAGGAAGAAAAAGATATATAAGAAAACTTAAAAGGAATGATGAAAAGAAACGAATGGAAGAAGAAAAAAATAAAGTGACTTGTCAAACAATGAATCAATTTTGAAATGGATTCTTTTTAATTCTTAGGTATTATCGGCCTATATATATATATATATATATATATATATATATATATATATATATATATATATTTAAAGACCTGTGAGGGGTCGTATGTTTACTCTGACCCTTTCTTTTGTGACAAAGGAAGACCCGATTTCCTAAAGCAATGAAATGTGATACCATTGATGTTAAAAGAAGAGGAAACTGCACATTTATTTGGATTTTCCCAAAAAAACCTTTCCTGATAGCCAGGTTTAACAAATTAGTCACATTGCCGTTAGAGTGCTTAATACTTAATGAGTGCTCCATAAATTGGCCTTGGACCAGACTAAGTGAAGCTTAGGAAATGTATTTCTACTTTATCAGAGTGTTGGAAGTAGTAAGCTAGTTTTCAATGAGCATATTGTTTACGGGCAGGCCAAAAGGTATCGGGCACTTGGTGGGAATTGACGTATTTTTTCTGATTTCATCTCTTGATTGTTTTTAATGAAGTCATACATTAGAGAATTATAATATATTAACACTTTGTACTCTAATGAAACAGTTTAGACGTAAACTACATAAGTTTTCAGCGTGTTACTTTGATCAAATTCTGGAAGCAGCACCCAACAAAATTGCAGTTGTACGAACATCTACCTTCCACCTCGCAAGCTATCCAAGAAAGGTAAACAAGACACGTTAGACATAGCCGTGGAACTAGGAACCAACCCAAGTAACGTTCTTTTGTGGACTCCAACGCAATTGCTCTACCAATAATAATGTACATTCATAAGTTCTCTACCGATATTGCATGCTGTCTAGAGGACTTACCAAGTGCAATGGCTGACAGGAACAGGTAGCAAGAAAGAGAGAGAGCGAGAGAGAGTGAGTGAGAGAGAGAGAGAGAGAGAGAGAGAGAGAGAGAGAGAGAGAGAGAGAGAGTATGTATGTCAAAAGAACTCGTGCTGTCGGTACACCTTGCTGATAATACTATATACAGAAGAGTATTGCGTTAGAGTTATTTGGTACATTTGGTATATATATATATATCTATATATATACGACAGAAATACTTGCACACACATATACACGAGTGTTTGTATGTGTTTGCTTGTATATACATATATATATATATATATACTTATATATATATATATATATATATACACACATATATATATATATACTTGCTTCTAATTTTAATCATTGTTTCTTGAGTGATAGACGGAAGAATTACATTCAATGTAAGATCAACCTCTTCAAAACGTGTTTAAATTTTCATTTTAGAAGAAATAAAGATTATCATCATCATCATCACCTTCTGGAATGAAGCGCTTGGTACACCACGGGAGGAAACCGAGTTTATATATATATATATATATGTATATACATGTGTGTGTGTGTGTGTGTGTGTGAAAATGGAAAGTCAACGTTAAAACGTTTTGGCTTTTGTAAACTTTCATCAGAACTTTAAAATGATGAAAAAAGTGTTGCTAGAACAACGGCAATTTTTTTTTTTTATGAAAACATCCATCGTTGTTCTTGCAACGCTTTTTTCACCATCTTAAATTTCTAACTGTTCGCTAAAACCGAAACTTTTTAACGTTGACTTTACATTATAATAAATTCATCACTTTTGGATTTCTTTGTTTTTCTATTCTTCCATGCCGTTGGGTTTATTTCCATTATTTACGTGCATAAGGGATTTCGTAACTTTTCAGCACCAACCTGACCAAATAAGGAAAGAAACTGAAAAAATCCCGGTCTCTGTATTGTAGTTTGAAATGATGCAAAATTCAACAATTTTCCGGCGTGTTTTATTATGTATTAAAATTAACCTCAGAGAATCAGATTTCGCTGAGAAAGTCGACCTTGTAATCATTATGAACCATAAGAGTATAACACATACTTTTATAGTTGCTAAGATTTTTAATGTCTTGTTTCTCAATTGTATCCTTTTAGAAAATTCCTAGCAAAAACCAGTACGGCTTTTGGAAAAATCAATCCACAACTTTATAGATTCTGATAATTCATCAATTTATCGAAAGAATACGTCCAAAAATATTCGAGGCAACACTACTGTTCGTAGATTTCTCCAAAGCATTTGATTTCATACACGTTCGCTGCATCTTTGCAGAGAGGTAAGGCTCCTCTAACGAGTGTCTGCAATATGACAATGAACAATCTGATGTTGAGGCTCC
The DNA here is from genome assembly GCA_963585895.1 of Sepioteuthis lessoniana. NCBI lineage: Eukaryota > Metazoa > Mollusca > Cephalopoda > Myopsida > Loliginidae > Sepioteuthis > Sepioteuthis lessoniana. Next base: position 30,418,071 of record OY757942.1, read on the forward strand.
AATAACGCTGGAACTTTGGGGAATACGGAGTACGCATCTATTGTTATCGTTCCCAGTGCCGCTCTGGCCCGAAGTGATTGGGTCATATCTATGGGTCAAATAGAGTTAAACTGTGTATTATGCTAAACTGAAATAGGACTCTTTAGACATGTAACTGTGTGTAAATAAATGGCTGGTGTTTAATTTAATTGTTAGTGATAAATAGCAGTACTTGAAAGCATTTAACTTCGCTGATTAAACTGAATAGTGTGAAATAGAACTGTTTCTGATATTCATACTGCGTACTTATGCTAAACTGAATTGTTTGAAATTGAACTTTTTTTAACATATAAACTATGAACTAATGTTAAACTGAATTGTTTGAAACAGAACTGTTTATATGTATAATATAGGATTTGACATTAAATAACCTACAATGGTTGATATGTCATAAAATCAAACCAAATCAAAATATACACAAAGGAAAGATGGAGTACAATGTCCCCACCCAAAAACTTACCTCCATAATTTTTGCTTCAAAAAGCCCAAAAGCAATGGTTCACCCATCCGATAGCAACACCTAATTCTTTGACATTGTCGCTGAAAATTAATTTTTACATATTGCGGACTTTTTGTCCACATCTTGGTAGTTTTTTTTTGTTTTTTTTTTTGTGTTGTTTCTTCTTTCAGTACGTTTCGGCCAAATTTCACCTCTGGCCTTCTTCAGGTGATTTTACTGCGACCTCTTGTAATCGTATTCCCAGTAATTACTGCCTTCCATGGTTGTTGTCTATCGCACCACGTTTTTGACCAAGTAAACCTCTGGCCGGCTTGGTTAGGATTTGAAACCGCTATCTTCTGATAATGCTCACCTGGAACCGTAGAGACTCAACGCCTCTATCCGCTCCGCCACGGACCCCGAAGGGCGATCAAGGATGGATTTTTTGGTCTTATAAATCCTTATCTGGTCTTCTATAGTCGGGTCCGTACCGAATTTTTGTAATTGTTTTTAATTGGATCATTTTGAGATGAGGCTTCTTAATTAAATCTCAGATTAAGAAGCCTCATCTCAAAATGATCCAATTAAAGACAATTGTCGCTGAAGTCTTGCAAGGAGATATATTCATATGATATTTGTTTATAATCAGCTAAGACAACGTACAACGAACCTCGATAGATCTAATAAAAGAACATGGTTTTAAATCAAAATAGACAGTAAGAAGACGATATATGGTAGGAACTGTTACAAATGCAGACGACGCAGATGATCTAGTGCTTCTCACGAATACACCTGCTCAAACCGTATCCCTGCCATATACCATGAAACAAGCAGATGGAGTCATTGGCCTCTGTTTGCTAACTAATAAAACTAAGTTCACGCCATTTAAAGAAGATAGAGCCATCTCCACTTTACGTATTTAAAACAAATAGAACAATTTCACAGACCTCGGAAGCAGTATTTCATCTACTGAAAACGATGTCAAAATACTCATAGTAATGGCAAAGACTGATATTGCTGTACGGTCGATCCTATCGAAATCTGATCTCTCAGATTAAATAAAATGAGATTTCTTTCAAGCTGTGGTCGAGTGAGCTCTACTATGTGGTTGCACCACCTGGATTCTAAACCAATGCATGAATTAAAAACTACATGAGAGCTACACAAGAATGTTACTCACTATTTTCAAATCCAGAGATCAGTATTAAACAACACAGCTGTTGTATAGCCACTTACCTCCAATCTCAGAAATAACCCTAGAAAGATGAAAAACACCTGCCGGATTACTGGGAAAAAGGACGACCCATAAGCAGACTTCTCTAATAAAACGGGATTCCTTTCAAGTTGAGGTCGTATCAATACTACTGTATAGCTGCACTATCTGGACAAAAAAAAAAAAAAAACACATGGAAAAAATCTAAAAGGGAAGTATGCAAAAATACTATGTTCTGTTTTAGACATATCTTCAAGCAGCACCTCAAAAATCAGCAACTGTACGGCTAATTAACTCCCATCTAACAAACTATCCAAGAAGGACGAACTAGACATGCTGAACACGAATGGTGAAAATAAGAAGGAACTTATAAATGACATTAGATGGACTCGTACTAATAGAAACACCAGTGATGACCGACCAGCAAAGACTTACATTAGTTCATTGCGAAAACCAGAATGCAGTTAAGAGGACCTGCCAGTAGTGATGGATACAAGGGATGAATGGTAAGGAAGAGTCAAGAGACTATGCTATCTGGGTGAACTGATGAAGATGATATATATATATATAGTAAACTTTTTAGGAATGAGTTTGCACAAAGTATATGTATTGTTGACGTGCAAGAAGACCTTCTTGAGAAGAGCCGAATTAAAACCTAAAATATTAACAATTTTAAATAATGTCCCTGATTCTGATATTTATGTACATTGATCTAATTTCAGACACACACACACACACACACACACACACACACACACATATATATATATATATATATATATATATATATATATATATGCGAGTTTGTGTATGTATTAGGTTCGGTGAATGTGAACGTACATATGTGTGTAAGTAAAAAAAATCTATAAAGATCAGACTGTATGAGTATATATATATATATATATATATATATATATATACACACACGACAGAAATACATGCACACAAATATACACGAGTGTTTGTATGTGTTTGCGTGTATATATATATATATATATATATATATATTCTATAAAATGTATAGATAATTTTTTCTTCACACACATATGTACGTACATACACGAAACCTAACACACACATGAGACCCAACACACACACACACACACACACACACACACACAACCCAATACACACACATACAAACTTACACGCATATACATAATTTTTCTACGAAGATAATTCAATTATAAAGGTTCCATAAATAATTCATTTTTCATCACCAATGACAGCATAACTGACTACATTTTAAATAAATTCAAACAATCAAGGTGAAACCTTCAATAGAAATAAAAAAAATGCTATCGAAAGAAAATCTTCATGAATGCCGCATGAAGTAATTTTTAAAAAGCCATACTTTTAAAACTTTCTCAACGCTAGCTTTAGTAAAAAAAAGAAAAAAGAAACAAAACAAAAAGATAAAAAAAGAAACAATGACTTAAAAAAAATATTTTCTTAAGATATACACTAAAGGCGCCATCTTTTCCAAAGTTTGTCCGTTTCTTTTGTTTGTTTTCCTTCAGTCTGGTCTGCAAATGGCGGCTCTGGTATATTTTTATTACTTCACGCTAGTTCTCTCCCCTTTTGATCCGTAGTCACTGCTACCGCCACCATCTCGACGTTCTCTTTTTTGTCCACTATTTATTAGAGTTATTTTAAAGAATTCTTTTTTTTTTTTTCTCTCCTTTCTCTTTAGACCTAACCACGTTCCACTGTCTTTTACTCTTTCCATTTTTTTTTGTTTCCTTCGATCTGACGGATGACCACAAGAAAGATCAAGGCAGACGAAAAAAGAATTTGTCTCACTAAGGAAAAAAAAAACTTCTCAGAAAGGTGAACGATGAAAATAGTAGAAATATATCTTCCTCCACTTGTCTTTTATTTATTTTCTTGTTCGGCTTTCTTTTTATTTTGTTGTCTTTTTTTGTTAGGAATGACCTTACCTTTTGGCCTTTATTTCTTGCCATTTATTTTTCAATTTTCTTTTGTTTATTTTATTTTTTCATTTTCTTTCTTCTTCCATTATCAATGCCTTCTTTTTTCTGCGTTCCTTTTTCGTTATTGTGTCTTCACTTCTCTTTCCACATTTCCTGTCTTTCTTTCTTTCTTTCTTTCTTTCTTCGACTGTTCGTTTATTTTTCTTTTTTTTTTATGTTTTTCTGCTTCGATTTCTTTCTTTCTTTCTTTCTTCGACCCTTATGCATTTTTTTCTTTTTATGGCTTTTTCTTCGTTGTTAAAATTTTTTCTTTCTTTCTTTTTTATTTATTTATTCATTATTTCGTTTTTCGTTTATTTTCTTTTCGTGGTTTTTCCTCCATTTTTTCTCTTTCGCTTTTCTTTCTTCATAAAAGTTTTTCTTTTTTATCGGCTTTTCTTTCTTTCTTTCTTCTGTTTACTTCGTTTATATTTTAATTTTTTAGCGGCTTTTCCTCTTCTTTCTTTCTTTCTTTTTTCCTTCTTTCTTTCTTACCGACTTTTTCTTTCTTTCTTTCTTTCATCTTTTCTTTTTTCCTTTTTCATTTTTTCTTTCCACACATTTTTTTATTCATTTTCTTTTTTTTCTTTTATTTTTAGGTCTTCCAATTTGTCCACTGATTTTTTTCCTTCGTTCGATTTTTTTCAAAGTTTATTTTTTTATTTACTTATTTTTCTTCGGCCTTTCCCCCATTTTTCATTCTCTGTATTTCTTTTTCTCAATTTAAAGGATATAGAGTGATTAAATAGCAAAATATTGCTTTTTTACATATATATATTCCATAATATTGGTTCATGAATGTTCGGGTTTAAACATAGTTTTATAGAAATTACTAATATATATATATATATAGTCATCCACAGACAGATCTGTTTCGTTCTATCATAACTCATCAGTGTGGCTAGACAGTATCTTCCCGTAGCTGGGATCGAAACCCGGTTGACTCAAATGCCAAACCAAAGCTTCTAACCATTCAGCCACGAGGAGATATTAGCTGCGCAGTAAATTTCAAACGGTTATGAATCACAATTACTATTGTTTACATCTGTTCAACGGTTGCCGAGACCTCAATTCATCTACGAAGAGGCTTGCAATAGACGCTAATGGCAACACGATTACTTCTTCGCCAGAGAACTCAACCCCAAGGGGCGAGGGGAGTATATATATATATATATATAGCCTCAAAAAGTGGTACTTGACGCCTCCTTGCTTTACACTTAGCATTAAATGGCATTGATCTAGGATAAGTGGAGCAATCCAAAGAAAGGAGTTGCGCCTTTTTCTATTGTAGCTATTAAAAAGAGAGCGTCCGGCTTACCCTCGACTACGGCTGGCCAACTTACTATATACATATATAAGGAGTAATTGTTTATTAGCGCTTGTGTGTGTATATGAGTTTGTGTACGTATTTGTATGAGTTTTTATGTATGAATATATGAATGTGTTTATGTGTATATGAGCATGTTCGTATTTGTATATATATATATATATGTGTGTATGTGTGTGTGTGTGTGTGTGTGTGTGTGTGTGTGTGTGTGCGTATATGTTTGTTTGTTAAAGTGCTTGTTTGTGTATGTGTTTGAGTAGGTGTTTTGGATACCATTACAAAGCTATATAAGCTTTGACATTGAATAGCCTACA
>OY757942.1:30425875-30505875 GCA_963585895.1 Sepioteuthis lessoniana
GTACTTTACTTTTCCTCCTTCCTTCCTTCCTTCATTTTTTTTGTTCTCGCATTTTTACTTTGTTTTTATTTCTTTTCTTTTCTTTTACTTTGCCAGTATGTTTTCATTTTGCTTTTCTTCGTTGTCCTATGTTCCACCCTTTCTTTCTTTCTTTCTTTCTTTCTTTCTTTCTCTTCATTTTACCTTTTCTTCTTCTTTCATTCTTTCTTTCACTTTTAACTTATATCTTTTTGTGTTTACTTTTTATGCTTATTGCTAATGATACTTCTTTGATTTTGCCAGTGTTTTCTTCGTTTCTTTTCTTTCAATATCCCATTTTCAACTTCTTTCTTTCTTTCTTTCTTTCTTTCTTTCTTTCTTTCTTGCTTATTGCATTTTTGCCTTCTCCAATCCCCTACTGTAAATCATCATTTTTTTTTTTACTTCCTTACTTCCTTTCTTTTTCTCACTTTTTCATTTCCCTAAGTTTCTTTCTTTCTTTCGTTCTTTGTTTTCTTTTCTTTATCTCAGTCTTTATATGACATCTCTATTATTTTTCTTTCATTTGTTCCTTCTTTTCGTTCTCCCTCTTTATTTCTTTCGTTCTTTCTCTCATTCTGTCTCGCTTGATCATTGTACACCATCTCTCGTTCTTTTCCTTTTCTTTTATTCCCTTTTTTTTTCTCCTTCAGCTTTCGTCTTTTTTTTTTTTATCCTGACAGTAGTTCTTTTAGTCTTTTATCTTCTTGGCTTACACTCATCCTGTTTTGACCTGTTTATTCATCTTCCTTTTTTTCTAATCTTGTCTAAACTTATTGATATATCTTCGCGTTTGTTCCATATTACTGATTTTCTTTCTTTCTTTCTTTCTTTCTTTCTTTCTTTCTTTCTTTCTTTCTTTCTTTCTTTGCTTTATCATATTCCTCTCTGAAGTTGATCTAATATGTGCTGCTTTCTTTCTTTCTTTTTTCTTTCTTCTTTTTTCTCTCTTTCTTTCTTAATCGATTAATCCTTTTTCCTTTTTTTTCATCATTTTCAGATTATACCTTTGTTTTATTTAATCATCTTTTCTTCATTTTTTCTCTTGTTTGTTCCATATAACTGATTTTCTTTCTTCATTTTCTTTCTTTCTTTCTTTATTTTTTTAATTCTTTTACTTTCTCCTATATTTCGATGCATTTGTTCTAATATCTACTGCCTTCTTTCTTTCTTTCTTTCTTTCTTTCTTTCTTTCTTTCTTTCTTTCTTTCTTTCTTTCTTTCTTTCTTTCTTTCTTTCTCCTTTCTTTCTTCCTGGGGCCTTGTTTCTTTCTCTTAAGAATTTTCTTGTATTTCACTTTCAGATGTTGATAAATGAAAAAAAAAAATACTTAAGAATGTATATTTGTGAAACTTTTTAAAGATTTTAAATTGTAGTCAGTTTCCCCCTCTTCATTTATTCGAAATTCATTATCGTCTTATACATTTATTTTTCTTTGTTTTTCTCTTTCTTTTGATGACATTCATTTTCTCAGTTAGCATTCTTTTCTTTCCAATGTTCTTTCTTTCTTTCTTTGTACCTCTTTGTTCTTTCTTTAACTTCTTTGTCCCTTCTAAAACACTTTTGTTCTCTTTCTTTTTTCTTTCTTTCCATTTTATTTCTGCTACACTATTTCAATCAGTTGTTCTTTCTTTCACACTACATTTAATCGCTTTTAATCTGCTGATTCTTTCTTTCTTTCTTTCTTTCTTTCTTTCTTTCTTTTTAATCAATTCTATTTTGAAGTAATCCATTTATATATATATATATATATATATATATATATATATATTTATATATATATATATATATATGTGTGTGTGTGTGTGTGTGTGTGTGTGTGTGTGTGTGGTCTTCCTATTGTTATATCCTTTTTAATCCATCGAGTCTATGACATTATGCAAGATGCAAGTACAGGAAGAAAACCCGTTAGAAAATGCAAAGAATCATTTCAATCTCGAGAAAAAGAATCTCAGAGAAAGAAATGGTGGAATTGTGAACACGATGATAAGAAAGAATAGAACTGGAATAAGACAGAAGTCGGCAGAATAAAAGAATAAAAGCCAGACAAAAGAACAGAAAATAGAATGAGCAAAACTCTGCGAGGGAATCTGGAAATTGTTTTTGGACAACAGATAGAGGGTAAAAAAAAAAAGGAGCGGGAAACGAAACAGATTTGTTGAACAGAGGTAAAAGTTGGTGACTAGTGTGAATAGGGTGCCCTAGACATTAAGTCCCCAAATTACAATACGGTGACCCTGTCTGGCACTTTGTTCACTATTAAATCGATCTGAGCCGACATTTTCTGAGTCCGTTATAAGTATATATTGAGTTGAGTACATCAGAACGCACAAATGCTGCTATTCTCTCTGATATATATATATATATATATATATATATATATATATATATATATATATATATATATATGGTTTGAGAATTCGCCAATGGCCCGGGAGACCAGGGTTTAATCCCTGGTCGAGTCATATCAAAGAACAAAAGAAATGGTACTTGATGCCTCCTGGCTTAACACTCATCATTATAAGGTACCATTCAAGAGTAAATACGGCAATTCAGGAAATGGAGTAGCGCCTTCTCCTAAATCTCCGTGTAGTAGCAATTGAAAAGGGAGCCTTTGGTCGTCCTCAACTACATTCGGTCAACTTAATAACAACTATATATATATATAATGCAGCTTCTTACGTTTAGACGAGGGATACTTAACAAGTTCATAGGCTGACCAAAATCTTATAAAGAGTATCACCAAATTAGGTTTATTTTTAAACATAATCTCTTTGTGGGTGTTGCTGTGTTTGGATCCACTGTGTAAAAAAAATGTAAACAGCACAAACGACGTCATTACATGAACTTTCCCGTCTATATTTTTCAATTGCCGTCAACGGCTAACCCCCACCAATGAGTTTCGTGATATGACACTAAACAATCTGATGGTGAGCTTCCAGTAATGCTGGAGCTTGAGGGAATACGGAGCACCCCTTCATTGCCGTCGCTCCCAGATCTACTCGGTTCCGGAGTGGTAGCACCTGATAGGGTCGTATCTTTGGGTCAAACAAAACTAAACAGTGTACTTATGCTTAACGGAATTGATTGAAATAGAACTGTTTTGATATTGAAACTGTGTACTTATACTAAACTGATTGCTTGAAATGGAACTACTTTTTATGCTAAACTGAATTGTTTGAAATAGAACTGCTTTTGACATTTAACTGTGTGTAAACGAAATCTATACTTATACTAAACTGGATTGTTTGAATTAGAACTGTTTGACGAAATTGACTGTTTGCCTATATTGATATGAAAATGTTTTTGACAATTAAACTTTGTATTTATGCTAATCTGAATTGTTTGAAAGTGAACTGTTTATTTGTATTAAATAACCTACGAAGGTTGATATGTGATAAAGTCCAAACGAACAAACAATATTCTTTAACTAACTCTGATAAATAATGAGTACTCTGTTTGGGGGATAGAGCATATATTTCTATATTTTATACTCCCCGCTACTTGTTGGCACGGAGTTACTTGTCCATGGAATCAGCAGATATATATATATATATATATATATATATATATATATAGCTACTCGTCGTTGACCAAGTAGTTGGAATATCAGAACATGTAGTAGTGTAGATTTTCGCGTTCATTTCCAAAATTTAAAGGATAAAACAGATTTTCTGCGGCCGTTGTACATACTTATTGAGTTGAGAGCATGTTGCTCCTGTATATATATATACATATATATATACACCCAACCAACGCGCACAAGGCAGACACAATACAAGGTCAGTTTTTATGTAGAGTTTAACAGGTTTGAATTCACAGTTATTCTTCTCCAAGACCAATTGCAATACCAAATTTTAAAATCCCAATTTGTTCTACGACTTACGCATATTTTGATTAGTACCTTTCCAATGTCATTAGGGCTATGTGAAATTTAAACAACCTCACAGAGGATTTGAACGTGGGTCGCCATGTCTTATTCCTACGTCTTATTCCTATACGGGATATATATATATTTATACAAATAAAAGAAAGCTATCCAGTATTGCCCAAAAAATTGGAATAATATCGCATGCTTTTTGTTTTCCTAAAATTTAATAAAGAAACGAATTTAAAAATATATTTCTATAATTCGTAAAATAAAACGTAATGCTCTACAAATTGAAAATATTTCATTTTTATTCATTTATTCCGAGCAGATTTTCTGCAAGAAGAGGTATTGCTTTTCAAAATCTTTTTAACGATTTCTGTCGATGGTTCTTTGGATACAGTGACTGTATCCGTTTCAGAGGATTTTAACACCTTAAAAAGATTTGTCCTGGGTATAACACTTAACTGCAATTTGGTTTGGTTTCTTTGTATTAATGGCATATCAACCATTGTTGGTAATTTAATGCGAAAGTCATCCTTGTAGATGAACAGTTGCATTACTATTTAACCTATAACCGGAGAGCAAGTGGTTTCATACCTTTCTCGAGAGTTTAGTCCAAAAGTGAACATAATAATGTGACTAAAGTTCGAACTCACATACGAAAATTTCACAGTATAACTCTTTGGCCATAACATCATGGGGACTCCACATCACTTTTCAGATTAAACATTTAACATCTATTACATCTGACCGGAAGATTTTATTTAAAAAATGAATAAATAAAACGGGTCATTGTTCCATTATCATATATAAAAATACATTCGCTGATTATTTTGTTTTTCATATATATATATATATATATCGTAGACCTGTTGGTCAGGCCACTGGAGTGACGTGTCGATTAACAAAGCGGAACGATATTCAAATGTAGACTAATGAAACATTGCCGTTTCAATACTGAACATTTAAAGCTATCCCCGAATGAAACCTTAGATCGATGTATTCAAAGATCCTCATTTTATGTATACCGCTGTTCTTGAGAAAAATCACAGGTCACAACCGCAAAAAGTCATGAGAGTTTCGAGCTCTGGTTGACAAGTTGAGTTCATTAGTTAAAAACGAGGTGTGAGGGGCATAAGATTAGTTTAAAGATTGTCACGTGATAAGATAAATAGAGTTACATTATTCACATGAACGCTTGATACGTATTTCTTTTTTTTTTTTTTTTTTTCTTTTGAAAAAACAACAAACGGAGAGTAAAATCTGAAGAAAGAAGGACAAGGATTCGCTGAAATTATGGGAACAGGATTGAAAAAAAACAAAACAACGAAGGCGAAGTTAGATAGTCTCAACATATATATCACTATCATCATCCTGTCATGCCACGAGCACGGATTTCCCTAACTCTCTTTCTCCCTCTCTCTCTCTCTCTTTCTCACCATTTGTCTCTATCGATATTCGGCAGGTCCTCTAGACTACTTTCTGTGTTTGTACAGAGCTTTTGTAGATACGTTCTAGCCGGGCGTCTAACAACTGCTCGACCATGTGAAAGAATCCACAGAGAAATATCCGTTATGAGTTCACCTTTACTTCTCCAGCAGTGTCCCACATGTCTTGTTCGTTGAATGTTTTTAGAGATGGAAGATTGGTGACCGTACAGCTGGTGTTTTGGGCATGTTGCTTCCTGGATTTGTTCAATATAGCTTGTCGCATTTCATCTGAAATTGCCGTCAAGATTTTTCTCTATGCGCTTTGTCAGAGTCCATGTGGTGCATCCATATAGTAGTATTGACTACTTGACTACTGCTTGGAAAATATATATATGCATGTATGTGGCCGGAAAACTACTTTTCCCTGTTACTCAGATGAATAATTTTCGTGACTTATATTTCTCCACCGAAAAGTGTAGAATATACTTTAATATTTCTGTCGCTTTCACTCCAAGATTGGTTTGGTTTTCTTTGCTTTGCTTTTATGGCATATCAACCATTGTAGGTTATTTAATACCAAATCTATTTTTATACATATAAACAGTTTTATTTTAAACAATTCAGTTAAATATAAATAGATTTTTTTTTTTGTTTACACACCGTTAAATCTCAAAACAGTTCTATTTCAAGTAATCCATTTTAGCATAAATACACAGGTTCAATGTCAAAACAGTTCTATTTCGAGCATTTCAGTTGAGCATTTGCACATTTCAGTTCTATTTGACGTATAGATGGGACCCTTCCAGGTGCTACCTCTCCGGGCCAGAGTGGACCTGGGAGCGATGGAAACGAGGGGGCACTCCGCATTCCCCAAAGTATTACTGAAGCTTCACTATCGGATTGTTTAGTGTCATATCGAGAACACTCCTTGAGAGAATCTTACACCTCTGCAGAGAAGCAGTCGGCGTATTCTACGGCCCCAGCCAACTGGGCAATTTGCTCCATGAGCAAAAGATGAAAAGTATAATAAAATTTTATGTACATTGAAAAAATAACGTTTATAAGTATATAAGTATAATCAACATCGTCCCGTTTAAAGGCATAGTGTGGTGGATGTTGAATGAGATTATAGAAAATAAACTCTCACTTATGAACATAAGGATCTTTTTGCTTCATAATGTCAGAAGGTGTTGATTGTAAAAGGCTTTTTGTGCGGAGGGTGTATTTGAAATGAAAGTCAACTAAAACGAACAATAGAAGATAAAAAAAAAGTAAGTTGGCGACCATAGTCGAGGGTAACCCGAAGGCTCCCTTTTCGATAGCTACTACACCAATGTGTAGGGGAGGGCGCTACTCCTTTCCTGGATTGCTCTACTTTACCCTTGATCCCTACCTTATAATGCTGAGTGCTAAGCAAGGAAGCATCAAGTACCATTTTTTGAGTCTTTGGTATGACTCGACCTGGGATTGAACCCAGGTCTCCCGGGCCATTGGCGAACACTCTAACCCCTAGGCCAATGTCCGGTAGTATAAAAAAATTTTCAAAATAACTGAATCATGCCGTGACCAGGAATCGAACCTGGGTTACCACGGCCACAACGTGGGGTCCTAACCACTAGACGATCACGGCTACCAGATTCAGGCAATAGAAGATAAAGAAATGTGTTTTATTTAAAAACCTTAAAAAGAAATAGAATTGTCAATTCTTCCAAGCAACAGGTGTATTTGAGATGACAGACAACGCACACATATGGAAAATAAATAAACAATTTGTAATAGCGTATTGTTCATAAACAGAAATTACATTTCCGATTCATTTAACTGCAACAATACTTTGAGTTTTTTTTTTATTTTGTTTTTTTTTTTAAATATTATTTAGAGTTCAATTTACAGGGCCATTAGCCTAATGGTCTGGGAGACCAGGTCGAGTCATACCAAAAACTAAAAAAATGGTACAGGATGCCACTTTGCTTAACACTCAGCATTATAAGGTGTGGATCAAGGGTAAAGTGGAGCATTCCAGGTAATGGCGTTGTGCCCTTCCCTACACCTCAGTGAAGTAGCAATTGAAAAAGGAGCCTTCGGGTTACCCTTGACTAAGGGCGCCAACTTTACTATTTTTACGTATAGTTCAATTTATTATAATTTATCCATGACATACTCTAGGTGTGCTAATTCCATATTTTTTGCCTGGAGTAATAGATCAGAATACTTGAAGTTATATATCTGCGAGCAAATAAGCGTTGGTTATTAAATGAGAATTGCTACTTGAAACCTTATTAAAAAAAACATAAACACTAACTTCAGCTAATAATAACCCAGTATGCGTTGCATTATTATAGAATCAACGAAGCAACTGAATGGCTAAAAACTTGTGTAAATTAACCAATTTGCTTTGTGGGTAGAGTGTTTGCCAATGGGTCGGAAAACCGGGGTTCAATCCCAGGTCAAGTCATACCAAAGACTCAAAAAATCTTACTTGATGCCGCTTTGCTTAACACTCAGCATTATAAGGTAGGCATCAAGTGGAGCAATCCAGGGAAAGGGGTAGCGCTCGATGTTGTAGCTTTTGAAAAAGGAGCCTTTGGGTCTCCCTCGACTACAGTCGCCTACTTTACTTACTTTTATATCTAATAAACTTCGATGTATTATTATAATTATTTTGATTGCTTGATGTATAGGCTTTGACGACATGTCAACCTGTATTGGGTTATTTTATTACTAGAGATTTAGAAATTTTGTTTTTAACGTTCATATTTCCTTTTTTTGTATAGTGGATTCCAAAGAGTTTTATTTTTGCAAACGGCCTTATCGAATTTAAATATATATACAATACGAATATATATCATAACAGATTTTTTTAATGACATATCTGACCCTAACAGGTACTACCACTCCGAGGAAAATAGAGTAATAGCAATAAACATTCCACAGATCTTCCGAAATGGAAAATTATCATCAGATTTTGTTTAGTGTCATACGCAAGACTCCATAATTATTTTATTCTAAAGAGTACTAGATATCGTATCGATTGATACTAGATTGTATAAAATAATCATTGTAATCAGCCAGTAGATATGATATTGGTTGATATTAAAGGGTATAAAATAATCATGATAATATTTGGAAATGGAGTAGTGGTCGTAGTAGTCGTAAAAGCAGAATCATTGATAGAAATCTGCTTTTCATATAACCCGCCATGCTGATGCATTCAATTTTGGGAATTTGTATATCGTTCATAGTTTCTGCTCAGTGAGAGGAAGTTACTCCGAGACCGTTTTCCCTATAATTGAATTACTTAATGGCGCAGACTACCACCTTGACAACGTTACAAGTTGGGGCTGTTTTTGTCTGTTCAAATAAGTCAAATATTATCCATTTCTCTCTCTGTCTTTTTCGACCCAGCAGCCGGCGACCGTACATATCAACGCGTCAGGAAAATTGTCGCCCTTTCAATTACGAATTTCCTTTTTCTACTTCCTCTTTCGGCTAACACACCAACCAATAAAAAAATCCACTATTTCTACCATAATCAAAAAGAGGAAAATGACAACCCTAGCAAATAAGCATCTCTCTCTCTCTCTCTCTCTCTCTCTCTCTCTCTCTCTCTCTTGAATACACACACACACACACACACACACACACACACACACACACACTTCAATGCAAGGAAATGGTTTTCATGATTTCATCAGTGAAATTTGACGAAAATTCATCCAGAATTTCCTAAAATTTGGATAATCATTAATTGTGTGTATTTAATCTTTTTATTTTTATTTCTGCTTTAATATCTTATCATATAAGCCTTAAAAAAGGAAAATTTTCACAGAATATATACACGAATAATACAAAAATTTATATACAGATCAAATTATGTTAAGCAATTTATCTGATATCTCACAAATGACCTCATACATTCTTTATCTTACGATTCTTTCTGAAACTATCCAATTCAATCTGAATAGATTTTACACTATTAATGTTTTTGATCTGATTCGGCAACTTTTTTCCCCAAAATATATCATTCTATTAGCAAAATCTATCCAAATAGTTACTGGACTTAGTTTTTGAATTCTATCTTGACAATAAATTTTACTTCCGTGACAAATATTGAAAAATATTTCTTCCGTACTAAGAGTGACAAAAATTATTTATAAAAAGAGTAAAAGATCGAAGTTTAGTGGTATAGTAGATAGAGTGTTCGCCAATGGTCTGGGAGACCTGGGTTCAGTCACAGGTCGCGTCATACCAAAGACTTTTAAAATGTTACTTGATACCGCCTTGCTTAACACTCAGCAATATAATGTATGTATCAAGGGTAAAGTGGAGCAATCCAGGGAAAGGAGGAGCGCCGTCCCCTACACCTCCGTGTAGAAGCTATTGAAAAGGGAGCCCTCGACTACGGTCGCCAACTTTACTTACCTTACTAGAAAAAAGAATGGGTGGTGACTTAATCGAAATTTTCAAAATGATTAATGGAATTTCTAATCTTGGTAGACATTTTTCTAACCATTCACATCAAATTTATACTCATACAGCCAATCATCCCATCTGCCATTGATATTGTAAATAAGATATGTCAGCTTTAAATGTATCATTAAAACCAACTCGTAGATACTTTTTTATTTCATTGTTGTTTAATATATATTCAACTTTAATGTTTTTGGATCCAGTCGGTAATACTTTACATTTTTAGTATAAAACTCAAATTTCCAAACATCTTCACAGTATGACAATTAATTTTGACAACTTTGTGTTGCTGTTTTTGATGATGGCCTAAAACTCATAAAACATCGTCTGGAAATATTTTTATTTCTGTTTTATATTATTTGGTAAATCATTTATCAATATTAAAAACAACAAAATCTTAAAACTAATCTCTGAGGAATACCAGAAAGTATATTCTGTTTCACGATAATTTTTACTAATCTTTACTTTAATAATGCTATCTGTTAATACGTACCTTAGAATATTATTTTTTTTTAAATAGAAATTCCTCAGTTTTTCATTTTCCCTTAAAAATGATAATAAGATACTGAATTAGTTGTCTTGCTAAAGTCCAAATATATAATATCCGCATTATCCTCCCAATCAAATTAATTTATGATATCAATACTTTCCAAAATATTCAATAATATTGATTTACCAACGAAACAATGTTGATCAGAATTCATACGTTTCCCTATAATAATAATAATAATAATAATAATAATAATAATAATAATAATAATAATAATAAGTCTAGACATGACTGAGTGGATAAAGTGATCATCAGGAAATTGAGCAAGAAATTTAATTTTGACCATACGAACAAAGGGTATATGCACAACCCAACATCGGTCCTGGATAATGACACACAAACTCCTCTGAGATTTTGACACCCAAATGGATCATTTAATCTCGGCAAGATCAACAGACCTTATAAGAATCAACAACAAAAAAAGACAAGTTGAAAAGTAGTTGATTTTGCTGTCCCGGCTGACCACCGAATAAAACTGAAAGAATGTGTAAAGAAGGAGAAGTACCACGACATTGCTAGGGAATTGAAAAAACTGTGGAACGTGAAAGTAACGTTTATACTAAGTATAATTGGTGCTCTTGGTACAGTCACCAAAGGATTAATTAAAGGATTGGAGGACTTGGGAATAAAGGGACGAGTGAAGACTATACAAACTATTGTATTATTGAGAATGGTCAGAATACTGAGAAGAGTCCTGAATACTTGAGGAGACTTGCTGTCACTCAAACTCCTGTGAAAGACCATCAGCAAACGCTGATATGAAATACTCTCAAGGAGAAACAACAACAACAACAATAATAATAATAATAATAATAATAATAATAATAATAATAATAATAATAATAATAAATCACATAATAAGCGAAGGAATCACGATATATCAATCCAGCAAAATGGCGCAAAAAGAGAATGACGAGACGCAACTGAGCGGGGAAGGTGATCCACTGAGAATTGTGCAAGAAGTTTATACTGCTCATATATTCTAGCCAATGATATATACACAAACCAGAATCCATCCTGGAGGACGAGACGCATAAAAGTCTCTGATATTTTTAGATACAAACAGATCACCTAATCCAGACTAGAAGAACAGACTAAGTAATAACAAAAATAAAAAGCAAACCTGCTGACACGTGGACTTTGCCGTCCCGAAAAGAGAATCAAGTACTTAGATATTTTGAGAGAACGAAAAAAGTTATGAAACTTAAAGGCGATAGTGATAACAACTGTAATTAGTGTGCTCAGAACGCCCTTTTAGGCCTGCTGATGTGTCATGAAGAGTTGGAAATCGAAGGACGAACCGAGACCATCCATACATTGTTA
The DNA here is from genome assembly GCA_963585895.1 of Sepioteuthis lessoniana. Lineage (NCBI taxonomy): Eukaryota > Metazoa > Mollusca > Cephalopoda > Myopsida > Loliginidae > Sepioteuthis > Sepioteuthis lessoniana. The sequence goes on from OY757942.1 coordinate 30,437,538, forward strand.
TGATCAGCTAGAAAACTGTGAAGAGTCCGGGAGACTTGAGGAAACTTGTGTCTTTCAGACTCCAGTGAAAGACCACCAGATAACGCTGTTATGAAAATGAAAACCCCTACCCACAAGAAACGTCCTTCACTATCAAATGCAGGATCTGATGATAAAGATCCTGTTCTCCCATGTAAACTCTCACTCAGATTATTAGTACCTCTTAGTGTCTCATCTGTGAGTCATATAAATGTGTTTGCAAATTATTTATATTAAACAGGAATAAATATAAACATGTGTAAAAACCATCAAGAAACTACACGAACAATTTAAATATTAAGGTACGATGTACGCGACTTCCTTATACCGAAACATAAGATAAGCCCAGCTGGGATGAGATGCCGTTAAAATCACTCAATCAACCAATAAAAAGTAATCTTTTTAAAAAGTGAGAGAGGTGTGCGAAAAAAAAAAAAAAAGAGAAATAGAGAAAAGAATTCACATTGTATTTTCCATATAAACAAATAACCATTGTTTCTGACGATACGGTTAAGCTAGTCACACGAATTTGCCTAAGTTCTTTTCATGATTAAATCTACTAAATAATGTTGAGGCTTTTCTTATAAAGCTCGAAGTAAGGTGTATCGGGACTTTGCTCACTAAATCACCTCACAAACAGCTGTAAATGGTCTTGGCAAAACTTTCAACCCTATCCGTCTGTGATATTTGCTACTTTACACCGTGTCCGGTAAATGGAGATGTTTTGCGTTTGACAGGACGTAAATAATATGAGTCTCTTGATAGCAGGTGTCGGATATATGATTAAAGTGACAAGGCAAACTGAGATTTCTAGGTAAGAGGATTGGAAAATCGGATCTGGATTTCGACAAACACGGTGGAAACAATGAATGGACTAAATAGACGGGGAAAGTTATAAAGAGAGACCATTAAGGAAAATGAAAGGTGATATGATTAAATGAAGTAAGAATAGCTAAAATATAAAAGCAAGAGTGAGAGAGAGAGAGAGATGAACAAGAAGATGGAGAGAGTGAGAGAGAACACAGAAAGGGTAAAAAGTTAATGAAGTAGCTCGAATTGGCGAGGTTATGGAACAATTCCGTCGAAAGCCGTTTTGATTTTTGTAAAGAATTTTTTCGATTTTGGGTTGATATGTTTGAGAAGCAGGGCATTATAAATCTTAGCTGTTATAGCAGTTAGAGTTATGGTTTGGTTTCTTTGTTTAATGGCATATCAACCTTTGAAGGTTATTTAGTGCTAAATGTATTCTCCAAGAAGAACAGTAGTTGTACTATTTAACCCATAGCTGGGAGGATAAGGGGGTTCATACCTTTCCCAAGGGTATTTGCCCGAAAGTGAACGTAATAGCGCGACTGGAGTACGAACTAGCTTTCTACAATTCCACCGTCCATCGCTTTAACCATTACACCACGAGGACACCCCCTTAGAGTTATGGCTCAGTAGTGTGATTCTGACGTCGCCTTTCTTGGAAAAGGAAAGAATGCCACCTTTTCTCCATTTGTCTATTTTTTTTTTTCATAGTTGGAGAAGAATGTTATCAAATGTTCTTGTCTTTTAAACTTCAGTGGGTATTTCGTCAAGGCCTGCAGCTTTTTTGTTTTTAATTTTTTCAATACTGTGTCAAGCCCTTCCTTTGTTAACAGTCCTAATTTAACGTCTAGTTTGCAATGAATGATTTTGATAGGTTTTGATTGTGATTTCAGGAAAGTTTCCGAGCAGATTTTTGAAATATTCTTTTCATTTCAGAAGTCTTTCTTTTTAACCAGCAACTTTTGCTTTTACCTTCGATATGCTCTTCCTTCCGCTCACTTCATTTAATGTCTACCATTCTATTCGTGATTGTCTATCTTCGACATATTTTCGTTTTAATTGCCCAGTCGGCTCGGGCTGTAGAAAACACCGACTGCACCTGTGCAAAGGGGTAAGACCCCTCCACCACCACCAACGAGTGTCCTGCATATGACACTAAACAATCTGATGGTGAGGTTCCAGTGATGCTGGAGCTTTGGGGAATGCGGAGTACTCCTTCATTGCCATTGCTCCCAGGTTCACTCTGGCCCAGAATGGTAGCACCTGATAGAGCCCTATCTATGGGTTAAATAGAACTAACTGCATACTTATGCTATACTGAATTGTTTAAATTAGAACTGTTTGACTAAACTGAATAGTTTGAAATAAAAATGTTTTTGACAATTAAACTGTACTTACATTTAAACTGCGTGCTTAAGCTACAGCTCTAACCGACTGGGATAAATATAAAGGGCCTTGAGGTCAAAACCTTTGATAACTCCTCTTTTAGTATTTGTGTAGTGGTGAGAACAGAAACGTATATGGTCGTTTTTACATGTGGATCTACGGTAAAAACTGAAATCTAATTTGTCACCATTCCTGAAAAGTAACATGTCCTATAAAGGTTTTGTTGGATTCAAGTTCAAATGTGAACTTTATAGAAGGTTCTAATGAGACTTTACAGCCAGTATGTAAGAACAAAATTTGTAATAGGAAAATGTCCCATACTAATAATAAAAAAGAGGGAAAGAGAAACAACAGAAGGAATAGAAACATCAAATCAAGAAAGTAGCAGACTATTTGGAGAAAAAGAAAATTATATCTCAGAATGTAGGAATCGACGCCATCAAACAAAAAAAAAATTAAATAAGATCTAAGAAAAGAGTACCTCAGAAGAACAAGAAATATTTTCAAAAACAAAGTTTGCAGCAGAAATCTCGTCGAATGGATTAAACATCGGCGCACATTGACCAGTCTCAAGGACTTCGAAAAAGCGTTGGAAGAGTTGAAAATGGTGGACGAATCAAGACCGCCCAAGCTACAGCATAAACAACATCGGCAAAAGTACTGAGGGGTGTCCTTGAGACCCGAGGAGAATAGCCGTTTGTCAAACTCCAGCGAAAGACCATCAGCAAACCAAGATGAGAAATACTTGCTTGGAGTATTTGTAATTGCGATGATGCTACTCAATCACATATTTAGGAAATGAAAAAGAATTGCAAACCAAATACCCAGTGACGATATACAGTGACGATTTTAGGACGGAATCAGGCATAGAAAAATGTAAAATGCTAATAATGAAAACTGGAAAATGGAAAATGACGGAGAGATTTAAACTACCAAATCAAGAAAAATCAGAACGCTTGGAGGTTATGAAATTAACGGACACGATTAAACAACTGAGATGAAAGAAAAAAAAGGAAAAAAAAGAGTATCTCAGAAGAAACCAAATTATAGAGTAGAAACCTCATCAACAACTGGCCTTTCCTCTTTGTAAGATCCTTGGGACCATTCTTGAAGTGGACGAGAACAACAAGAAAACTCATGATGATGCATAAGACCTTATATCCCAGAGATAATATAGACAGACAATATGTGTCTAGAAAAGAAGAAGAAAGCGGACAAACTAGCACTGAAGATAGTATCGATATCTCGATACTAGAAGATACTAGAAGATCAAACAAAAAAGAGCGAAGAAAGACTGATTACAGCTACTGGAAAAAACACAAACAACACAAGGATTAACGGGAGTGTCCTCGGGGTGTAGTGGTTAAAGCGCTATTACATTCACTTTCGGGCAAATATCCTTGGGAAAGGTATGAACCCCCTTATCCTCCCAGCTATGGGTTAAATAGTATCACTACTCTTCTTCTAGGAGAATGACTTTGGCATTAAATAACCTACAAAAGTTGATATGCCATTAAACCAAGAAACCAAACCAAACCAAGGATTAACAGAACAGTGATAACTAGAAACCAAAAATGGGAAGAAAACAACTGTATGGATATTTCGAATCAACAAACAAGCGAAATCTCACACCAGAAAACCTGGACATGGCTAAGAAAGAGAAACCTTAAGAAAGAAACTGAATCTCTTCTAATAGCAGTACAAAACGACGCCATAAGGACAAACTACTTTAAAGCAAAAATAGATTAGATGAAACAAAATCACAAAGGTAGGTTATGTGGGGATAGAGACAAAACAATAAATCTTAAAAATAAGCGACTGCAGTAAATTAATGCAAGAAGAGTAGACGTCGATACCCAACTGAGTGGGGAAGGTAATCCACTGGGAGTTGTACAAAAAATGGAAATTTGACAATACGAACAAGTGGTATATGCACAAACCAGAATTGGGTCAAGATGAAACGCACAAAGTTCTCTGGAATTTTGAGATACAAACGGTTCACTTAATCTCGGCCAGACGACCAGACCAAGTGATAATCAACAAAAAAAGGGAACGTTCCGGCAGACCACTGGAAGATAATAAAAGAAAGCAAAATGAGAGATAAATATATAAACCTTGCAACTGGAAAAGGGGTTGGAAGTCTTGGAATCAAGATGACAAATGGAAACCATTCAAACTACATTCTTATAAAGATCGGACAGAATACTGAATACTGAGTCCTGGAGTTTTGAGGTGACTTGCTGTCACCCAAACTCCAGCGAAAAACCATCAGCCAACTCTGGTGTGAAAAACTCTCCAAAAAATAAGACCAACAGCTAACTCTGAAGCGAAAACCTCGCAAGGAGTGAAATAACGACTCGAAGACTATGTACAAAAACACGATGGAGGACTGATTACAGCCATCAGAAATGAGACTGATAACACGATGGACAACAGACTAACAATAACTAGAAAGCAAAAATGGGAAAAAACTCTATGAGCGGTTTAAACGACTAATAAACAACATCTCACACGACAAAACCTGACATGGCTGAGAAAAGGAAACTATAAGAAAGAAACATAATCTCTCCTAATAGCAAAACGCCATAAGAACCAATCATATCGAAGCAAAACAACGCCGTAAGAACCAATCATATCAAAGCAAGAATAGATAAGACGCAACAAAATTGCAAATGAAGGCTATGCGGTGATAGATTAAACCATAAATTACATTGTAAGTGGAAATTTAGTAAGCTTTTTGCTTAGATGTGGCACAAGGCCATATGAAAGGGGCACCCAATGAGACTCGAACTCACTCGTGTAGGTTTGCTAGTCGAGCTTGCTAACCATTACACTACCAGAGGCGCCTTAATTACATTGTAAGTGAATGCGGCAAATTAGTGCAGAAGGAATATAAGTCTAGACACGACTGGGTCGGCAAGGTGATCCACGGGCGGATGTACAAGAAATTTAAATTTGACCATACAAGCAAATGGTATATGTACAACCAAGGGCCTGTCATAGAAAATAGCACACATAAACTCCTTGGGACTTTGACATACACACGGATCACCTAATCTCGGCCAGAAGACCAGACCTAATGATAATCAACAAAAAGAAGAGAACTTGCAAAACTGTCTACTTTGCTCTCCATGGCTGACCACAGAATAAAACTGAAAGGAAGTGAAAAGAAGGATAAGTACCTCGACCTTGCTAGGGAATTGAAAAAAAAACTATGGAATAGGAAAGTGACAATTATACCTATTGTGATTGGTGCTTTTGGAACAGTAACTAAAGGATTACTTAAGAGATGGGAAGACTTGGAAATTGGCGGACGAGAGAAGACCATCCAAACGACAGCATTATTGAGAACGGCCAGAATACTGAGAAGAGTCCTGGAGACTTGAGGAGACTTATTGTCACTCAAACTTCAGTGAAAGACCATCAACTAACGCTAATGAGAAAAACTCTCAAGGAGTAAATAATGTGAAGAAAATCTACATGGATACTTTAAGCTATAACTAAGGAAATTGCCATTGATATTTGACTAATCTGAGAAATGGTATACGTACAAACCAGAATCTGAGCTAAAAGGTTAGATACAAAAATTTCTCAGGGACAGTGAGATACAAACGGATCATTCAATCTAATCAGAACACAATTACCCAATCTAACGTAGCATCAATTAACTCTTAACATGAAGGTGACGGTGATTCTAATTGTAGTTGGTGCACTTGGAACGGTCCTAAAAAGACTGGGGAAACTGGATATCAAAGCAAGAATCGAGACGATCTTGCCTACAATAATGCTGAGACCAGATGGAATCCTAAGAAAAGTCCAGGAGATCTTAGGAGACTTGTAGTCACTCAGCCTCCTGTCAAAGACCACCAGTTCTAACTACTGTGAAAAACTCGTAAGGTGTATAATAATAATAATAATAGCAATAATCCCAGGAGAACTAGAAAACTACTCGAGACAAAGCTTTCTAGTAGAAACCTAATCAAAGGAATAGATACTTGGGCTGTATCCTCGTTAGATACTCGGGACCCTTTCTCAAGTGGACCAGAGATGAACTTAGACAAATAGACCAAAGAACTAGAAAACTAAGGACCATGTATATGGCATTACATCCCAGAGACGACGTTGACAGACTATATGTACCAAGAAAAGAGGGAAGAAGAAGACTTGCCAGCATCGAAGACAGCGTTGACACATCGATACAACGACTCGAAGACTACATAGAAAAACACGAACGTGGACTGATTACGGCCATCAGAACCAATACTGACAACACGATAGATAACAGAATGACAATAACTAGGAAACAAAAATGGGAAGGAAAACAACTCTCTGGGCGGTTTAAACGACTAATAGACAACATCTCACACGACAATATCTTGACATGGCTAAGAAAAGGAAACTTTAAGAGAGAAACATAATCTCTCCAAATGGCAGCACAAAACAATGCCATAAGAACCAATCATATCAAGGCGAGAATAGATAAAAAAACAACAAAATAGCAAATGAAGGCTATGCGGTGACAAAGATGAAACAATCAATCACATAATAAGCGAATGCAGCAAATTGGCATAGTAGGAGTACAAGGCTAGACACGACTTGGAAGGCAAGGTGATCCACTGGAATATGTACAAGAAATTTAAATTTGACCATGCCAACAAATGGTATAGGCACGACCCAGCACCTGTCAAAGAAAATGACACACACAAACTCCTATGGGACTTTGACATACAAACGGATCACCTAATCTCGGCCAGAAGACCAGACCTTATAATCATCATCATCATTATGTCATGCCGCTAGCACAGATATCCCTGATCCTCTCTCGCCTCTTCTCCCTATCGTTCATCGCCTCTGGCAGGTCTTCAGGGCTACATCCCATATCCTCACATAGCTGCTGTATGTATGTTCGAGCTGATTGTCCTGCTTTTGCTCGGTCATACGTGGGGGTCCATAGGAGTACATCACTTATGAGCTCGTCCTTGTTTCTCCAGCAGTGTCCTGCATGTCTGGTTCGTCTAACTTGGATATTTTTCGTGATGGGAGGTAGGTGGCTGTATAATTGGTTCTTTATGGGGTATTGCCTCCAGGACTTGTTCAATATTGCTCGCAGCATTCTTGTGTAATTGCCGTCTAGCTTTTTCTCCAGCCGTTTTGTTAGCGTCCAAGTAGTGCATCCATATAGCAGTATCAATACGACCGCAGCCTGGAAGAAACTGCGTTTCATTTTATCGGTCAGGTCTGACTTCCATTTGATTGATAGCTTATCGATAGCTGTCCATGCCTTCGTTAGCTGCGTGTCGATTTTTCGGTTGATGAGACACTTTTCCTAGGTAGGTGAACTTGTCTTCCAGTTTCAGAAAACTTCCGACTGGTGTGGAAATGTCGCCTGTTTGATTAAAGCACATGTATTCAGTTTTGTGTGCATTGACATGGAGGCCAATGCCTGCATCGGCTTGTTCCAAACTATGTAGTAGTGTTTCGGTTTTGTTGGGTATATTTGCCAGAATCGCTATGTCATCGGCGTAGTCGGTGTCGGTAATTGTTTTTGCGGGGTACCTTCTGCTTCTTTTCTTTGTCAGCTCAAAGCCGTTTTCTTTGATTTTATCAATCGATGTTCTAAGCACGTAGTCTAGACAGATGATAAAGAGGTATGGGGCTAGCGTGTCCCCTTGCAGTACTCCTGCTACAAAGTTGAAGTATTCTGTGTCTCCATTCGGTGAACGTACTTTCACTTTGGTGTTTCTATAGAGAATCGTTATTGCTGCGACTGTTTTTTTTAGTAGGCCGTATGCTAGTAGGATTTGTTCCATCTTCCATCTGTGAATGGAATCAAAGGCCTTGGTAAAGTGGACAAATAGTATTGTTGCCTCTAGGTTTTTTGCCCGTACGCCTTCAAGGATTCTACGGATGGTCAATAATAATCAACAAAAAAAAAAAGCAAAATCTGCAAAATTGTCGATTTTGCTGTCCCGGCTGGCAACAGAATAAAACTGAAAGAAAGTGAAAAGAGAGATAAGTACCTCGACCTTGCTAGAGAATTGAAAAAAACTCTGGAACATAAAGGTGACAATTATACTTACTTGGACTGGTGCTTTTGGCACGGTAACTAACGGATTATTAAAGGGCCTGGAGGATTTGTAAGTTAGCGGCTGAGTGGAGACCATCCAAACAACAGCATTATTGAAAACGGCCTGGATACAGAGAAGAGTCCTAGAGACTTGAGGGAACTTGCTGTCACTCAATATCCAGGGAAAGAACATCAGCTAACTCTAATAAGTAAATAATAATAATAATAATAATAATAATAATAATAATAATAATAATAATAATAATAATAATAATTCAAACCATACAGAAGAATGCAAACACCAGTTTCTGTCCTGTAAAAGAAGACATACGTAATTCTCAGGAATTTTCCGATGAAAATAGGTCACCATTTTCCGGAAAGAAAGAAAGAAAGAAAGAAAGGTCCGAGAAGCTTTATAATCGAGAAGGTCCTTTCTTAGTTCTAAAGGGCCACCCAAATCAACTTAGGAACACCGGAGATGTGTTCGTTTGCATTGCCAAGGGCCAGATGTACTTAGACTTTGACAAGTAAGATGGACGTTGCGTGAGGACTGTCAAGTCAGCGACAGAAAATCGGGTATGGTAGAAAATAGGTGAAGGCACTACAAGCAGGCGGTTTCTCTTTCTTGTAATGCGAGTCACTTTTTAATCCGAGGAGATAATTAGTGTGTACCGTTACCAGGCGTTTCTCATCATGGCTTGTGTAGTCAACGTCTGTTATGAGTGATTGAAGAGGAAACAAAATGTAAGAAAATAGAAAAGAAAAGATTAAGAGAAAGAAAGATAAGAAACATAAATAAATAAAAATTAAAGAAAACCCGGAAAAACATGAAGATAGATAGATAGATAGATAATGATATACTGGTATTAGATAGATATGAAAAAGCTAAGACGTTGAGATAGATAGATAGATAGATAGATAGATAGATAATGAGCATGTTAGTATTAGATAGATAGATAGATAGATAGATAATGAGCATGTTTGTATCAAATAGATAGATAGATAGATAATGAGCATGTTTGTATCAAATAGATAGATAGATAGATAGATAATGAGCATGTTTGTATCAAATAGATAGATAGATAGATAGATAGATAATGAGCATGTTTGTATCAAATAGATAGATAGATAGATAGATAGATAAGGAGCATGTTTGTATCAAATAGATAGATAGATAGATAGATAGATAGATAGATAGATAGATAGATAGATAATGAGCATGTTAGTATTAAATAGATAGATAGATAGATAATGAGCATGTTTGTATCAAATAGATAGATAGATAGATAGATAGATAATGAGCATGTTTGTATCAAATAGATAGATAGATAGATAGATAGATAGATAAGGAGCATGTTTGTATCAAATAGATAGATAGATAGATAGATAATGAGCATGTTAGTATTAAATAGATAGATAGATAGATAGATAGATAGATAGATAGATAATGAGCATGTTAGTATTAGATAGATAGATAGATAGATAGATAGATAGATAGATAGATAATGAGGATGTTTGTATCAAATAGATAGATAGATAGATAGATAGATAGATAGATAGATAAGGAGCATGTTTGTATCAAATAGATAGATAGATAGATAGATAGATAAGTGCATAGAGACTCAGACAAAAAGAAAGAATTGCAGAAGGAAAACAAATAAGCATTGTTAGGAAAGAAACCTAAAAAAGAAACTAACAAATAAGATATGAAAGAAAGAAAGAAAGAAGAGGAAAACAGAAAAGAGAGACCAATTTAACAAACAGAGCATGAGAAAATGGAAATCTAAACTATCTATCTATCTATCTGGAAATATAATCTATCTATCTATCAACCAAGAATAATTTCATAAAATGAAGGCTTTGAGAAAAAATAAATAGACTAAGAATAATGAAAGGAAGTAAATGAACAAAAATTCTTGAATCTAACTTAATCAAAGTTGGTTTCAAATAATCGAGCTAATAAGACTGTCGAGATAGAGGAAATTGTTTGATATAGAAACTGTAAGGAAAATCATTCAACCTGATGCTCTTGAAATACGTTCAACCGTCACAAAGCCAGAACTAAAACTGAAGGGGTAGGGAACCTTTCAGATATACAAATGAAGGAAAGGCTGTGGGTGAAAGATTCGAGTTAAGGTGAAAAATTAGCTGATAAGATAAAGAACGGAAGAATGAATTTAAAATGGGTGGAGAAGGAGAGATAGGAAAACAATAAAATAATTGTTTGGGATGAATTAACGGAAAGAAAGAGATAGAAATGAACAAGAGAAAGAAAAAGAAAGAGGGAGGGGAAGGTAAGAAATAACAAGAAATAGGAGAAGGAGAGAATGATATAAAGAGGAAAAGGTTAATAGAAAACGTGCGTTAAAGAAAGCGTGAACAATCATAGAGGCGAACGAATGAATTTAGACACAGATGGAAAGAAGATGAGAACGACGCAAAAAAGAAAGAGTGACTGAAAGAAAGAACAAAGTATATCAACTTTCATGGGTTATTTAATGCTAAAGCCAAGCTTCTAAAACGGCAGGGATGTTATTGAACCAATAGATGGGAGGATTTGGTTGGTTGTTTGGTTTGTTGGGTTTTATGGCATATCAACCTTTGTTGGTTATTTAACGCCAAATCCATTTTTATACAAATAATCGGTTCTATTTCAAACAATTCAGTTTAGCATAAGTACACAGTTTAATTGTCAAAAACATTTCTATTTCAAACTATTCAAGCAGTTATATATAACAATTCAGTTTAGTGTAAGAACAGTTTCAATGTCAAAAACAGTTCAATTTCAAATAAATCAGTTTAGCATAAGCACGCAATTTAAATGTTAGTACAGTTTAATTGTGACAAATATTTCTATTTCGAGCAATTCATTTTAGTCAAGCAATTCTAATTCAACTAATTCAGTTTAGTATGAGTACAGATTTTTTTACACAGTTAAATGCCAAAAATATTCTATGTTAAACAATTCAGTTTAGTGTAAATACAGTTTCAATGTCAAAAACAGTTCTATTTGAAATAATTCAATTTATCATAGGCACGCAGTTTAAATCTAAGTAAGGATTAATTGTCAAAAACATTTCTATTTCAAGCTATTCAGTTTAGTCAAATGATTCAGTTTAGCATAAATATGCAGTTAGTACTATTTAACCCTTAGATAGGGCCCTATCAGGTGCTACCACTCCGGGCAAGAGTTGACCTGGGAGTAATGGTAATGAAGGTGTGCTCCGTATTACCCCAAGCCCCAGCATTTCTGGGACCTCACCATCAGAAAGTTTAGTGTCATATCCAGGACGCTCGTTGGGAGGAGGATATGGTGGTTTATACCTTTCGTACGGGTACTTGCCCGAAAGTGAACGTAATAACGCGACTCGAGTTCGAACCAGCTTACTACGATTCCACGATCAAGCGATTTAACCATAACACCACGAGAACACTCTCTAAGAGAGAGATGGAGGGAAAAGGAAAAAACTAAATAAACAAGAATAATGCATAAAGGGATTTGAGACGAATTTGCATACAATAGGAAATACAAGTAAAACTGATAAGGAGTGTCCCCTTGGTGTAATGGTTAAAGCGATGGACTGCCGAATCGTAGTACGCGAGTTCGTACTCCAGTCACGCTATTACGTTCACTTTCGAGCAAATAGCCTTGTGAAAGGCATGAACCCCCTTATCCTCCCAGCTATGGGTTAAATAGTACCACTAATGTTCTTCTTGGAGAATAGCTTTGACATTAAATAACCTACAAAGGTTGATATGCCATTAAACAAAGAAACCGAAACCGAAACTGATAAGATGAAAAGAATTCATTAAGGAAATTTATAAGAATTACGAAAGAAAATTTAATGAAAAGAACAACAAAACAAACAAAACAAAAGAGAAGAGATGAAAAGACAAATACAGAAGGATAAAAGTAACACAAAAAAAAAAAAAAAAAAAAACTTATTTATAGATATGAGCGACTTTTTAATAGATAAAAGTTAGCGACCATAGTCGAGGGTGACCCGAAGGCTCCCTTTTCGATAGTTACTACACCAAGGTGTAGGGGAGGGCGCTACTCCATTCCCAAGATTGCTCCACTTTACCCTTGAACCGTACCTTATAATGCTGAGTGTTAAGCAAGGTGGTATCAAGTTCCATTTTTAAAGTCTTTGGTATGACTCGACCTGGGATTGAACCCAGGTCTCCCGGGCCATTAGCGAACACTCTAACCGCTGGGCCAATGTCAATAATAGATAAACGGGTTACAATATTTATGAACAGATAGGTTGGTTTGGTCGGTTTCTTTGTTTAATGGCATATCAACTTTTTTAGATTATTTAATGCCAAAGCCATTCTCCCAGAAGAACACTAGTGGTACTATTTAACCCATAGCTGGGAGGATAAGGTGGTTCATACCTTTCCCAAGGGTATTTGCCCGAAAGTGAACGTAATAGCGCGACTGGAGTACGAACTCGTGTACTACGATTCCGCAGTCCATCGCTTTAACCATTACACCACAAGTAAGTAAATAAGTAAGTATTTCATTGCTGGAGATTTTGTTAGTAAATAATGACCAGTTATATTTGATTGTAAAAATTTCCGTCATAAATAATGAAATCATAGTATTTTTTGTTTAGAAAAAACAACTTTATTTTTTGATTTTTGCCGAGGAAACTATACTTATAAAATTAAAACAAAGTTATTAATGTTTTATTTTTCCATCATAAAATTTATACAATCTTTGTTGGGTGAGGCTTTTATATAACATAATAAATTTCTGTGTGGACTTTAAAATTAGAATGTTTCACGATAATTTACCAAGACAAAAGCTAGATTTTCAAATCCCGATTTAAAAGCATATATGACGCCTTCAGTTTTCTATGTCACCCTTAGAAATTGGCCGTGAACAGATTAACATAATGGACGAGAAAAAAGTTGAGGTAGCAGCAACAAGAGAATGATAAAGAAAAACCAGACTAACTTGACTCTAATACCATTTAAAAACGGATATCCGTCTATAAAGATTTATAGATAACACAACTCAATCTTTAAAAAAAATAGGTCCTAACCCACCTTGTGTGTGTTTGTATGTGTGTGTGTGATTTGCCAAGATCAGGGATTCTATGTTTACACTATTCAGCCGTGCTCAAAATGTCCATATCCAGTGTCTTATTTTGCCATATTGAACCAAATATCCTAATGAATGGCACAAGGATAGATATGTTCAAAGCATTTGTATATATCCCTAGTACACTGGCAACAGATGTTTCTTTTGATTCTGAAATATTCCAGTTCATCTCGAAGGTCGCTGATGATTTTTGAAAGCTCTAAAATATTTGGTGTCATTACTTATATGGAGACAAAATCATTCAAAACTGTCTCAAAATAGGTACTATCCATAAATATAATAATGATTTATTACTGAGACAAGAAATTCAAAAAAAGATTGTATGTCCTGCAAGGGGATATAATAACAATTAAAAAAACATTGAATTGATGTACCCTAGCGCAAAAGATATATTTTTACAGGATGTGTTCAAAATGACGGCCATTGCGCTTGTCTCAGTAAAAAATCATTATCATTTTAATGAATTGCTTCTATTTTGAAACTCCCTATATATATAAACAGGATCTGGCATTAAATAAGCATCAAGTGTTGATATACAATTAAAGAAGAATAACCTAACCTGAAATCATTTAACAGTTACCAAGTAAACTTAATTATGATTGGTAAAAAATGATTAATATTAAATAGAATTATTAGTGATGGTTAAAAACACTTGAAACCATTTAACTGTGTGCAAACAAATTGAGTTCTGGCTCATTTAACGATAATATTACCCACAAACTATTCCAGATATGTGTGTGTGTATGTGTGTGTGTGTGTGTGTGTGTGTGTGTAAACAGGATTTGGCATAAAAAAAGCGAAAGAGTTGATATATTGTAAAATATAACCAAACCTAAATTCTTGAACCAGTTTCTTGAGATTAGAATTTCAAGATTAGAATGCCGATGATGCAGATAAAGTTAATTATCCTCCTGTTCGTGGTTATCTCCCCTATTAAAATAAAACATTCTCCAAATGAAACAATAAATAAATAACGTGAGACACAGATTCGTTTTCCTAATGATTGAAGCGGGAGCCCTAACCTTTGTAATCAACTGGTTTGGCTTTCAGTCTAATTTTTCACTTAAATTATCTTTCATTGCTGCAGATCCGCGCCAAATTTGATGGCCCCAATGAATTGCTCCCTAACAACGAGACTTGCCCTCATAAAAATCCTCGTCAAGAGCTGATGCTTGCGTGATTTGTAACTCAAAGCTGCTGTCTCACTTTACACTCCCTCGATATACCCAATCACACGCGACTCACATTTACTAGAAAATTTTCGTTCTTGCTGAAATAACTAGAACAATTTCATTCTTGTATACCTGCATTTACATGAACTTCGACGGTGCCAACTGACGCCATGACTATATAAACTAGCTGAAATATTCGTCAACAGAGGGTAAGAATTTAAGAAGTGGATATAATCTATGGTTATAATGACGGTTGAACGTTCGTTCTCGGTTGGTTATATTAACAATGAAACAATAAAGACAGATGGGGGGATCTGATAAATTTGATTTGTCTGCTTTTGTGGCTCTTTCTTCCCCACTGTCTCGAATCCCTTTCTTATTTATGTTCTTCAAATTATTCCTTATCTAATGTTTCATCACACGCCATCCGTAAAACTTTTTCTGACACGTCAACGCGAAATAAGGTTAAATCGCCTTGACCTTTACAAATCGAAAACCCGCCAACTTTGAACTCCAAGTCCAAATAATCTATTACTAAAATCATTAACTAACATCTCGGTCTTGTAGCTATTGAAAAGGGAGCTTTCGGGTCATCCTTGATTAAGGTCGCCAACTTTACTTACTTCATACAGGACAACAAATGATTAATATGAATATAATTGAATTATTATTAATTTACTCCTTCGAGAGTTTTTCTCTCTTGCGTTAGCTGTTGGTTTTTCACCGGAGTTTGAGAGATAGCTAGACATCTCAAATCTCCAGGAATCTTCTCAGTATTCTGTCCGATCTTAACAATGTTGTCGTCTGGATGATCTGAACTTGTACTCTTATTTCTAAGTCTTCTCGTTCCTTTTACCAAGCCTTTGAGGATTGTTCTGAACGCACCAATTACAATTTGTATCACCATCATCTTCATGTTTCATAGATTTTTGTCGTTCTCTAGCAAGGTCTATGTACTTACCTCTCTTTTCCATTTCTTTTATTTTTATTCGGTAGCCCGTGAAGACGGTAAACTACACTATTCTCTATTCTTCTTAATCAATAATTAATTTTCTTTTAATCCAGAGATACCAACATTTCATAATTTCTGAGGTTAAAATAATCTTGAAAATAAGATCTAAAAACGTGATGAAGATTAAAAGAAAAATGTCGGTGTGGCTTCCGGCCATTGCAGAGGAGCTTTGACATATAAAAAACTCGCTGGAATAAGCATAGTGAATACTAAAAGATCTATCTATCTATCTATCTATCTAGTTATGTTTAGAATATATATCTATCTATCTATCGGTTGATTTATCTATCCCTCTGTTTAATACAATCTTTCTATCTATCTATCTATCTAGTTATGTTTAGAATATCTATCTATCGGTTGATTTATCTATCCCTCTGTTTAATACAATCTATCTATCTATCTTACAATCTAAAACGTACCTCCCGCCGGTGCTACACCAACCGGATTGCCTAGGTCTAATCCTTTGCCCGAGATTATAAGTGATCCATTTAGATTTCAAAATCCCAGAGAAGTTTGTGCGTCTCATTTTCCAGAATTGATTATGTGTCGTGCAAATTTTTATTATTAATATCACATGGCCATGCTTGAAATATTTAACTGTATGCAAATAAAACTATTCATGTTTGATAGCAATACCTGAAACTCTTTAATTGTGTTCAAACATGTATGCTATGGTTGGTTTAAAAAAGTTACAAACAATTCGTTTACAAATCATATATATTCAATTTAAAACAAAAAAACGCTGATTCATTAATCAAACGGCCAACTTTTTCTTACCATAAACGGCCAACTTTTTCTTTTTCAAATTTTCCCTAGGTTTATATATTTTTCATTTTTTACACACCCATTATTGATTTAACATCCCTAATATCATCCTTCATAGACCTGATGATGGTACATTTGAACCGAAACGCTTTAGTGTCGACTTTGCTTCTCAATAAATCTCTCCTTAGATTACTTTGTTTTCAATTTTTCTTTATATATTGTCCAGTATTTACTCCAATATTCAATTTATATGTATAAATGGGATTTGGCAATGAATAACTTACAAGGTTTGTCATCCCGTTAAACATGAAAAAACTAAAGCTTAATCGCTTCAGTTATTTCTAACACCAATTGTAAGCAATGATATGGTTTTAAGTAACTAATAAGGATATCCTTTTGTAAAAACTCATAACTTCAAGTAATTGTTCATAATAAAAAATAATTTGTACACAATTATATGGAAGGGAGTATTCTGATCTAATAAGATTATGATCAGAGAGAGAAAGAAATAATTAGCCTGAAATAGAAAGAAAGAAAGAAAGAAAGAAAGAAAGAAAGAAAGAAAGAAAATGATCAGAGATTGATATGAAATCGATAGATAGATAGAGAGATAGATAGATATGGTTACAACGTTAATTTTATAAACGTAACTAATTTTCAAAAGAAAAAGAATATCTAAGAAAGAAAGAAATCAAATAAAACAATTGATTAAAATTGTTAAAAGTAGACTTCGGGTTCGCGAAATGAAATTTCCTTTCTGTACAAGCAATTCTTATGACGAATTATGTCAACTTATTTTCTCGGATCATCTTACTTTTCTCGCTCGCACACACACACACACACATATATATATATATATATATATATATATATATATATATATATATATATATATAATCGCACGTTATTCCTTTCGATACTCGGAGTTTAACTTGAAAACATAATCAACAGAGAAAATGATGACGAGTTTTTAGAAGACAATGCGGTTGTTTTCATATATAATTTTTCTTCTTTGTCTTCTTTTCCTCTTCCTTTTTCCTCCTCTTCTTCTTCTTCTTCTTCTTCTTCTTCTTATTATTATTATTATTATTATTATTATTATTATTATTATTATTTTATTTTTTATTTTTATTTTTTATTGTTACTCCTTTTTTGTTTCACACCAGCGTTAGTCGATGGCTTCTCCCTGGATTCTGAGTAACAGCAAGTCTTCTCAAATCTCCAGGACTCTTCTCAGTATTCTGGCCGATCTCAACAATGTTGTAGTTTAGAAGGTCTTTACTCGTCCTCTTATTTCTAATTCCTCTAATCCCTGTACCAGTCCTTCTGTGACTGTACCTAGCGCGTCAAATACAATTGGTATCACCGTCACTTTCATGTTACATAGTTTTCTTTTTCTATTCTGTTGCAACGTCTAAGTTCTTATCTCTCTTTTCGCTTTCTGTCAGTTTTACCCTGGGGTCAGCCGTAACGGCAAAGTCCACAATTCAGCATGTTATCTTTTTTGTTGACAATATATTAGGTCTGTCGTTTGGCCGAGATAAAATGATCCATTTGTATCATAAAATCCCAAAGTATTTTGTGCGTCTCATTTTCTAGGACATATTATTATTATTATTATTAGAGCTTTTCACGTCAGCGTTAGCCGATGGTTTTTCACTGGAGTCTGAGTGACAGCAAGTCTCCTCAAGTCTCTAGGACTCTTCTTAGTATTCTGGCCGTTCTCAATAATGTTGTCGTTTGGATGGTTTCCACTCGTCCGCCAACTTCCAAGTCCCCTAGTCCCTTTAGTAATCCTTAAGTTACTGTTCCAAACAAACCAATTATAATTGGTGTAATTGTCACATGCATGTTCCACGGTTTTTTCAATTCCCTTGCAAGGTCGAGGTACTTATCCTTCTTTTCACATTCTCTCAGTTTTATTCTGTGGTCAGCCGGGACAGCAAAGTCGACTACTTTGCAAGTTCTCTTATTTTGTTGATTATTATCAAGTCTAGTCTTCTGGCCGGGATTAGGTGATCCATTTGTATGTTAAAGTCCCATAGGAGTTTATGCGTAGCATTTTAGAGGTCTATTGCAATGCAAAATAATAATCATCTGTGTCTATTTAATTTCAAAATAAAACTTTATCCTTCAGAGACTACGTTTTTATAAATGAACATGATGTTGGAGGTCCAATTTTTTTTTAATGTTGTAAACATGGTGCCACGTGGGGTATACCATGCGGAATAGACACGCGACTTCAGTTGTCCAATTCAATTTCCTTTTATTCTATTTTATTTCTATCTTATTTTTATTTTTATTTCATTTTTAAATATTCTAAAAATAGAATAAAAATAAAAATAAAATAAGATGCCGTAAGGCTCTTCGTAACCTTCCTGGGTCTAGTGACTTTTCACAGTCCCGAAAAAAAAAGTGTATCGGGACCTAGAGGTGGGCTCTTCTTCACAACCTATCAGTGAGCGGCACGGCTGGACAGCGGAAGAGGTCAGCTCCCATTGGAATTAGGTTCCAAGTTCGGGCTTCTTGAACAATTCCGAGTTCTCGCTCACCTGGTGGCTTGCACGGAACGCGTTTGCCCCTTCTCGGTTTGAACTTCGGAGCGAGCCTGGCAGACATGTCCGATTGCGCTCGCTGCAGCAGTGGCTTGAAAGAATTGGCTGATCACGCCTTCTATTACTGCGACCGGATTCGCCCGGTCTGGGTTCACGTCGGGGAGTGGACGGCTCGCATCGAACCCAAATAGCTCGTGCTGTTCGACGTTTGTTACGTCGTGGACAACGTTTTGCCATCGTTTCAGGGTAAGAAGCGTGTGGTACTTCTCGCGATCCTAGCTGTAGCCAGAATGTTGATTTGGTCGATGCGAAAGAAGGAATTTTTCGACGATGCAAACTTTTCTCATTGTGATTTGATTTTGTTCTTTTGGCATCAGCTTAGGGTCAAGCTCAGATGCGATAGAAAACGCTTGGACCGCATAACATTCGACAAAAGGTGGGTGAATGCAGCGAGCCTGGTCGTACGAAAGAGGGCAATGTTGGAGTCATCCTGCCCTCCTCTTTCTGCGCATGGCGTCTACGGTCTAGGTCCTTCAGGAGCCCATACTGGGTAAGTAGGGTTTTTGTCCTTCAACTCTAGTTTGCAATATATTGTGAGTCATCACCCCCGCCACCTAGTTGTTAGTCTCCAAGATCTTCCCCATCCCTATTATTTTTATACCCTAATCCTTAGTCCAGCCCGCTTTGTCTGAAGATTTTGGAATCTCACTTGTATAAATTAATACTACCTGTCCCCACAGCGCCCAATCCTGTCTTTTTCTTTTTGTCCCAGTAGATTAGATCCCTCTCCCATTTACCGTAGGTCCAACTTGTTTTCGGTGTTCTTGGACACTGAAAAACAGTCGGCCTCCATATCGTAGAAGGTGAGTAGGAGGGCAACCAAACGGGGAATATTTTTCGTGGTTTTTATCCCATCCCCATCACATACCACGTTTTTGCATCTAAAATCATTTTTTGTAAATAAAATCATACATTCCATTCGGGGTTTTAAGTAGGTCTTTTCACAGAGCAAGTGTGGTATTTTGGTGGCTGCAGTGCGCTTGGTGAAGAATGGTTGATTACATGTTGTACTATTGAATGGGTCGGCGAATGTGGCTAGCTAAGTTTCCTTAGACAATATAGTTATGGCATGACCGCTCACTTCCCCTCCCCACAAAACTATTGGGCCTCGTGCCCACCATTTTGTATAAAAATAACCATTGTATTACCATTTTTGTTTTAAAAAGGTTTCTGACAATGAAGTTTTACTTTGAAATTAATTAGGCTCAAATTATTATTATTTCGCATTGCAGTAGCCCTCTGAATTAATTCAATACTATAAAATGAAATAATTTGAGCTACGCTTCAAGCAAATCACAAAATACTTTTATTACTATTTGGTTACTATGAAAGCTTTCCCCATTAGCGTCAGCCGATGGTTTCTTACTTGATGTATTCGCTTCCTATGTGATTTACCGTTTCATCTTTCTCTCCTCATAAGCTACACAGATTTTCACGCCAGTTTTAAGTGGAGTTTTTTTTTTTTACTGTCGTCTGAGTGACACCAAGTCTCTTTTGTTCTCCAGAATTTTATGCATTGTATCTGATCTTGTCTGGATGATCACGATTCTTCTCATCTCCAGTTACATCAATCTCTTTTCCAAGCCTTTACTGACCGTTCCTAGGCACCAACTACAATCAGTATTACTATCTCCTTCTTGCTCCACAGTTTTCTAGCTCTCAGGCAAGATCTTTGAATTCTTTTATTTTTACTCTCTCGTCCGCTGGAACGACAAATTCACAAGATGACCACATCTTATATTCTTGTTAATAAATATTACATCTCATCTTCTGGTCAGCAGTTGGTTCGCTATCTTTCTTTAATGGCATATCAAATTTTGTGGGTTATTTTATGCCAAAGCCATCTTTTTAGAAGAACAATAGTGGTATTGTTTAATCCATGTTTGGGGGGATAGGGGGGTTCATACCTTTCCCAAGGGTATTTATCCAAAAGTGAACGTAATAGCGCAACTGGAGTTCGAACTCGGTTACTATGATTCCGCTGTCAATCGTTTTAAACATTACACCACGCGGACCACCCGCTTCTGGTCAGAATTTGGTGATTCCTTTGTATCTCAAAATCCTTGAAAACTATATGCATCCTATTTTTCTTGGACAGATCTTCTTTTGGTGTATATCATTTTTCATCTTTGTCAAATTTCATACTCTTGCACAATTCCCAGTTGATCGCCATTCCCATCCAGTCGTAACTAGTCTTCTATTCCTCGGCTGGATTCACTTATTATGTGATTAACTGTTTCTGCGACGTCATCACTTTAACTTCACTTGCTATTCTGTTTGTATTATTATATTTTTTTACTTCTTGAGAGTCTTTCACATCAGCGTTAGCTGATGGTTTTTCACTGGAGTTTAAGTGACAGCAAGACTTCTCAGTTATTATTATTATTACTATTATATTACCTTGAGAGTTTTTCACCGCAGCGTTTGCTGATGGTTTCTCACTGGAGTTTGAGAGACAGCAAATCTCTTAAAGCCACCAGGACTCTTCTCAGTATTCTGGCCAATCTTTAAAATGCAATAGTTTGGATGGTCTCTATTCGTCGTCTGATTTCTAAGTCTTCTAGTCCATTTATCAATCCATTGGGGATAGTTTCAAGTGCACCACTCACAATTAGTATCACTGCCCCTTTCATATTCCTTAGTTGTCGTTTTTTTTTTAATTCTCTAGCAAGATCTAGTTATTTATCTCTCTTTTCGCTTTCTTCTAATTTTGTTCTCTTGTCTGCCGGAGTGGCAAAGTCCACTATTCGACGGTTTTTCTTTTTTGTTTTTGTTATCACTCTATTTGGTCGTCTGGCCGACATTATGTGATCTGTTGGTAACTCTAAATCCCAGAGAACTTTGTGCATCTCATACGTGCGGAGGGATTCTGGGTTATGCACATTGCACTTGTTCGTATGACAGAAATTGCTCACTCGGCATTATTATTTACTCCTTGAGAGTTTTTCACATCAGTGATAGCTAATCGCTTTTCACTGGAGTTTGAGTGACAGCAAGTCCCGTCAGGTCTCCAGGATTCTTCTCAGTAATCTGGCTTTTCTCAAAAATGTAGTAGTTTGGATGGTCACCATTCTTCCTCTTATTTCCAAGCCCCTTTAATAATCCTTTGGTGACTGTACCAAAAGCACCAACTACAATTCTTATTATTGTCACTTTTATGTTCCACATTTTTTTCAATTCCTTAGCAAGGTCCAGGTACTTCTTTTCATTTCCTTTCAGTTTTATTCTGTGGTCAGCCGGTACAACAAAGTCCACACTTTTGCAAGTTCTCTTTTATTTTTTTTCTTTATTTTTTTGTTGTTGATTACTCTAAGGTCTGGTAGTCTGACAGAGATTCGGTGATCAGTTTATATCTTAAAATCCCAGAGGAGTTTATGCGTTTCCTTTGCCCAGGACTGATTCTGGGTTGTGCAGATACCATTTGTTCGTATGGTCAAATTAAAATTTCTTATTCAATTCACAGTCGAGTCTAGTCTTATACTCCTTCTGTGCTAATTTGCTTGTTATGTCATTGATCGTTTCGTCTCTATCACCACATAAAAAACATTTGCTGTTTTGTTGCGTCTTATCTATTCTCGTTTTGATATGATTTGTTCTTATGACTGCTATTAGAAGATATTCAGTTTCTCTCTTAAGGTTTTCCTTTTCTTAGCGTCCTCCAGGTTTTCTCGCGTGAGATGTTGCTTATTAGCCATTTAAAACGCCCATTGAGTCGTTTTTCAATCCATTATTGTTTTTTAGTTATTGCCGTTCTGTTGGATTTCGTGTTGTTAGTATTGTTTCTGGTGTCTGTAATCAGTCTTTCTCCGCAATTTTCTATGTAGTCTTCGAGTCGTTGTATCGATACATCAACACTTTCTTCAATGCTGGCAAGTCCTCGTCCTCCTTCTTTTCTAGATACATATAGTCTGTCAATGTCATCTCTGGGATGTAATGCTTAATGCATGGTCATTTGTTTTGTTTTTTGTTTTTTGGCCCATTTGCTTAAGTTCTAGAGACGAACTTAAGCAAATGGACCAAAAAACTTCAAGAATAGTCCCGAATATCTTAGGAGAGTTACAGCCCAAGTATTTATACCTTTCATTCGGTTTCTGCTACATAGTTTTGTCTCGATTAGCTTTCTGGTTCTCCTGAGTTACTTTGTAAATTTTTTCTTTCATCTACACTTGTTTGATGGTGTCAGCTTCCAAAATGACCACGTATTTATAGATTATTACTATTATCATCATTAGTTTTATTGTAGTAGCTGTTGTTGTTATAAATGCATGCAATTTATTATTATCCGCAGTTGTAGGATTGATAAATATATATATATATATATATATATATATATTACTCTATTTATGAATAAAAAAACCAAATTACCAATTTACAAAATTGATGCAACCGAGAAATATAAACCAGAACACACTTCCCATCATGTCCCACACAGCAGTATATAAAGTACCTCTTCGTCCGTGGACAGCATAGGCGAGAAACTGACCGTCACCTATGGCCATTGACACTATGTCAACAATGTCCTAATTTACATACTCACACACACATATATATAAATATATATAGTGGGGGGGGACTTGTAATCATTACAACTTTTTCGTACTACACTGAACATTGATAAGGCCGATTTTTTTCTTAAAACCAATGCGCTGCAGTTTATCTGAATATTGTTTCTTATCGGATTTGGTCTTTAGAAAGTCACGTGATATCTACTTGTTATCCTCAAACAAGGCTATGATTGAAACAATATTCTCCACAAAAATTGTCGATAGACAATACTTCTCAGTCGATCACATTCAATACATTCATGTCTTATTCGGCAAAATGCGTCTAAATTTAAATAGGATAATTTATTCTTTTTTCCTTTCAATTATTTTCCAAATGAATTTGAGATCAGATGAATACAAACAAGACAACGAGACAATTCGACAATTTGATCAGAACTTCGTGATTTACAATCTCCCGCCAAATTCGTTTTTCACCTCTTTAAAACCTTTTTTTTTTTTGTTTATGTGTACAAAATCAGTCAAAAAATTATTATTATTATTATTATTATTATTATTATTATTATTATTTACTCCTCAAGAGTCTTTCACATCAGTATTATTATTATTATCATTATTATTATTATAATTATTATTTTTATTATTTCCTGTAGCGTTGATTTTCTCCCCTGGCACCATTTACTGAACACTTTCTAAGTCAGCGATTTTATTCATAGCTTCACTTTTTTTCTGCTTCTGTTTTTAAATCGATAAGCCGGTATTGATATAATTCGTACATTTTTGGAATCACGTTTCTTTTTGTTCAGCCATCTTTTTTTCTTTTGGAAATGCTTTGCGAAGTAGGTTTTTTTTCCCTCCTTTTTTCGGATTTTTTCCCCTTTCAGCTTTCATTATGTTGCTGTCGTCTTTTTTAAAAATAGTTTCTTCTTCGTTTATTCTTACAAAGTTTTCCATTGTTTTATGGTTCATTTTTTCTATAATACAAACTTAATTCTTGAAATTAACATTTTCCTAATCGTTTTCTAACTTGTTTAAAGGCAGAGTATTTTTTTTCTTTCTGTTTTTATTCAATAAAATATTTTTCATTCATTCAGGTCTTCATTCATTTAATTTTCTTTTAGTTTTGCTGACATCATTTTCTTCCTTTATAGGCTATGAAATATGCATTTTCTCTTGTCAAATTACTTTTTAAGTTTCTTCTTTTTTCTTTCTTTCTTTCTTTCTTTTCAATTTTTTTCCCTTATTATATTTTCCTACTTAAGTTATTTCTTTCTTTCTTTTTTCTTTCTTTCTTCTCCTTTTCGCTTATCATTATTTCTTATCAAAATTATTTCTCTTCTCCAGTCTTTTTTGCTATTTTCTTTGATGAACGCTTTCTCTAGTTTCTATCTATCTATCTATCTATCGTCTTTTTGAGTGAATTTCTCTTTCATTCCATATCAATTTAGAAAAGAAATCATTCAGGAAATGAGATTTGGCACAAGATCCGCAGATGCTTATTTAAATACAAGAATCTTTTTGAGAAGGAAAAACAAAAGCGAAATGCATATATACAAAAATGCATTGTTTTATATTCAGGTGGTCAAGGGAAAGAGAAATGAAGACGTTATTCTACCCCATCTTTATTCTTTTGTTTATATATATAAAAGTACATACGAATAAAACATCCACTAAGTATATATACAAATGCAAAGGCCATTCAACAAATTGGAGGAACTTTTTAAAGTCTCAAAATATTTTTCTAAAATAACACTTGTCCAGTCGTCTGGACCGACAGCACCTTGGTAGAGAGGTAAGACCCTTCTCCCTTAAAGAGTGTCCTAGATATGACACTAACAATCAGGTGGTAGGGCTCCAATAATGCTGGAGCTTTGGGGAATGTAGAGTATCCATTCATTGCCATCACTCTGTCCCGGTGTGGTTGCACCTGATAGGGTACTATGAATGGGTCAAATAGAACTGTTTGACAGTTAAACTCTGTGCAAACAAATGAATATGATAAATTGAAATGCTTGAAATAGAACTGTTTGACAATTTAAGTGTGAGTAAACAAATGATTGATGTTTCTTTAAATTAATTGCGATGCATAATTATACTTGAAACCATAATTGTGAAAACCAATGAGTAATTTGGAATTAAATAATTTGTATTAAATCGCAATACTTGTAACAACTTCACTGTGTGCAAGCAAATGATTAATATATATATATATATATATATATATATATATATATATATATATATATATATATATATATTTACTAACACCTCAGCTCGGGCAGGATATGACACAAAGTCAATTTTTAAGCGGAGTTTAACAGGTTTGAATTCAGAGTTTTCCTTCTACTATACTAGTTGCCTCACCAAGGCTGAATAACCTAGTCTGCCCTACTATTTACCCATAACTGTAGGGAGAATAATTGGATTCATACCTTTTCCAAGGGTATCAGTGCTATGTGAGATGTAACCAGTCTCATCCAGGATTTAAAATCGTGTCACCGTGTTCATTTAACAGATGATTAATATCAGACAGACTTATTAGAATTAGATAGCAATAAGAACAAACATTTAACTGTGTAGAAACAATTGCAATACTTGTGTGCATACAATTTGTTGTAAATCATTTAAAAAGGAAATTATCTATAAGCTATTCACTTACAAATCATATATGTATACCCATTTAAATGTGTTCTAACAAATGGCTGTTGTTGAATTGTTATTCTTTTAAAGCAAATTTTTGAAACCATTTAAATGTGTACAAAAAAAGAGCTTAGGCTCGATTAAAGATGTATCAACAAAATGTGGTTACAAATCATGTATATCTGATATATATGTAAAAACAGGATTTAGCATTAAATAATCAACAATGGTTGATATGCCGTAAAACCCAACCAAACCCAACCAAACCAAATCATATATATTCAATATATATGTAAAAACAAGACTTAGCATTAAATAATCAACAATGGTTGATATGCCGTAAAACCCAACCAAACCCAACCAAACCAAATCATATATATTCAATATATATGTAAAAACAAGACTTAGCATTAAATAATCAACAATGGTTGATATGCCGTAAAACCCAACCAAACCAACCAAACCAAATCATATATATTCAATATATATGTAAAAACAAGACTTAGCATTAAATAATCAACAATGGTTGATATTCCGTAAAACCCAACCAAACCCAACCAAACCAAATCATATATATTCAATATATATGTAAAAACAAGACTTAGCATTAAATAATCAACAATGGTTGATATGCCGTAAAACCCACAACCAAACCCAACCAAACCAAATCATATATATTCAATATATATGTAAAAACAAGATATAAATAATCAACAATGGTTGATATGCTGTAAAACCCAACCAAACCAAATCATATATATCTAATATATATGTAAAAATAGGATTTGGCATTAAATAACCTACAATAGTTGATATGCCGTAAAACCCACCCAAACTAAATCCTATAAGATCTGATAAAGTTGCGGAGATTAAAAGAAATATGACCCTGTGGCTTCAAACCATTGCACAGGAACTTGGACCCATCTCGCTGGAATAAGCTCAATGAATACAAAGGGGATTATTATCTATCTATTCATCTATCCTGTTCTGTTCAGAATATCTATCTTTCGATCGATTTTCTATCACTCTATCTAATACTATCTATCTACTTCACACCGGTGCTTCACCAACCTGATCGCCTAGATGAAAATACAAAACGTTGTATTTTGTTACTTAACCGGAAATTTTCTAGGTATGAGCGATATAGAAATGGGCAATTCTGGGCAGAATTCACACAGTCCAGCTTATTGAACTTCTAGATAGCTGCCCAAATACTGACCGATTGAGTTCTAAAATAAAAGATAAAAGACTTACCATCAGTTCAGATAAAGATGTGAACCTCTAACTTTTAATACCGGGGATTTACGTATAGTGGAATACGTCTGTGTATGGTTTGGTTTGCTTTGGTTCAATGGCATATCAACCGTTGTCGGTAATTTAATGCCAAGTCCTCTTTATACACATATATCAGATTTATATGATTTGTAAAGATATATTTTTGATAACATTTGAGTTGATTTTTTGGCACATAGTTAAATGGTCTCAAGTATTGTTACATAAAAGTAAGTAAATTTGGCGACCTTAGTCGAGGGTGACCCTAAGGCTCCATTTTCGATAGCTACAACAAAAAGGTGTAGGGGAGGGCGCTACTACTTTCCCTGGATTGCTCCAGTTTACCTTTGATCCTTACCTTATAATGCTGAGTGCTAAGCAAGGTGGCGTCAAGTACCTTTTTGTGAGTTTTTTGGTATGACTCGACCTGGGATTGAACCCCGGTCTCCCGTACCATTGGCGAACATTCTACTCATTAGGCCAATGGCTCAGTCACAATTTAACATCATTCATTTTTTGGCACACAATGAAGTGGTTACATGTATTTCTATTTAACATTAATTATTCTATTCAACATTACTTATTCGTTTGCACACTGTTTAATGTTTGCAAGCATGCTACGTATCACTAACAATTCAATTAAACATCATTCATTTGTTTACACAAAGTTAGATGATCAAACAGTTCTATTTCAAACAATTCAATTTAGCATAAGTAATTTGTTTGCACTTTGTTTAATTGCCAAACAGTTTTATTTGGCCCATTGATAGGTGCTACCTCTTCGAGTCAAGGAAGACCTGGGTGTGATGGCAATGACAATGTACTCTGCGTTCCCCAAAGCTCCAGCATTACTGGAGCCTCACCATCCGATTGTTTAGAGTGATCATTAGGACACTCGTTTAGTGGAGGTCTTATCCCGCAACAGAAATGAAGTCAGTGCATACTACAGCCCCAATCGGCTGAGCTAGGTGGCCTGTATATGATACCTCACATTTTTTGGATGTTTTGATGAAAGAAGAATAGCGTAAGACTGTGCTACTGGCTGTCCCTGACCACACTATTCAAGTTTAGAATTGATCGTTTTTCCTTCTCTTTAGCTGGTTGCCTTTGTAAGGTTAGAGATCTGTTTCCCCGACTCAGACAGTCACGTCCAGGAATTTTTGTTAATATACCTTTGAATTACCAATTCAATGAAATCAGAAAAACATCAAATCCTTAAAACAATATTTTATCTTATTTTTCTGCCTTGATATCTACGAGTTATGCTCGACAGAAAATTAAATTTTCTTTGCAGCAAAAAGTTTTAAAGTAAGAAAAAGATACATTCAGAATTATCAGAATTCTTTCTTCATCGCAAATCCCAGATTCTTAGAAATAAGAGATAAAAGAATTCCTTTCTGGACCGCTTAATAATTTCCTAAATTGGCTGATTCAATAAATTAATTTAAATTAGACATTTTTTTTCTTTGTAAAACGGTAGCTTTTGTTTCGTTTTCTATAGATCAATTTAAAAATAATATTTGCAAAAAAAAATAAAATAAAATAAAATAAAATAGATAAATAAATTGATAAAAAAAAATAACAATACTCTCCTCCCTGGTCTCATTCATTTATTTTTGTATCAAACAAATAATTTTGGACTTGTCATGAATTTTTTATCAGAATTTTCCTGTCTTTGTCTATTGTTATATGGGTTTTTTCTTCATATGACATAATTTTCATCCTTTATTGTCTTCATAATTTTCATATTATTTTCTTTTACGCCTCTCTTTCAGGAAAAAAAAAGAAGAAAATAATTTAAATCAAAGACGGAAGACTTAGAAATAATTTAAGAACAATTATTATTTTTTCTTTCGACTTAGTTATGATGCAATATTTTAAACTAGTGAATTCACCATTGTTTCCCGAATATTAAGTTTCATCTTCTCCTCACAAAAGTCTTTTTTCCATTTCAACGGATTCGTTCTCCTTTTTTTTTTTTTTCTCTTTTCTTTTTATTAACATGCCGGTATTTTAAATCAAGTAAAACAACAAGAAAAACAAAACTAAAAAAAAAAAGAAGTGAAAGAAAAAGCTCATTTTATCCCCACTATTTTGGCCTTTGCCTTCTTTTCAAAGGAGACAAAGACACGCCGTCAGCAAGAAGAACTTCCGTCACGATATTGTTCTTGTTACGTCACCTCACGCATGTGCACAAGTGCAAAGTCAGGTGCACGTTTGGACTCAGACCAATTTAGATATTCACACACACACACACACACACACACACACACACACACACACACACACACACACACACACACACAAACTGCATAGCCAAGCAAAACAATGCTCTTGCGTACACTGGGGTGCACTGCATTAGTATGCATCAAGAATACCTTGCATTTATTCTGAGTACTCAGTTTTCTGCAGATGCAGTTCAGGAATAATCAAAAATCGAATGCACTTGAAGAAGAGCTTAAAACAAGCCCAGTACAGATATTTGCTATTACTCATCCAAGGAAATATTTTTCTTCCATTTTAATTGAGTTCGTTTGCCTAATTTAAAAAAAAAATCTAACATCTTATGAAAATAGTCTGAAGTTCGAATATTTTCAGTGCTTTCTGTAATCATTGAAATATATCTATCCATCTATCTAAGCTTAGTCTTTGCCATCCTCTCTATATTAGTTTTCCCTAGTCTCTATATCTTAGCTTAGTCTATCCCATCCTATCTATCTATCTATCTATCTGTGCTTAGTCTGTCCTAAATCCTCTATATTAGCCTCTCCTTATCTATCTATATATTTATTCATTTCTCTTAAATAATATCTAGCTAGATAGCGCTCAAGCATATTCCGTTCAATTCTATATATTGATGTAGTTGTTTTTCTCCATCTCAGTTTATTCAAAACTATATATCTGTCTGTGTCTTGGATAATATCTAGCTAGCTAGCATGCACTATTCAATAGAATGTATCTATACAGTTATATTTCTATACATCTCAGTCTATTCAAAAGTATCTATCACAGGATATTTTATAATGTATATATGATTGCCCTCATATATTCTATGTAAAAAATCATCCACACCTACCGTCCTTGGATACTGACTGGATATTTGATATATATGCAGTTATCCACAGACAGACTGTTTCGTTCTTTCAGAACTCTTCAGTGTGGTTAGACACGCAGGACACTCGAAGCCGGAATCGAAACCCGTCCAACTTTACGATAGACTAAGGCTTCAGACCACATTGCCACAAGCGGACTACATTGGCCAAGGGAATTTTTAGGTATTTTATGTTTAGCAAACAGCAGCAGCAGCAGCCTTTGTTTACATTTTTTGATACCCTATCGACTACCAGAGAGCTCAATTCTTTCGAAGAGCCTGGCATTACGCTTACGGTGGCCGTCAATTCCTTCGCCAGAGAGCTCAACCCCCATGGAGGAGCATATATTGTCATCCACAGACAGACTATATATATATACGCTGCCCCCGGGTGATTTAGAACTCTGGCGAAAGAATTTACTGCTGCCACTCACGTAATGCAAAGCTCTTCGAATGAATTGAGCACTCTTCTATCCGGTAAGGCAAAATGTAAACAAGTGAAAGTTATCACATAATGACTTATATTCCCGATCTGAGATATGTCGACTGATGATTGAGCACTATGAGAATAAGTCTAACATAAAATTGAGCAGGTTACAATGCCAGCTTGAAGCGTCCTATGTATCCAGCCACACTGAAGAGTTGTGATACAACGAAACAGTCTGTCTGTCGATGACAGTATATATATATGTATATATATATATATAGAATGGTAGTATCTGTGACTCTGGGTAGCGTTCATTTTGCATTAATTGGACAGGGTGAAAATAGAAAAAAAATTAATTCGGTTACACTCACCGGACATTGGCATAATGGTTAGAGTGTTCGCCAATGGCCCAGGAAACCAGGATTCATTCCCAGGTCGCGTCATACCAAAAACTCAAAATGGTACTTGATGCCTTCTTGCTTAATACTCAGTTTTATAAGATAAGGATCAAGGGTAAAGTGGAGCAATCCAGGGAAAGGAGTAGCGCCCTGCCCAAGACCTTGGTGTAGTAGCTATCGAAAAGAGAGCCTTTCGGTCACCCTCGATTACGTTCACCAACTTTATTTTTACCATGTAATATGATATATTTTTTCTCTGCGTAAATGCACTTTCCTTGATATCGAGCCCTGTTTTGCAATATTGCAACATTTGGTCCTCCATTTACTCACCAAGTGGGCTAATAAGAACCATAAACCTCTTCAGGCGACATTTCCACACTAGGAGGTAGGTCTCTGAAACTTGTAGACAAGTTCACCTACCTAGCAAGCAGTGTCTCATCAAACGAGGCAGACAGCGACATGCAGCTAACAAAGGCATGGACAGCTATCGATAAACTATCGGTCATATGGAAATCTTTCCTGACCGATAAAATGAAATGCAGTTTCTTTCAAGCAGCTGTTGTGTCGATACTACTATATGGATGCACTACATGGACGCTAACTAAACGAATCGAGCTAAAGCTTGACGGCAACTACACAAAAATGCTGCAAGCAATTTTCAACAAGTACTGGAGGCAACACCCTACAATGCCCCAACTGTACGGCCACCTACATCCCATCGCGAAAACTGTCAAAGTTAGACGAATCAGACATGCAAGACATTGCTGGAGAAGTAGGGACGAGCTCATAAGTGATGTTTTTCTATGGACCCCCTCATATAACCAAACACATGCGGGACGACCAGCTCGAACCTACATACAGCAGCTCTGTGAGGATACTGGATTTATCCCTGAGGACCTGCCAGAAGTGATGAATGATAGGGAGGAGTGGCGAGAGAGGGTCAGGGATATCAATGCTGGTGACACGACATGATGATATATATATATCATGCTGATATATGCATGCTGATATATATATATATATATATATATATATCATGCTGATATATGCATGCTGAACTCTCGTAGATCGCATTGTACGAGGGTCCAACTATTCTGTTATGAACTGTTGAATTACCCTCAAAGGTGTTTTGCTTTTTGTGGTAAAGGTCTTTTTGGATAAGCTGAATAAAGAAGAATTCTTCACCGATTAGCATAAGATTCTCCCGAATCCAAGTTTAGAGAGTCTAATTCGCTGTACATGAATTAGCTTTTGAGTAAACGTCTCTCTCTCTCTCTCTCTATATATATATATATATATATATATATATATATTTGGTCCAGTTAAACCGGAGTTGGGAGTAATTCCATCAGGACAAGAAGTTATTCAAGCATGAATATTTAAAATTTTTCTGGTAAAGAGCTCAATGTACCAATAATACAGAGCAATAAATTCTTTAAGAAAAAACAACGATGGGAGTTATTCCATCAGGACAAGAAGTTATTCAAGCATGAATATTTAAAATTTCTTAAAGTATATATATATATATATATATATATATATAATTAACCTAAATCGCGAGTCGAAAATCTTCTACTACTAAAGTTTCACCTTAACGGATCATCAGGAAGTGCCCGTGGTGTAGTCGTTATCGTCGTAGGAAATGGACACGGCGACACGAGTTCAAATCCTGGACCTGACTGATTACATTTCACATAGCACTAATACCCTTGGGAAAGGTATGAATCCAATTATTCTCCCTCTAACTATGGGTAAATAGTAGGGCAGACTAGGTTCTTCAGCCTTGGTGAGGCATCTAGTCTAGGAGAAGGAAAACTCTGAATTCAAACCTGTTAAACTCCGCTTAAAAATTGACCTTGTGTCATATCCTGCCCGAGCGGAGGGGTTGGTAAATAGTATCAGGAAGTCTAACTTCGACTGAATTCTAGGAGAAATCGCTTTCTTTTATTCACCGAAAACCACCTAGTTTCAAATTTGCATTAAAAAA
Organism: Sepioteuthis lessoniana; assembly: GCA_963585895.1. NCBI lineage: Eukaryota > Metazoa > Mollusca > Cephalopoda > Myopsida > Loliginidae > Sepioteuthis > Sepioteuthis lessoniana. Next base: position 30,470,810 of record OY757942.1, read on the forward strand.
AAAAAAATAAAATAAAAATAAATAATTTTTTTCTCTTTCTCTCTTTCTTTTTTCTTCTTCTTCTTTTTTCTAAAACCTATCCCGAATTATAAAGTATATATACGTGCGTGTGTGTATGTTTGTGTGTGTGTGTGTGTATTTATGCTAAATCTCAGATCTCTTTCTCTCTTTCTTTTTTCTTCTTCTTTTTTTTCTAAAACCTATCCCTAATTATAGAGAATATATATATGTATGTGTGTGTATGTGTGTGTGTATTTATGCTAAATCTCAAATCTCTCTCTCTCTCTTTCTTTCTTCTTCTTCTTTTTTCTAAAACCTATCCCTAATTATAGAGTATATATATATGTGTGTGTGTGTGTGTGTGTGTGTGTGTGTGTGTGTGTGTGTGTGTGTGTGTGTTTGTGTGTGTGTATTTATGCTAAATCTCAAAACCATCATAAAACCTTAGCTCTTTTCCTATATCACGTGCGTATTCATAGATGAGGACAAGAACGAAAGATTTGGTCAAAGAGAAAATGAAAGCAATATGTTTCAGAAGAGACAGAGATAGAAAGTCAAGCAGAGATAGACAGAGAGAGAAAAAAAACAGCAAGAAAGAATTTTGGTTCTGCTCCTGATTTAGTGATTATTTTCTAAACTTAGTTTAGTTTGGCATAAGGCCAGAAGTATTAGGTGCTCTGTAGGAATCGAACTCACTAACTACGATATTGCTCGCTAATCATTAATTATTCAGAGGAGGGCACCTCGGGTAGTGTAATGGTTAGCAAGCTAGACTAGCAAAACGAGCAAAAGTGAGTTCGAGTCTCATTGGGTGCCCCATTCAATCGGCCCTGTGCCACATCGAAGCAAAGAGCTTCGTAAATTACATTATTCAGTCAGAGGAACCGTTGATCGTTGAATCAGTTAATTATTCTATCTGCAATGGAGACCTGTATTCAAAGGCAGCTAAAAGTAAGTATTTCTTATATAAAATTTTCTGGGCTCCTTGATTTGAAAGATTGGGAAAGTACAATCAACTCGCTTCTTTATCTGGCCTTATGCCATGCAAGGCTATATTTGGTGATCGTCGAGTAAATGCACTGTCCTACCCGGAAATGTAACACTGTTTCTGGAATGATGACACGCACTCACAAAATTCATGGAAAGCAGTCAATCTTATACATTATTCATATATAACCGGTGTTTTTGAAGGGCTTTTCACAATTGACTATCACTAATAGTTTTGGCGTTGGAAGAGATTATAATATTCTTTTGCTGTCACAACTTGCACCGCCGAAACAACAAATAAAACAAACAATGAATATAATGAAGCGAATGAAAGGAGAGCTAAATCAAAAAAAAAAAAAAAAAGAATCCAACTAAAAGGGGAGGTAATCAGTGCCATCTGGTGTCAAACAACGAAGGTCGTCCGCGTTTGAACGGATATCGGACACAGACGACACGGAATCCATACACGCTGCTCTTGATAACCCGCTACCACCTTGCATTTCAGAACCCCCAAACTTTACATACACTTCTTGTCTTCTCGAGGCGTTAGCACCTCCCACTTCACCCTCCCCTGCTCTCACTACCTCCACGCATGCGCAAACTCACATATATGCACGCATTTATCTTCCACTGTTACAAGGGGCACCAGACTTCCTGTCTCCAATATTTTCTGGGTATCATGACATGTCCGGGCATTAGATAGTCATCTCTGAATAATATTAATACGTTTTTAAATAATAGTCTCAGTCTACAAAAATATCTTTCATCTCCGAACTTATTTCCATCTTTCTTCTTCTTCTTCTTCTTCTTCTTCTTCTTCTTCTTCTTCTTCTTCTTCTTCTTCTTTGTATTTTTATACCTTTCTTTTTTCATTCTAACTTTCTTTCTTTCTTTCTTTCTTTTCATTTTTCATATTCTTTATCCTTCAGTTTCTTATATTTTGTTCCTCTTACATCTTCTTCTTCTTCTTCTTCTTCTTCTTCTTCTTCTTCTTCTTCTTCTTCTTCTTCTTCTTCTTTAAGCTCTTCCCTTTCTCTACCCCCTCCCCCTTCTTCTTCTTCTTACTTTTTATCTTCTTAAATTCTTCTTCTTCTTCTTCTTCTATTTTTGGCTCTTATTTTTCTACTAAATTCATTAAAATTTGCTATTTTTCATTTGTTTATAGTTATCTTGTTGTTGTTGTTGTTGTTGTTGTTGTTGTTGTTGTTCTTCTTCTTCTTCTTCTTCTTCTTCTTCTTCTTCTTCTTCTTCTTCCGTGTCTCTTTTCGACTATATCCTTCTCTTTGTATCTTCATAGTCTTTTATTTTTAATACTTTCCTTTTTTTCCTTTCTTTTTTTGATCCTTTTCCTTTCTTTTTTGATCCTCTCTTTCATTCATTTTACCTTTTTCTTCTCTAACTTTCCTCCGTATAAACTTTCCTTTTCCCCCCCTTTACTTCTTCTTCTTCTTCTTCTTCTTCTTCTTCTTCTTCTTCTTCTTCTTTTCAAGACCTGTTATTCTAACTCCTAAAATTGCTGATCTTCACCTCCTACTTATACCTCATTTCCCCGCGTTTTTTTTTTCTCTTCAACTTGTAATTCAAACTCACTTCCGGATTTCTAATCAGAAATTCATGCCAGCGTTGTACCCTCGAAGCAACCCCTACAAGGGTTATATTTCCTGTCCAACCAACATCAGCGACTGGCCGGCAGCAAACAAGTCGAAGGGTTACTCGACTTATTAGAAATACAACGGTAAGAAAACTTATAATAAAAAAAAACGGAATTGTTTTGGAAGAAAACGGATCTTTTTTTCTTCTCCAGGATCAACTTGAATTAAACGAAATTCCTACGATATACGAGAAATATATCTCCTAATGTGAAGATTCCTTTTACATTAAGCGTTTTATATGCTCACAGAAGTTTATTATTATTGAATCAACACAACTGCCTTCGTCTCCCTCACATAGAGCAATCCACGTAAGAGAAAGAAAAGAAGACAATACGGAAAATAAGAATGATATATTTTGGTATTATAGTATTACCATCAGCAACCATACGTATATACATATATATATATATATATATATATGTGTGTGTGTGTGTGTGTGCGTGTGTGTGTGTGTGTGTGTATCTATATATGTAAGCAGCGTTTTCTTTTTTTAAGGTGTTTGATCAAATAGGACCGACACTTCGTTTAATGGATCAGCGATAAAGTAGGCATAAACGAAGTGTATGTTATATTTAAATTAACACATATATATATATATATATATATATATATATATATATATATATATATATATATATATATATATAAGCGGTCTTTTATTCATAGTAAGCTTGCATATATATCCTATAATAAGGAAAATAGAATTGACAGATTTTACAACATGAATTGTGCCATCAGAATTGATTATTCAGTAAAAAAGCCAAATAATAATAATAATTATCAAAGAAAGCAAAAACAGGAGACAAGTACTTAGACCTTGCCAGAGAACTTGGTAAGCAGTGGAACATGATAACAAGTGTGGCTGGTGCACTTGGAATGATCCCGAAAGGCTTAGAAAGTGGAGGAGGCTTCGATAAATTGGAATGCCACGAAGAGTCCTGGTGACATGAGAAGACTTACTGTAAGGTAGACCCCAGTGAAACGTCACCAGCTAACGCTAGCGAGAAGTACTGACAAACAATAATAATAATAATAATAGTAATAATAAAAATAATAATAAGTGACGATTGTACCAATTGTGGTTGGTGCTTTTGGCACAATAACTAAAGGATTATTAAAGGGACTGGAGGACTTGGAAGTTTGCGGATGAGTGGAGACCATCCAAACTACTACATTATTGAGAATAGCCAGATTACAGAAAAGAGTCCTGGAGACTTGAGGAGGCTTGCTATCACTCAAACTCCAGTGAAAGACCATCAGCTAACGCTGATGTGAAAATCTCTAAAAATAATAATAATAATTTTGGTAACTCTCTCCTAATAAGGAAACATATTAATGTAGATTTTTAACGGCTTCCTTCTTTTGCACATATAGTCGATGTAAACCTTGCCTTCAGTGGCACGGTGGTGGTGGGGGGAGTGTTCGCCACTGGTTCAGGATAGCTGAGTTCAATCCCCGATCGCGTCATACCCAAGACTTTAAAATGGTACTTGATACCTCCTTGCTTAACACTCAGCAATATAAGGTACGTATCAAGGGTAAAGTGGAGCGATCTAGGATAAGGAGTAGCGCCTTCCTCGGTGTAGTAGCTATTGGAAAAGGAGCCTTCTGGTCACCCTTGAGTACGGTCGCCAACTTTACAACTTTTATAGTGGTAGTTTCATCAGAATCAATTCATTATTCCGAAAAACGAAATATTGAATTAGTTTTGATGACGTTATCCCAGTAGCGAAACGTGTCAATACGGTTTTCCATATTGCCGGCCCTTCTTCTTTTGGAAAAATGTCTGAGAGGATGTAAAATCAGATTTACATATTTCAAAATAAGGGCTGCGTCATTAGAGAGGATCTATTTTTCACAAAAAATACTGCTATCTAATGTTTTACATTTCGATCGAAACCGCTTCTCATACATTCAGGGTGGAACGATAAAATTGTCGTCCTAAAGAAAACAATCATCATCATCATCATCATGTCGCACCGCCAGCGCGGATATCCCTGACCCTCTCTCGCCATTTCTCCCTATCATATATTCAGTTTTGTTTGCATTGACATGGAGGCCAATGCCAGCTGCGGCTCGTTCCAGACTATGCAGTAGTGTCTCTGCTTGATTAGGCGTATTCGCTAGTAACGCCAAGTCATCAGCGTAGTCGGCGTCCGTGATTGTTTTTGCGGGGTACATTTTGCTTCTTCTCTTTGTCAGCTCGAAGCCATTTTCTCTGATTTTGTCGATCGAAGTCCTAAGCACATAGTCTAGACAGATGATAAAGAGGTACGGGGCTAGTGTGTCTCCTTGTAGTACTCCTGCAACAATGTCGAAGTATTCCGTGTCTCCATCTGGTGAACGTACTTTCACTTTGGTGTTTCTGTAGAGAATCATTATCGCTGCTACTGTTTCTTTTGGTAGGCCGTATGCTAGTAGGATTTGCTCCATCTTCCCCCTGTGTATGGAATCGAAGGCCTTGGTAAAGTCGACAAATAGTAATGTCGCTTGTAAGTTTTTTTTTTTTTTTTTTACTACAGCTTTATTTTAAAACTTTTATTGAAAAAATCAATTCAGCTAACTTGATTATGTAGTAGAGCTAACATCTATTCAATGTAGCCGCTTTCAGTCTCAATCACTGCCTCGATACGGATCCGGAACTGGGAGCATGCCTTTTCCACAAGCGCCAGCGGGACCTCGGCGAATACTCGGGGGATGGCAGCGATCAGGCTGGCTTTGGTGTTGTGGGAGGTCATGTTGGTGATGTTCTCGACGTATGACCAAACGAAGTAGTCCAGCGGGTTCAGGTCGGAGGAGGAGGCAGGCCAGTGAGAGAAGTGTACAAAGCCGTAGCACTCCTTCTGAAGCCAAGCCTGGGTCTCTTTGGACTTGTGGGCCGGCGCCGAGTCCTACTGCCACACCCAGGGTCTGCCACCGGCCACCTGATTGCACCAGGGGATCACCACACTCTTCAGCACATCTATGTACACTTTGGTGTTGACTTTCAAGCCGACTTCAAAGATGTGAGGTGGCATGATGTGGCCCTCACTCGAAACCACACCAAAGACCATAACCGTAGTTGGAAACTTTTTTTTCATCACCCTGGGCACGTTGAACCGTCCGGATTTGCATTTTGAGGGTGCTGACAATGGTCATGTTGTCATAACTTGGATTGGTAGAGAGCATGAGTTGTACAGCGGAGCATCTCCGATCTCGCTCGTTTAACATTGTGTCACTTTCAGACATGATAGAAGGCTCTTATCGCTCTTAGGATTTGTACACAACTAGCCAACTAGTAGATGGTCTGCAACAAAAAAAGAAAACCGGTTTTCATTAAACGGAAATGGAATCATGTCGTCTTTTCTAGGGCGACAATTTTATCGTTCCGCCCTGTACATACATATATACATGCATACATGCATTCCTAGTAAGATGTGTTCGTGGTTTAATGGATACAGTCGTAGAAAATAGACACGGTAACCCGATTTCAAATCCTGGACTAGACTAATTGCATTTCACATTGCGCTAATACTCTGGGTAAAGGTATGAATCCAACTATTCTTCTTCCAGCAATGGGTAATTAGTAAAGCAGACTGGGCTCTTCAACCATGGTATGGCAACCAGTCTAGGAGAAGGAAAAATCTGAATTTAAACCTGTTAAGCACCGCTTAAAAATTGACCTTGTGTTGCATCCTACTCGTGTGGAAGGGTAAGTATATATATATATATATATATATATATATATATATATATGATAGGAGGCATTCATCGCATATTAGTTATCGTCTTAGAAAATTGACACGTCGATCCGAGATCAAATTCTGGATAAGGCTGTTTGTATTTCACCTAACGCTATAAACAACAAGGTATGAAACCAGCTATGGGTATATAGTTGGGCAGACTGGACTCTTCAACCATGATATACAGCTAAACAAATAAACCAATTGTAGCCAATAATTGCATTCGCTCGACCCCACAGCGACTGGCAAGATGTGACACAAAGTCAATTTTTTAAACGGTTTTGTTTAGTTTCTTTGCTTAATGGCATATAATCCTTCGCGAGATATTTTATGCCGAAGCCATCGTTGTAGCAGGACAGTAGCGGTACTATTGAACTCGTAGATTGGGGATAAGGGGGTGCATACCTTTCCCTGATGTACTAATCGGAAAATGAATGTGTTAGCACCATTAGTGTTCAAAATAGCTTACAACGATGTCGAAGTCTAGTACATTAGCCACTACGCCACGGAGATTCAACGCAATTTTCAGGTGGATTTAAGCTGGTTTGGATTCAGACTTTTCCTTGTTTGCCTTACTGAGGCAGAAAAAATCCAAAGTACTTGACAATTTACCCATCACTGTGGGGAGAACAGATGGATTCATGCCTTTATCGTAAAGTGGAATACGAATTCATATGTCCAGAATTTGATCCCGTGTCACTATGTATGAACTCCCTTGTATCAAATAAATGTAAGTTTAAAAAAGTATGTGGACTTTAAAAGCATGAGCACTTTAAAAGATGTCGCTAAGCAAAAATACGGATCATAAGTTGTTTGATCTGTGGCTTTGTAACAAATTAAGATAAGCCTGAATATTAATAATCTCTAAAATGTGGAGGTGTTCGTGGTGTAATGGTTATCGTCGTAGGAAATCGACACGGCGACACGAGTTCAAATCCTGGCCGATTGCATTTCACATAGCACTAATACCCTTGAGAAAGGTATGAATCCAATTATTCTCCCTCCAGCTATGGGTAAATAGTAGGACAGACTGGGTTCTTCAGCCTTGGTGAGGCAACTAGTCTAGGAGAAGGAAAACTCTGAATTCAAACCTGTTAAACTCCGCTTAAAAATTGACCTTGTGTCATATCCTGCCCGAGCGGAGGGGTTGGTAAATAGTATCATCTCTAAAATGTGGGCGTGTTGTTGATGTAGTTAAATATAAATGTAAGCAGTTACTATTTTTCGACTTGCAGCAGAAACAAGGACCAAATCGTTATTAAATCGTAGGCTGGTAGCAGACGAAGTCAAGATAAAATCCCAATAAAACCCTTCCAAACCAAGAAAATCAATATCAAATGCAACTCAAAAATTAACATTGTCCATAAAAGTTATTTTTGTAAAAGCATCATAGGTTATTTCACATTGAAAAGGGAAACCGAAAAAACAGGTCGACAGTCATTTTTTACGAAACGAAATTGGATAGAAATGCTCGAAATTCTCTGAGAAAGTTAACTTAGGATTATTGGAGGTGTGAAGTATGCATTAGAGCGCGAATCTTTAGTATCGCTAGATCCTCATATTACTAGCAGGACACCTAGGGAAGTTAACTTAAAAGAGAACATATCAAGCTTGAAGGACTCTATCAAATAATTCAAGTTTAAAATTGACGTCTCTACGATGTAGGATTGTACCATCAAAGCTCAACTTAGATACCAACGTCTTTAACTTGAGGTCAACTAATCTAAGTTTAAAATTGACGTCTCTACGATGTAGGATTGTACCATTTAAGCTCAACTTAGATACCAACGTCTTTAACTTGAGATCAATTAATCTAAGTTTAAAATTGACGTCTCTATGACATATGATTGTACCATCAAAGCTCAACTTAGATATCCACGTCTTTAACTTGGGGACTTGTACCAGTGAAGCTCACGTTAAACATGGACGTCTCTTACGTGCAGGATTTAACCACCAACGTTCAACTTAAATAATAATATCTCTAAATAGAGCGCTTGAACGAGTGAATACTGACATCTAACTTCTCGAATTACACCATCAAAGTTAAAATTAACGATAACTCTCTGTAACTTGTAAGACTGAACAAGTGAACCTCAGTATTAATATGGACATATGTAACTTGTGGGACTGTACCAGCAAAGCTAAATTGAAAGATGGATGTTACTAACGTGTTGGACTGTACCTGCAAAAATTATCTTAAAAAAATAAATTTCAAACTTGTGGGATTTTCCCGGAGAAACCCAACTTAAACATTGACGTCTCAATTGTATTGGATTTTACTCGTGAATTTTAGCTTGAATATGGATGTCCCTGATTTGTGGAATTCTATCAGGTGAGATAAATATGAATAAGCATTGTATTAAGTTTATGTGCATTTTATGCAAGAATTTTCATTGTTTTAATCTAGAATTTATAACAAAATAAAGAACATTTATAAAGCAGTTTTAATATTAAGAGAAAATAAATTACAAAGAATTGTGGTAATAATTTGTGACACTGAGTTATGACATTGGTCAAAATAACCGAGATTGGGCAGGTATTGACTGGAAAGACAAAAGAAAAGATTTACTGGATTGGTCCCAAACATAAAATTCTTCTCTCTCACACGGGTGAATTCTTACTGTTTGTCTCATTTATACGATCATTACTTTCAATAAGGAAGACGTGGGCCCACGAGCGCATCATCGGTAAGATGGGCCCACGAGCGCGTCATCGGTAAGATGGACTTAATCATTGGGGTAGACTTCGTTTAATCATGAGATTTGGTCGAATATTAGATTAATAAAGCCATTACTCTTAGGTTAAGCAGAACGTTTTGAATGTAGTAACTAGAACTAAATTCTTATTCCTCATCAGCCTAAGTGTCTGCTCCTCTGTCTCTCTATAGATAGATAGAAGGATGAGGAGATTGATAGATCTAAGTTAGGATAGCTTAGACATAAAGTCAAGGGCGCTTACTGACTATTAGTTTCTTGCCTTTGCGATCATCAGGCCAAATTGAATCTCAAAGATTCATAGTAAGATTTCCGAACTTAGATATGTGGTCTCTATCACCAAAATTCTGCACTATTTATTAATGAATATAGTAAAGTATATTATCAATTTATATATATATGTATCTATATATATATATACACATACATTTATATATATATATATATATATATATATATATATTTACTTTAATATTCTTAATCTGTCTGGTCAGTTCTTTCTCTCTCTCTCTCTCTCTCTCTATATATATATATATACATATATATATATATATTTATATACATATATATATATGTTATTTATCAAACCTAATCTATAATTTTGTTGGCGTGAAAAATCAGATTATGCAATTGTATATATATATATATATTCAATTGAATAACGTGTACAGCAAAATTTTATATATAATTTTATATATAAAAATACTAATATATATATATATATATATATATATATATATATATATATATATATATACATATATATATCATCCTGTCGCGCCGCCAGGACGGATATCCCCGACCCTCTCTCGCCACTTCTCCCTTTCATTCATCGTATATATATATATATATATATATATATATGGTCTGGTGGAACAATCATTTGGCCGTGTAACGTAATTAAAATCAAAGATAACATAGTTCCTGTTAAAAGATTAATTCTGCCAAAGAAAGAACAATACTAGCCATTTTGTTTAGTTATTTTGTTTTAGACATACTTGGTCTCACGAACTATGCTCTCCTGAAGTCTCTATTGGAGAGAAGTCACAATGGTGTAGTTGCTAACTTGGTTGGCTGTGGCATTGTTGCAAATGAGTTCAAATTCCAGTTGCGCTACTACGTTCAAGTTTGAACTAATTCTCTTGAGAACTTTACGAATCCATTTATACTAGGTTAAATAGCACATCACATGAATTGCCAGTGGTGTTATGGTTATCGTCGCAGGAAATGGACACAATGACACGAGTTCAAATCTGAATTTAAACCTGTTAAACTCCGCTTAAAAATTGACCTTGTGTCATATCCTGCCCGAGTGGAGGGGTTGGGTAAATAGGATTACATGAATTGCTTTGGTATCAAATTACTCACAAATGTTGATATGCCATCAAACAAAGAAACTACGCGCCGATTGCCAACTGATTGTCGCTGGTATTTGTTGCAATTTCATGATGAATAGAAAAAAATCAATTTGTCAGTATTCTGCAGTCTATGATAAAAGATTTGAGACTTAAGATATCTGCAAAGAATTAATTACAAGTGGATAGATCTCATCATTAAGCCGAATACGAAATGTCACCTCGCAGTGAGATGAATTTCAATCATAAACACAAAATGTTCACCATTCAACATTATATAACAGAAATATTATGATTGCTGCTTCTTAAAGATATACTTGCGCTGGGTTGATTTTAAATCGGGTTGACCATTCTACCGGACCCTCCCCCATATATATATATATATATATACATATTGTCATCAACAGACAGACTGTTTCGTTCTATCAGAACTCTTCAGTGTGGCTACACACGTAGGATGCTCGAAGCTGGGATCGAAACCCATCCAACTTTACGTTAGCCTGTCTCAGACCGCTCGACCAACAAGCGTACCACGTTTGGCTAAGGAAATTTTAAAGGTATTATGTAGTAACAGCAGCAGCCTTTGTTTACATTTTTTTATACCCTATCGGCTGCCAGAGTGCTCAATTCTTTCGAAGAGCTTTGCATTATGCGAGCGGCGGCCGAAAATTCCTTCACCAGAGTGCTCAACGCCCATGGGGGAGCGTACATATATATACATATATATATATATATATATATATATATATATATATACATATATTTATCAGACTGAGTCATAAATAATTTCTGTTTTAGTAAAATAAAATTTATTCTTGAATAATTTATCAATGAATTAATTTTAATCAATGATATATTTGCTATCAGTTTGAATCTACTTTTGTCATTTGTTTGTTGATTTTTCTCAAGTAAAATTCGGCTGGTTTCGAGCACCAGAAGTTTTCAACAATTTTTTTCGCCTTATCTTCTTGGGAAAACGATTTTGTAGATAAGCAAAAAGACGGATATCACTCAATTCAAGATCTGGGGAATACAGTGGATAATGCAGAACATTCATTTTCCGGCGTAATAATTGCTGAACGCGGCTTTTCATTATCATGGAGAACAACGTTTATCATTTTGACTTAGTGCACGGTGTTTTCTAAGATTTTCATGCACGCATTGTAGCTGTTGAAACCATAGGCCTACAATGAGTGTCTGATTATTCTTTGAAAACTTGATTAATTGGTTTGGTTTGGTTTCTTTGTTTCATGGCATACCAACTTCGTGGGTTATTTAATGCCAAAGCTATCCTTTTAGAAGAACAGTAGTGATGCTATTTAACCCATAGCTGGAAGGATAAGAGGGTATTTGTCCGAAAGTGAATGTAATAGCGTAACTGGAGTTCGAACTCACAACATTTCCGCAGTCCAGCGCTTTAACCATTACACCGCGAGGACACCCCTTAAGATTAATAAAACTCCGCTTAAAAATTGACCTAGTGTCATATCCTGCCCGAGCGGAGGGGTTGGTAAATAGGATGCTGTGGCGATCCTACCATGCTCATAGCATAACTTTTCTTCCAGGAAGCTTCGTCTTCTGTGTCGGTAAAGGATATTGATAAGGATTACTTTATCATTGATAAAGATTACCTTATAAATCCAGTATATTTTATGCTGAACAGAGTAATAAAAGACACAGTCTTTGTCATCTGTAATGATTCTTTTGAGAAACACGTCTTTTCTCATCCTTGAAAGAAGATTTATCCCTATGGATATTTAATCATCCTTATTCTTCTTAGGAGGAATCAAGCTTGCTCACTTTTTCAATATTTTTAAATTGTGGATTGTGATGTGTTAGGGTTAAGTGTTAATTATCAAGTACTTCTGTCCATATTGCATTCCACAACTTCTTTTAAAGCATTTTGATCAAAATCTAATTATTGTCCTGATCTGAGTTCATATCTCAATAATGTATTGACTGAAAGAAACATTGAAAACTAGTTTCTGACTTGATGGTCATATATAATACCAAATTTTCTTGGCTATTTTTGTTAGGTTTTTGTTTTTCTTTGACTTCCAGAACATTACATGTCGAATAGGCACATTTGAGTTCGTCCATTTGAGCGAAATGAGATCATAAATTGAATTGTGATGCAAACTCTTTTTCTACTAAAATAAGAATGACCGATGAAGGAACTCTTTGATCAGGTAATTTCTTATGGCATTTTAAACATTGGACGTTTGAAATACAAAATTACTTGCTCGGGTTGAGTGTTCGGCAACGGCCTAAGGTGACCAGGGTTCAATCCCAGGTCAAGTCATACTAAAGACTCAAAAATAGTACTTGGTACCTTCCTGCTTAAAACTCGTCATTATAAGGTACGGATCAAGGATAAGTGAGCAATCAAGGGAAAAGAGTAGAGCTCTCCCTTGGTGTATTTGCTATTGAAAAGGGAGCCTTCAGGTCACCCTCGACTACGGTTGGCCAACTTATATATATATATATATATATATATATATAAAATAAGCAGAGACACCATTGGTAATTGTAGTCGGGGAACTTAAGAAAAACAGTAAATCAACGAGGACCCTTTTCGTCCGGCTCTTTCCAAGTTGGGAACACAGGAAATTTAACTAAAAACGGGGTATATATATATATACATGTAATATGTAAGCAGAATGGCCATACAGAGGTGGGGGGGAAGAAAAAAGAAAATAAGTAACCCCTGTATCCTGGAGTTACCCAAATATATTAAGGATGTGATTGTTTAACTGCCTGCACATACGGGGGCGATTCATAGAGATATAAATCGCCTCTAGAAATTTAAGATGGGATTTATTTCTTGCCCTGTGCAGGACTGAAAAACAATCATCTTCATAACGAGTTCTGCAATTATTTATAGTGAGCAGGTTCTCACCAATTGCCGAATCCATTGCTTGGGAATGCCCGGATATTAGTCGGCCTGACAAAAGAGATCTGGGTATATGCTGCCTAACCCTCACTTCGAGACGTTGACAAGTCATACCTATATATGTCGAATTACATCGACAAGTGAATTTATAAATTAAATTACTTTGTTTAAGGATAGGTAGCTTTTTGCTGTACACGCAATTTAATTATATATATATATATATATATATATATAAGTTTGTGTGCGTATGTGTATGCGCGTGTGTGTATGGTGTTCATTAAAATAACAACGATTGAAAAAACATTAAATACTATAGATGAGTGATCATCTTTATTATTCTCATACGGAGTATGAAGAAGCCTATAATCGGTTTGCTCACTTTTCTTATCTTTTTCAATTGGCGGAAGATTGTGTTGAGGTCAAGTGCTTAATGTCGAGTATTTAAACGCGCTTGCAACCCACAAATTCTTTTAAAGATTGAAACTCATCTCACTACCTAGTGACTTCCCGTATCCGGCTCCATCGTGGGATGTATCCCCTTGTGATTTCTTCCTCAGGAGACACCTTAAGTCTCAAAAATAATTTCAGATCGTTTAATTTCGAGATCTAAACACAAGTAAGACACACCTAAAATCTGATTCGGATTGTTAGATATTTGGAAAATATTTTTGATGAAATTTAATAGAGAAATAATAAAAGAATGTATTTAATTTTTTAAAGATTTTTTTTTTCTCCTAAATAGAACAGAGAGATTTAAAAGCAATAGTTGCTAAACTAATTAGTTTATTTCTATCTAATACTGAACACTACAATTATACGGGGTGAAACGATAAAATTGTCGCCCTAAAGAAAACAACACTACAGCTTTATTTTAAAACTTATATTGAAAAAGCTGACATATATTCAATGTAGCTGCCTTCAGCCTCAATCACCGCCTCGATACGGATCCGGAACTGGGAGCATGCCTTTTCCACAAGCGCCGGCGGGAGCTCGGTGAATACTCAGGGGACTGCGTCGATCAGGCTGGCTTTGGTATTGTGGGAGGTCATGTTGGTGATGTTCTCGGCGTATGACCAAACGAAATAGTCCAGCAGGTTCAGGCCGGGGAAAGAGGGGGCAGTGAGAGAAGGGTACAAAGTCGTAGCACTCCTTCTGAAGCCAAGCCTGGGTCTCTTTGGACTTGTGGACCAGTGCTGAGTCCTGCTGCCACATTTGGATCGGTAGAGGGCATGAGCTGTACAGCGGCGCATCTCGTTGAACATTGAGTCACTTTCAGACATGAGAGAAGGCTCCTATCACTCTTGGGATATGTACACAACTGGCCAACTAGATGGTCTGCAACAAAAAAAGAAAACCGGTTTTCATTAAACGGAAATAGAATCATGTCGTCTCTTCTCAGGCGACAATTTTATCGTTCCACCCTGTATATGTGCACATAGATATACATTGTCATCCACAGACTGACTGTTTCGTCAGATGGCAAATCTTCAGTGTGGCTAGACACGCAGGACACTTCAGTCTGGGACCGATACGTACCAAACTTTACGCTAGACTTGGTATCTTACGATTCAGCCATTTCGATGGCCTACTTTGGCTCGGGAATTATAACGCATTTTGTATCAGCTTTCGTTTGTTTACATTTTGCGCTATCGGCTACCAGGGTGCTCAATTCATTAGAAGATTTTTGCATTAAGCGAGTGGTGGTCGTTAATTCCTTTACCAGAGTCCTCAACCGCCGACAGGGTAACATTAGGAAATAAAAAAATCATTAAAAAGCATTTTGTTTATTTAAAAAATCCCCCCTTTATCAGAATCTAATTGCAAATAACACTGTATTTTTAATAATAATTAGTTTGCACTTTGATACTAATAGTTCTTAGTAAATGATTATAGTTTTCTGATACAAAAGATACACACAATTATACGGTTTCAGGCATTCCTATCTAATACAAATAACTTTCAGCGAGATCTCTATGACCCAAAAATTGGACCCGAAAAAGAACCACCTTTCCCGGACAGTGGGAACCTTGGAGTAATGGCAATGAAGCCGTATTCTTCATTCAACAGATCCAATGAACTGAATCCTCACCATCAGATATAGTTTAGCGTGGAGCTGCCCGTTGTGTAATGATTATCGTCGTAGGATTTGGACACGGCGACACGAGTTCAAATCCTAGATCAGGCTAATTACATTTCACATTGCACTAATACCCTTGGGAAAGGTATAAATCCAATTATTCTCCCTCCAGCTATGGGTAAATAGTAGGACAGACTGGGTTCTTCAGCCTTGGTGAATGATGTGAGACTGAAACTTACCTGCATCATGGACTCTTCCTGCACTATATTACTATCGTAGTAATATCCTAATACGGGAGCAATAGTATCGTAAAACCAATAGTACGACTTCCAAAATCGGACACTATCCCTTGTAACTTTTGTTGATATATCTTTCTTACCTCTAAACCGTGTTCCGTGTTTGCCTTCAGTGTATCGACTAGTCTAGTAGAAGAAAAACTCTGAACTCAAACCTGTTAAACTCCACTTAAAAATTTACCTTGAGTCATATCCTGCCCGAGCGGGGTGGGGTAAATATGGATACAGTTTAGCGTCATACCAAGGATGCTCAATCCTCTGCAGGGGATACAGTCAGCGTATAAAAAGCCTCTCCGCCAGGTTAGTGTGTATATATCTGTGTACTTTACTCATGAGTAGACTGAAGCTTTTACTGTAATGTCTTTAAATTTTTTTTTTTTTATATATCTTTTTTTTTTAAACAGGGTGTTTTTGTTTCGCAAAAAGAGGATTGGTTTTACAAGCGCAATATTGTTTAGTTTTCTTCCAGTGAATCACCAGAGACGATCTGATATCGATCAGCAATGAACTTGTGCACGCATGGACGAGAGAAAAAAGTAAGAACCTATTTACCCAACCCCTCCGCTCGGGCAGGATATGACACAAGGTCAATTTTTAAGCGGAGTTTAACAGGTTTTAATTCAGAGTTTTCCTTCTCTTAGACTAGTTGCCAAACCAAGGCTGAAGAACCTAGTCTGTCTTACTCTTTACCCATAGCTGGAGGGAGAATAATTGGATTCATACCGTTCCCAAGGGTATTGGTGCTATGTGAAATGCAATCAGTCTCGTCCAGGATTTGAACTCGTGTCTCCGTGTTCATTTCCTACGACGATAACAATTACACCACGGGCACCTCCAAGAAAAGTAAGATTGCTATTAATTAATTAGAGCAAATGTTTCTAAATTCATGTCAGAATGGCATGTTCCCTGAGTTGATTCATTTAATGTCAGTCGATCATGTTTCGCACTGTCTAACAAAACTGATAAAGGCGATATTTTTTGCTAAATCGTTCCACACCCACACACACACAAACATATATATATATATATATATATATATATATATATCATGTCATGCTGCTAGCACGGATTTCCATGGCTCTCTCTCAACGTTCATCTCTATCATCCATCGTTTCCGACAGGTCTTCTAGAATACATCCTGTGTCTGTAAAGAGCTATGTTTGATAAGTTCTAGATGGTCGTCCAACTTTTGCATATCCGTGTGAAGGGGTCCAAGGGAGAACGTTGCTTATGAGTTCGTCCTTACTTCTCCAGCACTGTCCCGCATGTCTTGTCCTTCTGATTTGTATGGTTTTAGAGATGGGAGGTAGGTGTCCGTACAGCTACTGTTTTGTGGTATGTTGCTCTCAGGATTTGTTCAGTATAGCTCGACACACATATGTTTCTTGTGTTTGGAATTAAGAAAGACAGAGACAGAGACAGAGTGAGAAAATGAAATCAAAACGGAAATTTAAATTGACATTTTACGCTATGAGTTTAACCCCATCAGAATAAAATTAAATTCCAGGAAAATCTGAATAGTGGAAAAAAGCGTACTTTTTTCTATGCGCACATATTCAGTTTGAGTTCAGACTCACGTGATACACTGTGTGAATATAGTAAGCTCTAAAAGAAAACAATGTTTAACGTAATGTTACGAGAAAAGCGAAAAGTTTATATATATATGTATATATATATATATATATATATATATATATACGAAAAAATGCAAGAAAATGAAAAAAAAAAAAAAAAAACAAGTACGAAAGAAGTAAAAAGTAAAAAAATTGAATCAATAACGTATATATGGCAACTGACAATTTTACACATGCACGATCATCAGCCAAGGAAATATATGCTTTACTAATTATCTTTGGTTCGCATAAAACTGACGGTAACAATTCATCGGTGTGATTTTCAAATTCGTTTTTGATTTTATTTTTCCCACACAAGAAGCTCTATTTTATATATTGAGCACTGTTCTGGTAAAGTCCCAGAACTACTGTCACTTGTCATTTACATTTTAACAATATATATATATATATATATATATATATATGGGGGTAAGAAAAAGAGTCGAGAATATTCTGAAAGGAAAGAATAAATGATGGCAAAGCGTGAAATATTTGAGTCTCGAGGTGTACAACTTTAATTGCACACCTGCTTGTCATCCAATCAGCAAATATCTAATTTAAAGTCAATAGTAATTAATTGGAATATTTTTCTTTTCCTTCTCTCTTTTCTTGTTGCTTTGGCTTATATCTATATATAAATATATATATATATATATATATATATATAAGATATTATCCAATATATATATATATATATATATATATATATATATATATATATTATCCAATCCGGTAAATCCGGAGTTGGGAATCGTTCCAATCGGGACCTATAAAATATTCAAAAATAGAATATTGAATTTAAATAATCCTGGTAAAGAGCTTAATGTAAATAAAATCCACAGAACAAATAATTTTGTCTTCAAAAAAACAAACTATCGGTCACATTCAGATAATAGATTTATTTCCATCCAATTAAAAGCATTGATATAAATCAATGCACTAAAAGATTAACTGGACTTCTTCAAACCAAACAAAAGTGGATTAAAATAATTTTTTTCACATTCACAACCAGACTAAGACAAAAAAAAAAAAATCTTTTTTCTCCTTTGTATTAAAGCAAGCGTAAACCTTCAAGTAACAATAAGTATCAAATTATTATGGCATGTAAAACTAACGGAGGCAAAATTTACAGTTACGATCATCATCATCATCATCATCATCATCATGTCGTGCCGCTAGCACGGATATCCCGGACCCTCTCTCGCCAATTCTCCCTATCATTAATCGCCTCTGGCAGGTCTTTAGGGTTAAATCCCGTATCCTCACATAGCTGCTGTATGTATGTTCGAGCTGGTCGTCCTACTTTTGCTCGGCCATATGCGGGGGTCCATAGGAGTACATCACTTATGAGCTCGTCCTTGCTTCTCCAGCAGTGTCCTGCGTGTCTGGTTCATCTAACTTGAATAGTTTTCGTGATGGGAGGCAGGTGGCCGTATTGTTGGTGCCTTGTGGGGTATTTTCGCCTGGACTTGTTCAATATTGCTCGCAACATTCTTGTGTAATTGCCGTCTAGCTTCTTCTTCAGCCGTTTAGATAGCGTCCATGTAGTGCATCCATATAGCAGTATAGATACGACCTCTTCCTGGAAGAAACTGCGTTTCATTTTATCGGTCAGGTCTGATTTCCATATGATCGATAGCCTTGTAAATTTTGCCTCAGTTAAATTTGTCTTAGTCTGGTTGTGAATGTGAAAGAATTATTGTAATCCATTTCTTGTTTTATCTGAAGAAGTTCTGTTACTTTTTAGAGTATTGATTTATTCAATACTTTTAATAGGAGCGAAATAAATTTATTATGTTAATGTGACCGATTGTTGTTGTTATAGGACTTTACACTCCTATAATTTAATTTGGGCGGTATGCCACTTGTTCCCACAACAAAGATGGCAGACGCACACATATTCAGTCTCGGGAAACCATTGGCCAGGATAACCACGTGACCTGCTTAAAACTACGTCCGCGTTTAAATTTCGTCCTGCGTGTTTTTGGAGCCGATTCCAAGACACGTATTTTCTATAAATACGTCGTCTTCAAACACTCTTTTTCCCAATTTCCATTGCAGCGCTGACACGCTCTCTCCAAGTGACACCAACAGAAGTAAAAAGCCAAAAAAATGGATAAGCCTCGCAGACATTCATTTCTTCAAAACACTTTGACGAGGCGACTTTTTCCAGTCTCCGAGAAACCGACTGTTTCGAACCACAAGAAGAAATAGACATTTTAAATATGTAATCAACCTTAATAGGACGCTTTCATTGTTAACCTTTTCTGTAGTTTAGTTGTGTCAGTTACACATACACACACACACACACACACATATACACACAGGACTATTTTACTAACACTGTAGAATTAGCAATATTTTTAATGTATCAATGCATATTTTGCTTTGAGTATAAATTTGTTTTGTTTGCTGCCTTGTTTTGAATGTTCCTTTTGTCCGCGCTGTTTCATTTGCTTCATTCATTTACTACCTTTTTCCATGTGCCTTTTTCCAAGCCTGACATACATTAAACTAAACTAAGCGAAACATATACCGAAACTTCAACATTAAATTTTGGGGGACTAAACATAACTATCAAATAACATGTCCCCCTAAATTGGGCTTTTCTTTAAGAGAAAAAAATGTATTTAACTGACCACATACGGAGACAAAACATTGCACATAATCCCTCTAATTAAGGAAAGATAAATTCGCAGACCTTCGCAGCCTTTTCAAAGCGTAAGCTTCCCACTGATTTTTGGTCTCTCCAGAAAACACATGCACATCCAAAAAATGTCTACCTAAAGATTGCCGCGTCCCGATGTAAATCTCACAATCCAGTTATTACTGAGTATTGAGTTTGGTTCCAACTAAGTGCTCCATATTTTCGGCCTTGTGCCAAATCTGTAGCTTTTGGGAGTGTCTTGCATGGTGTATATGTTAGAAAACTACACAAAAAACTTTAATCCTGAATTTGATTCTCACCGAGTTTCCCAAATATCCACTCTGGTGCTGCATCTTAATATTGAATATAACTTTTTACTCTTACTTGGTGGTCTATTCTTGGGAGAATTTACAAAAAAAAGAATATCTTATATTCTAAATTCTTATCCAAAGGTATCTGAGGTTAATTTTGGGGATATGGCAGTAAGAGTTAAACCTTAAAACTACAGTATTAATACTCTAATCGTGAATTTGATTCTCACCGAGTTGCCCATATATCCACTGTGGTGCAGCATTTAAATATTGAATATTACATTCAATTGTTACTTGGTAAATTCTTGAAAGAATTTACTAAAAAGAATATTTTATATTCTAATTTCTTATCCAAATACATCTGAGGTGAGTGTTGGTGGAATGGCAGTAGGAGTTAAACCTTCGCGCTAATCACCCAAAATATTCTTCTTGTTATCAAAATAGCGTTTGTTAATTGCTTCTAAATCCTAGAGTGCAACGAAGGAAAGATGTATTTGAAATACTTCCCGAGGATTATTGAATGTTTATGGGAACCAAATAGTGGACGTGAGTGTAGTCAAGCAGTTGGTAATGGCTTTCGGTTGTAATGACAAGCTAGATTCAGTATCACTCAGGAATATTTCCTTGCCATCGGCCACATGACTTAGTGAGGTCAGGTGACTACTTTTTTTTCAGAAGAGTAATATTATTTATTAAAGACTCAATTATGTTTTTTCCCAGATTTCTACAACTTACCTAATGATAGTTTTTTTTGAAAAATTCTGAATAGGGAAAGATAAGTTTATGTCTGAATTTTTTGATTGAAATATTCGCTCTCCTAACCGAATATAAAGCTTTTCTTTTTTTCTTTTTCATGATTAACTGACTGATTTTAACGGCATTCCAACCCGTCTCGTTATTCTGTGCCTAGAGGTTTAGAAATCGTATTCATTGCAATTACTTGCCCAGTCGGCTGGGGCTGTAGAATACACTGACTGCTTCTCTGCAGAGGGGTAAGACCCCTCCCCAACGAGTGTCCTGTATATGACACTAAACAATCTGATGGTGAGGTTCCAGCAGTGCTGGAGCTTTGGGGAATGCAGAGTACACCTTCATTGGCATCGCTCCCAGGTCCATTTTGGCCCGGAGTGGTAGCACCTGATAAGGGTCCTATCTATGGGTTAAATAGAACAAAACCGTGCTTCTTTCACTATACAGATTTTTGCATTTGAACTGCGTATTTATGCTAAACTGAATTGTTTAAAATAGAACTGTTTTCACATTGAAACTGCGTTCTAGTGCTGAACTGAATTGCTCGAAATAGAACTGTTTTTGACGTCTAAACTGTGTACTTATGCTGAACTGAATTATCTGAAATAAAACTGTCTGACATTTAAATCTGTGTATTGCCCAGTCAGCTGGGGCTGTAGAATACACTGACTGCACCTCTGCAGAGGAGTAAGACCCTTCTAACGAGTGTCCTGATTATGACACTAAACAATCTGACGGTGAGGTTTCACCAGTGCTGTAGCTTTGGGGAATGTGGAGTACCCCTTCATTGCCATCGCTCCCAGGTCCACTCTGGCCCGGAGTGGTAGCACCTGATAGGGCCCTATCTATGGGTTAAATAGAACTAACAGCATACTTATGCTAAAATGAATTGAGTAAACTGAATAGCTTGAAATAGAAACGTTTTTGACAATTAAACCGTTCTTACACTTAAACTGCGTGCTTATGCTTAACTGAATTATTTCAAATAGAACCGTTTTTCGACATTAAAACTGTATTTACACTTAACTGAATTATTACATATAACTGCTTGAATAGTTAGAAATGGAAATGTTTTTGATAATGAAACTGTACTTATGCTAAACTGAACTGTTTTCAATGGAACAGATTATTCACATAAAAATGGACTTGGCGTTAAATAACCTACAAAGATTGATATGCCATAAAACCAAACAAACCAACCAATTATTGCAATTACATATTTTTATTTTTTGTTTAGTTGTATCATAAGATTTTTTGCGCACATAGTCCAATCGAATATGAAAATTTTTAAACTGATCTATTTGATCTATAAATTGGACCCTATGAGGTACTACGACTCCATGTCAGAGTTGTCCTTGGAGTAATGACAGTGTAAGAATACTCAACATTCCTATTATCTTCCCAACCCAGTCGGGTTGGAGCTGTAGAATACACCGACTATATTTTGGCAGAAGGGTAACCCCCCACCCAAAGTATTCTGGATTTGACATTAAACAATATGGTGTTGAGGCTCCAGTAGTGATGGAGCTTTGGGGAATGCGGAGTACCCCTTCATTGACATCGCTCAAGGGTCCACTCTGGCGCGGAGTGTTAGCACCAGATAGGATCCTCTCTGGCGCGGAGTGTTAGCACCAGATAGGATCCTTTCAAGGAGAACTGTTTGACATTTAAACAAATGACTTATGCTAAATTAAATTGTTTGTAATAGAACCGTTTCAACATTTAACTGTGTGTAAACAAATACACAGCAATACTTGGAACCATATCTAATATATATGCTCAAATCGGATGTGGCATTAAATAACTTACAATGGTTGATATGCCGTAAAAGCAAACTAAACCAAACTAAACGAAGACCTCCTGAATTAGAGCCTCACCATCAAATGCAGACTAGCGTCATATCTTGGACATTCTTTTTGGTGGAGGTGTTAGCCTTGTATATGGGATATACGACATCCAGGAAAGAGAAGAACACAACATATTTATTGGATGGGCACTTTTTAGATTTTTACTACTCAACTGATGTTCATTTTTATGGGAAACTCTAAGTAATGAATGATACATTTATAGGAGAATATTTCAGTTGTTATACTTACTCTACCAACCGGGGATATTAACGCTTAGACAGCATTTTTCTCTGTCTCCCACCAGACAAGACTAGACACAAGGTCAAATGACCTGAAGGTCGGATTATAGTGGGGTTTAGGGGAGGGGAAGGTCGAACCTGAGTCGAGACTCGATCCCTACTGGACTATGATGGTCATCGGCTCACATTGCACCAAGTGAGCCGATGAGCCAAGCTGGACATGAACCCAAATATTAATCCAAGCACAGATGCCAGATTATAGCTTCAGCTGGACCACAAGGTCCAATACTATACAAAGGAGTTGATAATGCAGCTCACCCAACCGAATTTAACAGCATGTCTAGAAACAAATTTAGATTCGATGTTTAACGTTTAAATGCTTTTTCTTTTCCAGTAAATTGCATTTCTAAACCTGAAAAGAAAACATAGGAACCATTAAACATAGAATGGTGTGTTGTTTCTGCACATATTGTTAAAATTTGAGATCACTTGAATGAATCTTGGTCAAGTTATTAGATTACGAAATGATACTATTTTTGCTCAAACAAACGATATATATATATATATATATATATATATATATATATATATATATATATATATATTAGAGATGTATGCGTTTATTTATTTATTTAGGGACCTTGTTTATAACCACTCCTGATTTAATTCCATAAAAAGAATTGAAACCTAGACAAGTACAAGACAATTATCCCATGTAGTCAAATGCGAACATTATTCCGTGACTTATATATAAAAAAAGGTCACCTTTAATTAAATCTTATTCTTATTTCAGAAGAAACTCAAACGAAACTAAACCCAGAACTTCATCTAAGTAACCAGGATTTGAAGAACGCTTTTGTTTGGGGTGTGTCAGCCTTTTCAACAAAATTCTGAGGTTAAAACTCGACTTGTCTGTCTCGGGTGTGTCCAGGTTTTTTCTTTATTTCTGAAAGCTTTTATATTCCTTTTCTTTGTTATGATTTTCTTTCTATCTCTGGCTCTCCTTCTCCGTCTTTCTCTGTCTGTCTGTCTGTCTCTCTCTCTCTCTGAATCTATCTATCTATCTTTGAGCTGCTACATGTCATTATTAAAACAC
The DNA here is from genome assembly GCA_963585895.1 of Sepioteuthis lessoniana. NCBI lineage: Eukaryota > Metazoa > Mollusca > Cephalopoda > Myopsida > Loliginidae > Sepioteuthis > Sepioteuthis lessoniana. Next base: position 30,495,009 of record OY757942.1, read on the forward strand.
TTGAAGAGTAAACGTGAGATATTTTTTGTTTTGTTAATTTATTTTTCCGTATTTTGACGTTGGCTTCTTTCTGTTTTTGTCTAATTTTACGGATCAGAGAATGAAAACAAGATCAAAGCTGTTTTTTACCGACTTTACGAATAAAAAAATTCCCATGCTGCATAATGCTTTTCGTTTAATGTGTAATGTGTAAACGAGTTACGTATAAATGTGTTCCGTTTAAATGTGTAAATGCGTAAATTCATTCTGCTTGAATGTGTATATGTGTACTGTTTAAATGTGTATATGTGTACAGTTGAAATGTGTAAATATGTAGGTTCTAAATATGTAAATGTGTTCAGCTTAAATGAGTAAATGTGTTCTGTTTAAATGTGTAAATGTGTAGGCTTTAAATGTGTAAATGTGTTCAGTTTTAATGTGTAAATGGGTTCTGTTTAAAAATGTAAACGTGTACTGCTTAAATGAGTAAATATGTACTGTTTAAATGTGTTCTGTTTATATGTGTGAATGTGTTCTGTTTAAATGTTTATATGTGTACTATTTAAATGTGTAAATATATACTGTTTAAATATGTAAATGCATTCTGTTTAAATGAGTAAACGTGTACATGTTTAAATGAGTAAATATGTACTGTTTAAATGCGTAAATGTATTCTGTGTAAATGTGTACTGTTTTAATGTGTATATGTGCGTTGTGTAAATGAATGTTTGTTTGTAAGTAGATGCTTCCTTATGTAATATGTAAAAGTTTGTTCTGATATATAAGCAAATATTTTCTTTGTTTAGTGGTATATCAACCTTCCTGGGTTGTTCGCGAGTTCGAACTCCAGACCAAGTATTACGTTCACTTTCGGAAAAATAACCTTGGGAAATGTACGAACTCCCTTATCCTCTCATTTATGGGTGAAATAGTACCACTTCTGTCCTTCTAAGGGAATGGATTTGGCATTAAATAACCCGAGATGGTTGATATACTATTAAATAACAAACAAACAAACATGGGTTTTTTAATGCTAAAGTCCGAACAGAAATTATTCTATTTAACCCGTAATTATTGAAGATGAGGAGGTTCATACCTTTAATTAGGGTATTCGTCTGAATGTGAACGTTATGCAACTGGAATTTGAACTTGGTTACTGTTATTTCGCAATTCAACATGTTAGCCACTACATCATGGGAAGTTCCTCCATGAATATATTTAAGTTGATTTATGTAATATATAAAGCTGCTCGCTGTACCCGAAGAAATTCCACCGATTTCATGTATAATTGTGCAAATCTGGTTGATTGGTTTATTTTTTCATGGTGTGTCAACCCGTCACGGGGTTCTTATAAAAAGAGATAAAGGAATTATACGTATTATATGTAAAGATTTACATTCTCATCGTTTTTTTTTTCTTCTTAAGAGTTTGTTTCTTAACACAGCCTTGTCGAATACGAACAATTCTTTAAAAAAATCTATCAAACCCTAAGATGGGACCCTGACAGGTACTACCTCTCGAAATCAGTCTAGACCGGGGAGCAATGCCAATGAAGGGATGCTCCACACTCTCAAGAGCACCACAATTGAGGCCTCTCTACCAAATACAGATTAGTGATATACCCAAGACACCTTCAAGTCTTATCCGTCAACAGAGAATACAGACAGCATATTATAAGTGACATTGATAAAACGATATTACATTCTGAAATAAATCATTATTGATTTCGAGTCCTATTTGTAATTTTAATGAATTGATAACATACATATTTCATAAAAATAAACGGAAAAAAACCTTTCAATAATCATGAAACTGAACTTGAATAGAATTATAAAAGGTTTTCTGTCGGAATAAACTCAGTTTTGTGGTAAAATTATTATTTGTTATTTATCATTTATAAGCTATTAAATTCAAATTTTCTAATTGAAAAACGGTGAAATTATTAAGATGTGTGGATCCCTTATCAGCAAGACTAACGTTGTCAGTTTGCCGAAAAGGTCAGGATTGAACAGAGCACTATGGGAATGAATATAAAATCGTATATTTAAAATGTTGAATGACTAATATCTTAAATTTTAGAATCTTTTAAAAAGTAAAAGAATCCCGTATTATCATAAAAGAAATTTGCTCATTAAAAATAACATTGAAAACAGAATAATAAAATACGATCATTCATCTTTAATTTCATTTTTTCTAATAATCCTTTTTTTGATAAACAAGTTTTAAAGAAAAAATATACAAATTCAATATATATATATATATATATATATATATATATATATATATATAATGAATAGTGGAAAATGTATTTCTAGTCATTTGGGCTAAATCGAAGAAGTAGTCTGTTTCTGCTTTTTTTTTATGTAGGCTTTTGAGTCCAATTACAAGAAAAAAAACTAGATATCTAAGTAGTTGGACTCGAACGGGAATAATTTTAAAAGCTATCAATAAAACCAATTTTTCTATAAAAAAAAAATTTATTAAAAAATAAGATAAGAAATGAATGATAAATTTTTTTTATTCATTTTTTAAAATTTTTAAAATAACATCTCCCCTTTCACTTTTTACCTCACCAGTTCAGTTTTCATCGTTTCTTTTACAGCAGATCAAAAAACTTCTTTAAAATTTTATAAATTTCTCCAAAGTAATTGTTGCTATTACTCCTAGATCCACCCTGATCCAGAGAGATAGTAATTGTTAGGGTCCCATCAAAGGTGTAAATAAATTGGTTTGAAAATTATTTGTATCGGATAAGAATGCTCGGAATCATAAATATAGGCAAACAAACGATTATTAGATGGGAATAGTTACTTAAAACCTTATGATAGTCAAAAGGGATGAAGACCTGGGCTATCCTCTTGTATGATATTCGGGACTATTTTTGTAGATGACCAGAGAAGACCTTGAGCAAATGGACCAAAATACAAGAAAACTAATAACCATGCGTTACACCCCATAGATGATGTTGACAGACTATAAGTGTCAAGGAAAGAGAAAAGAAGAGGACTTGCCAGCATTGAAGACAGCGTTGACGTATCCATACAACCACTCGAAGACTGTATAGAAAAGCGTTGAGGTAGACCGATCACAGCCACCAGAAAGAATACTGACGACACGATGATCAGCAAAACAGAAATAACCAGAAAACAAAAAAAGAAAACAACTCTATGGACGTTTTAAGTGACTGACAAGCAACATCTCACACGAGAAAATGTGGACGTGGCTAAGAAAGGGAAACCTTAAAAGACAAACTGAATCTTTTTTTAATAGCAGCTCAAAATAACACCATAAGGATTAATCCTATCAAAGCAAGAACTGATAAGATGCAACAAAACAGCAGATGTAGGTTATGTGGTGATAGAGACGAAATGATCAATCACATAATAAGCAAATGCAGCAAATTAGCACTGAAAAAGTATACGACTTAACACGACTGGGTGGACAAGATGACCCAATGGGAATTGTGCCAGAAATTTAAATTCGACCATACGAACAAATGGTATATGCACAACTCAGAATCTATTATGGAAAATGAGACGAACAAACTCCTCTGTTTTTTTTTCATATGCAAACAGATTACCAAATCTCTGCCAGACGACCAGACCTTATAATAATCAACAACGAAAAAAGACTTTGCCGAATTGAGGAATTTGCTGTCCCGGCTGACCACACAGTAAAATTGAGAGAAAGCAAAAATAAGGATAAGTGCCTGGAACTTGCTAGGGAAGTGGAAAAAACTGTGGAACATGAAAGTAGCGGTGACACCAAATTTAATTGGTGCTCTTGATACAGTCTCAAAAAGATTGATAAAAGAACTAGAGGACTTGGAAATAAGAGGCGAGTGAAGACCATGCAAACTACAGCATTATTGGCATCGGCCAGAATACAGACAAAAGTCCTGGATAGTTGAGAAAACTTGTTGTCACTCAAACTCTAGTGAAAGACCAGCAAACGCTGGTGGAAAAACTCTCAAAAAATAAAATAATGATAATACTGAAAGCCACATAACTATGGGCAAAATACTTGTATGGGGAATTCTTTATTTAACTGTGCAAACTAAATGTTTTTGTACCATAACATGAAAAATGTAGTTAAAACTATATATATATATATATATATATATATATATATATACATATATATATATAGAGAGAGAGAGGATTTGACACAAAATAACTCTCAAAGTTGAAATGCTATTAACTCGAATAACCAGTCCAAGCATTCATAAATGAATTAAATTCTAGCTTTAAATAACCCATGAATGTTGATATACCCTTAAACAAATGAATCAAATCAAAATACACATAAATACTTAGGATTATAATCACGTACCGGGCCATTGGCATAATGACAAGAGTGTTCGCCAATAGTCCGGGAGACCTGGGTTCAATCCCAGCTTGAGTTTTACTAAAGACTAAAAAAAATGGTACTTGATGTCACCTTACTCAGCACGATAAGCTAAGGACCGAGTGTAAAGTGGGGCAATACGGGGAATGGATTAGCGCCCTCCGCTACACTTTGGTATAGTAGCTATTGAAAGGGGAGCTTGACGATCGCCCTCGACTACGGTCGCTAACTTTTTATAATCACATTTTTACGAATGTTTCAAATTTCAACATTAAATAACCCACAAAGAGTTGATATGCCTTTACACAAATATACCAAAACAAAAGTGGTGCTATGTAGCTGAAAACATGCTCTATTCATCCGTGTTATTGTAATTGTTGCAGTTTTCATAGGAATAAATAAAAGGCTTTACTTTTGGAGCGCCCTTCGTTTTTTAAAAAAAGCTCTTTATTTATTTATTATGATTACTTGGTAGTCTCCAAGGCACTTATTAATCCTTCAGTAGAATTCTCCCTCTCCCTGGGGATCCAAATAAATCACTTTGAGGGTATTTGTTCAGCTATGAAACAGTTTATCAGCACCAGAATTAGCAGCAGCTCTTAACTTGAGAACAGAATGAATTGGCGCAAAGTCGGCATTAATATGAGTTTCAAAGACAAGGCAATTTAGCAACTATGCTGTTAAGAAGACAGAACTAAGAAAAACCCTGGAGAGGTTCACCCCGCTTTCTTGGAAACACCCACCCCCTCCAAAGAAAAGAAAACAACGCTAAAAACAAAAACTCTTTAGTAATTAGTAAGAATTTGAGAAAACTACAGTAGAACTGTTTCCATTCTGCTCTTTGCAAAGCGCAATGCCTTTTGTGTTAAATGGGGAACTGCCACAAAGTTTATTACATCTATAGACTAATTAAAAAACTATTACCACGGATATGCATCAAAAGGGCCGCTTTTTTACTGTTTTCTTTCTTTCTTTCTTACTTTTTTTTTTTTTTTTTTTTTGATAACTTAACAAACACGCTTCCGTTCTTACTTTGTCATGAGAACAAAAACGTTCTTTTTTCTAGCTAGTAGGCGAGTTCCAAATACATTTAGCTGAGATCAGATAGATAAAAAAAAATCATTCAGATCTTGTGCCAAATCTATTAATGGTATTTCACCGCCTGTTGATTGCCCAGTCGACTGGGGCTGTAGAATACACCGACTGCACCTTTGCAGAAGGATAAAATACCCCACCAAAGAGTGTCTTGGATATGACTCTAAACGATATGATGGTGAGGTTGCAGTGATGCTGGAGCTTTGGGGAATGCGGAGCACCTTTTCATTTCCTTCGCTACCAGGTCCACTCTGGCCTGGCGTGGTAGCACCTGATAGGGTCCTATCTATGGGTGAAAGGGGACTAAACTGCGTACTTATGCGAAACTGAATTCTTTGAAATAGAACTGTTTTGACATGGAAACTCTACTCAAGCTAAACGGAATAGTTCGAAATAGCACTGTTTTGACACTTAACTGTGTGTTGACAAAAACTATATTTATACTAAACTAAATTGTTTGAATTCGAACTGTTTAACTAAACTGAATAACTTGAAATAGAAATATTTTTGATAATTAAAATGAATTATTTGAAATAGAACTGATTATTTGTATAAAAATGGTTTTGGCGTTAAATAACCTATAAAAGTTGATAAGCCATAAAACCCAACCAACCAACCAACGGTCTGTTGAAGAATTTTGGTTTCTTTGTTTTATAGTATATCAACTTTGATGGGTAATTTCAAATCAAAGCCATCGATGAAGAAGAATATCTGTGATACTATTTTATTTAACCTATAGCTGCGTGGATACGGGAGTTCATTTCTTCCACGAGGTTATTAGTCTGAAAGTAAACCTATCTGAGCAAACGACGTTCGAACTTGCTTACTTCGAGGCCGCAGCCATGCTTTTTAGCAACTACGTCACAAGGACTCGGCTGAAAAATTTCAATCTTTAGAATATTGAAAGCAGAAATACAGTGAATTCGGATCTGTCTTGCACCAGAATAGTTTCTCCATTAAAAACGAACGTCGCAAAGTGGGTAATCTCGGCTGTCATAGTCAGTGTTAACTCAGTAGCAGAAAAAAAACTTGTATTTTTGTTTGGCGCGTAATTTAATTTGACCGCTAGAGTCACCGAATATTTTCACCTAATCAGGATGACCTGAGCTATTCATCCCGAACCATATTTCCTAGCAGCACCAAAAATTGAAGAAAGCCCCCGAAACTCTCTCTCCCTCGGAAATCATCAATGGGAACGGACGTCTTATCGTCTTCTCCTGAATAGCAGTAGCAGCATCATACACTATGAGGAGAGCCAACTAGTTTATGGACCCCTTGGGTCCATTCTTCTAGACCAAGGGATCCTAGTTAAAAACAAATTAGAGGATACACTCTAACAACTTCCTACCTTCTTTCCTTCATACGACACTCGCAGCATACCAGCGTAAACCCCTTTACTTCATGCTGCCATTAAAACCTTCATTTAAAACCTATTTATTCGATTTCGGAGACGACAATATTTGACTTGCCGCGCATTAATTGAAGAAGAAAGCACTAAATAATCTAAGAATTTTTTTCCTCCACGTTTAATAAAAATACAGCTAAATCATCGGCTTTATAAATCTAAGTTCGAACCTACCTCAATCTTATAAATAAGCAATTAAATATATAAATATACAAATATTCAGTAGATTTATGGATTTATTTTGTAAATCTAATCTTTCGACTTCTTTTTTTTTCCATTGAAAATCTAACTTTCCGTTCTTTCAAGTTTTTTTTATTTAATCTTATCATCACTTAATTATCTTAAATATAACGAAAGTAGTTTGTTTATATACATACTCGTACTAAAGATATTTATTTTCAGATGAAATTTTTAGCTGTGTCCACTTACAGATTAGTTGAATAAATATTATTTCGCTTCTACATAGTGATATATATATATATATATATATATATATATATATATATATATATTACAATTTGATGGAGACTCAAACTCGGTTAAGTCATCAAAATAAGTTTATTTCGGTGGAGAATATTACTATACTCTCCGTCTCGTCAGATGACTATTTACATGCTTCTCTGTCGTCGCAGGAAGCAATTAAATAGTCATCCGACGAGACGGAGAGTATAGTAATATTCTCCGCCGAAATGAATTTATTATGACGACTTAATCGAGTTTAAGTCTCCATCAAATTGTACTACATGAATGAATCCAATTATTCTCCCTCCAGCTATGGGTAAATAGTAGGACAGACTAGGTTCTTCAGCCTTGGTTAGGCAACTAGTCTAGGAGAAGGAAAACTCTGAATTCAAAACTGTTAAACTCCGCTTAAAAATTGACCTTGTGTCATATCCTGCCCGAGTGGAGGGGTTGGTAAATAGTATCAAATTGTATTACATACGCTCTGAATGTGAATTTTGCTATACCCCAGCGAATAAATAGGGAACTAACAATAGCCATACATTGAGCACTCTCATAGATTTATGATTTTCCTTATATATTCTACGTAAAGAATAATCCTCACCTACTGTCCCTGAACACTGACTGGATATATATATATATATATATATATATATATATATATATATATATATATATATATATAACGAGATTTAGATAGCATAAACTTCTACATGGAATGCATGGACTTTTCTTTGCTGTAATACTGGAGAATGCCTACTCTCTGAATAATATTTTCTTACAAAATTTTTTCACCAAAGTTGAAAAAATTATACGATACTGATTTATTACATCATTTAAATATTTATCCGTCATATTTGTGTTGTTATTCTATTGATGGGACATCGTGCCACATTTGTGCATGAGCTTTAAGGTCCCCCTAGATTAAGTGAAACATTTTTTTTTTTCATTTATAAATGCGGAATCAAAGTATAAGCGTTCAAAATTATCACTTTCAAAAGGGCTAACCATTTAAAAATATTTTTTGTGTTTTATGAAAAATAATACGGTCGATGAGTGAAAACTTGACCTCCTGGTGACGATAGTCCGCGCCGGCAAACGTTAGTAGTGCAAGATTCAGGCATGAGCTTTAAAGGCCGTAGTTTATGGATAAAGTAAAAAGCCGGGTTTTTCGTGAATGCTAGATTGTTGTATAATAATTCTAAGTTATCTAATTTAAAGAAAAGGCTCACCGTATTTTGACCGCGCTTTCTAGAAGATGCTAACTGCCCTTCTGGGCACCACAAAAACTGTCTATGATGATGAGGCTTTAGTCTTGCAGCATTGCGGAATGTAAAGGACATTTTAATTGCTATTACTCCCAGATCGACGCTAATCCAGAGTGGTTGTACTTGCTATGGTTGCATCAAAGATTCAGATAGAAGTGTTCAATCATTTGTTAAAGTTTATTACTATTATCATTATTTGAAATCATACTGCAGTGACCATTTTTTCAATTATATACAAATGAAAAATAGTATTGATAATGCAAAATGTCTGTGTTTTAACAGTGTGTCACAAATTATCAATATTAAACAGAATAATTAATATTCAATTGGACTAATTGTAACAATTTAACTATGCTAACAAATGGGCTCTTACTCATTTAGAAATAAAGTTACCCACTTACTATTCACTTACAAATCCTGTATATATATATATATATATATATATATATATATATATATATATATATATGTAGGATTTAGGCCCTCCAAAGAATACATCAACAGTTATTTCATATGTGAGTGAAAAATTGAAGTACAATTTTTGAAAGTAACAACATTAAAAAGGACAAACCATATTATATATATATATCTATATATATATATATATATATATATATTACCGGATTACGTTTGGTATAATTCTATTTATTTGGTATAATTTTATTTATTTGGTATAATGTACAAGTGATCAAAATGGCGACACGGATTTTAACAGGCCCTGAACGACGAAATTGTTTTTTGATGGCAATGAGTCTAAGTACAAATTCTGGCAGGTGAACATTTTCGTATTGTACAACTACAACAATTCATATTGTCACCAATAGATCAAAGTAACGACAAGAATTTTAACACACACGCACACAGGGACACACACAGACATATATATATATATATATATATGTCAACAAATTTCAAGATTTTAGCATAAAAAATCATAAGGACTCTTGATAGAAAAAAGAAAAAACACAAAAGAATCAGTATTCGATTTTATTTAATCAAACCTATATATATATATATATATATATATATGAATATATATATATATATATATATATATATATATATATATATATAGTATTAGCGGTAACCAATACAATTTGAGAGCATACGATACAAACCTAATGAGGTTAACTTTATAATATCCAACGCAATGAGGCTCAGTGCTAGTCTAAGGCATGTTTTTTAACGTTCTCCGTCAGCTGAGGGATCTCCAGAGATTACGTTTTATTTGTGAACGCAGAACTGAAGGATAATTATGTCAAAAATTTCCGATTGAAAAAGCTCATTGTAAGTTAACTAAAAATAAGGAGTTAATCGGGTGTGTCAAAAATTTTAAATTTTTTGGCAACTTATTCTTCAAGTTATAACAAAAGTAGCCTAGTATTCGAAGTAAAGTATTTCCTGTTGCACCGTCTGATGACGCCTTTCACCTTGTTCTATGAGCTCATGCAGAAACAAGTTCTTGTCTCCTTCGTTGAAGCTTCCTTCTCCTTTTGATTGCTGGAGCAACGCGAGCGCAGGAAATATGTCATAGACCTGTACAAGAAATTATTCGAGAAGTTGGACCCAGATAATTTACTGGGCATGGCATGTAAATATTTTGGAAACAACCATAGGTACTGATATTTTGGAGAATAGCACATAAATATTTTGGAAAATAACAAGTATGGAAATATTTCGGAAAATATCACGTATGCTAATATTTTTGAAAATACTATGTTTGTTTAAGATGATTTTGATTATAGCACGTACGCAAATATTTTGGAAACTGGCACGCATGTAAATATTTTGGATAATAGTACTATGCAATTATTTCGTAAACTACAACATATGCAAATATTTCGGAAAATAGCCCGTAGTAAATATTGTGGAAACAAGCACACATGCAAATATTTTGGATATCGTATGTATGGAAATATTTCGGAAACATGTACGTATGCAAATGTTATCAAAAATAGAACGTATGCAAATATTTTGGAAACTGATAAGTATTCAAATGTTTTGGAAACTGACAGGTCTGTAAATATTTTGGAAGCAAGCACACATTCAACTAATTTGGATTACAGTACGTATGCAAATATTTCGCTTACTAGCACGAATACAACTATTTTGGAAAATAGCACCCATGTAAATATTTTCGAAACAAGCACACATTGAAATAATATGGATAACAGTACGTATGCAAATATTTCGTTTACAAGCACGCAAACAAATATTTTGAAAACTGACACGTATGGAAATATTTTGGAAATAGCACATGTGCAAATATCCTGGAAACTGGTATGTATGCAAATATTCTGGAAATAGCACA
>OY757942.1:30510875-30538375 GCA_963585895.1 Sepioteuthis lessoniana
AGGAAAAGGAGTATTGCCCAAATCTACACCTCCGTGAGGTATCTAATAAAAAAGGAGCCTTCAGGTTGCCCTCGGCTACCGTCAACAATTTTACTTTTTACTTTATATATACTTATATATATATATATATATATATATGTGTGTGTGTGTGTGTGTGTGTACAGGATTTATATGTACCTATATATATATATATATATATGTGTGTGTGTGTATATTCAGGCAGCATTTCTTCGTTAATGCAAATTTCATTAAATATAATAGACATTTTATGTGTACATATTTTCTTCTGGATCCGTTCGAATTCCCGTATTACTTTTATCGTATTCGAGGGGAATTGATTTATGTATTGTCCATAGTTGTATGTATCCCTAGTACTTTTTTTTATCGTAACCAATTACACTACAATTATAAATCCGATGAAAAAATATTGAAAACATTGATTCACAAAAACACACTCCCCACTGATCCTAATAAAAAAATAAAACTTATTATATATTATAAGTTTAAAACCTCGAATTTAGTCATTAGAAATAATTCCTCTCCCTCGATTGGAGTTTTGCAAAAAACCAATGTTATATATCAATTTAAATGTCCTTTAGGAGATTGTATCTCTGATAATAATAATATATATGTTGGTTTAACCTCAACTACCCTGTCGAGGAGACTTACAATGCACCTTTCTGATACAAGTTCAATAGCTCAGCATTTAAATAAACATTCATACCCAACAAGACAACTACAGAAAATTCTCACCGACAACACAACAATATTAGAACATCAAAATAATAAACAAAAACTTCAGATTCTCGAAGCACTACATATTAGAAACATGAAACCAACACTTAATAGAATTAATTTGCAAACCAGTGCTAATGTACTTAAATGTCTTTAGCTACTGGCACTAATTATAGAATTCCATTTAAAAGCAAACGCCATAATCTTCAACGGCAAAGACGCCCTTACACAGTAGTAATATGCTAAAACAAAAGTTACATCACTTTTGTTATAGATCCTCCCCTGATGATGGCCCAAAGTTGGGCAGAAAGTACTAGGGATACATACAACTATGGACAAGACATAAATCAATTTCCTCCGAATACGATAAAAGTAATACGGGAATTCGAACGGATCCAGAAGAAAATATGTAAACATAAAATGTCTTTTATGTTTAATGAAATTTGTATATATATATATATATATATGCATACCAGTGGCGACTCTAGCCTATTTTTGCTACTCGTGCCCCCCCCACCATCTGTCAACTTCTGTTCCCAACCCGTGGTCCGTGGACCCAAAGTAAGTCATCATAGTTGCTATTGCGTGATTCTCCATTGTATAGCACAGATTGACAAACGTACCTTGCATGGTGTTTTTTTTTTTGTAAACAATCAAGATACTATATAATTTGTAGTCTTGTTAATACAGTAGATGAGATATTTTTTTTTCCTTTCAGAAGTATTGAAGAAAAGAGAAGATGTTCATTACTATGACGAGAAAAATATGTTTATTAGAATAAAGAAACTGATGACAATATACACAGACACAGCTAGTAGTTTCAATTTCGCTTAAAATAAAGATTATTTGTTGAAAATGTATTCAAATAAACAAATTTTACTTACAGAATGTAATATATGCAACATTCATTAAAGAAATAGAGATCTGTTAGTGAAAAAACGAATTAAAACACGCCGTCTAACCAACATTTATCATAGCGATGATGATGACGTCGGGACGGCTATAATCTGCTATCTGCCCCCCCTCTCTCTCTGTCCCTCTCCCTCTTCCCAAGACAGCTGTCAGCAATCAGCAGTCAGAATGTGCTAAGATTTTTGCGCACGATGTTTGGGTTGCTCTTGCTATTGGCTACAGCCAAAAGCGGATTTCTCTAACATTACTGTTATTATAAGGGTCTAGTGCTCGGCACGGATTTGCGCGTGTTCACCATTATAGCCGATTTTATGGGATGTTCAATGAATCTGACGGTGGCCGGACAAAGACCATCCGTTCAAAACAGCATCGTTGTATTATTCCCAGATATATTTATGAACTTTTGGCTACTTAATTATCGAAACTTCAATAGATACGTAATTTAATTGAGATCAGACTAAGTATGTTGCTTGAAATTAATGGATGATTTTTTATCCATTTTGAATAACATTGACCAAGTTATTGGTCGTGCCGGGCACGAGTAGCACTAGTCCAGTCTCCGCCCCTGATGCATAGATATATTTTTTTCATATATACATATATATATATATAAGTATGTATGTATGTATGTATGTATGTATGTGTTTATAAATATATATGTGAATATACATATGTATTTTTCTAATTATTATATTTAATCTATAATTCTGTTAGTGTGGAAAAAAAAACCAGATTGTACAATTTGCAAATTCTACCTGGGAAAAAATTCGTAAAAAAAAAGAAAAGACGAAAACAATACGTGCAACTTGAAAATAATCAAGTTGCACGTATGACTTGTCAAAAGGAAAAAAAACACTGACAGAATTACCTAAAAAGCTAAAACGTAATAAAGTGCTCAATACATGAGAAAGAGCTAATATAAAAATAATTCCTACATAGCCAAGAGCTAGTCTACCAAGGTTTCACCAAACAGCTTTTCATAGTTGCTCTGGCCAGAGCAATCATGAAGAGCTGTGTGGTGAGAACTACGAAGACTCCCACTTGACCATGTAGGAATTATTTTCTTTATATATATATATATATATATATATGTGTGTGTGTATGTGTGGGTTTATCTAAAATTGTCACCGTTAGCAATGTCAGTGTTGTGTAGCTTAGCGTGTTGCTGAGTTATATACAATTGCTCTGTAAGTGATGATGACTCTCTTGTTGATGTTAGGAAACGCAGAAATACAACTCGCCTCAAATGTAGACATTCAGTTGTTTCATCCCTTTCATTCAGTTTCTAATAGGTGCGGAAATATACGAAAACGGATAACGGACACAATGTGCGGAGTAAATTCTTTGTCCGAGTAGGATCAAGTTCTTCTAACATCTTTGGAAAGTTATTTTTTTCTCCGTACTGCATATTCCCAGTTACAAAACTGACCAAATCGAAAGCCCTGCTTCTTTTACCGGGGTCTCATAACACCGAATCCCAACTATTATCTGAGTGGGTGTCATGATTTGAATAGCCACTATGACAACTTAGATGGCCGATCGAGTCAGCTGATTTCAGCGGTTTTTAAATATTTGCGTTTTTTTTTTTCCAGTAGTGCAGATATAGCATGAAATATCAATTTAGCTCAAAAGAACAAAAATTTTATTTTTATTTTTCTAATTTTACTTACTTTTCTTTAGAACACTCGATGTTTTAAATTATAACTTATCTATTCGAATCCGCCACCCATCGTTTACAATGATACCAAAATAAAGAAGTTAAGTTCCATGAAAACTTCTCCCCAGGTGGTACTTGCCCTTTTATCTGAAAGAGGTAAGGGCCGGGTTTATTATCTGGTGTCTAAGTTGTCTCTAAAGAGAAATGACTCAAGAATCTAACTAATATTTTTCAGCGGCTCTGTGGGAGTTTCACTTCCCACATCAAACCGACCTTGTGTCATATTTTGGTGTCTTGGGGAACCAAATGTATATCTTCTTTCTTGGCATTTATGCCTGGTGGGTAAAATTGATCAGCTCAGTTCCTGAGAGCTGTCTCCCAGGTAACACCTGCCTCGTTGTCTTAAGGGCCTGTTTTATTGCGCAGTGCCTGAGGTGCCTTTTAAAGAGAAATGCCGACGAAATCTAAACAGTCCTTTCTTTTTTTTTCTTTTTCTTTCATTTTTTTCTTTATCTCGCTGGAGGTTCGCTTTTTTGTGGGGAACCACCACTTGTATCACATTCTGACATCGTGGGGAGCCAAATAAATACCATACTTACTTTTGTAAATGGGTTATTCAGCTAGTGCATTTATATCCATACAGATAATATATGAAAATATCTACTATTATTCTGGCATTGAAAAATTATCTGAATCGCATTATAACAGTTGTATGCCTACGCATTCTCTTTACGCCAGAGTCTTTTATATTGTATCGCTCTTTTCTCTCTCGGCAATACACTGCTATTTATCCATACAGTATTTTCACGTCTTTTGAACATTTTCGCAGGCTTGCTCCCAACTGCGCATGTGTGCAAATTAGCACACAGCCATTTTTCTACAAGGGTCCATCAAGTAATTCTTTTCTTTCTGACTTTGTTCTTTTATTTTGTGATATTTTTCTTTTTCTTGCGCATTGTGATGGAGCTTTGCTTTTTTATTTATTAAATGTACTTCCCATTATGATTTTTTCTCTCTGTGTGTGCGTGTATGTAAATGTGTTGTGTGTCTTTATAGTGTACTCCAGCCTACTGACCTTCTTCAAGCATCTACCCACGAAACGGGTCACCGCTTTTCTCATTCTGCTTTGTCGATCTCCATTTTGAATATGACGTCATAGTCACGTTTTCGTGTCTCTATTCATTATCTTTTCTGCTGTCATGCGCAGAAGAAAAAAAATTTAAAAGACAAAATACAATGCCAGAGCAGACTGAACAACCCTACTCTTCTCTCCACCTTCATGAGCGATGCAAATTTTGCAACTCAGCAACAATGTTTCTAGAAAAGAATACCTTTTTTGCCGAGATCGCCGCAGAAAAATCTAAGTGTTATTTTTCTAATTCCTACTCCACCCCATACCTCATGGAACTGATTTTCTTGGTTTTGGAGCTTCTATTTAATGTCTATAAAAAAAAAAGGACGAATTGACGGGGGATCACAACTCGCAAGTGGTTGGAACTTTTCTCCGGGGGAATTTATACGGAGAATAGTGTTACAAAGGCGTGAATGAAAAGTGTGGAAGAATCTTTTTAAAGGAGGGAAGGAACAAAACAGACATGGAAAGAAAGATAGATGCGAAAGAAGACTGAAGATATGATGAAAAAAATGATTAGAAAGAAAGAAAGAAAGAAAGAAAGATAGAAACGGATAGTGAAACAAAAACAAAAAGAAAGACTGGAAGAAAATAAAAATGAACCATTGGAAAAAAAGAAGGAAAGACTGATCTCATGAGAGAAGAGACGAAGAGATTAAAAAGAAAGAAAGAAAGAAAGAATGAGATAGTGCGATAAAGAACAACGAGATAAGAAAGGAAAAACGATAGAAAATTGAAAGAAAGAACGAAAGAAAAAAATATCATTTCATACCAAAAATTAATTCAGTAGTAAATCATAACTATATTTCATAGTTTCATTGCATTTTGTAACTATTTCCCAATCGTATAATCATTTAGTGGCGCACATATAGTATCAAGTATTCCTAACCAACACAAATAATTTGCACACAATTAGATGATATCAAATATTCCAATTTAGTACGAGAGTACAGCCATAGAATCTAAAGTAATATGTTTTTTTTGTTATAACAATTGTTGTTTGTTTTTTTGTTTTTTTTGTTTTTTGTTTTTTTGCACAGATGTATCTGGTTTAATGTTGTCTAATTAAATACAAATAACTTGACCATTTCTGTTGCATTCCAAGTATTTTGAGCAATTATATGGTCAGTAGTTACAGAACTGAGCTATTGTTTTAAGTATTCCTATCAAATACTAAAAAATTACGCACTGCTACATGGCTTCAAGTATT
Source organism: Sepioteuthis lessoniana (assembly GCA_963585895.1). Lineage (NCBI taxonomy): Eukaryota > Metazoa > Mollusca > Cephalopoda > Myopsida > Loliginidae > Sepioteuthis > Sepioteuthis lessoniana. The sequence continues at coordinate 30,516,522 of OY757942.1, forward strand.
TCATCCAATTACATGGGTTTAAATCACTAATAATTATCCTTATTTAGCAATCACTGATCCTAATACCGATAATTTTCAAACAGATCGATAAGTAATAATCCTCATCCTTATAATTGCAATAAGTAACTGTTTGTAATACAAATAATTTACATACAGATATATTGTTTCAAGTATTCCTCTCAAATACTAAAATTTGTACAATGTGATAAGATTTCAAGTAAGTGTGAGACTCAAAAAATTCTCTGGAATTTTGAGATAAAAATTGATCACCTGATCCCGGTCAGAAAACCAGACCTAGTGACAATTAATTAAAAAAAATACGAAAAGAGAACCAGTTGAATAGTGGACTTTGCCGTCATAGCAGACCACAGAGAGAAAATCAAAGACAACGAAAAGAGAGACAACTACTTGGACCTTGCTAGAGAACTAGAAAATCCTGGAACATGAGAGTCATTGCGATATCAATTATAATTGGTTTGTTCAGTAAGAGGTTGGAAGAGTTGGAAATCGGGGGACAAGCCGAGACCATCCAACTACAACATTACTAAGATCGAGCAGAATAATTTGAAGAGTCCTGAAGACCTAAGGAGACTTGCTGTCACTCAGACTCCATTGAAAAATCAACAGTTGAGATTGGTGCGAAAAATTCACAAAGAGTAAAATAACTGTAAACCGTCATAGCTTCAAGTAACTATTCTTTTAACAAGTAATTTGTACACAGGTATATGTTTTCAAATATTCCTATCTGCTACCAATACTTTCAAAACTCATCTATTTGACTCATGTAAGTAATCCTTACATATAGTACCCCACTGAGTTAGAGTTGACCTGTGAGTAATAACAACAAAAGGTTAATTTCGCAGAGCTCCTGGATTGGATACCCCTGACACAACACATGAAAAAAGAGTTATAGATGTTACAGTAAGACAAGAATCAAGAAAGAAAAGGAAAGAAAAAAGAAAGATTGAAAAAGTGAGAGCAGGAGAGAAAAAAGTGTGTGTGTGTATGAGAGAGAGAGAGAGAGAGAGAGAGAGAGAGAGAGAAAGAGAGAGATGCTGATCTTTACTTAAAAAAATTATGACGGGAATTATGCTCATACAGTGGTATTATATATAAATGAGAAGAGTTTTGTTTGTTATCAAATACGACAGGTTTCAATTGAAAAAGAATGCTTATCGAGATATGTTTTCTTTCGATCCACCGCTCTGTTTTGTGCTCCCCACTCTACAGCGAATATGCAGATTTGTAGTTTATCCAGGAAAGCTTAAAAAATAAAAATAAATGCCAGATAAATAAAAGCTGAATGAAAAATGGACAAAAATAAATAAATACAAGAAGTAAGAGAAAAACGCTTAAAGAAAAACCAAAAATAGTCCAAATATGAAAGGAAGAATGAAAGAAAGATCAAGCAATAACAATTGAAGATCATCCTTAATAAATAATGGTTGTGTGCTGATCTTGGCACCTTAGGAATGTGCAATCGTCACCTTCTCAAACAGCAATTAAATAATTCCTGCTGGAATGCAAAAAACATATTTAGGTCATTCTCTATTCCCATAAAAATGTGGCGAAAATTTAGAGAGATTAAGATGTCGTTTCATAGAGCATTTGTTTTTTGTTTGTTTTTTTTCTTTTCTTATCTCAATACGCCTGCTTTTCCCTATATTCTATGTAAGACCGTTAAATTTCATTTCTTTTCTTATGCTTGACATAAATATTTAAGTTTCAGACAATTAAAGCCGTCATGAAATTAATTTTTTTCTAAATGTAACATATTTTCAGCCTTATTCTCATCATCAAAGCGTGCCTACAATAGAGACTTTCTTTCAACCTCCGTTCCTGTTGGCCATCACTCTTGATATGTCCTCTTGACGGCATCCATTATCCGCACAGAGCTCATGAATGTAAGTTTATACTGGTTAATCTGTGTAGGAATCCATTGAAGAAAGTTACTAATGAGTTCGACCCGAGTTCACCAGCAGTTCCCTGAATATCTTGCTCGTCTTAGAATGATCATTAGTGAGATAGGAAGTAAGTGGCCGTACAGTTGCTGTAGGTTGAGAGCTGTTTCCAAATTTGAGAGAATAACTCTTCAGACTAAGCCCAAAAAGCCCTACCCACCGGGTTGCCACCGATATATATATATATATATATATATATATATATATATATATATTGTAAAATCGATATCCTTTTGGCAATATACTTATCATGGTAGAGAAATGACTCTGTAGTATCACCTCCCTTACTAAGGTCAGTAAATGCTGCAGTCAATACTAACTCTTGGTCCTTACAGAAATCTTGGTCCTTACTTCCACCTCGGCCAAGGAATGCTATCCCAGAATCCATCGCCTTTCACTCTTCTCTCTTCCCTTCTCTCTCCTTTTCTCTCTCGCTTTCCCTCTCCCTCTGGCAATCAGCGGAGATAGTAGCAGTTGCCGAAGACGACCCAAGAACAGAAGAGGAGGCAGTTGCTGAAGAGATTCCAAACACTAAACACACGTGTTGACCGCCGGACATTTTCTAGCCAACACGTGGCGTTGTATACGAAGAATAAAATTCCTATTTTAAAGTTAATATTTGTACTTCTCATTTATTATCTCAAATAACATAACCCAAGTACATATATTACAACTCTTTAGGATCTAACCTTGTCCAACTTTAATAGGCTTCAAGCATAACTCGCGAACAACCTCAACTAATCTTTTTTAGCTAGATCAATACAAATGAATTAGTGTAAGTCACCTAGTAAGAATCGAACTCCATAAACTTGTAACTTTCTGAGAGTTGAACTTCCAAACATTTCAATCATGTTGGGAGATCAGGTGACATTTAGATATATTTGTATTGCAAAATATATTTTCAATTTTGATTAAGCTTTTCCTTCACTCGATATCTGTTTTTGCAGAGAAACTATTTCTATCAACTTATTTGTCTATTCTCTCACCTGAGATAATATTTATTGCTACGAACTAGTCACACTTGAGAGAATACCTATTTTGGTTGAGCTCGAAAAAACTATAAGGCTGTCATTACTAATATATATATATATATATATATATATATATATATATATGGGGAAAAGGAAATTAATCCAATGGTATGTAGCTATGGGTGCTGTAGAATACACCGGAAGCTTCTCGGCAGAGGGGTAAGACCCCACCCTCAAAGCCTGTCCTGTTTATGACACTAAACAATCTGATGGTGTGGTTCCAGTAATACTGGAGCTTTAAAGAATGAGGAGCACCCCATCATCGCGATAGCTCCTAGGTCCACTCTGACCTAGAGTGGTAGCATCTAACAGGGTCCTATCTATGGCTTAAATAGAACTAAACTGCGTACTAATGCTAAACTGAATTGTTTGAATTAGAACTGTTTGACTAATTGAATAGCTTGAAATAGAAATGTTTTTGACAAGTAAACTGTGTACTTATATTCAAACTGCTTTCTTATGCTAAACTGAACTGATTGAAATAGAACTGTTTTGACATTTAAACTGTAATTACGCTTAGATGAAGTGTTTGAAATAAAACTGTTTTGACATTTAACTGTGATATGACAAAAACTATACTTAAATTAAACTGATTTCTTTAAATTAGTACTTTTTGACTAAACTGAATAGTTTGAAATAGAAATGTCTTTGACAATTAAATTGTGTACTCATGCTAAACTGAATTGTTTGAAATAGAACTGTTTATTTGTATAAAAATGTAGTTGTCGTTGAATAAACTACAAAGGTTGATATGCTATAAAACTCAACCAACCAACCAACGGTACGTAAATAAACAAATATAAAAACAAGGTAACGAAAGAATGATTTTATTTTTAGCTGGATTATTTGGTAACGTTTCCGTTTTTACATTAAACTATCGGTTAATATGTGATTTTCTATCTTCTCAATTGCAGCATCATATAATGTTTTGATGTGCAAGCCAGAACGTTGTCGAAATATCCAACTCTAAATAAAATCACCATTTGAATACCTTGTTTTTTCTTATTTGTAAACACACACACACACACACACACACACACACACACACACACACACACACACACACACACACACACACATATATATATATATATATATATATATATATATATATATATATATATAAAGAGGGAGAGATTTCTTATGCAATAAATTGGTAAAATAAATTGTAAAATAAAGAACATGGTTTTAATAACGGTTATAATCGATTAAAAGAAATATAAATCATAGGCCCCATTTGACCTGCTGTTCAAAGTCAGTCGTCAGCAAAATAAAAGGAATGATGTTTTGAAAGAAAAGCTTCTTAAAATTGCGAAGAGACTAAAAAATCATTATACTCCAGATCAAATAATTAAGTAAAAGTAAAGTTGGCGACCTTAATTGTGGGTGACCCGAAGGTTCCCTTTTCAATTGCTTCCACACCAAGGTGTAGGGGAAGTCGCTACTTCTTTCCCTGGATTGCACATTCCCCCCCCCTGCTATACGCACCTTATAATACTGAGTGTTAAGTAAGGAGGTATCAAGTACAATTTTTAAAATCTTTAGAATAACTCGACCTGAACCCCCGTCTCCCAGCGAGCACTCTAACCATTATGCCAAGACGTCCCTAAATATTTAAAATTTATGTTTGAGGTAGTGCTTTGTTCTATCCCTGTGCTGAACAACGAAGAATTCTTCTCAACACTTGATTCAGCGTGCATTTATAATTAACAAGTGGTCACCAATAGCGGACTCTTGCATCTGCAAATGCCCGGATGATATTTTTGGTGCATGCCCACCAATAGAATCCAGGACATTAGGGCCAATCATCACCACTAATCTCTGAATTGTTTTAACTTCATAGTCAGCGTCTCACTGACATGAAGTGATATATAAGCGAGCTTTGTTGTGGAGACAACATATTCTTTTGTGGAGAGGGGAACGCACTGCTAGCAGTAGTAATAGTCAATAGTTATCTCTAGATCTCATGGTTCGTTCTACAGTAGAATTAAATCATACACACACACACACACATATATATATATATATATATATATATATATATATATATAGGGCCGGCAAAATAATCTCTCTGGTTAGGAAAGTTAATTTTTAAAAGGCAACATAGATCCTTTTCCAAATCAAATTTTACCATAAGAAGAAGCAATGTTCTCCATTTGTTTTTTTTTTTCTGCCTTCACTTTATCTTGGCTATTATATTATCCAAATAAAGCCTCACCCTGAAGCCTTACCCTGAAGTCCTTCAGCGCTCGCCAAGTCATTGCCTCTGGTATTTGCTGTTATTTCATGGAGAATAAAATCTTTCAGTTCTTGAGTTTTTTGTTGCCTACTTGAGCCTTTAGGTATCTCCAAGACAAGTAATCACAAATTCTTACGCGATAACCGCTCCTTGTATTGCTGTATTTTGTAATGTTTTCATGGTTTCGTTGATGAATTTTTGTTGGGACGGAAATGGGCATTGTTTACAGGCTATTTCGTGAATTCCTGGTTTGAATGTGAAATCCTTTTTTTTTTTTTTTTTAATTTTGTTTTGTTATATTTATGTTTTGTCTTTTTTTTCTGGAAGTGTGAGTCATTCTATTTATGTTAAGACTGTTTAGCTTTTTAAAGGTTGGTTATATTGTTCATTGGTAATATAAAACCGTCTTCGCAAATAATAACTTTACTTACTCACCGTTTGAGGAGTCCACGTGATGTAGTGGATATCGTGTTAAACTGCAACAGTGTAGTAAGCGAGATCAAACCACAGTCACGCTACTACGTTCGATTTTGAACTAATACCCTTCGAAAAGGAATGAAACCCCTTATCCTCCCTATCTATGGGTAAAATACTACCCCTACTGTTCTTCTATTAACATAGATTTTGCATTTTTTTTTTTTGTTGTTGTTGGGTTTTATAGCCTTTCAACCGTTGTGGTTTATTTAATGCCAAATCCTTTCTATACATATATTTTAAATATATATATGATCTGTGAACACATTTTGAAGATGATATTCCTAAACGAGACAAATTTGAAGTATTGCTTCGGACAGTTACAATTCAACTTCATTTTTTTGCACACAGTTTGTTCTATTTGACTTATAGATGGGATCCTATCAGGTGCTACCACTCCGCTTCAGAGTGGACCTGGGAGCAATTGCAGTGGAGGGCTTCTCCATATTCCCCAAATCTCTAAGGGTGGAGCCTCACCATCAAATTGTTTAAAGTCATATCCAATGTAGTGTACCGAGAAGAGGAGACGATAACACTTTTTAATAAAAATATAAGTCGTCTTTTTATATACTGCGATAGGTTGAAATGGTTGCGTAAGAGAGAGAGAGAGAGAGAGAGAGAGAGAGAGAGAGAGAGAGAGAGAGTCGGATAAACGAGGAATCGCTCACCAGGTGGAGATATATCTCCCGAGAGCATAGCTTTTTCGTGCTTTTTTCATGTGAGACTGATACTGAGCAAGCTCTCAACCAGGGTGTAGGGTGCCTCTCCTAACGGAATCGCGCCCAAAAAGCGTGACTGGTCACTGCTTACCGCTGACACTGCTGACTGATCTCTCTCACTGACCGCTAAAGTTGAAAACTTCCGTTATTATATATTTTTCGGACGCTCACTCATTAATTCTCCCGGAACGCTACCTACGCAATTCATGTGGCATTTCTGCTGTCTTTTGTTTACCTAAAGCCCCAGGTGCATCCTATTTTTGAAATCTGCTAAATAATCGGGCTGTCAAAAGATCAATAGGTAACACTAGGAACTCATGGGGGTGGAGTTACCCCTCAGCAAAAATTCAGTCGGTGTATTCTATAACCCCATATTTAACATTAAATAACTCACAGTTTGATATGGTATTAAGCAAAGAATCAAAAACGAAATTTAGTTTTATGTGAGTATAATCTTGTTTCTAAACTAGAATTTAATCTTGCAGTTAATTATTTGCTTTTAACAGCATACAAATCCATCAAGGGATATTTTATGACTTAAAAATTGGGAATTGTGTTCATCGCAGTAAGTATTCTTATCTGATATAAATAACTTGCTCACATTTATATAGTTTCTAGAATTACCGAGCCGTTGGGCAAATGAGTAGAGTGTTCGCAAATCGTCTGGGAGACCGGGGTTCAGTCCCAGGTCAAGTCATACCAAAGTCCCTAATGGAATTTGATACCGCCTTGCTTAACTCTCAACATTATAAGGATAGGATCAAGGGTAAAGTGGAGCAATCCAGTTAATGAAGCAGCACCCTCCCCTACACCTCGGTGTAGTAGCAATATAAAAGGGAACCTTTGGGTCACCCTCGACTAGGGTCGCCAACTTACATGGATTGAAGTAAATCCTGGAAGCAACATCCCACAAGACAGCAGCTGTACGGCCACCTGCCTCCCATCCCTAAAACCATCCAAATTAGACGAACAAGACATGCGGTGCACTGTCGGAGGAGTAAAGACGAACTCATAAGCAATGTTTACCCGCTGACCCTTTTACAAGGACGAGCAGTTGTTGGACGACTAGCTAGAACATATATCTATAACAGCTCTGCTCGGAAATCGGATGTAGTCTGGCGGACCAGCCTGAAGCAATGGATGATTGAGACGAATAGTGAGAGAGAGTTAGGGAAATCCATGCTTACAGCACGAAATGATGATTATAATGAAGTAACTATCTATCTCATAATTACAATTTGTTTGGATACGGTTATATCATTTTACCGAAAAATAATCGTCAGTAAAAATTATTGCTTCAAGTAACTATTCTTTATACAAATAATTTACAGTTACATGGTATCAAGTATTTTTATCCAATACAAATAATTTACAGTTATATGGCGTCAATTATTCTTATAAAATGAGAATACTTTTCAAGTAGATCTGTCTGACCCGTAGATGGAACCCTAACAGATACCACTACAGTCCTGAGTGGAACTAGGAGTAATGGCAATGAAGAGGCACTCCAAATTCCCTTGATTTTGAAAACGAGAGATTTACAATCAGATGCAATGTGAGTTTTGCGCCATTTTTTGTAGGGATGGTGTTGCCTCTCTGTGGGAGACACAGCGTATTCTAAGCCTCACCGACAAGGCTAGGTAAGATTAGAGAATTTGAGAACGTGAAGAATATTCATGGAAATTAAACGGTGCTACATCATACTATATCAAACGAAAAGATTCAGAGGAGCTTCGAAAAAAGAAAACTCACTGGAATGCGGGTTTTGAATGCATAGATGATTATTTTGATTATGATTAATGTTTCATTCTTAGTTCATTTGATTCTTAGAAAATATAGATTCCTTCTGGTTAATTCTTGGGCACACTTCGTGGATGCATACGTGTGTGTGTGTGTGTGTATGTGTGTGAGTCTGTGTGGGTGTAATATTTTCAGAGAATTCTGAGTCATTATTGTAATATTCCTCTAAGTTAAAAGGGCTCATGTTACTTCATAAATATTTCTCATGAATAATCGTCAATCCCCTTGTTCATATTTGCTCAGTCGGCTAGGGCTGTATAATAAACCAACTGCATAAGGGTAAGACTCCTTACCGTCACCGACGAGTGTCCTGCTTATGACTCAAAACAGTCTGATGGCCAGGTTCCAGTAATGCAGGAGATTTGGAGAATGCAGAGTACCCGTTTATTGCCATTGCTCCCAGGTCCCCTCAAGCCCAGAATGGTAACACCTGAGAGGGTCCTATCTATGGGTCAAATAGAACTAAACTGCGTACTTAAAATAGAGCTGAACTACTTAAAGTAGAACTGTTTTGATATTTGAACTGCGTACTTAAGTTAAACTGAAATGTATGAAATAAAACTATTTTGACATGTATTTGTGTGTGGACAAAAACTATACTAATACTAAACTGAATTGTTTGAATTAGAACTGTTTGACTAAACTGAATAGCTTGAAGTAGAAATGTTTTAGACTATTAAAATGTGTACTCATGAATTATTTGTAATAGAACTGATTATTTGTATAAAAATGGATTCGGCATTAAATAACCCGCAAAGGCTGATATGCCAAAAAATCCAACAAACCAACAAAACAACCTGTTTATATTTAAGAAGGGGGTCATGAAAAGTTCCTTGGCCATCTAAGAGAGAAATAACTTTTTTTTTGAATAGATATTTTTCAATTGCTAAAGAAACTTAGGAAACAATGTGGTACATAATTATCAAGTCGCGAAGTCAGCATAGATTAACCTGACTCACTCTCTGTCTGTCTGTTTGTCTCTTTCTCTCTCTCTCTCTCTCTCTCTCTCTCTCTCACACACACACACACACTCACAATCAGTCCCTATCATTCATAACTCCTGTGTTAGCTCAGAACTGTTGTCGGTAAGTTCTTGCTGGTAGACCAATACTGGCCCGACTATGCAAATAGACCCATGGGCTACCTACTCACGCATATCGTACACATAGGTATGGGATGCTCACATAGCTTGATTGTTGGCAGTCTATATTAACAGGACATTGTTAGTGAGTTCGATTCTCACTGGCTGCCCCATACGTCTGGTCTTGAGCTACAACTAAGCTGAGCTAAGTAAATCTCTCTCTCTCTCTCTCTATCTATCTATCTATCTATCTACACATATATGTATATGCATATGAATGTATGTACGTGTGTGTAATTCGCACTGAAACACATAAAGATGTGTATGTTCGTGTATGTGTGGATGCGTTGGTAAGTGCCTTTGACATTATTTGAATTTGCATTTTTCTCTAAATCAAGAAGTTCCCATTCCTTCCAGAATATTACTCATTATAAAACATAAGTCAGCCATTCATATATATATATATATATATACATATATATATATGTGTGTGTGTGTGTGTGTGTGTGTGTGTAAACAGAGAGAGAGAAATAAAAATAGAGAGAGAGAGAGAGAGAGAGAGAGAGAAAGAGAAATAGGGAAAGAGAAATAGAGAGAGAGATAGAGATAGAGAGAGAATGGGAGGATAAATAGAGAGAGTGGTACGTATCGTTTGCTCTATATGCAACACGCTCTTTCTTTTACATTAGTCTCTCTCTCTCTTCTTTTTCCTCCTCTTTTTTATAATATATTTTCTTCCTAAACCTCCAATTGATCATAATATTCCTTTATCATTACTGTCTCTTTTTTCCTCTCTCTCCCTCTCCTCTCACTTCTTTCTCTCTCTATCTCGCTTCTCTCTACTTCTTCATCATCCATTGGCTTGCATATTATTCATTCCTTGCTTCTTTCTTTTTATGTTTTCTTTTTAATTAATTCGACAACTGTTGGCGACAAATTGCATTTGGTGGGGAGGAGAGCAGCTTTGTACCCGATGACCCTATTCGGTTAGATCCGGTACTTGGGAATGGCCTCTTAGCATCTCAAATGAGTCGGAACTCCTAATTTAATAGCTTCTTCTTCTTCTTCTTCTTCTTCTTCTTCTTCTTCTTCTTCTTCTTCTTCTTCTTCTTCTTCTTCGTTTGCAATTGAAGAGATTTTCTTCATTTAGCATTGGTTCTTATCTCATCCTTCTTCTCCCTCTTTTCCTCCTCTTTCTGCTTCTTTTCCTCTTTCATCTCGTTGTGGTTCTTTCTTCTTCACGAAATTCTTCTTTTCACCAGTTCAATTCTTCTTCTTCTTCTTCTTCTTCTTCTTCTTCTTCTTCTTCTTCTTCTTCTTCTTCTTCTTCTTTATAATTACATATTTTTCTCCTTTTCTTTTTTTAATTAATCTTTACACCTATTCATCCTTCATCTTTCACTTTTTTATATTTTCTTCGTCCTCATTATTCAGTTGCTTATACTTTTCTTTATGCCCTCTCATCTTTTCTTCTTTTTTATATTTTACCTCAACAACTACAACTGTCATCCTCCTCTTCCTGTTACTACTACTAATAATACTACTAATAATACTAATACTAATACTAATAATAACACTAATATTTTTTTTATCATACTTTCATTTTTCTAATTTTCTTTTGCAAGTTAAATTCTTCTTTTAAGTTTATAAACATAAAAGAAAAAGTTTTTTTTTATCCATTTAGCCTTGGGCATGTCATCTTTTCTCTTCCACCTCATTTTATTTCTTGTTGTTGTTGGTGTTGTAGTTGTTATTGTTGTTGTTGTTGTTGTTGTTGTTCTTCTTCTTCTTCTTCTTCTTCTTCTTCTTCTTGTGTGTTTACTATTTAATGTATTTTCTTCACTAAGCCTAGTTTCTTATCTTTCTCCTCTTTTCCCCCTCCCTAGTTTCTTTCTTCTTCCTCTCTTTTCTTTTTTTCATCGTTGTGGTTCTTTCTTTTTCTTTTGCTGTTTCAATTAATTCTTCCTTTCATCCATTCACTTCTTCTTCTTCTTCTTCTTCTTCTTCTTCTTCTTCTTCTTCTTCTTCGTTGTCGTCGTCGTCGTTGTCGTCGTTGAGATACATATATGTATAGTGCCTTCCGCTTTCCTTTCGTCTTACACTGTAATCTGCTTGTACGATAAAGTCTAATGGTTGACCTTTTCTTTTCTTGTTAAGTATATTAAATTTTAGGCTTCTTACTGGGATTGTCTCTGTATCATTACTGGATCCACACCATCAGATTATTTAGTATCATAAGCAGGACATTCGTTGGAGGAGTCTTACCCCCCTACAGAGATGCAATCGGTGTCTGCAACGACCATAGCCGACAGGGCCATTGTATGAAAGAGGAATATTCGATATCATATAACCGGGTTCAAACAAATGATTATAAATAATCAAAAAAAGGAACAACGGAAAAAACAAATGCGATTGAATATTATAATTATGATTGCAAACAAATTTTTATGAATTAATTAAATTTTGGTATTAAATAACTCATTAGAAGTTGATATGGTATGAAACAAACAAATCATTTAAACCAAAGCAACAGTTAGCTCTACTCTCTAATTCATATTATGAAGTTGATTATTTACTTGGAGATTTTAGATACTTTCAAATATCCTAATATCTAATATTGCAGGATGATGAAGAACTCTTTTCACAAGCCTGTCCGTACCAAACCAAGACTTTTTTTCATTCGAGTTTTCATATCTTTAAGGACATTTCCATAGATGTGCGGTAGTTCATTCTAGTTTTTGAGCGATATTGTTTTACTTTTTGTTCGGGAAGAAATCCACGGCTTTTAAGAAATTGATAAATTTCTTTACTCATTCAATCAGAATTTTACGTATAATTGATAGACACTTTATGTGTAAGAAGTGGTTTTTCACTGAAATCATTTGGACTCTATGAAGTATTCGAGTTGATTGTGACAATGTTATGGTCTCTATTCTTCCAGTTCCCCCTTTCTCTTTCCCAGATCTTTGGGGAAAGAACTCCAACTACTTTTGGTATCCCCACCATTTTCATGTTTGACAGCTTGTTGCATATTGACCCTTGATCTAGCAATAAATCAGAGATTCTCCGCACAGGAGGCACCAGTGAAAATAAGCAGAAACAGTCTTGTGGATAAACGAAAATGTGTGGATGTTATAAAATGAAATTTGCAGATGTTCACATGAGATACGAGTGTATCAGTCTTGGGTCAGTCTCAGGTTTCATCTGGGGACAAGCAGCCTCCCGGCAAGGACCAGTTAAGTATATCTTGTCGGAAAAAAAGACGTAAGGCCTTGAAGATAAAACAGAGCAGTTAAGAAGTAAATAGTAAAAAAGTTGGCGATCTTAGTGGAGAGTGACGCGAAGGATTCAATAGCTACTACACCGAGATGTAGGGGAGGGCGCTACTCCTTTCCCTGAATTGCTCCACTTTACCCTTGATCCTTGCCTTATAATGCTGAGCGTTTAGCAAGGTGGCATCAAGTAACATTTTTTGAGTCTTTGGTATGACTCTACCCATTAGCCCAATGGCATGGCATTTAAGAAGTAATGGAGCAGTATAGCAGTCTGTCTTTGCCTCCCTGTCTCCATCTGTCTCTGTCTCACGCATCTTTCGAGAATAAAGTGTGAGAGTTATATTTATATAACAAGATGTTGTGGTTGTTCCACTCATCACGAGAATATAAAAAACTTTTTCAATTATCTTGCTAGATCCGAAACTTGACTATATTTTTATTTTATTTTATTTTCAAGGCCAGGACGACAAAATTCACCAGTTGATACTTTAATTTTTCTTCTTAAGTAAACCAGGTTTGGCCTTTTGGTATGAATTGGTTATGTCTTTGAATCTCCAAACCACAAAGAATTTTATGCGTCTCATTTTCTCGGTTAGATTCTGGCATGTGCATACTCCCTTTGTTGGATGGCCAAATTTCAGACCCTTGCACAATTCTCAGTGGATCACCCATACCACTCGGTCATGCATGCTCTTTTATCTGTGCCCGTTGCTGCTATCGCTTATTAGGTGATAAACTAAGTCTTTTAAGTCTTAAATCGCGAGTCGGAAATCTCCAACTAAAGTTTCACCTTAACGGATTATCAGGAAGTCTAAAACCGACCCTTTAGTAGGAGATTTCCGACTCGCGATTTAAGTTAATTTCATATATATATATATATATATATATACGTGGTGAATTCAAAAAGTTTCCTGACTTTTTTGTACAGGCATTTAAAATTGTTGTAGACTCTTGAAAATTCACTGTTATTTCTATACATATTATGTCACTATATAACCATCACTATATTCTGCTTATTATCAATTTTTTACTTAGATATAATTGGTTCTTAAGACATTGTATAGTGTTGCAATTTGAAGAAGATTCAAAAGCAATTTTGATGCAGTTGAGTCCTATTCCGCTTCTGTTTCTTGGCACAGTTTGACTCTGTCTAAGTCCTTGTGTGCCGTCATCAATTTTTCCTGTTCTTTGATCCATTTATCTGAGTTCCTTCGTAGTCATCAAATATTGAACCCTCTGCATATAATAACAAAAAGATGTATATATATATATATATATATAGTCCGAGGAGAAAATACAAGAGATCCAATTTCAGTGGTCAATGCCAACGGCTATCGATGTATAATTAATTTGGGATTAAGAATACAGCAAAACTCAACGTAAAGAGCCAAATTTTTTTTTTATAAAAATGAAAATAAAAATTCATATCTTTGGTGACATTATGAATTTATTTCTGGTCATGATGACCCTCATCAGATATTAAAAGAAAAAAAAAATTGGGGTGTTTTTATATTACTTCCGGCGAGAATAGAATTTGAAAAAAAAACAAAAAAACTTTTTAATTAAAATAATTCTTAAGTAAAACAATTTTTTAGTATATTTTATGTTTTAATCAAGTAAATTTTTACGGTGGAGATATTATATCTATTATTATTTGATATAATGTTTATACATTCCTTTAAAAAACATAATTAAAATATACATAATTTTAAATGAGTCTCATGCCACAATTTAATTTTTCGGGATTTATTTGCTTTTTAATTTTCAGTAGTATTTAAATTAGTTTTTTTTTGTGTTTTTTTAAGGAATATATAAACATTATATCAAATAATAATAGATATATCTCTTTGGTAAAAAAATTCTTGATTAGAAAATATGATAAAATATATTAAAAATAATTTAAATTAAAAACATAATTTTAATTAATTTAAAAAAAAAAATCCCAATTCTATTCTCCCCGGAAGCACTAGAAGAACACCCAAATAATTATTTTACTTAACATCAGGACAAGTTATACATTTATAATGACACAAAGGAAGTGAATTTTTTCTTTATATATATAAATATACATATATATATCCTAATCTAATATCTACCAGCATTCACGGTTACACACAAAAAAAGAAAAAAAGAAAAAAAACCCGCCAGGAACAAGAGATAAAATATCTCGAATCACCGCCCGGGGGAAAAAAGAAAGAAAAGGCCAACCCCTTCACACCACTTGAAAAAAAATCAAGAGATATGCTGTCAGTTGGTCAAAAGAAAACTAAAACCCTCCGTCAACACTGCAATGTTACAAATTACAAGAGTGCTCAACACATATATATATATATATATATATATATATATATACGTGGTGAATTCAAAAAGTTTCCTGACTTTTTTTGTACAGGCATTTAAAATTGTTGTAGACTCTTGAAAATTCACTATGTTATTTCTATACATATTATGAGATGACTGACCAATTTTTATGATTTCAGGTTCAAATCAACTGCTACACCAGTAATTGGAATACACCCGACCTAAGCCTGCTTGTCACAACTGGTGAATTTCAAAAATCCAATCTGACATTTTAGAAGAACGATATGCAATAAAATTGTGTTTTAAACTTGGAAAAAATGCTACAGAAACGTATAGAATGTTTCAGACTGCTTTTGGGGCATCTTGCATGAATCGAGCATCAGTTTTTGTGTGGCATAAGAGATTCAAGGTAGGCAGGGAGTCTCTGAGGGATGATGAGAGGTGTGGGAGGAGTAAGGAAGTCAGTACACCAGAGTTGATTGGCCAAAGGCTTAGTGTTAGGGTGAGGGTTACTATGTTGAGATTTTAAGTGAGTTCAGCAAGAGATTCCATCGGAAGAGCCAGCATTCTTCAAATCGGGTCAGTGTCGTTTCCACCAGGACAATGCACTATTCCACAACTCTATCCTTGTCACAGACTATTTGACCAAGATGGGCATCAAGACAGTTCCTCACCCTCCCTATAATCTAGACCTTGCTTCCTGTGACTTTTGGTTATTCTCTAAGCTCAGAGTCTGCCGGAGGAAATTACTTCGAAGGGGAATAGAGTTTCATGTGTGTACTAAAAATAAAAGTGCCCATACAAAAAGAGTCTGGAAACTTATTTAATGATCCTCGTATATATATATATATATATATATATATATATATATATATATATATATATATATTCTGTTTTCCTTTATACCAAATACGAAAGATATTATTTATAGTTTGAATTATTTTCTAACGTTAAATGTTTCGGTTTTTAATCCTTTATTAAAGCATAAAAAATTTAAAATAAGGGAAAAGATGAGATCGAGGTGTTCTGTTTTAAATTTATGTAAAATTAGCCACTATTTTTTAAATAAATTGTCGAACACTAATTACATCGCATACATTTGTAAGAGAACACTACAAACAGAAATAGAACGTTAAAACATTCCTATGTTTTCGTTTTGTTTTTATTCATATGCTCTGATAAAGGTTTAAAAACTTTTTAAAAAATCACCCTTTAGGCTTTGTGTTTTGTTTTAGCTTTTTTTTTTTTAGATTTGTACAGTGTCACATTGATGAAAGCTTTCTTGAAGCAATGCTGCTGTATAAACATCATTGTTTGGTATATACATATTACGACGCGGAAATGAGTGATAAAAAATAATGACGTCATTATTTGCGAGAGAATTTCATAGTTCTCGAACGCCTAGTTTGATCAAGTCAAATTTTAAAAATGATTTCCCAGGTTGAATCATTTCTATGCCCAGATAAACAGGGGACACCTGAGGAAGGCCGGCGGATACTGCGGCCGAAACGTTGAGAAAAACAATAAAGACGAAGACAATAGTCCGAAAAAAAAAATAAATTGGCCCACAAATGAATATCAATGTAGTGTTTTAGGGTTTTATTATCTCAGCATGTGTTTCGGAGGTCGTGGTCATTTTCCAGTGATTAATAAAGTGTTTGTTTTGACTGGGGTGTGAGTCTTTTTAAAGCAAATTTATTTATTCATTTTTCAGCAATTAAATACTTTGTGTTTGTTTTGGCATACATCTTTATACATGCTTGTATATCCTATCTTTTTCTCTTTCCTCCACCTCCTCTCTCTTTCTCTCATTCACTCACTCACTCACTCTCACTCTCTCTCTCTATATATATATATATTTATATATATATAATAATGTAATTTCCTATCTTTATAAATAAATAATGATCAGTATACGTGGATCTAGCTTAGGATAGCGTTGGTGCGCTTGGTGACAGTCAATTTCTCGTCTATTCCATCGACAGTCGTAGGTTTGTATTTGTGGAAGGCTTTCATCACACTGAAAATTCGAGAATATTAGAAAACATTTAAGAAAAATAGAGAAGAAGAGGTTCTGGGTGTACAAAGAGTGTTTTTTGTTTGTTCATTTCTCAAATGGGAATTATTTGTTCGGCACATGTGCATCTGTAACACGAGACATCAAAGAGCACACAAAGATATATATATATATATATATATACTCATCAATTTATAAATTGACGAAAGAATGTTTTCCATATATATATATAAATATACATATATATGAATGTGTACTTGTGAGTGCTTATGTGCGTGTTGAAAGTGGGTGTGAACGTACAGTATCGGTTATAAGTGTTTAAACCTAAGCCAAGAAGTGCTCGTAAGTGTGGACTTCTTCACATTAATATTTTTGGTTATAGAATTCCAGTGATGCAGAGTTTTGTAAGTAAGTTGGTGACCTTAGTCGAGGGTGACCAGAAAGCTCCCTTTTCAATAGCTACTCCAGTGAGATGTAGGGGCGGGCACTACTCTATTCCCTTGATTGCTCCACTTGACCCTTTATCATTACATTATAATGCTGAGTATTAAGCAAGGTGGCATCAAGTACCATTTGTTGAGTCTTTGGCATGACTCGATCTGGGATTGAATCCCAGTCTCCCGGACCAGTGGCAAACACTCTACTCATTAGGCCAATGTAATGTGTTTTGTTATAAATTACTTATGGTATCCATTTTGAAAATCCAGATGACTTCGTTTAGAAAACATCTCTTTATGAAACAGTGAGTGCGATAGTGTATGTACACCCCCCCACACACATACCAATTTATCAACTACCTTCCCCATTAGATATTTTCTTGCGTAATAAATGAGCTGTTTGAAAATAATATTGGAGAAAGAGCTTGTTAAAGAAAATTATTTGAAAATTATAACGTTTTACTGAAGATGCCCGTTGACCAAAATTTGTAAAGAATTCACATTGTCTTTGGTTTGATTCGGTTTGGTCTTATGGCATATCAACCATTGTAGATTATTTAATGTCAAATCTATTTTCATACATACAAACAGTTCTATTTCAACAATTCAGTTTAGCATCAGTATCCTGTTTAGTTCTATTCAACACATAGATTGGAACCAATCAGGTGCTACTGCTCCAGTCCAGAGTGGACCCAGGTACTCCGCATTCCCCAAAGCTCCAGTATTACTGGAAACTTTGCATAAGATTTTTTAGTATTGTAACCAGGACACTTGATTGGGGAGTCTTATCCTCCTGCAGAGAAACAGCCGGTGTATTCTACCGCCACAGCTGACTAGGAAAGCTTTATGTGCATTTTTTTGTGTATAGATACACATCTACATGGATGCTTGGGTCTAATTCACTGATAAATGCTTTGATAAAAGCATATGTACCTGATCCTACAAGGATCAGTTACATATGTGATACTATTTATATATTTACGAGAGTGATTCAATAATGTTCCACACTTAAAGCACTGTCATTTCGTTTTAAGAATATATGAAAACTGCGAATAATTGACTCAACCACTTTTAACTTTATATATATATATATATATATATATATATATATATATATATATATATGTGTGTGTGTGTGTGTGTGTGTGTAATATTCGTATTTCAATCCCGTATTTTCACTTTCTGGTGTGAACCAAAAACATGAGGAAAAAATTAATACAGGACTTCTTCAGACCCAATGGATAATTAATATAAGCATTGATATTTCTCTTAAAAGTTAATTATTGAATTTAACATGAAAAGAAAATAAAGTAAACGAATAAATAAAAAAGTTAAATTACCGTAATTATAACTGACAGAAGAAATTTAGGGAAGGGCGCTACTAAACCCAGGCGTAGGGGAGGGCGCTACTCCTTTCGCTGGATTGCTCCACTTTACCCTTGATCCGTACCTGATAATGCTGAATGTGAATCAAAGCAGCATCAAGTACCAATTTTTGAATCTTTGGTATGACTTGACCAAGGATTGAACCTTGGTTTCCCAGGCTATTGTCGAACACTCAACTCGATACGCACCTTATATTGTTAAGGAAGGAGTTATCAAGTACTATTTTTAAAGTCTTTGGTATGACGCGACCTAGGATTGAACCCAGGTCTCCCTGACCATTGGCGAACATTCTACCCACTAGGCTTCGAAGTTGTAGGAACAAAGTTAATTTGTTATTGTGAATACTATATTAGAATCGAATAAAAAACGGATTAAAGACGTTTCATTATTTGTAATGATAATAAGATTAAAAATAATAATTAGAGAACTAAAAAAGCAGCAGAACACGGCGACGACGGTGATGATAATTGTAGTCGGAGCACTTGTAACAATCTTCACAGAGTTAGACAGAGAACTGGAAAAGTTGGAATTCAGAGGACGAATTAAGACCATACAGCTTACAACATTTTTGAGATCAGCTAAAATACTGGGAAGAGTCCTAAAGACACCAGGAAAATTGCCTGCCTCGCAAACTCCTGTGAAAGACCATCAGCTAACGCTGATGTTAAAGAACCACAAGGAGTAAAATAATAATTCAAGTTTCAAGCAACCGTTTAATGTCAGATCATTTCAAGAAATTTGAATTAACAGCCTTCACTTTTTGAAGTATGTTTAATTCGAAATAATTTTAATTCGTTTTTAATTCGATTGTTTTCATAGTAATAATAATAATAATAATAATAATGATAATAAACATGTGAAAAATACTAACAGCCCAGATAAGAAAAGAAATCTATTACTCGCTTGAATATCTTATTTCTAGAAGAACAGAAAGGGTGCCGCAAGGGACGCAGAAGAACAGATTAATAACTATATATAGATCAACATCTCCTCAAGGAGATAAAATGTAGCCATGACATGGATTGACTAAAAAAAAAGACCTATGATATGGTCCCTCAAACTTGGGAAATAGAATGTTTGAAAATACTTCAAATATCCGACAAAATCATAAACTTCATCACAAAATCCATGGAAAACTGAAAAGATGAATTCATCAGAAGGAAAGCAAACCCAATTAGACGTTAAAATTAAGAGGTACCCCCAGGGAAACTGACTCTCACTACTGTTATTTGTTATAGGAATGATGCCACACTTTTATATACAAAGAAAATTCACAGGAGGATACACATTTACAAAATCACAGGATAAAAATAAACCACCTTATGTATATGGACGATATCAGAATAAATGCCCAAAATGAAAACGAACTCGAGACCCTGGCACAACCTATGAAGATAATACAGCCAGGATATGAAATTTAGTACCGAAACATTTGCTGTGTTGATAATGAAGAAGGGAAAAGAAAATAACGGAAGAAATTGGACAAAAAAATCAGAAAACCATCGGGATATTTAGAGAAAAATTACAATTACTTTGAAATATTAGGAGCAGGCACCATCAAAAAGAAATGAAAGAAAAAGAAATGAGTTCCCCAGAAGAACAAGAAAACTTTCCGAGACCAAACTTTGCAGTAGAAAGCTCATCAAAGGAATAAACACCTGGACATTTCTCTTTGTAAGATACCGGCGTCTCACGTAATGTAATGGTAAGCAAAGTAGATTAGCAAGCCATTACAAGTGACTTCGAGGTGCCCGTGGTGTAACGGTTATCGTCGTAGGAAATGGACACGGCGACACGAGTTCAAATCCTGGACAAGATTGATAGCATTTCACATAGCACTAATACCATTGCGAAAGGTATGAATCCAATTATTCTCCCTCCAGCTATGGGTAAATAGTAGGCCAGACTGGTTTCTTCAGCCTTAGTGAGGCAACTAGTCTAGGAGAAGGAATACTCTGAATTCAAACCTGTTAGACTCCGCTTAAAATTTGACCTTGTGTCATATCCTACTCGAGCGGAGGGGTTGGGTAAATATGGATAATACGCAAAAGAATTAAGTGTAGATTATGTGGAAACAGATATAAAACAGATAATCACATAGTTAATTGGCACAAAATACTAGGCATGACGGGGTATGAAAAATGATCCTCTTAGAAATTGAATTCCGACTATCTTACCAAATTGTATATGCACAAACTAGAATCCGTCCAAAGAATAAGTGTCATAAAATTCTCTGGGATTTAGAGACGGATTACCTAATCCAGGCGAGAAGTGCAGAATGTTGATAATAAAAAAAATAAATAAATAAATAAATAAACTTCACGAGGGTTTTGCCGTTCAAGCAGACCGCAAGGTAAAAAGTACTGAAACCTATAAAAACATAGACAAATACTTGGACCTTGTCTGAGAACTAAATAAAACTGTGTGACTTGAGAGTGATGGTTATATCAACCGTTGTTGTTACCCTTGAAACAGAATCTAACGCTCTGGAAAGAGGCAGGGTTCATATGGGACACTCTAGATTCCGGTACTGCTGAATTAGGCCTGGATAGGAATGTTCAGAAGATCTAAAGAGACTTGTCACTTAGATGTGAGCGTAAAAAACACCTATTAGAGCCGTTGTGATAAACTCACGATAAATTAAATAAAAACAATTATATATATCATCATGATCATGTCGTGCTGCCAGCACGGATTTTCCTGACACTCTCTCACCACTCGTCTCTATCATCCTTTGCATTCCGCAGGTCTTTTAGAGTACATCCTGAATCCATACAGAGCTGTTGTAGATTCAAGCTGGTCGTCCAACACCTGCTCGTCCGTGTGATGGGGTCCACAGGAAAACGTCACTAATGAGTTCGTCCTCACTCCTCCAGCAGGGCCCCGCATGTCTTGTTCATCTAATTTGGATGGTTTTAGAGATGGGAAGTAGGTGACCGTACAGCTGCTGTTTTGTGGGATAGTAGCATTCTTATGCTATTGCCGTCAAGATTTTCTTAATACAATTTATCAACATCCATGTGGTGCATCCATAAATGGATACAAACGCGGCTTGGAAAAAAATTGCGTTTTATTTTATCGGATAGGTGTCACTTCCAATATGACCCATTAACGGACTGAGTACTGGGAGTTT
>OY757942.1:30543375-30668801 GCA_963585895.1 Sepioteuthis lessoniana
AAGCTATTCAGTTTACTCAAACAATTCATTTCAGCATAAGTATGCTGTTAGTTCTATTTAACCCATAGATAGGGCCCTATCAGGTGCTACCACGCAGGGCCAGAGTGAACCTGGGAGCAATGGCAATGAAGGGGTACTTCGCATTCCCCAAAGCTCCAGCACTGCTGGACCCTCACCATCAGATTGCTTAAGGGGTGTCCTCGTGGTGTAATGGTTAAAGCGATGCACTGCAGAATCGTAGTACGCGAGTTCGTACTCCAGTCGCGCTATTACGTTCACTTTCGGGCAAATACCCTTGGGAAAGGTATGAACCCCCTTATTCTCCCTCCAGCTATGGGTAAATAGTAGGACGGACTAGGTTTTTCAGCCTTGGTGAGGCAACTAGTCTAGGAGAAGGAAAACTCTGAATTCAAACCTGTTAAACTCCGCTTAAAAATTGACCTTGTGTCATATCCTGCCCGAGCGGAGGGGTTGGTAAATAGTACCATCAGATTGTTTAGTGTCATATCCAGGACACTCGTTGGGGGGGGTCTTAACCCTCTGCAGAGAAGCCGTCGGTATATTCTACAGCCCCAACCGACTGGGCAAATACTTTGAATTAATGAAATCTATATCTATATTGAAAGGAATGAAAGCTAGATGGATGTGTTGTGTATACATTCTTATTTTTCTTATACTTAACTATTTTGTGGGGGTTTCCTCGTAGTGTTATGATTAAAGCAATGGACTACGTAATCGAAGTGAGTTCAAACTCCAGTCACGCTATAACGTGCCCGTGGTGTAATTGAGGTGCCCGTAGTGTAATTATTATCGTCGTAGGAAATGGACACGGCGACATGAGTTCAAATCCTGGACGAGACTGATTGCATTTCACATAGCACTAATACCCTTGGGTAAGGTATGAATCCAATTATTCTTTCTCCAGCTATGGGTAAATAGTAGGACAGACTAGGTTCTTCAGCCTGAATTCAAACCTGTTAAACTCCGCTTAAAAAATTGACCTTGTGTCATATCCTGCCCGAGCGGAGGGGTTGGTAAATATGATGACGTTCACTTTTGGACTTTCACTTAGGAAAGTTTTGACCCAACCACTTACTCCTCCCAGCAATGGGTTATATAGTACCACTAAGGTTCTGTAAAAAGGATAGCTTTGGCATTAAACAACCACAAGGGTTGGATATGCCATTAAAAAACAAAGAAAGAAAATTAACTAGTTTGCCGGATTCTCTTATCTTCTATCTGGGAACTTCTTCGAATGCTCTTATGTTCTTCGTGTTGATCTTCGTACCAGCTTGGTCTTCTTCTTCTGATGCTCTTGGGTTTATCTTGATCCCCGAGTCCGCTTCTGTTCGTATAAATGCTCTTGGGTTCTTCGTGTTGATCTTCGTACCAGCTTGATCTTCTTCTTCTGATGCTCTTGGGTTTATCTTGATCTCCGAGT
This sequence comes from Sepioteuthis lessoniana, assembly GCA_963585895.1. Lineage (NCBI taxonomy): Eukaryota > Metazoa > Mollusca > Cephalopoda > Myopsida > Loliginidae > Sepioteuthis > Sepioteuthis lessoniana. The sequence goes on from OY757942.1 coordinate 30,544,817, forward strand.
CCGCTTCTGTTCGTATAAATGGATACAAAGTCTTTGGTTGATTTTCGTCGCCTTTATTCGCCTAATTTCCCAAGTTAAACGTACGGCTGGGGAATAAACATTTAAGCATTCCGTTCGTTCAGTCACTTTGACTTTTATGTGTTTCCTAATAATAATTGCTTTTTACATCGAAAAATGAAAACTTTTGGTTATAATAGGTTAACAATTATAGTCTTCGTTCTATATTTTACAAATATACATCAACCCAATTATTTAATAGCAATGTCGGTAGAGATTAGAACATACTGACTGTAAGCGGGAAATTCTGGATACCATAGTAAATTGCACCTCATCACGAGGTTCTCCTTCTGGATATCTGCAGAGTATGTTGTACCCTTTTATTGTCACTACTCCCGGGTCCACTTTTACACTAAGTGGTAGTACCTGTTTGGATCAAATCTATGGGTAAAATAGTTTTGTTTGAAAATGATTTTTAATCGATAGTTTGATTTGTTTTCTTTGTTTCAATGGCATGTTAACCTTTGTGGGTTATTCTATGCTAAAGGCAAACGTATATGACCGCAATTTGAGTAATTTCTTTACTGGTTTGATTTGGTTTCTTTATTTTAATGGTATATCAATCTTCAGGGGTTATTCAATGCCAAAGTCAAACGTATATTGCCGAAATTTGATTAATTTCTAAATTACTTTCATTTTTTTTTTGTTTCAATGGCATATTAACCTTCGTTGGTTATTCAGATTTAAATCCACACGTTTATTGCCGAAATTTGATTAATTTCTAAATTGCTTTGATTTGGTTTCTTTGTTTCAGTAGCATAATAACCTTCACGGGTTATTCAATGCCAAAGCCTAATATATATGGCTGAAATTTGATTAACTCCTAAATTGGTTTTATTTCGTTTCTCTGTTTCAATAGCATATCAAACTTTGTGGGTTATTCAGTGCCAAAGCCAAACGTATGGAAGGAGAGTAGTCATACACTTTAAACCGCTGTTGGGAGAATAAGGGAGTATTAAACTTTCCTAAGGGTATTAGTCCGAATATGAACGCAATAGCGCAACTAGGGTTCGAACTCGCTTATTGAGATGTGGTAGTCCAACATGTTAGCCAGTACCCAGCGAGGACTCAATCTAATTTCTCAATATTTATCATATTTACCAAGCCGGGTAGTATATGACACAAGGTCAATTCTTAAGCGGAGTTTGACAGGTTTGAATTCAGAGTATTCCTTCTCCTAGACTAGTTGCCTCACCAAGGCTGAAGAACCTAGTCTGTCCTACTATTTACCCATAGCTGGAGGGAGAACAATTGGATTCATACCTTTCCCAAGGGTATTAGTGCTATGTGAAATGCAATCAATCTCGTCCAGGATTTGAACTCGTGTCGCCATGTCCATTTCCTATGACGATAACCATTACACCTCGGGCACCTCCTTAAATTTCTCAATATTTATAATCATATCTCTATCTTCAATGCTCTGTTCTTTTTTGTGAAATGACCCTTTTGTCTAAATTTATTTATCTCCCAAGCCATATAATATCAAGTGTTTTATTTACCAGTTAAATTATCATCTATGGGTCAATTAGAGGTGTTTAAAAATTAATCATATTTCCTACGACCGAATCCCCACAAAAAAATCTTAAAATGCAATTGCGCGGCAAATGTAACAAGGAACATAGAATAACCGCAATTCTATAACCACTTGGAATAAAGTAACACCACACGGTTTGACATGCCGTAAAAAGCAATCAGTCGGTTAAACATTTTAAATTAATGAACACTTCATAATTCGTTGATGTTGATATTTTAAGTCTCAATGTATCAAAGTAGTTTACAAATGTTTCAAACATCATCTGAAACATCAATTTGACTCATCGATAGTTAAACACTTCTACTACTCTGATTTCCCTGTCGGCTGGGGCTGTAGAATACACCGACTGTACCGCTGTAGAGGGGTAAGACCCCCCTCAACTGGTGTCCTAGTTATGACACAAAACAATCTGATTGTGAGGTTCCAGTAATGCTGGAGCTTTGGGGAATGCGGAGTAGCCCTTTATTGCCATCGCTCTCAGGTCCACCCTGGCCCGGCGTGGTAGGACATCATAGGGCCCTATCTATGGGTTAAATAGAACTAACGACATACTTATAATAAACTGAATCGTTTGAATAAACTGAATAGCTTAAAATAGAAATGTTTTTGACACTTAAACCGTACTTACATTTAAACTGCTTGCTTATGCTAAACTGAATTATTTGAAATGGAACTGTTTTTTGACATTGAAACTGTATTTACACGAAACTGAATTGTTTAACATAGAACTGTTTTGATATTTAACTGTGTTTAAACAAAATGTGTACTTATACCCAACTGAATTAGCTGAATTAGAACTGTTTGAATAAACTAAATAGTTTGAAATAGGAAGTTTTTTCACAATTAAACCGTGTACTCATGCTAAACTGAATTGTTTGAAATAGAACTGATTATTTACATGAAAATGGATTTGGCGTTAAATAACCTACAAAGGTTGATATGCCATAAAACCCAAACAACCAAACAAGCAATCTACTATTCTTAGACTGTATTTGAATATAATGGCAAGAAAAGGGTGACTCTTCACAAACGCAAAACAGGAGCCTCTCCAACCGATGCAGTTAAGTGCAATACCTCAGAAATTTGTATATTGAAACGGAAATAATGCAAGAAGTTGTCAGCTAAAATTCCAGATCCCTGAAACTTCTCACATTGATAGTTTACCAGATAGATATTAAATTTTTAGATACACTTGAAAATAAGTTGGGTTCGGTTTCTTTGTTTTATGGCATATCAACCTTCGTCGGTTATTTAATGCCAAAACTATCCTTATAGAAGAACGGCAGTGATACTGTTTAATCCATAGCTAGGAGGGATACGTGGGTTCATGCCTTCCTCAAGGATATAAGTCCGAAAGTAAACGTAATAGCACGACTGGAGTTCAAACTCGCTGACTTCATCACTATAGCAACTACGTCACGGGGACTCACCAATTGAAGACCATGTACACGATAATTGTTGTCTTCATGCTGGCGAAATATATCGCAGGAATTTCTTTCTTGGTTGTGTTACAGAATTCTAATTCAAGACACTTCTGGTTTTATATAATGGGTATTTATTTTACTCTGTCTGACATTGTGTTATATAATAGCTGAGGGATTTCGGTTCATGCCTTTGAGTTTAGTTAGGCTGAGAACCTTTCGGCTCAGCGCATGGGTTAGTTGGGTGCAACCTTGATGCAGGTGGTAACACGTGAGCGCGCACAGAGCGGACATGTCACTCAGATGTCACAATAGTCAAAGACGAAACGGGGTGACAGGGTACGGGTGACGTCACGCACCGGAAGCGCCCGGAGGTTTGTGTGAGAATCTGAAGGAAGTTAAAGAGTTGAGAATTAGACGCCAAACGAGAAGGATCGACTTTTGGAGCTCGCAGACGCGAGGCGAACTTGCGCCCTATGAGGACCGCACGAGACGGGGGCCAAATGAATAAGACAGCATAGAAGATTGTGTATCTCCTCCTTACGTCGAAAACTTTAACTCAAAGTTAATAAAAAGGTTTCGTAGCTGAACAAGAAGTCGTTACGTGTTTTCGAATTCCGAGATTCCGATCTTCAGTCGTTATGAACATTCGATGTCCATTTCACCCATTTCGCACATGGCCATATTCGTGTATATGGCTATGTAACAATTGAATAAGATAGAAATATATTTTATATGATAGAAATGTAATTTTTCAGTGTTTTATAATGAATACAATAGAGATTTTATTTGATTTGATACAAGTGTTATTTTCCAGCGTCTGGTATTAAATGTGATAAAATTAAATCTACAAAGTGCATTTCGACCTGCCAGGTATTCATGATAGTAGAAATTATCAAATTGCCCGTTTTAAGGTATTTGGATACTAAATGATAATTTTCATTTAACGTATTGATATGTTACCAGTATCGACACTTCCTGGTTTCGTTTCGTTTCTTTGTTTAATGGCATATCAATACTTTTTAGGTTATTTAATGCCAAATCCATTCTCCTAGAAGAACAGTAGTACTATTTAACCCATAGCTGGGAGGATAAGGGAGTTCATACCTTTCCCAAGGGTATTTGCCCGAAAGTGAACGTAATAGCGCGACTGGAGTGCGAACTCGCGTACTACGAATCCGTAGTCCATCGCTTTAACCATTTCACCACAAGGACGCCCCCGACACTTCTTGAATACTAAATTATAATTTTCCTTCAACGAATGGATACGCTACCAGTTTCGTCACATCTTAGATATTAAATGATAATTTTTATTAACCGAATCGATATGCTATTAGTTTCATCACTTCTTGGATACTAAATAATAATTTTCATTCAACGCCACTTATTGGATACTAAAAATAATTTTCCTTTAACTTATTGATTTGCGACTAGTTTCATCACTTCTTAGACACTGAAAAATTATTTTCATTCAACGTCAACTCTTTTTGTCATATCAGCTCTTTTAAAATCTATTTCAAAAACTTTTTAAAAAAATATTTCTCCACATAATTTTTTTTTGCTGACGATGTCTTAAAAAAGAAACAAGAGAGCGAGAAAGGGAGAGAGGAAATATTCAGTGGAAAGTTGTTTTTGTAATCAAAATATTCACACACACACGCACACACACACACTCGCTCTCTCTCTCTCTATATATATATATATATATATGTATAATTTGAAAACGGCTTTCAGAGCCCGTTTCCTACGACAATAGCCAATACACTTCTTATATAATCAAAAATATCAATCTATAATCTGTGACTAGTAAAGTAGTGTGCATATAACTCTTGTTCCCAAAAGAATCAAGCCGTCCGTACCGTTAAGACATTTATTTTTAACGCAATTTAACTACTCTTCCGGGACCTGTTAGATTATAACTTTAAGTAAATTAACGGTGATATGATCCAAAATTTAGGCAACAAAGACGCCTGACAATCATTTTCAAAGCTTTAAAAAAAAGAGGTGATTTTTTTAGAGATATAGTCGAAACCCAACAATATATTTATTTACACAAGTATCATTATTATTATTAATATCCATTTATTTTTCTATAATATAAATTGGTATAAAGTATTTTCCCAATAAATAAACAAAAGATCTTTGTTAATTTGTGTTTAATCAGCATTTTGTTGGGGGAGTTTCCGTTGCGCAGTGGCTAAAATGCTGAACTGTGGCTTCGATGTGAGTGAGTTCGAACTTCAGTGACGCTATAGGATACACATTTTTCTAGTCTTAAAATAAGCAGTAAAAACATACTTAAGAACATTCTAGAAATTTAGGATCAAAACCGTATTAGCATTTAAGTTACATTTTTATATTTTTCAACCAATCAGCTAAAAACATAGAATAGAACATTCTAGAAAAATAGGATCGGAAGTCAACTAACAGAAAATATTTAGGCTCGAAAATAAAATGCTAAAATACAAATCTAATTGATCAATAAATGTCTACGCGCCAAAATTTTAGGACGATTCTTTGATCCACCTGTAGGATATAAATAACACAGAGTTAGGGAGCAATTCACACAGACTTACACGAAGACTAAACCACAAGCCACTAAGCCCGTAAAGCAGTAGCCGATACTATGTCCGGCAAATTCCTTTCCTTCCTCAACTAAAGTTCATGACCTAGCTTCACATGGCTGCGAATCACATTCAAAAGAAAAACCCGACAAACTTTCTTTCATCAACGCGACACGCTGTCACCACCATCATAAAACCCGCTATAAACTTAATGTATGTAAGAACGACTTATTTACGGACTCCGTTAACATGAACATACACACATCTTTAAACAAATTTATTTTCTTCTTGCCAAACTTTATTTTCCAAAAGACCATTCACACATCATGTGTTTTATTTGTTTTCATATTCCGTTATATGCATATTAAATTGTTTGTTGTTTAATGTTCACTGTGTTCTATTCCATTTCTTTTACGCGATTGTAAAGTTTTGTGTTGTATTTGTGGTGGAAATAATTTAGAGACCAATACCCGTAAATTACGGACGCACATCTACTGAAATAACCAAAATACATACAACCACCACAACGCTGTTAAATTCACTTTCGGACTAATTCCATAGACAAAAGTATAGAACCCCCTTATCTCCCTTGCTCTCGGTTAAATATGGACACGGCGACACGAGTTCAAATCCTGGACGAGGCTGATTGCATTTCACATAGAGCTAATACCCTTGGGAAAGGTATGAATCCCCTTATTCTCCCTCCAGCTATGAGTAAATAGTAGGACAGACTGGGTTCTTCAGCCTTGGTGAGGCAACTAGTCTAGGAGAAGGAAAACTCTGAATTCAAACATGTTAAACTCCGCTTAAAAATTGACCTTGTGTCATATCCTGCCTGAGCGGAGGGGTTGGTAAATAGGAGCTCTCGGTTAAATAGTATCACTGCCCTTCTAATATTTGTATGGTTTTGGTATCAAATAACTCACGAAAGTTGATATTTGATTAAACAAAACAAGCAACAAACCATCTATCTTGTCTCTTTCCGCCATAGATCACTGCTTCACACTGTCTGTTGTTTTTTAATCGGATGAATTACCCTGAAATTCTCAGAGAGAAAATTCTTAACTCATTCTTGATCACATAACCGACTATGACTGAGAGTCAGGAACATCGTTTAAGCCATGGATGGAAATGAGTACGGAAACTTCTGCGGCTCTGGGCTAACAAATTTAATGTTGATTTCAAAGAATTAAGTCACCTGATTTTACAAACCTCCAGTGACTGCTTTTAACTCTGCCAGCCTACTCCTTTTGGGGATGTAGAATACACCAACTGCATCTTTGCAGAAGTGTAAGACCCCTCCCAATGAATGCCCTGGATATGATATTAAACAATTTAATGGTGACGGTCCAGTAATACTGAAGCTTTGGTAGAGTACTCCTTCATTGCCACCAGTCCCAGGTCCACTTTGGCCCGGAGTGGTAGCACCTGATAATGTCCTATCTATGAGTCAAATAGAACTGTTTAACATTTAGATTGCGTGTAAACAAATGACTTATGCGAAATTGAATCGTGTGAAATTGAATTGTTCGATCATTTAACTGTGAGTAAGCAAATGACTAATGTTTACTTGAATTATTAGTGATACATTGCAAAACTTGGAACCATTTAAACTTGTTGATATGCTATACTGAATTGTTAGAAATTGAACTGTTTGGTCATTTAACTGTGTAACCAACAATGGTTGATATGCCATAAAACCGAACCAAACCAATTTAACTTAACGGCATTTAAGACAAAAAATATCGCTCTATTATAAACTCAGAGATATTAAAACCAAGTTACGAAATCTTTCTATTTACTAAAAGCAAACAGAAAAAAAATCATACATGAAAGCATCTCCATCTGTCGTTTACTTTATTGTTGGTAATAAAAGTTAACGAAAATTAGATTCAAAGCATTACAAGTCTATATTAATTAACGGACATTTATTTTTCTTTTCATTCCTTAGTGGGTTTTTATTTTTTGAGTGCTTGTGAGTGTGTTTTCTTTTTCGTTGTTATAATTTGATCATAATTTGTACAATGATCTTTCCAGTAAAACAAAAAAAAAAGCATTTAGGAATGACATTTTTTTTATTTCAATTACTTTTAAAAATGAAGCTGTAAAAAAAATTTCAAAATCCTACGTTTACAAAGTTAACCAGGTTTTGTTTGCACGTCAGGATTAAAAAGTATATTTAAGAACATTTTAAAATATGTAACTTGAATAAAGGTTTTCAGTTTTTAAAACTTTATTTCATTAAGCACCTTGTCGACTGGGCATAAAGTATACTGACAGTGTATACAGCTAAAGTCGGAACCTGGTTGAACAAAAATTACAGGATATGCGCCTGGTATCTAAAGTAAACGGGACGTAGTTGTTCTTGGCGGAAATCGCGCATAAATTTCATGGGTGTGAACCTGGAAGGAAATGTGTCTACGTATATTGTGTAGGTGGCAGTCTGGAGGTGTGACCACAAGAATTTGCGTGGGCGTCCAGAATGTTATATGACCAGGAAAATCTCGACCATACCAGAAGGAAGATTCATGCCTCTGTGGGTGGAGCTCAGGCGTCTTCAACCCTTTCTTACTTTACCCATTTGTATATTATGGATAATAAGAAAGTAAGTAAAGTTGTTGACCGTGATCGAGGGTGACCTGAAGGCTCCATTTCAATAGCTACTACACAGAGGTGTAGGAGAGGGTGCTACACCTTCCCTAGATTTCTCCACATTACCCTTAATCCTTACCTTTTAAAGCAGAGGGTTAAGCAAGGCTGCATCAAGTACCATTTTTGAGTCTTTGGTATGACTCGACCTGGGATAGAACCCCAGTCTCTCGGACCATTTACGAACCATCTACTCATTAGGCCGATGCCAAGCGGTCTAATACGCTGGTTTAAGACACCTGTCGCTTGGGTAATAAAAAGAAAAAGAAAAGAAGATTCTTATATTTTATATACATCAACGTTGTTGTCTTTCTCTGCTATTCACTAGTATTCGTTTTTGGTCATTAATTTCCAGATCCTATCTGATCTCGGTTGATAGTTCATGTTAAAGTAACGATTTCCACACCCCTAGGAATACAATACCCCTAAACTGGTTGATATGCCGTAAAAATAAAACGTGTTTTATTAACGCAATTTTGAAAATTTTATTTCTGTTCTGTTTTTATCTTATTTATTCTAAGCTTGCCAACTTTTGTTTCATCATGGTTCTTGTGCAAAAGTTGTCGAAAAAGCGAAGATGATTGTCGAGACGATGTTGTAGCCCGAGACAATGGAGATAAGGATGCCCCCAACTCCTTATGCACTGTGGCTTGTCATAAAAAGCATAAACAACAGAGTTAGAAATCAGCTTCTACACATAGAATGTGGGGAGTCTGTAGAATACACCGACTGTATCTCTGCAGAGGGATAAAACTCCAACAATGAGTGGCCTAATCGGCTCGGGTTGCAGAATACACCGACTGCATATCTGCAGAAACGCAAGACTCCCCCAACAAGTGTCCCGATATGACACTAAAATATCTGATGGTGAGGCTCCAGTTGAGCTGGAGCTTTGGGGAATACGGATTTCCTCTTAATTGCCATCGCTCCCAGGTCCACTCTGACCCGGAGTGGTAGCACCGAATAGGGTCCTATCTAAGTGTCAAATAGAACTAAACAGTATACTTATGCTAAACGGAATTGTTTGAAATTAAGTGAAACCACTTAACTCTGTGGAAAAAAAAAATAATTAGCTCACGCTTGTTTAAAAATGTTATCTCTAAAATGTGTTTAGAAATCATATATCTAATATATACATGAAAAGGATTTGGCACTAAATGACCAACAATGGTTGATATGCCATAAAACCAAACCAAACCAAACCAAACCAGAGTAATTCTGGTCAATAAAGAAGACCATAGGTGGTCATTCTGAAGTTTGTTTTTGTTTCTTTTTCTTTCCATAAAGTAGCTAAACCGTAGCTTGTGCAGTTTCGGCCAAAACTGGCGGCGGACTAATCTTGTGTTTAAAGAATCTTAACAACAATGGTTTACAAGCGAGACTGTGCAAGCTGCGACGATATTGACACACCGTCCTATAAGCCGTACTAGTAAGGATCTCAATCTCAGAAATTGCACGTGTTTTCTATCGTTATCCTTTTTCGTGAATCTTTCAAATTAACTAATGAGTGGTTTTGAATTATTTAGCTTTGTTCAAATTTTCTAGTTTTTCTTTAAATTTTTAATAAATTCATTTAAATTATTTTTAGCATTTTTAGAGAAGGTGTCTTTTATGCGTCTCTTTGCAGCTTCAGGCAACTTTCCAAGACTCGAAAAAATCGTGCTTAAATCAGGATTACTACCACGTGATCGAATCAGCAAATTTCCCGTTTCAATTATACGATTTCAAAAATGACGGCGCCTGTTTTGTATTCGTGGGCAAGAGACCTGCTGGCGAAGAATTTTCGCAAATTCTCGCGTGAGCAAAGACGGCTGATTTCTCTCTTTTACGAGTCGATATAAATTTCGATTTACTCAAAAAAAAAAAAAAGGAAAGATTTCTTGTCGACATTATTTGCTGAAGGTTTATGCCAGAAAAAATAACTTTGCAACTCAATGGTTTATATTTGGTAAATGTTCGGCAGTCACCCAGGAGACCGGTCTTCAATCCCAGTCATGCCAAAGACTCAAAAAATGGTAGTCGATGCCTCATTTCTTAAAATTCAGCATTATAAGGTACGGATCAAGTACAAATGGAGCAATCCAGAGAGATGAGTACTACCCTCTCCTACATCTTAGTGTAGTATCTAATAAAAAGGGAGCTTTCGGTTTGTCCACGACTCCAGTTGCCAACTTTACTTATATATATATATATATATATATATAGAGAGAGAGAGAGAGATCGACGGTAAGCAAAAAAGCGAAAACTATATGTTTGAAATTTGTTATGAAGATGGCAAAAGCCGAGATACATATAATATATATATATATATATATATATATATATATATATATATGTGTGTGTGTGTGTGTGTGTGTGTGTGTGTGTGTGTAATATGAACAGGTATGTATGGGTGTGTGTGAGTGGTTTTATTCCATGGGAGAATTTAATTGTACTATCATCGGTATTAAGAAAAAGAAGCTTCAGTAATCTCCTATGGAGCCAATAAAATATTAATATGCCTATTTACTCTTTGGTGGAATTCTCACGATACCAAAAAGAGCCTGGTGGTGTCGTGAGGCAGTGCTGGGGCGTTCTGGATAAATGGTAAGACTGAGTCGACTTCGAAACAATAGCTGAAACTAATGTAATCATCTGATGAAGTCTTTATTGGAAGCAACACTACTATTTACATAGCATTCATTGTATAAATTTATATATACATTCATATGTGCATCACCCATACACCACCCACATATACATCCCCCCTCTCTCTTTCTCTCTCTCTCTCTATCTATCTATCTCAATATATATATATATATATATATATTATTCAAGCATATATATTCAAGCATACATTCGAACAACATCCAATTTACCATGTTTTCATAAGTATATCCTGATTATTGCATGCTAAAACCATCTTCTATACGTATATTTATGGATAGTAAAATAGACAGCTAGCACGCAAAACGAACTTGATTTTTTTTAAAACTCAGCAGTGAAGATACAATAATGCCAACAAAATGACCTGTCTGATTTATGATAGGATTAGCGTTTTTACAAAAATTTGATTTAAAGGATATTTCCAGATTTATATTACGTTGTTGATCAGTGCAGTATTTTCCTTTCTCTTTTTTTATTATACCAATGCCTGGATAATTAAATTTCTCGCTCGCAATTATATTTTTCACAGTTTTTTTTTTAGAACCGACTTAAGAGGCTCACACAACCGTTCTAATAATATTGTGTACAATTGACTCCCTCAGATAGCACAGTAGTCTTCTATTTTCATTGCCTTGCCAAGGTTTCTTAGATTTAGTCTTCTAGACAGGGTTATTATAATACTCCCTGTAAGTTTTTTCCCGCCAGCGTTAGCTGATGGTCTTTCTTTGAAGACTGAAGGACAGCAAGTCTCCTCAAGTCTACAGAACTCTTCTTAATATTCTAGACGATCTTAGCAATGCTGTAGTTGGGATGGTCTTGGCACGTCTTTCTATTTCCAGTATATCCAGCCCCTACCCTATCAAGCCTTTACAGATTGTTCAAGCACACCAATTATACCTGGTCGTTCCATAGTTTTTTAGATCTCTAGCAGGGTCTAAGTACTTGACTTTCTTTTCGTTTTCTTTGATTTTCCCTGTGGTCCGTCGGGATGGCAAATTCCATAATTCGGCAAGTTCTCTTTTTCTTGTTAATTATCATATAGCCTGGTCTTCTATCCAACATTAAGTGATATGTTTATATCTGAAAAACCCCAGAAAATTTTCTGTGTCTCATTCTCCAAAACGGATTCTAGTTAGTGCATATACCATTTGTTTGAATAGTAAAATTTCAATTTCTTTCACAATTCCCTGTGGATCATGTTCCTCATCCTGTCGTGTCTAGTCATGCATTTTTTAGCACTAATTTGCTGTATTCGCTTATTACGTGATTAATCGTTTCGTGTTTGTTACCACATTATCTACAATTGCTCTTCCGTTGAGAATTATCTATTGTCGCTTTAACATAGTAGATCCTTATGACGTTGTTTTGAGCTTTTATTAGAAGCGATTCAGTTCCAATTTCGTAAGTTGATATGCCATAAAACCAAACCAAACCCAATGATATATGTTTAATATATATGTATAAAGAAGATTTGGCAGTAAATAACCTACAACGGTTGATATGCCATAAAACCAAACCAAACTAAACGAGACCAATCATCCATCAGCACCAACAACGCTTCTTTTGTGAGAAGTAGATCGTGTTAATATTTGTTCAACTTTTTGCTTCCTGTTAATTCAACTCTGCGTTCTGCTAGTACAGCAAATTTCACTCGTTTCTCGTTAATTTTTTATTTTTATTTTCTTTTTAATTATTGTTATAATTTTCGCCAGATATGATGCTACGTTTTTATCTTTTCCGGATAAAAATGATAGGGGGACGATATTAACCAAGAGAAGGACGAGAAAATTTATTTTTTAAAACTCGAATCTGAAAACAAAAGAAAACGTGACAAGCTTTTCGAAGAGAAAATCTAGAAGAATAAATCTGAAATCAATTACATTTGTTACCATCTTGCAGGCACCGACACGAAATTTTCTCAGGGATGTGAATAATAAATATGTAAAAGATATTAAATTTGACAAGCGTTCTCTTCTCAAAATAATAATAATAATAATAAATATGAATCAAATAAAGGACATGGTTCAAAGTTCCGTGTAGTCGCCCGAGTTCGACAAGAAACAACTGGAGAAGGCCGGTGGACACATCGACCGAAACGTTATGAATATAACAAAATAGATGAAAACAGTAGTCTGAAAATACTGAATGCTAAAAATCATTAAGCTTCGTCATAGAAATTCAGACAACTAATGGATAATAAAACTTTTTTTGAATTTTGAGATACAAACGGATCACTTAATCTCGACCAGACCTTGTGATAGGCAGACCACTGAGTAAAATTGAAAGAAAACGAAAAGAGAGATAAGTACATGGACCTTACTAGAGAACTGAAACAAATGTGGAATATAAAAGTGACAGTGATACCAATTATAATGTGTGCTCTTGGTGCAGTTATAACGAAGTACATCGGGAGGGTTAATACTTCACTGAAAATTTGTTACTAAAAAAATCTATTCTAAATTATATGTGTGGTCGGTAGGCTGATATACCGTCAAATTTAGTAATTGAGAGTCATATGGTACTTGTAGGGGTGAATGAGTGCACCCGGAAATCAAGGTTAAGTCTGGTGCGTAGGATTGATTGAAAGCATAAACAGAAAATTTTGTCATATCTAAAGTTGAAGGTTATAATTAGGATTTTAGAACAAAGCCATTTGGTGCCATTTTCTCTGAATACTGTTTCGTTTGACAGATTTAGAAAAACACGCAGTTTGATTCCCTGAAGTTAAAAATACATATGATTGTATCGTTGTAGATTGATGCGTTGTTGGAAGCGGTGTGTGATTAAAAGTTAAATACTCAAAAATAAGAACGACTCAGTTATAACTTTTGGAGGTTATCAAAGCCCATTGTTGACCTTGCACTTGTGTGTGTCAAGATGGAAGAAAAATGAAAGGGTGAGGTAGATATAATGGAATATTGAGTAATCAAATGAAATTTTGTCGGCAAAATTTTTATTTAAGCAAAGGCTTGTTTGCCCAAAAAGATAGATCGTCTCCAGATTTTGAAGGGTGCGTTTCGAATCCATAGTTGTTGTTTTTGGCAACAACGTTCCTCACCCACTATCCACCAGACCTACTTTAACTTACCAGCATTTCATACTCAGCAACACTACTTCTTATACACACACTTCAACATTGTATATTTGAAAAAGATTATATATCAGCTATTGTAAATAAACCTGAATTTTAAAGTTTATTTGCGAGTTGAAATTCTTATTTTTCAACTACATCAGACAAGTTTACCACGGCACATCATCATTGATCTTATCATTAGTGGTGTGAAACACCACGACCAATGGGGCAGAAACAAAGATGATAAGACGATCAGAACGATAATCCATATAACCTTTGTACCGGCAAACCAACGGCTAGATTATCATCGGCAGCAACTCACTGGGACGGAGAGAAACAGTGAGAACCAGAGTTTTTTCAAGAGTGGGGAAGCTTTGGGCAGCCGAATAAGAGAAGACCAAGCCAGTTTGAACACCAGTCAATCAGAAAAGAGTCCTGATTGACGTATCGATTGTGACAGTGATTGATCTAAGATACACAGCCGGGGAAGGTGTATACAGTCACCAAAGGATTGTTACAGGGACTGGAGGACTTGGAAATAAGAAATCAAGAGGAGACCACCCAAAATACAGCGTTTTTATGATAGGCAAAAATACTTAGAAGAATCCTGAAGATTTGAGGAGACTTCTCCAGTGAGAAACCATCGGCTAACGCTGGCGTAAAGAATACTGAAAAGAATAAAAGATAATAATGATAATAAATTGGCGCAACGAAAATAACACAAGACTAGACACGACTGGGTGTGAAATATGATTCACAGGGAATCATAAAGGAAATGAAATTTGACTATACAACCAAAAGGTATATGCACAACCCAGAATCGGCTCTGATGAACGAGATTCACAAAATTATCTAGCGTTTTGAGATACAGACAGGTCACTTAAATCCAGCCAGAAGACCATACCAAAAAATAGTTAACAAAAAAAAAAAAAAAGAAAAAAAAGAGAATCTGCCAGTTGACCACACAGTGATGATCAAGGGAGTAAAACTTTTCCAGACAAATGAAAAAGCTATGGGACATGAAGGTGACGGTGATACCAATTATAAATGGTGCTCTCGGAACGATCCCCAAAAGCTACGTGAAGAAGCTGGAGGAGTTGGATATCAGAGTAAGAGCCGAGACCGTCCAAACTACAGTATTGTTGAGGTCAGCCAGAATACTTAGCAGAGTCCAAAAGATTAAAGAGATTCTTGTCACTCGGACTTCAGAGAAAGACCATCAGCCAGCGCTGATGTGAAAAATTCACCAGGAATAATAATAATAATAATAATAATAATAATAATAATAAAATCAAAGGATAAGTTGAACCACCCTGTGTATATAGACGATATCAAGATACTTGTAAAGTTGAAAAAGAAATTGAGAAAACCTGATTCAAACTTAATATACATTCAGGTTATAGTAATGGGATTTTGCATTGAAAAATCTACCATAAAAAAGAGAAAAAATGGAAATAATAGAACTAATAAATCAGGAAAAAATGTGGACTCTTTGAAAAAAGAAAAATTACAAGAATTTCGGAATATTGAAAGCGGACATAATCAAACATGCAGAACTGAAAGCAAAAGTAAAAGATATTACCTCAGAAGAACAATAAAACTTCCGAAAACCAAGCTTTGCAACAGAAATTTCATCACAAGGTTAAACACCTCGGTTGTCCTTCTTGCTGTTTACTCGGGGCTAATCTTTAAATGGTCATGAGATGAAATCTGAGAAATCAAAGCACAAGGAATTCGGATCACATATTTGACCTTCATCTTCTATTAAAGCTTCAAACATTTATAAAGAGGAAAATATTTTAAAAAGAATATCAGCATAGAATTGACATTTAATTTTTTTTAAATTTGATAAATTAAGATTTCATTAAATAAAAGTATTTTTTTAAAAATCCATGATATATTATAAAGATAGAGAAACCATAAATTTTAATTATGAACTTTCATTCATCATGTTTGTGATCGTTTCGTTCTTTAAGATATTAATAAACTTTCCATTCGACTGCACAATAATTTGCTGTGCCACACTTGCAATAAGAAGAAGGGCTATGTCAACATTTCAGCAAACATCACCAAATGACTTCCTTTACCACAGTGGGTGGGAAAACGTTTCACTGTTATTCAAACAAGCCAATTTCTCATCATAGCACTGCGCAGTAACAGTCGTCCATATATCTACATCACTGACTACCTGCAGTGGTTAGATGTGGCACAAAGATGATTTAATGTGAGTGATCTAACAGGAAGCAAGCCTCCAGATTAGGCAGGTGTAAAAATCGAAAAGCCCTATCAGCATTTTTCCTAGACAAAGGACCTCAGGTGTCTGACAATAAGTAATGTCAACACAATTACAAACAGTAAAACAACAAAAATGAAAAAAAAACTGTATCGGCAATTTAAGATCACTTTGACATGTTTAAGAAGAAGGACCTAAAGAGGAAAACTGAATTTCTTTGATAGCAGCACAAAATAATGCCATAAAGACCAATTAAATCGAAGCAAAAAATGATAATATGCAACCAATTAGCTAATGTAGATCATGTTGTGACAGATATGTTTCTATTAATCACATACGCGAAAGATACAAACGAGCGCAGAAGGAGTACAAGATGAGTTATGACTGGGTGGGAAAGGAGATCCACTGGGAAGTAGGCAAGAAATTAAATTTGACCATGCTATCAAAAAGTATATGGACAAACCAGAATCAGTTTTAGAAAATGAAATCTTTAAAATTCTCAAAGGGTTTCGAGATTTAAACGAGTCACTTAAATCCGGCAAGAAAGCTAGAGATTCAAACAGATCACCTAATATCAGCCAGACGACCAGACCTAGTGATGGTCAGCAAAAAAAAAAAAAGAAAAAAAAAGAGAACCCTGCCGAATTGTGAACTTTGGAGTCCCAGATGATCACTAAAATTAAAAGGAAGCAAAAAGAGAGATAAATACCCAGACCTTACCAGAGAACTAAAAAAAAGAATGATGGAACATAAAGGCACCGGTGATACCAATTGTTAATAGTGCACTCAGAACAATCTTCAAAGGCTTCTTAAGGGCAATGGAAGATTTAGAAATTAGCGGACAAGTAGACACCATCCAAACTTCATCTTTATAAACAGAATAATTAGAAGAGTCCTGGAGACTTTTGGAGACTTGCTGTGGCTTTTTTATGAATGCTGATTCATGATGTCTAAACAGTTTATAGGTATCACCTGTGGTCGACACTTGCTGCTGACCGTCACGCCAGGCGCCGCACCGTCCACCAGCTCGTATCCACCTTTTAGGACTCTCGCAGGGCCAACCTCAGGGAGAAACGTTCGCAAGAGGAAGATCCAGGGAACCTCAGTGACCATACCATTCCAGACCAGACCTTTAACTGCAGTCTCTGCGGCCGAATTGCCTGTCCCGCATCGGCTTAGTCAGCCATCAGCATAACTGCAGTCAACATGGACGGCCTCCTTCATTATTATTCGTTCGTGAAGTCTAACCAAGATAGAGATACCTATACTCGTAGCTATTCCACAGCAGGACTTTCCGGGTACAACATTATTTGGTAGCAGGGTCAAATTTTGATTTCTTGCACAATTTCCAGGGGATCACCTTTCCCATCCAGTCATACCTAGTCTTGTACTCATTTAGCGCAAGTTTGCAGCATTCGCTTATGTGATCGATAAATTTCGAATGAATATAAATTGTCTCAATACCCTAACTCAAACCATTATTGCTAATTATTTTCACTCAAAATTTTTTATTCATTATTTCAATTTCCATTATTTAAAATGTTAATCGATAAAAATTTAGCTGGTAAAGTTTATAATAACTGGTCTAGTCAGTTTGGGCGATAGAATACACCGACTTCATTTCTGCTGAAAGGAAAGAGTTCTCCAAAGAGTGTCCTGCATATGACGCTAACCAATCTGATGGTGAGGCTCCAGTAATGCTGGAGCTTTAAAGGAATGCGGAGTACCTCTGCGTTACCATCACTCCCTGGCCACTTTGGCCCGGAGTGGTACACCTGATAGTGTCCTAACTCTGGGTTAAATAGAACTATAAAACATTTAAACTGTGTACTTTGACATTTAAACTGAGTGCAAACAAATATTTTGCTAAAGTGAATTGCTTGAAATAGAAATGTTTAAACATTTGTGTGTAAACAAAACACTGATTTTTAACTGAATTGTTATTGATTCATAGCAAAACTCAGAACGATCCAACTTTGTCAACATGCTAAACTGAATTGTTTGAAATAGAACGGTTAATTTAACTGTTGTAAACAAATGACAGTGATTGAATTGTTGGTGTTAGATGATAATATTTGAAAATATTAAGATGTGGGAAAACGAATGAAAATAATTGAATTATTGGTGTTAAATGATAATACTTGAAAAGATTAAAATGTGGGAAAACAAATGATTAAAAGTAAATAGAATTTAAGTGAAACAATTTAACTTAGTGACAAAAAAATGCTCAGGCTCTTTTGAAAATCTTATCTACAAAATGTGTTTAGAAATCATATATTCAACATAAATGTATAAAAAAGAATTTGTCATTAAATAACCAACAATGGTTGATATGTCATAAAACCAAAATAAATCAAATCATATTTATTGGTATATATTATATATGCCATATATATATATATGCCATAAAACTCAACCAAACCAAAACACATATATCTAATATATATGCATAAAGAAGATTTGGTATCAGATAAGCTACAAGGGTTGATATGCTATAAAACCCAACTGAATCATATATATTTAACATATATGTATAAAAAGGACTTGGCATTAAATAACCAAAAATGGTTGATATGCCATAAAACCAAACCAAACCAAATCATATACATTTGATATATTTGTGAAAAGAGTATTTGCCATTAAATAACCTACAATGGTTGATATGCCGTAAATCCAACCAAACCAAATCATATATATTTAATATATATCTATAAAGAGGGTTTAGCATTAAATAACCTAAAATGGTTGATATGCCATGAAACGAAACCAAAGCAAACGATTTAATAATGTTATACGACCAAAAACGAAATAACGGGGCTAATTATTTAGGGCCAATAAAAATTAGCCCTAAAAAGCAGATGAAGTCTTTCAAATAACATGACTCAGACGAATAGATTTTTGTAAGAAAATGGAAATACTCTCTCTTTCTTTCCATCACAGATTTAGATGAAATGTAGGCAAGACTAGGTTTTTTAGCCTTGTAGACAGACAAACCAGTTTCAATAAAGTTTAAACGGTTGTGGGACTAGGATATCTTTCCCATTATCACCTATTTCTATTGGTTCGTTTGGTTTCTTTGTTTTAATGGCATAACAACCTTCACAGGAAATCAATGCCAAAGCCATCCTTGTTGAAGAACAGAAGCTGTACAATGTGACCAAAATCTGGGGGCTAGCAATTAGGTTAGTAGTCCAAAAGTGAACCCAAATGACATGTTTGGAGTTTTAACTCGCGTACTACAATGTCCTAGACCAGTACGTTGGCTACTATGCCACGGAGTTTCCCCTTCCCCCGGGCAGTTGAAATATTGAATACTTAGCACAATTAATGATGTGATGTGACAGCAGCACCTATGTTCTACAGAGAGTTTATTTTAGTATATATATATATATATATATATATATATATATATATATATATATATATATGTGTCCCTTAGCAGATATGAGTGATAAAAAATGTGTCATAAAATGAACGTAATTAAGTAAGTGCTTACATCAAAATATCAGGCATCGTCTAAAACGCACCAATTTTTGAAATTTACGTGAAGCTAACTCGTTATTGAATTTTAATAAAATGTTTTGTTATTAACCACAAAACAAAATCTACAAAAAATTTAAGAATCAATAAAAAAATTTTTTTTTGGGGGGGGGATCTTGTTTTGGTTTTCTTATTTTCTTGTGTCAAACTATGTTAATTAGTTTATAATATTTTCTTCATTAATTATATGCAATGGAATAATTTTTACTCTTTTCAAAGATAATTTAGTGGGTAAACACGTTTTGTTTACCCTTTTCTTTTTAAATGTACTCATTCGTTAAAACATAAAATTATTGTTGGTTGGTTGTTTGGGTTTCATGGCATACCAACCTTTGTAGGTTATTTAACGCCAAATTCATTTCTATGAAAATAGCTCTATTCTAAACAATTCAGTTTATCATAAGTACGCAGTTTAAATGTAAGGACAGTTTAACTGCCAAAAACATTTCTATTTCAAGCTATTCAGTTTAGTCAAACAATTCAGTTTAGCATAAGTATGCCGTTAGTTCTATTTAACCAATAGATAGGGCCCTATCAGGTGTTACCACTCCGGACCATAGTGAGCCTGGGAGTAATGGCTTCTCCAAAGCCCCAGCATCACTGGAACCTTATCATCAGATTGTTTAGTGTCATATCAGAACACTCTCTTGGAGGGTCTTAGCCCTCTATAGGGGTGCAGTCGGTGTATTCTACAGCCCCAGTAGACTGGGCAACAGAAAAATTGAATTAAATATTGCTTTTCAATTTTTCCCTTATTTGTTTTTTGTATTTTTACTGTGAATACTTGTAAATCTTTTTTAGACCTTTTCCAACTTGACGATTCTTAAGTATTTTTTTTTTATTTTACTATTTTTTCATTCTTTTCAAAGACACTGATTATTTTCAAAAGGAAATTTAATAGCATTGAATAAATACAGGGATTTTGTTTGATTTCTTTGTTTAATTGCATATCAGCCTTCGTGGGTTATCAAATGCAAAAGCTATCTTTGTAGAAGAACAGAAATAGTATTATTTAACCTATAACTTGGATGATAAAGGAGTTCATATCTTTGCCAAGAGAATTTGTCCGAAAATGAATTAAATGGCACGACTAGAGTTGACATAAACTGGACTAAAATAGGACAAAACAAATTTGATGCTGTGAGTTTTGTCATTATTCATTTAGAGTATTTTTTTAGAAGGGCTATGCATATTCTATGAGAGTAGATGGTAGGATTAGTTAGCGAATATGTTGATACAATCTTGACACAGACAAGAAAAATAACAAGAAGACTCGCACGTCTTTACTTTAACTTAACAGGTTTAGATAACGTCTAGTTACATAAGTTTGGTTTAGTTTGGTTTGGTTTTATGGCATATCAACCGTTATAGGTTATTTCATGCCAAATCTATTTTCATATATATGAACAACTCTATTTCAAACAAGTAAGTTTAGCATAAGAAACAGTTTGAATGTCAAACAGTTCTATTTGACCCTTAGATAGGACCCTATCAGGTGCTTCCACGCAAGAACAGAATGGACCTGGGAGCAATGGGAATGTATGGGTACTCAAAATTCCTCAAGCATAACTGGAGCCTCACCATCAGATTGTTTAGTATCATAATGTGGACATTCGTTGGAGGAGACTTATCCCTCTGCAGAGATGCACAGTGTATGATACAGTCCCAGCTGACAGTGACGTTGTTGCCTATATATATATATATATATATATATATAAAAGTAAAGTTGACGACTGTAGTCAGGGGTGACCCGAAGTCTCCCTTTTCACTAGCTACTAAACCAAGGTGTAGGGGCGGATTGCTCCACTTTATTTTGAAGGCTATTACAATGCAAAATAGTAATTCAGGGACTGATTAATTTCGAAGCAGAAAACTTCATTATCAGAGACTTATAATTTTAATTCGGTGTGGCATACTCAATTTTTTCGGAGGTTGTAAATATGGTGTCATGTGGGGTTGTTATAACGCTATTTTAGGTGTTGTAACCATGGTACTACGTGGCACCATGTTTATAAAGTCCAAATAAATTTGAATATACAACACCAAGTTCATATTATAAAAGTCTCTCATGATTAAGTTTTCTACTTTGAAATTAATTTGACCCCGAATAATTATTTTACATTGCAATAGCCTTCAAAATAGAATAAAATATAATCATTTATGCAATGCATCGAGAAAATTATAAGATATTGACACATACACCCACTCACACATATAGACACACACACACGCACACACAAACAGTGTATCAAATATCAAAATCAAATGTGGGGTAAAGCTGACTAAGGTAAACACACTCTAAGGAAAAGAGAGGAGTGACCTTCAGAAAACCCATAACAAAATGAAAACCATTCAAACTGCAAACACGAATTAGTTCAAGTCTCATTGAATACCCCATTAATAAGGCCTTGTGCCATACACGTTCTCTGACGAAAGCACCAAGCTGGAAACATACATGTATGCAAGAAAAAAAAACCTTTAAAAATATACAAATCTCTTCGTGGACCTACTAATTTAAAAATATTTATTCCTCTCTTTGTACCTAAAACAAAAAGAATTATAGGGATCTAGCGTCATCCGAATGTAAATAATTTGCATCTAATTATTTATTTTATTCTGATGATGCTGAATATATTCACTCTCTCTCTCTCTCTCTCTCTCTCTCTCTCTCTCTCTCTCTCTCTTCAAACAAACAAACAAACAAACATTTGTAACAGCTATGATAACAAAGTAATTATATATATATATATATATATATATATATATATATATATAATAAACCCTCTCTGTCTGAATACATGTTATCTCTTGTATATATATACTATATACTAGCTTAGTTGGTGACGATGAACTTAGCAGATTCAATGCGGTCGCAAGATAACATTAACAAAGTGGTTCCACGGGAAAGAGAATATAATTTATTGCCTATAGATAAAGTTACAGATATTTCTGTTCGCAGATAAGATCAACAATTTACCGGAAAAAAAACGGAAGTATGTAAGTTCCGATAACCAGCCATAAACAGAAAACTACGTGAGGCGAAGAGGATGTTCATATACCCGCATGGGACTTGAAAAGACAATAAAAGGTCTGTAATTTTAGACTGAAAGCAGAGATCCACTGGGTTGATCAAACTAAAAGGAGAGGTCCACTGGTCTCTCAAACGAAGAGCAGAGAGCCGCTGGTCACTCAAGCTGACTTGACAGCTCCTCGTGTGTGTTCTCCGGCCGTCGCACTACTTCGTAAAAAGGGTGCCCACCACAGAAGAAAGATATGTGCGAACTCTCTCTGACTGTATTCCTACTACACACAATCGTTGCTGTCGAAGAATAAAAATATAAATTATATTCTAATATATCTTAGAGTCCTTCGTTGTTTGTCTTGCGGTGCAATATACAACATTACCAAACGAGTTTAGTTGATGTTTTTTGAGGGGCCATATGTTTTGTTTTTTGTTTTGTTTTGTTTTGTTTTGTCTGTTTGTTGGTTTGTTTATTTGTTTTGGCACTGTTCACTATAAGGGACATAACTACTTGAAAATCAAATGTAAATGGATGATTAAAAGAGTTTATAAAAAAACTTTTGAAATAAACTCCCCAAAACGTTTAAGGTCATATCTGTGACAAATTTTCTGAATAACTATTAGTTTCACCGGATGAATCAATCAGATGAGTGTGGAGAAAGGAATGTTTCGGTAATTTATAACCACCACACATTTCACCCTTCCGGAAGAGGCGATAATCGTTACAATCGGTGTTTACAAAGGTATAAATAATGTGACGTTTTTGCCGGGTATATATATATATATATATATATATATATAAAATTAAATAATTGTTTATTCCTAAATACGCATAACATTTTAAGATAATAAAAGCTCTAATAAAATTTTCAAGAATCTAATAAAATCTACAGGAGTGGGAAAATCACGAAAATCCGATACAACAAAAAAAAAAAAGGAAGTAAACTTGAAGGACAAATTAAATAAAGAGTAAAAAGAAACGGTATTAGAAGATGAAGAAGGACGAAACCGTTATATGCCTCAATCCTATTGTAACCTTGAGAATAAATCGAGGAAAACTAAGGACTGCAGAATACAAAAAGTGAAAAAAAAATATTCAGGTCGAAAGAAACAAAGGAACATCCAGAAAGAATTTTTGTGAATCTCAATCTCTTTCTACATATGTGACAAGGAAGATTAGCCACGGCGCTTATCTTCCAAGGAGATGCCCGTGATGTAATGGTTATCATCGCAGGATATGGACACGGCGACACGAGTTCAAATCCTGGACCTGACTGATTGCATTTCACATAGCACTAATACCCTTGGGAAAGGTATGAATCCAATTATTCTCCTTCCAGCTATGGGTAGATAGTAGGGCAGACTAAGTTCTTCAGCCTTGGTGAGGTAACTAGTCTAGGAGAAGGAAAACTCTGAATTCAAACCTGTTAAACTCCGCTTAAAAATTGACCTTGTGTCATATCCAGCCCGAGCGGAGGGGTTGGTAAATATGATCTTTCCAAGACTCCCCCCACCCCAAAGTAAGAGCTTGAGCAGAAGTTTTGTTTAACGGCATATCAACCTTTGTGGGTTATTTAATGTCAAAAAAAGTTAGATTGGTTTTGATATCTAAGTGGGCTTTAGGGTTTAGGATATCGTTTTTTTAATAGAATTTGATCAGATTTTAGTGAAAATGTTGATTTGATCAGATTTGGGAAAATGGTCTTTTTTAGAAAACTCAACTTGGTTTGGTTTGGTTTGGTTTGGTATAAAACATTGTAGGTTATTTAATACCGAATTCATTTTTATCGATATAAACTGTTCTATCTTAAACATTTCAGTTTAGCATAAGTACACTGTTCAGTTCTATTTGACCCATAGATAAGACCCTATCAGAGTCAGAGCGGACGCCAGAGTGATGGTGATTAAGGGATACTCCGTATTCCTCAATCACTACTGGAGCCTCACCATCAGATTGTTAGGTGTTATATACAGGACACTTGCTGGGCAAGTCTTACCCCTCTGCAGAGATGCTGTTGCTGTGTTCTGCACTTCTAGCCGACTGGGCCAAGAAAACTCAGGATATCACAGCGATAACACAAGATTCCATCTGTTGCTAAAACTCCATCTCAAAACCTTTGGTGTGTGTGAAGTCACCTATTCATTGCCATAACTCCCAAGTCCTTGTTTTTTGGGGTTTTTTTTTTCGATTCTTTGTTTAATGGCATATCAATCTTCGGGAGTTATTTAATGTCAAAGCCATCCTAGTTAAAAACAGTAGTGGTAATATTTAACACAATGCTGGGAGCTAAGCGAGTTCATATCTTTCGAAATCACTTATTATGTTTTGTTTATGTATGTTAGCCACTACGCCATGGAGACTCGCCCTCCAGATCCATGGAATGGAGCATTTTTATGTGATGAGCACAGCTCATTGGTAAAACAAGATTTTGATCAGCACTCGAGAAAGAGAATCGGTTTTGTTGCAGACAGTAATTAAATATATCCAGAGAGTTTAAAAGTTAGAAAGCACATTACTTACAAACACAAGTGAAATGAGGGGTGGGAAATAACGCTGTATAGCTTTTTATCTCATACTGTCTCATTTTTGCTCTCAAACTCTCCTCATCACCCTCTTTTTGTCTGTCTCTCACCTTCTCTCTCGGTCTCGGTCTCGCTCTTTCTCTCTCTCTTCCTCTTCCTCCATCATTGTCTCTTTCTGTCTACCTGACTGCCTGTCTCAGTCTCCAAGCAGCTTTAAGTATAAGTGAGGAGTGTAATATGTATGACACTAAAATGCATCCATTTCTGGAGTTATGAAAACTGTGAAAGTCATTATTTCATCGTTTTTTCTATTAGATAGGAATACTTGAAATCATATAAGCGCATGCAAATTATTTATATTAGATTGGAATATCTTTGTGTTAAGTTATTATTATTATTATTATTATTATTATTATTATTATTATTAGAGTTTTTGACATCATCGTTAGCTGATGGTGAAGTTTGAGTGACAGCAAGTCTCCTCAAGTCTCCAGGATTTTTCTCAGTATTCTGGCCGTTCTCAATAATGTAGTTGTTTGTATGGTCTCCACTCGTCCGCCAACTTGCAAGTCCTCCAGTCCCTTTAATAATCCTTTAGTTACTATACTAAAAGCACCAATCACAATTGGTATAATTGTCACCTTCATGTTCCAGAGTTTTTGTTCAATTCCCTAGCAAGGTCGAGGTATTTATCCTTCTTTTCAAATTCTTTCAGTTTTATTCTGGGCTCAGCCGGGACAGAAAAGTCGACAATTTTGCAAATTCTTTTTTTTTTTTTTGTTGATTATTATTAGGTCTAGTCTTCTGGCCGAGATTAGGTGATTATTATTATTATTATTATCATTGAATCAAAACAGTTGCTCGAAATAATATCGTAGTTTATGATGTATAAATTATAAGAATAAAGTATAATTTTTATTAATTCGAATTGTAACTTGCAGTATAGGAATACATGAAACAATAAATTTATATCAAAATTTGAAATTTACTTTTTTAATTTCTCTCTCTCCCTCTCTCTCTCTCGTTTATTTATTAAAGCAGTGATTTAATTTCATGTGGTATTTTTAAAGAAAGAGAAAAAGAAAAAGAAAAAGAAAAAGAAAAACAAGTTTTATTTAACTCCTTCTTAATTTGTCTTACTTTATCTATTTTTTTTAAATTCTTTTTTTTCCACTATCGTGTACGATAAATAATGAATATGGCGGAAGCTTGAAGAAGTTATTTCCCCTTGGTGTGCACTCTGCCGAAATGATTAATTGGATTAAATGGAGAAATAATTCAGGAAGGGCTAGAAGAATATCGTGATTACCGGTCTTTCAAATGCAAACGATTAAAAAAGAATTAACAACCAATCCAGGTGGTCCTGGATTCCATCAGCGAAAAATGAAATATCAGCCATCGTGTAAAACAAACTCTTCTTTTTTTTTTTTTTCGTTTCTTATTTTTGATTCATGTTATCTTTGACATGCACAGTGGAACATGAGTTAACATGACCTGGTTAATTCTTCCCAGCAAATGTGTTTAAACGCTTGGAGGATTTTCGACGCGATTGATTATTTGTTTTATAGTTTATTCAGCCAAATATGACTTCAATGAACAAACTATTAAAGACTTAGGGCGGAAGTGCAGTTTGCTTAACTGCACGGAGAATAAAACAAAGAAACAGGGTTCAATTTCGGGATGAGAGAGAGAGAGAGAGAGAGAGAGGGGAGAGAGAGAGAGAGAGAGAGGGGGAGAGAGAGAGAGAGAGAAATTATTTTTTTTTTGTTTTTTTGTTTTCTCTCCTGCTTACTCATACAAATATGGCCTCAATGAACATATGAGACGGAAATGCAGTTTGCCTAAATATTAGCTTCATCGATGGGTAAGCCAAGTTCAAATTCACTCAAGACAGCGTTTCTTTCGAATTAATGCTCATGTAAATATTAATAGCATTTTTTAAAAGATTTTAAAGCATAGAAAACATCTAACACGTATAATAAAGGAAAAGATATATATAGATCTTTTTTAAATGCTTTAACAGGAAACAGGAAACATAGGAAGAAAAAAATAACTTTTAAAGAAATTTCGTAATGTTTTTTTTTTTCTTTCAGAAAAGTTGTTTCTCTCATTAAAAGCAAAATAAAAGAAAGTAAAAAACACACTGGTTTCTTTTTTTTCAAATCTTTTTTGGCCCAGTCTTGTGGGGCTGTAGAATACATCGACTGCATCTCTGCAGAAGGGTAAGACTTCCCCAACGAGTGTCCTAGATATGGCATTAAAATATCTGATGATACAATTTACCAACCCCTCCGCTCGGGCAGGATATGACACAAGATCAATTTTTAAGCGAAGTTTAACAGGTTTGAATTCAGAGTTTTCCTTTTCGTAGACTAGTTACCTAACCAAGGCTGAAGAACCTAGTCTGTCCTACTATTTACCCATAGCTGGAGGGAGAATAATTGGATTCATACCTTCCCCAAGGGTATTAGTGCTATGTGAAATGCAATCAGTCTCGTCCAGGATTTGAACTCGTGTCGCCGTGTTCATTTCCTACGACTTTAACGACTACACCACGGGCACCTCCATATCTGATGGTGAGTTTCCAGTAATAATAGAACTTTGGTGAATGCGGAGTACGCCTTTATTGCCATCGCTCCCAGGTATCCTCTGGCCCGGAATGATAGGATCCTGTCAAATAGAACAAAACTGTTTTGTTCGAAATAGAACTGTTTTTGACATTCAAACGGTGTACTCATGCTAAACTGAGTTGTTTGAAATAGAACTGTTTATACGTATAAAAATGGATTTGTCATTAAATAACCTACCATGGTTGATATGCCATAAAACCAAACCAAACCAAACCAAATTTTATCTTTTTTTGAATGATTGATTGATTGATTTTAACAGCATATCAACTGGTCTAGCGCTATCTTATTTCTAGATCGTATGTATAGTTATAATTACATTCTATATGTATTTTGCCCAGTCGGCTAGGGCTGTAGAATACACCGACTGCTTCTCTGCAGAGGGGTAAGACCCCCACCTCACCCCAACGAGTGTCCTGGATATGACACTAAACAGTTTGATGGTGAGGTTCCGGCAATGCTGGAGCTTTGGGGAATTCGGAGTACCCCATTATTGCCATCGCTCCCAGGTCCACTCTGACCCAGAGTGGTAGCACCTGATAGAGCCATATCTATGGGTTAAATAGAACTAACAGCATACTTATGCTAAACTGAATTATTTGAGTAAACTGAATAGCTTGAAATAGAAATGTTTTTGACAATTAAACCGTACTTACATTTAAACTGCGTGCTTATGCTTAACTGAATTATTTGAAATAGAACTGTTTTTCGACATTAAAACTGTATTTACACTTAACTGAATTGTTACATATAACTTCTTGAATAGTTTGAAATAAATGTTTTTGACAATTAAACTGTGTACTTATGTTAAACTGAATTGTTTTCAATAGAATAGATTATTTACATAAAAATGGATTTGGCGTTAAATAAGCTGCAAAGGTTGATATGCCATAAATCCCACCAAACCAAACCATCTCTACGTATTTTCTTAAAAGTTTTTTACTCGATGATATTATATCAAGCATTCTTATCAAATACAAATAATGTTTATACTCAGTCATATGGTATCAAGTATTTCTATCTAATACAAATAATTTGCGAATAGGTCGATGTGACCTTTATATGAGATTCTAATCTGGGTAAGTGTGGATCTGAAAGTAATGGCATTGAAGAATGACTTCTACGTCCCCAGGGCTCAAGAACTGGAACCTTATAACCCGATGCAGTTTTTATGTCATACCCTGGAATCCTTTGTTGTGAGGGTTTAACCCCTTCTGCAGGGATCACAGTTAACGAATTCTAAGCCCCATTAACTGATCACTTTGTTGTTGTTGTTTTATTTTTTAAAATAAAAGAGTTTCAAAATGTACACTTTTTTTTCTTTTAAAAATGATTATAAGCCTTACATGGTGTACATCTTTTAAAAGATAAATTGAAGATTAAAAAATTGTGTAAATACTCATCTCATCTTGCATTCAATTGTATTTTTTGCTTTTTTTTTATTTCATTACTTGCGCTGTTTTTACCCAATACACCCCAAATGGACCAAAAATACCGCCCAATCGGCTGGGGCTGTAGAATATGCTGATTGTATCTCAGCTGAGAGATGACCCCACAAATGAGTATGACAATAAACCAATTAATGGTGGGACTTAATTTTTAAAGTTTTGGAGAATCTTGAATACCACTTCATTGCCATTATTCTCGGATCCACTCTGACCCGAAGTGATTGTACCTATCTCATCTTCTAATTAAATAGAACTATTCAATAATCTAAGAATTGTTTTATCTTTGGGAAAAGTATGAACCCAACTATTCTATCTCAAGCTTTGGGTAAAATAGTTAAAATAGTTAGGCTGACAAGGCTGTTTTACCTTGGAATGGCAACTAGTCAAGGAAAAGGAAAATTTTGAATTCAAACCTCCACATACAAATAGAACTTGTGTCACATCCTGCGCGTACGGAGGGGTTGGTAAATACATACTAAGAATTATTATAATCATTATCATTTATTAGTTAAAATTATACAGCTCAGTGCAAATTATTTATAATTTAAAGGAATAATTGATAAATAGAATTATGATAAATGGTTTTAATTGAAAATATGCAATTGCCTGCAGACTAATGATTGATATTAAATAGAATTATAACTATAAAATAGAAATACTTAAAACTACGTAACTGTATGCTACTAAATGATTGGTACTAAATCGAATTATTAGTATTAAATAGCAATTCTAGAAATCATTCAATTGTGTTCAAACAAATGAGCTCGAACTACTCGTTTTGAAATAATGGTACCGATAAATTATTCACTTACAAATTATATATATATATATATATATATATATATATATATATATATATGTGTGTGTGTGTGTGTGTGTGTGTGTGGATACAGATATAGATATAAACTGGATCTGACATTAAATAATCTTAAAGGGTTGATATTCCATCAATCAAAAATACTGAAGTAGCTTCGAACCAGGATTGGTATATCCCCCTACAAGAAGCGAATTAGATTACTTTTGATGGACGAGCACAAGTTAATTTTGAATTTCCCCTCTTGCAATTAAAAAAAAAATTCATACGATGGAAATAAAATTGTTTTAATTAGGAAAAACTGCGCTCGATTGACAATATTCTAAATAAACACAATATTATTTCAAAATCTAACAACGGTATTTTAAAGACAAGAATCCACTTCTCCTTGCAACTCCGAATAAATAGAATCGCAGATGGAATTCTTTAGCAAAAGAAAGGCAGTTTATTGTTGTTTTGTTCAAATTTAAATGTGTAGCAATATTTTCTACATCTGTTCATGTATACAAATCGTAATAAAAAGCAAGAGATGTGAATTTATTCATTTTAATTCATACAACATATTTTCTTTATTCGATTATCTATGAAAATCACAATAAAAAGTAAGAAATATGAATTTATTGATTTTAAACCATACAGCTATATTTTCTACACATAAGAAATGGTTTCAAGTATTCCGGTCTAAATCAAATGATTTTCACACAATTTATGGGTTTAAGCATTCTATTAAAGTAAATAATTTGCAGTCATTCATGCAGTGAAATTTAGACTTTATAAATAGTAAGTAACCATATGAGAAATACAAATAGCCTGGTCAAGTTACAGAATTCATTTCATACGATGAGAATGAGGTACACATATTATGAAGTGATGATGTCAAGAAAAATCAGTGGAAATTCGCAATGTTTTTTCATCTGCAATTGTTTGGTTTGGATGGGTTTTATGGCATATCAGCAACTGTAGGTTATTTAATGCCAAATCCTCTTAATACATATATATTAAATGTATATGATTTGGTTTGGTTGGGTTTTATGGCATATCAGCAATTGTAGGTTATTTAATGCCAAATCCTCTTAATACATATATATTAAATATATATGATTTGGTTTGGTTGGGTTTTATGGCATATCAGCAATTGTAGGTTATTTAATGCCAAATCCTCTTAATACATATATATTAAATATATATGATTTGGTTTGGTTGGGTTTTATGGCATATCAGCAATTGTAGGTTATTTAATGCCAAATCCTCTTAATACATATATATTAAATATATATGATTTGGTTTGGTTGGGTTTTATGGCATATCAGCAATTGTAGGTTATTTAATGCCAAATCCTCTTAATACATATATATTAAATATATATGATTTGGTTTGGTTGGGTTTTATGGCATATCAGCAATTGTAGGTTATTTAATGCCAAATCCTCTTAATACATATATATTAAATATATATGATTTGGTTTGGTTGGGTTTTATGGCATATCAGCAATTGTAGGTTATTTAATGCCAAATCCTCTTAATACATATATATTAAATATATATGATTTGGTTTGGTTGGGTTTTATGGCATATCAGCAATTGTAGGTTATTTAATGCCAAATCCTCTTAATACATATATATTAAATATATATGATTTGGTTTGGTTGGGTTTTATGGCATATCAGCAATTGTAGGTTATTTAATGCCAAATCCTCTTAATACATATATATTAAATATATATGATTTGGTTTGGTTGGGTTTTATGGCATATCAGCAATTGTAGGTTATTTAATGCCAAATCCTCTTAATACATATATATTAAATATATATGATTTGGTTTGGTTGGGTTTTATGGCATATCAGCAATTGTAGGTTATTTAATGCCAAATCCTCTTAATACATATATATTAAATATATATGATTTGGTTTGATTGGGGTTTATGGCATATCAGCAATTGTAGGTTATTTAATGCCAAATCCTCTTAATACATATATATTAAATATATATGATTTAGTTTGGTTGGGTTTTATGGCATATCAGCAACTGTAGGTTGTTTAATGCCAAATCCTCTTAATACATATATATTAAATATATATGATTTGGTTTGGTTGGGTTTTATGCTTAAATGAAAAACTGCTGCCTCACTACACATATTTTACAATATATAATCCTTCAGCTCACTACGATACTAGAAATTCTTGATTGGACAAACGTCGTATATATATGTTCAAATGTCCCTTGGGAGACTGTGTCTCCATAGAAAAAAATATGTACGTTGGTCTTACCACTACAACTCTTTCAAGATACCCGATGAAAGGTCTGAAAGTGCTCAGAAAAAATTTGGTAAATTCATCCACAAATTCCAACCTGAAACCAAGACACTTATCAGGAAAGTTGAAAGGATCTTAATAAGATTATATAGACAAAATGTGTCTTTATCATTTAATCAAACATGCTTAAATGAAAAACTCCTGCCCAACTACTCACACACACACACACACACACACACACACACACACACACACACACACACACACACACACATATATATATATATATATATATATATATATATATATATATATATAATTAGGTTTAGTTTGGTTTGGTTTTATTGCATATCAAAAATTACTGGTTATTTAATCCTATTTACCAACCCCTCCGCTCGGGCATGATATGACACAAGGTCAATTTTTAAGCGGAGTTTAACTGGTTTGAATTAAGAGTTATCCTTCTCCTAGACTTGTTGCCTCGCCAAGGCTGAAGAGTCCAGTTTTATCATATTTACCAAATCTTTTTTGTACTGTTTTCTACAGCCTCTGCTAACTGGGTTTCAACTGTCTTTTTTTTTTCTTGTTTTTTTTTTTTGTGTGTGTGAAATAATGGATTGTACAAGAGCAGACCCTCCATATTTGCTGGATTGAATCAGCAATAAAGGGAAGAGGTAATTCAAAGTGACTAGAAAAGGTATTTTCAAGGTCTTTCCCCATTTAGGAAAAGAAAAGAAATTGTTGCATGAGTTTTTTTTTAAACTTCTGTAAAACAACTAATATAAATTCATGCTTTATTATTTTTTAATGTAAAGTTAGCAACCTTAGTCGAGGTTGACAAAAAGGCTCCTTTTTCAATACACCAAAGTGTAGGGGAGGGTGCTACTCCATTCCCAGGATTGCTCCACTTTACCCTTGATCTTTACCTTATAGTGTTGAGTGCTAAGCAAGGCGGCATCAGGTACTATTTTTCGAGTATTTGGTATGACTTGACATGGGATTGAACCCCGGTCTCCTGGACCATTGGCGAACACTCTTCCCATTCGGTTAATGGTCTGGTTATTATTATTCAAAGACTATGAAATATAAATTCACTTAATTAAAACATAACTTTAATGTCCATGGTCAAGAAAATACCAAAGAAATGAAACCTTAATAAAGAATGTAACAAATTTGGAGGGACCCATCCTTTTTCTAAGTAATATATGATATGTATAGAAAGAGACCCTCTCCCCCGAGACAGGATATGGCACAAGGTCAAATTTTCAAGTGAAGTACGACTGGTTTGAATTCAAATGGTACCTCCATATAGACAGGTTACCGTAACAAGGTTACAGAGCCCAGTCTGCCCTAACAATTGCTGGTGGAATTAGAATTAGATTCATACTTTTCCCAAAGGTATTAGCATTATGGATTCGAATTCAGGTCCCAAAGTCCACTTCCATCGACGATAACCTTTATGCCATGAGCGCCGTGGTTGAAACTTTTTTATATGATAAAGTGGTTGTCTAGATAAGTAAGTGACAATTTTCAATATTTTTATCAGTGTTTTTGTACGTTTTTGCGAAATACTGAACTGTGCGAGTTCAACCATATTTACCAGATTATGACTTTAAGTAAGGACCAGATCTAATCCAAAGAGACTGGGTTGAGTATTATAGAGGTCTTTACTATATCGGAGAAAAAATTGAATCTTTAGAATTAAACAGAAAATATTCATTACTTTCATTAAGCCAAGGACGTTTTAACATTAAAAAAATATCTTGATAATGTCACGATTTCATAGCCAAAATATTATAAAGAAATATTTTTGAGACTTATTTTGAGCACTTCATTCACGTTCGTACGAAACTTCCTTTTGAAATTTCTTTGTTAACGCTACCATTTTCTTAAGAGAACATTACTTCTGTTTATCGCTTTCCACAGCTAATTCTCTTATTGACTAAGTGTTTTCAAAATCATTCAATGATATAAATGCTTTTTTGTTCGCAATGCATTGAAAATCTATTTGGCATGATTATGACCAGAAACTAGATACGCATTGTGATTACTAGACTCCCGGGTTCAATTGTTAAATAGAGGTTTTGCCTGCCAGACGAGGTCTTGTCCAAAAAGATTGGGTTGTCAAGGTCTTTGCCGTTTGGGATAAGATAAAAAAGAACGAGTCTTTAGATTTATTTATGAAGGAGATATTCATTACTTTAATTGAATATAGGTCATTTTAACCTTCTTGACAGTGAAATACACCGACTACATCTCTGCAGAGGGGTAAGACTCCTCCAACGAGTGGCCCAGTTGGCTAGGGCAGTAGAATACTCTGACTACATCTCTGCAGAGGGGTAAGACACCACCTCCAATGGGTGTCGTGGATATGACACGAAATAATCTGATGGTGAGGTTCCAGTAATGCTGGAGCTTTAGGGAATGCGGGTTACTCCTTTATTGCCATCGCTCCCAGGTGCACTCTGGCCCGGAGTGGTAGCACCTGAAAAGGTCCTATGTATGGGTCAAATAAAACTAAACTGGGTACTTATGCTAAACTCAATAACTTCAAATAGAACTGTCTGAAATTTAAACTACATACTTATGCTAAACTGGATTGTTCGAAATGGAACTGTTTTTTTTTTACATAGAAATTGTATTTACGATAAACCGAATAGTTTGAAATAGAATTGTTTTCCCTTAAACTGTGTGTAAAAAACTATACTTACACTAAACTTAATTGTTTGAATTAGAACTGTTTGACTTAACTGAATAGCTTGAAATAGAAATGTTATTGACAATCAAACTGAGTACTTATGCTAAACTTAATTGTTTGAAATATAACTGTTTATTTATATCAAAATGGATTTGGCATTAAATAACCTACAAAGGTTGATATCTCATGAACCCGAATAAAGAAACACACAAACAAACGAACAGGCGAAAGCTTTATCAAGGATGTTTCATTTAAAAAAGTTTGAGATATCGAAGGCGACCTCATGGCGTGGCAGTACCCCATCGCGTCTTGCCCAATCTCACCGGATAGCTGATATCTCTCCCCACGGCGTGCTATTTTTACCAAAGGATATCCATTGGCCGCCAGTGTTGGTCGAAACTGTTCACGCTGCAAGTCAGTTCCACTAAAAAGTAAAAGTAAAATGAATTGTGAGAATACTCGTATCGTTTTTTTTTCTGTTTTTTTTTTTTTCTTTTGTTTTTTGTTTTCTCTGGGAGATTTGTCTGGTCAGGCTTGAACTCTGATTGCATGCTAACGGGATAATTCCATTCTGTTTACTCTGCTATGTTCTTGTGTCCAGCCTCATAAGTCGTTGGGCAAACCCAACCGCGACTGATCGGTTGGGTGTTTTATTTTACGGCATATCAACCCTTTACGTTCATTTAATGCCGAATCAAGTCATTTTGTTGAAAACTTTGTTTTAGTTTGGTTTGGTTTTATGGTATATCAACCATTGTAGGTTATTTAATGCCAAATCCTCTTTATACATATTAAATATACATGATTTAGTTTGGTTTGGTTTTATGGCATATCAACCATTGTTGGTTATTTAATGTCAAATCCATTTCTATACATATGAATAATCCTCTTTAACATAAGCACCTAGTTTGAACGTCAAAAACAGTTCTATTTCTAACTATTTCTAACTATTCAGTTCTGTTTACAAAATTAAATGGTTCCAAATATTTCTATGAACCGAGAACAATTCAATTAAGCTTCAGTCATTTATTTATACACAGTTGAATGTAAAAACTGTGAAATTTAACATGAGTACAGTTTACTTCTATTCGACCCATAGATAAGGCCCTATTATGTGCTATTTTTCTGAGCTAGGGTGGATATGGGAGCAATGGCAATAAAGGGGCACTTCGCATTCCTCAAAGCTCCAGCATTACTGGAGCCTCACCATCAGATTGTTTAGTGTCATATGCAATACTCTCGTTAGGGGAGTGTTACCCCTCTGCAGAGAAGCAGTCGGTGTATTCTACAGCCCCAGCCGATAAGGCTACTCGTTGGGGAAGTGTTACTCCTTGGCAGAGATGCAGTCGATGTATTTTACAGCCCCAGCCGACTAGGCCACTTGTTGGGGGAATCTCACCTCTCTGCAGAGATGCAGTCGGTGTATTCTACAGCCCCAACCGACTGGGCAAGTTACAGATTTGATTGACACACATGTGCCTATTAATTGATAACTTCCTTGAATGTATAGAACTCTTGATTCCGAAAATAAACCAAAGAAACTCAACAACTCTAGCATGGACAGCCCAAAAATAAAGTAATAAAAAATGATTCCTTTTACTACTTATCTTATGATAATAATGGATATTAAAAAAAATGACTCTTTCATCCCCTTCAAAGAATCCTTCTCTCTCTATTCTCTTTTAAAGACTACCGACTTGTTTATCTGCCCTTGTAATACTACTGTGCAAATTTACCGTGTAAATCATTCATTTGCGTACGGTTCAAACATTTGTATTTGACCCATAGATTGGAACCTGTATTGTGCTTGCAATTCGGGTAAGAGTAGACCTGGGATCAGTAGCCTTGAAGGGGTGCTTCACTTTTGCCAAAGCTCCAGCATTATTGGAGCTTAATCATCAGATGGTTTTATATCATATCTAGGACACTCGTCTTACCCCTCTGCAGATATCCAATTAGTGTATTCTACAGCCCCAGCCAACTGGGCTGGTAAAAGATAAAAGACACCAGGTGAAATGTAAACGATGATTGGTTAGGGTTATAAAAGATAATGTGTAGCATTTAGAGTATTAGAACGGTTATCTTCATATTTAATGTCATATTCAAAACGTTTTGGCTTATATATCATTCGGTCTTCTTCGGGTGTTTTATGTTGAACTTGAGAACATATACAGAAATTCTAATCGAAGGATGCATCGGCCGAAACATAATGAATATAACAGTAAAGACAATACTCCAAATGATTAAAATCATTAATCTTCATCTCAGAAATTTAGACAGATAATGTGTTACGCCATATGTGATGCAGATTATTAATGCAATTGTTTATATGCATTTAGCAGATAGCAATATGCAAGATGTAAAATCGATGGGCTCTAATGTGAAAGATTTATAATAAATAACTGATCAAATCCGGTTGATGTATAACAAACAAATCATTGTGAATCAAAAGTAGATAATTGCAACGGTCATCCAACACAATTGATTGCCCAATGGGTTCTAGGGCTGTAGAATACATCGACAGCACCTATGCAGAGGGGTAAGACCTCTCCCACCAACCAGTGTCGTGCATATGACACGAAACAATCAGATGGTGAGTTTCCAGTAATGCTGGAACTTTAGGGAATGTTGAGTACCCCTCCATTGCCATCGCTCCAAGGACCACTCTGGCCCGGAGTGTTATCACTTGATAGGATCCTATCTCTGGGTCAAATAGAACTAAACTGTGTACTTATGCTAAACTGAATTACTTGAAATAGAACTGTTTTGATATTTAAACTCCGTACTAATGCTAAACTGAATTGTTTGAAATTAAACTGTTTTTGACATTGAAACTGTACTTACGCTATATTAAACTGTATGAAATTGCTCTGCTCATGGGCATCCACGAACTCAGATTCTTATTACAACCACTTGCTTATACACACACACACACACACACACACACACACACACACACACACACACATATATATATATATATATGTGTGTGTGTGTGTTTTGGTTAGGCAACTATTCTAGAAAAAGGAAAACTCTGAACTCAAACCAGTCAGAACTCGCTTAAGAATTGACCTTGTGTCATATACTGCCCGTGGTTGGGGGTTGAAGAAATATATAGTCAGTTACCTCCCTTGAGAATTATACCCAACTTGTGATTACTTTATATTTTTTTTGAATATGAAGTAGTTTAATTTTGGGAGATGAAAATAAAAAAAAATCCTATAGTGGTTACAATGCTATTAAAAAAGAAATCAAGTAACTTGTGAGTGTATGTGTGTGTGTGTGTGTGTGTGAACTAAAAAGTAATTGCTATCAATGTAACTTAAAGTTTTCGATGTCAAACATATATTGGAACAATCATCAGACAGGATAAAGGGTGTGTCTTGTTTGCTGACTGTGGCAACATTTTTTCTCTCATAAAAATTTGTGTCACAGGGATTGTATGATAAGGTGAAATTACCACAAATTTCCTAACGGTCGCTGAAAGGTAAGTTCAAATTAGAACAGAAATGACTTATTGGTACGGTCGGATGAACAGACGAACTGACATTGGTAAAAGACTAGTGTTATATAACCTTCAGAGCCTTTTCTTTACAATTGAACGGGCCAATCTTCTCTCTTCAGTAAGTTCTACAGTCGTCTTGTCTGTCGCTTCGAGTTGCACTGTTGTCTATTTCGTGTCATCGTCGCTGGGATGAGGAATTATAACGCGATCAGATTTTCATGTGCACATGTTAGTTCTATTGGTAAGCAACTATTCATTTCAAACTCGTTTGACTAAACAAGGAATAATTGAAAGAGTTCGTACATTCAGCCTCTTGAGTTGAACGTTTCTCACCGAATAACACATTTTACCTCTTGAACTTTTTAGGTTACATCACGGAAACCATCTAATGAAAGCCGTGGTATCATTGAACGTAAGTTCAATAGCTGTCCATCATACTGATTGAACTTACTGTGCTTTTTTGACACGTTTAACGGCTCAGAACTTAATTTGAATGATGTCAATAATAGATATCATCCATCGATTATTTAAAACTAAGCTTCTTATTGCTGTTGATTTAATTCCTACATATCGATTGCCCAGTCGGCTGGGGCTGTAGAATACACCAACTGCACCTTTTCAAACGCGTACCCCCTACACACACAACGGTCTAACATTTAGATTAACAACAGAAGAATCCATCATCCTAGAATTACCATCACTGAATTCTGAGAACCTCAGAACAACATAATTCCTAAAATGGCAACAAGGATTTTACAAACAAACCAGTTTACCCCGTGGTAAGATTGATCTTGTGTCTCCATTGAATGAGTTGGATTAAAACATACTTGAAGATACTTCTTACAAATAATTGCAATTAGTTACTTGAAACCATATAATTTCGGCATTAAATAAACCAATAAGGGTTTATATGCAGTAAAAAAGAACAAACCAATTAATCTACCAACTAACAGACAAAGAAATAAACAAATGAACAAGCCGAAAAGCAAACTTACAAGTATATTTTTCGCTAACCTACGTATAAAGAGTATCCGGTCTTTCGAATACGATTCTATCTAGAACTGAACATGACAGAAACGTTCTTTTTTACGATCTTAATAATGATCATGATCATCATCATCATCATCATGTCGTGCTGGTTGCACGGATATCCCTGACAGTCTCTCGCCTCTTTTCCCTATCGTTCATCGCCTCAGGCAGGTCTTCTGGACAACATCCTGTATCCTCACATAGTTGCTGATCGTGCAGGTCGTCCTGCTTTTGCACGACCATGTGTGGGGGTCCATAAGAGTACATCA
The DNA here is from genome assembly GCA_963585895.1 of Sepioteuthis lessoniana. Taxonomy (NCBI): domain Eukaryota; kingdom Metazoa; phylum Mollusca; class Cephalopoda; order Myopsida; family Loliginidae; genus Sepioteuthis; species Sepioteuthis lessoniana. The sequence goes on from OY757942.1 coordinate 30,584,721, forward strand.
CTTATGAGTTCGTCCCTGCTTCTCCAGCAGTGTCCTGCATGTCTGGTTCGTCTAACTTGAATAGTTTTCGTGATAGGAGGCAGGTGGCCGTACAGTTGGTGTCTTGTGGGGGTGTTGCCGCCAGGACTTGTTCAAGACTGCTCGCAGCATTCTTGTGTAATTGCCGTCTAGCTTCTTCTCCTGCCGTTTTGTTAGAGTCCATGTAGTGCATCCATATAGCAGTATCGATGCGACCGCTGCCTGGAAGAAACTGGGTTTCATTTTATCGGTTAGAGATGGTATCTTAACAGTTAGAAATAAAGAGCAAATAAAAAGCCAAGCCTGAAGAATGAAAAATAAACGACGAGTAAAATCAGAAAGAGAAAACAAAGGAAAGATAGACAAAAAAGAAATTAAAAATCAATAATAAAAAAAAGTAATGATTTTTTTTTTAATTGTAAAAAAAAAAGAAAAGAAAACATATACGACAAGAAATAAAGAAAGAAAGAAAGAAGGAAATGAAGAAAGAAATTACAAATAGATGAAAAAAAAGAAGGATTTTTTAGATTGTAAAAAAATAAAGAAAATATATTCGACAAGAAAGAAAGAAAGAAAAATCGAAAGAAAGGAAAATTCTAATTGTCCAGGAAATGAAAAAGACTTAACGAAAGAAGTACTAAATAAAACTTAATTTAAATTAAATTCAATTAAGTTGAATAAAAAAGAATCACTCAAAAAAGATGATAGATTTAATGGCATGTCAACACGTTTAGGTATGAATTTTTCTTTAATGACATATCAACCATCATGGGTTATTCAATGCCAAAGCCATCTTTGTAAGAAGTAAAGTAAGTTGGCGACCGTAGTCGAGGGCGACCAGAAGGCTCCTTTTTCAATAGCTACTACACTGAAGTGTAGGGGAGGACGCTAAACCTTTCCCTGGATTGCTCCTCTTTACCCTTAATACGTACCTTATATTGCTGAGTGTTGAGCAAGGAGGTATCAAGTATCATTTTTAAAGTCTTTGGTATGACGCGACCTGGGATTGAATCCAGGTCTCCCGGACCACTGGCGAACAGATACCCTCTAGACCAATGAGCCAGTCCATCTTTGTTGAAGGACAGTATGGGTACTATTTAACCTATAGCTGGGAGGATGAAGTTTTGCTTTGGTTTCTTTGTTTAATGGCATATCAACCTTCATGGGTTATTTCATGCCAAAACATCTTTGTTGAGGGATAGTATTGGTACTATTTAACCTATAGCTGAGGGTGAAGTTTGGTTTTGTTTTCTGTGTTTAATGGCATATCAACCTTCATGTCTTTGGTATGACTCGACCTGGGATTGAACCCATGTCTCCCGGACCATTGGCGAACACTCTACCCGCTAGGCCAATGAGCCGATCCATCTTTGTTAAAGGACAGTATTTGTACTATTTAACCTATAGCTGGGAGGGGGAAGTTTAGTTTTGGTTTCTTTCTTTAATGACATATCAGACCTTCATGGGTTATTTCATGCCATACTTGGAGAAGAAGAGCAGTGACGCTATTTGAGCCATAGATGGGAGGATTAGAGGATCCGAAAGAAAATGTTTGAGCACAAGTGGAGTTTGAACACGCTTAACCACATTTAATTAACCACATTTAATTAACCACATTTAATTAACCACATTTAATTACTTTAATCCCTACGTCCCAACTCATCTGGGATTATTTAATGTCTAGATGTTAAGAAATCGCGAACATTGTACTTTATATGTATATTTTCGGTGAATTTCTTTCTTCATTGATTTTTCTTGCAAACATTCAAATTGAAGACGAATAGATTCAAAACAGATCTGCTTTACCCATTGATGATAACCTAACAGGTACAACCACTCCGGGTCAGAGTAGACATGAGAGTAATGGCACTGATAGGTTACTCAACATTCCACAGATCTCCAGAACTGGTTCTACACGATCAGATGAAGTTAAATATCATATCCAGAGTAATCGTTTTGGGGGTTTCTTAAACCTCTGCAGTCAGCATATTCTAAACCCTCAATGAAATAAAAGATGAATTGATTAGAAAAGAGAAAGAAAGATCGAACGGAGATAAGTCCAGTTCGTGATCAGTAAATGAAAAAGAAATAAAGATTAAATGACAAATGAATTAGAAAAAAAAAAGAATGAACGAAGGAAAAAAATTAGTATTCTATCTGAAACTAAATGTATATGAAATAAAAAAAGATATATGTACATAGATTAGGATACAGACGAAATAAACTACCAATACAGAAAGAAGAGTCGATGTTTAATTAAAAAAGTCAGTGGATTAGATAATCTGGCAAATGGTTTTTCAAGGATCATATCGACGGCAACGTATTGGGGGAAGATAATATCCATCGCTAAAAGCATAGCCGCCATCTTTTCCTCCGTTCCAGCAAAGATGAAGTAAGCGGCTTGTCGAAGCGATTAAGTGAATGAATTTATAAATGAATAAATAATTAAAACAAAACGAGTAAATCATTAAACGAAGGATTTACTGAGGAAATGAGTGACTGAAAGCTGTTAAAACCTTGCGTTGTTTCGACACGTAAGATTCCTGCGGAGTGCAAAAAACATGGTCGTTTTCATTAGGAGCTTTTCATGTTTTCTTTTCTTTCTTTTTATGTATTTCTCTCTTTTTTTTTTCTTTTTTTTAAACATTGTTTTCACTCGGTGGAAGTGATGCTAAGAGGTCGGGTGGGAGAGTATGACGTAATCAAAGTCATTGTCAAATGTTCGATTATTTTCAGAGGATTAAAAGAAAGAGTAGAATAATAGGAGAAATGTTTAGACCAATAACGACCAAAAGAAGGAAAAGGAAAAAAACATTGGAGAAATCGAATGCAAAAAAATATCTAAAAAATATAGCAGATTAACATTAATACGAAAAAAATAAGAGGAAATAAATCAAAACGGTAAGAAAGAAAGAAAGAAAGAAAGAAAGAAAGAAAGAAAGAAAGTAAAATATATCGAGAGAAAGAAGAAATGAGTAAATAAAAAAAGATAGAAAAGGAGGAAGAAAGAAATGAAAAAACAGTGAAGAGTAAAATAGAAAAAAAAGAAAGAATGAAAGGATTATTAAATAAGCATATAAGAAAGAAAGAAAAAATGAAAGAAAGAAAGAAAGAATGAAAAATACATCGAAAGAAAGAAGAAATGAGTAAGTACAAAAAGGTAGAAAAGGAGGAAGAAAGAAATGAAAAAACAGTGAAGAGTAAAATAGAAAAAAAAAAGAAAGAATGAAAGGATTATTTAATAAACATGAAAGAAAGAAAGAAAGAAAGAAAGAAAGAACTAAGTTATAACAGTTTTTGATATATTCTTTGACAACCAAAAGAATTCTGATCTTAGCTTTGAAGAAAATTAATGTTTTATCGAAAATTGTTCAATATGTACATTTTTATTACTGATGCTATGTATATATCAATAGGGTTTTGTTTGAGTGTATGTTTGAGTGTGTGTGTGTGTGTGAGAGAGAGAGAAGGAGAGACAGTATATGTGTGTGTGTGTGTGTGTGAGCGTGTGAGAGAGAGAAGGAGAGAGAGAGAGAGAGAGAGAGAGAGAGAGAGAGAGAGAGAGAGAGAGAGTATAGCGTGCGTGCGTGCATATGTGTGTTTGAAAGAATTGCAGTGACATCTAAACAAATGAAAAAAAGGAGACAATATAGAAAATCAGATTAACATTTATCGTCTATATATATAAATCCCTCCCTCTCCCTCTCCCTCTCCCTCTCTCTCTCTCTCTCTCTCTCTCTCTCTCTCTCTCTTCGTCAGACACACCCAGAGACAGATATGTGTGTGTATAAAGATAACTTTAATAAGTTATACGATACTTTCACTATTGTATATACAGATAAATATGTATCCACACACACACATACACACACACGCACACACACACGCACACATATGTATATAGGTACAGACGCGTATGTATGTGTGTATTTACGTAAATGTATATTAATGTATAGATTTATTTAATAAATCAAGTTTCATCTGTCGATTTTGGCTTATATTTTATAGAAAACATGAAACTATTTCATCTGAGACAAAAGTAAAAAAAAATGTGAACCTAATTAATTTTTAGCATTTCAGTCATTTTGATTCATTAAACATTTTTTAAAATTTTATTAAAATACACGCACACACACACAAGCACACATACAAACTCACACACATGTATATATATATATATATATATATATATATATATATATATATATGTGTGTGTGTGTGTGTGTGTGTGTGTATGTGTGTGTGCGCACGCGCGTGTGCATCTGTGTGTTTATATGTGTGTACATAATTTCTGAAAATCTTTATTCAAGATTGTATCACTGGGAACGATGGCAAGCAGCATGGTGGATGTAAAATAATACGAATGAATCCAAAGTTGGTAAATATCGAGCAACACCAGTAGCTGGGTGGAAGAACCGCATAAGATCAATGACAAAGATCAAATAAATCAGTCAGGAAACTTGTGTTTGTCATCTATAAAAGTGGCTTCTATTGAGGAATAAAAAAAACTACCAACGAAAGATTATCAAGACTGAAATCAGCGATACGCCTAGCAGATTTTCATCTAATTTAATATTGCCTTCGTATATTTCTTTTACCTTCGGATATATATATATATATATATATATATAGAGAGAGAGAGAGAGAGAGAGAGATTTGTAATTATTTACTAATATAAATTTTATGGAAGGAAAATAATATCTTATCAGCAGGGTTGGCATTACTCCAATTGGACCAATTGCTTGAAATTAGGACCCGCGCCTAACGGGGCCCAATGCTAGAGTTTAATTTACTTTCACCTCATCAAGTAAACGCATTGCACTCTATAACTTAGGAAATGGTGGGCCTTGCATTTTGTAAGGAAGTCTCTGCTAATAATTTTTGTTTGCATAAACTTTTAAGAGATTTTTATGCAATCACATTATATATATATATATATATATATATATATATATACTTATTTCGTTAAACAATAAAGACATTTTTTCCATATATTTTGTGCAGATGTTCTTTCGATTTGGTGAATTGATTTTATGGCATCTGGCGGGAACTAATTAATGAAACTCCCATAACTAATTGGTACCTTAATTATTTTTATCCGATCTTGGGCCATCAACAGTGTTGTGTATATTAAAAAAGCAATGAGACCTTTGCATGTCCATTTCTACTTTGTAAGTGTTTATTTTTTTTACTGGTGAGTTGTTGTAGTGTACTTAAATGTCTTTACCAACTGCTGCTACTTTATAGAAACGAATAAAACGCTACAACAGACCAGTATAAATAATAAACACTTACAAAGTAGTAACGTACATGCAAAAATCACACCGCTTTTGCAATATACACATCCCTGATGATGGCTCAAGATCGTGCAGAAAGTACTACGGTACCATTCACTTATAGGAGTTTCATTAACCAATTCCCGCCAGATACCCTACTCGAAAGGACATATACAAAAATGTGTATACAAAAGATATATATATTGTTTAATGCAATAAACATTAATACACACACACATACACACACACACACATATATATATATATATATATATATATCATTAATGTCGAGTAAAACTCAAATTTTGTAATGTGAGGTGACCGAGTCCTCTGTAAAAAGTACAGAAGTAACTTACAAGACACATTCAGGTTAATTTGCCGTGCAATTACTATGACAATTAATTTGGAGGCGCCCGTGGTGTAATGCTTAACGTCATAGGAAATGGACACGGCGACACGAGTTCAAACCATGGACGAGACAGATTGCATTTTACATAGCACTAATACCCTTGGGAAAGGTATGAATCCAATAATTCTTCCTCCAGCTATGGGTAAATAGTAGGGCAGACTAGGTTCTTCAGCCTTAGTGAGACAGCTGGTCTAGGAGAGGGAAAACTCTGAATTCAAACCTGTCAAACTCCGCTTAAAAATTGACCTTGTGTCATATCCTGCCCGAGCGGAAGGGTTGGTAAATATCATTAATTTGGCGTCACTTTAGTGCGATATGTTCTAGTAGCTTAGTTGTCGAGTTTCGGCTCTGCAACTTGTGGTCGCTGGTTCGATCTCCAGTGGTGAAGATCACGGTATACACTGCTGATGAGACCTAATAAGGTAGAAACAGCTATCCAGTGTTTCCGTATGTCGTGCGTAGGTGTTCGCCGGATTTTCTCGTATTCAATTCACAATATAATTCCTCTATTTAAAAAAAGAAAAATGAACATGTATATCCTTGCTCTTGAGGTCATAATAATTACGCGGATACGTATTTCTAACCGTCTTGGGAAGACGTGGCCCTGGAGGTGACCGTGTCCTCTGTAAAGAGTACGGATGTGACTTACAAAAAACATTCAGGTTAATTGGACGTGTAATTACCGTGTCTAGTTAATTTGGCGGAACTTGCGTGCGATATGAACTCATGGCTCAGTTATATAGTTTCAGCTCTGCAATCTATAGTCACTGGTTCGATCTTCAGTGGTGGAGATCACGGTATACACTGCTGATGAGACTTAATAAGGTAGAAACAGCTGTCCAGTGTTTTTGTATATCATGTGTAGGCGTTCGCCGGATTTTCTGGTAATTCAAGTCACAATATAATTTCTCTATCTAAAAGAGAAAAAAGTACATCGACTGTTGTAATCCATTATAAATTAATTTCAACAAACTTTTTACACTGATTGTATCCTCAGATGGCGAACAATGTTCTATGGAGTTTACCGTAATTTCGGTGAATACATTTTATTTTAATTTAGACATCTTAGGAATTATTCATCAATATTCATTATACAAAAAGAAAAAGAAAAATATACTATACGTAATATATTAAGCGAATACATTAGAGTGTTCGCCAATGGCCCGGGAGACCTGGGTTCAATCCCAGGTCGAGTCATACCAAAGACTTTAAAAATGGAACTTGATACCACCTTGCTTAACACTCAGCATTATAAGGTACGGTTCAAGGGTAAAGTGGAGCAATCCAGGGAATGGAGTAGCGCCCTCCCCTACACCTTGGTGTAGTAGCTATCGAAAAGGGAGCCTTCGGGTCACCCTCGACTATGCTCGGTAACTTTACTTACTTTTTACATTATAATCTAGAATTTCATCGCGTTACTTATCCGGTGTTGCACCAGAAAATTTTAGCGATGAACAATAGTTTATTGAAGTAAATAATGGAGTATAATCCTACAATATATAAAGAAAAATTGATAACAAGGTAATCCAAGTAGAAGGGGTGATTTATTGAGAAGCAAAGTCGACTCTATAGCGTTTCGTTTCCAATGAACCATCATCAGGACTATGATGGATGATTTTCGTGATGTTAAATCAACGATGGATGTCTAAAAATGTAAAATACTAAAAACCTAGGGAAATATTCTTATATCTTTTAAATCTCTCTTTCTACTTGGATTAGCTTGATATCAATTTTTCTTCACGATAGAGTATATTTTTATATCTCAATTAATTTTCTATTTTTAAAACATAGAATAAAAACATAGAAACATCTCTCTCTCTCTCTCTCTCTATATATATATATATATATAAACATACATATATATATATATATATATTTCATCATACAACGTGTGAAAGCACGTGCGATACCCTAGCCTCATCAGCCGCCAACCAGGGTGATAACACAGTTTCGGTAGCTCAAGGCGGTACTCTCTCTCTCTCTATATATATATATATATATATATATATATACATGTGTGTGTGTGTGTGTAAACATATGTATATATATATTTGGGAGTGTGAGTGAGAATATATATATATGTATATATATAACGGACCATGGATCTAATTGGTAGAGTGTTTTTTAAGGCCCAGGAGACCGGGGTTTAGTCCCTGGTCGAGTCATTCCGAAAACTCAAAAAACGGTACTTGATGCATCCTTGCTAAATACTTAACATAATAAAGGGTAAAGTTGAGTAATCAAGGTAAAGGAGTAGCTCCCTCCCCTGCGCCTCAGTGTAGTAGCTATTGAAAAGGGAGCCTTCGGGTCAACCTCGATTACGGTCGCATACTTTGCTTTACTTATGTATATATATAAGTAAATATATGCATAAACGCGCGCGTACACACACACACACACACACACACACACACACACACACACATATATATATATATGTAAGAACGAACATGGCGACCCGACTTCAGATCCTGGATAAGGTAGCCAGAAGTTAACATTCCACTAATACTTTTCCCTCCAGCAGACTGGACCCTTTAACCTTGCAATGGCAACCAGTCTAGAAGAAAGAAAACTATGAATTCAAACCTGTCAATTTCTACTTTAAAAATTGTGCGTAGGGATTAAATATTTATCCAATGAGACTCTTATCAATGCAGACAAAATTATTCACGTGTGCACTAACATAAACACACACATATGTATATGCGTTAGTGTTTGTGTGTGTGTGAGAGAGAGAGAGAGAGAGAGAGAGAGAGAGAGAGAGTGTGTGTGTGTGTGTGTGTGTGAGAGAGAGAGAGAGAGAGAGGGGGGAAGAGAGAGAGAAAGAAATACTTTCAGTGAGACATCACTGGTTTCCTGTAATATATATTCCATTTTTTCCTCAGACCTTTCAATTACCTCTACCTATACTCACACACACACACACACACACACATATATATATATATATATATATATATATATATATATATATATACATATATATATGCATTAACTCAATTCCCAAATGTGACAATATATCATTTTTGAAGCAATATAATGCTGATAGGAATTTAATTTTTTTTCTTTTTCATGACTAATAGTCTTGTTAAGAGAAAAAATTTCCAGTCGGCTTGGGCTACAGAATACACCGACTGCTCCTCTGTAGAGTGGTAACCCCACCCCCACTACGAGTGTCCTGGGTATGACACAAAACAAACGGATGGTGAGTCTCCTGTAATCCTGGAGCTTTGGGGAAAGCAGAGTACCCTTTTATTGCCATTGCTCCCAGGTCCACCCTGGCCAGGAGTGGTAGCACCTGATAGGGTCTTATCTATGGGTTAAACGGAACTAAAAAATGTACTTAGGCTGAATTGAATCGTCCGAAACAGAATAGTTCCTACGTATAGAAATGGATTTGGCATTAAATAACCTACAATGGTCGGTATGGCATTAAACCAAACCAAAATCAAAACAAACCTACCAAAGTTAAAGAACCCAATGTGCCATACTATTTAATAATGATGGTTATAGACCCGATGAAAATTTCTCTCTCTCTCTCTCTCTTTTTCTCTATGTAAATGTGTTTCAATATATAAAGAGAGAGAGAGAGAGAGAGAGAGAGAGAGAAAGAAAGAAAGAAAGAAAAGAGAGTAAAATTATTACTTCAAATAAAATCTTTTGAGTATACTATATATTCTCTAGTAATATATATTGCATTTAGTGAACGGCGGTAAACAAGTGTTCAAAATATATATCATGTCAATAACAGCACTTTGATTCTAATGTGGAAAATTGGTCTAAAAAGGGTTCATTATATATATATATATTTATATATATATATATATATATATATATATATATATATATATATATACATATATGTGTGTGTGTGTGTGTGTGTGTTTATATATATATATGAACCATGCTTCATCTAAATTGCTGACATTGGAATTTAAGCAAGTTCTCATCAATTATAATTATTATGATCTAAGAACATCATTGAAAATGAGATTAGATAAGAATTTTCGAATTCCTAAATAGCCTCAGCCAAACGAAGACATCACAATCCTGTCTTCTAATCAAATAAATCCCCTGTCTCTATTGTGCCTTACATGTCAATACCAGATTTATTGATTAATATATTGATTGATTGATTTATTTCGTCTGTTTTTCCTGGAAGAGCATTAATATAGTCAAGAAGAAACCATAAACAGAGACTCTGATACGGATCTCTTTAAATGGAATCCGATAATTAAAAATAAATAAGTTACTGCAAACAAATATCAATGTAAAAAAAAGACAAACAAATAAAAATGACTGTGAGTCAATAAGTAACTTTAAATAAAAAAAAATTATTCAGGTAAATAAAAAGAATTTAAAAAAAGGAAAAAAGTCACAGGTATAAACTACTTTTACTCCTTCTGCACATTCCAGCGAAGGGCACATCAACCTAGTGGCCGACTTTTTCGTTCTTCGTTTCTTCAAATCACAACGTTCTTCTAATCCAATAAAGAGAGTTCAAGCTTGTTCCTCAGAGTCGAAAAAAAGCAAAAATAGATCATGTTTATCTCGTACATGAATATTTTTGATTATTTTTTTCCTTCTTCTTCTTCTTCTTCTTCTTCTTCTTCTTCTTCTTCTTCTTCTTCTTCTTCTTCTTCTTCTTCTTCTTCTTCTTCTTCTTCTTCTCATCCGTTGCGGCTTATTGTCTTTGACATGGGGGGAGTGGCTCAAATAATGCAGTTTAGGACGTTCTACCACGTTCTATTGTCATGAAGTTTCCGTTGTTTCTTCAATCCTTTGTTTGTATTCCTTTTCTTGTATTAATTGCCTTCTAATGCCTTCATTCACTTCCTCTTCTTTATAATCGTGATCAACTTTGATTTTCTCATATTCATTATCTTTCTTCGTTCATTCTGCTAATAATCTGGGTGCTGTTGCCCTTTTGTCATTTTGCTAAAGATCTTTCCCTTTACCAATCTCAGTTTCTTAAAATCTATCCATCAGTTAATCTCTGTGTAATCATCTCTTCTAGTCTCTATTTCTTTCTATCTATCTATCTATCTATCTATCTATCTCAACACTGGGGGGGTGTCCTCGTGGTTTAATGGTAAAAGCGCTGGACTTGCGGAATCGTAGTAAGTGAGTTCGAACTCCAGTCGCGCTATTGCATTCACTTTCGCACTAATACCCTTGGGAAATGTATGAACCCAGCTATTGGTTAAATACCATCCCTGTTGTTCAAGAAAGATGGCTTGGGCATTAAATAACCCACAAAGTTTGATATGCCTAAAAAAAAAAAAAAACCTATCTCAGCACAATCAGTTTGGCCTGTGAAATATTTTGATTGCATTTCTGCGGAGGGTAAGACACAACCATCCACCAAGTATGCTAGATATGACATTAAACTGCTTTTGATAGTGAGACTCCCGTTTTAGATGTTTGGGAAATATGGAGTATCCCTTTATTACTATTACTCCCAGGTCCACTCTTACCCCGTGCAGTAGTAACTGTAAGGGTCCCATCTACAGGTAAACTAAAGCTGTTTATTCATTTACAATACTTGAAACCAATTAACTGAGTACAAATAAAACTGCAAGCGTTTGATAGCAATACTTGAAATCATTTTACTGTGTGCAAACAAATGAGATTTGGGTCTTTTTAAAAATCACCTACAAAAGTCCGTTTACAAATCAAAAATTTTATATATATGTATACAAAGGACTAGGCATCAAATAACCTGCAAAGTATGAAATACCGTAAAAAACAACCAACCAATCTATCTATCTATCTATCTAAATATATATATATATATATATATATATATATATATATATATATATATATATATATATATAATAACTGTCAGTGTCCCCAGTTCAGTCAATATAGCGAGCAAGCAAAGCAAGCTCGCTGTGTCGGTGTGTTCATAATTACCTATCCATCTCGGCAAATTTCTTCATTTCTTTTTATGCTTCTGTCCAATTGTAAGTAATTCTCTAATTTCCAAATTCAATCGACCAATATCCCCTTAAAAATAAAATAGACTAAAAGAATACACTTCTTATATAGAATTTCACGTGTGGAAGTTCTTTTTGAAATAATACTTGTCTATATACTTTTTAAAAAAAATTCAGAATGCCTCTACAGCAACTTTTGTTATATAAATTATAATTGATAAGATTCATTTTGATGGTAAAATGTTTCAGTGGAAATGCTAAAATCACTATGATTGTGGTTTAGAAGAGAGTTTTTACAATAAAAATGATACCAAAGTATTTATTGATGAGCGATAATGAACATTTTTTGAAGTTAGGGTATTGGAATAGTTTTTTTTTATTGATAGCTGCCATTTGCTGGAATTTTTGTAAAATCAGAAGAGCCCAGATAGTCACTTCTAGACCTAGAAGAGAGTAGAGTCTCCAGCCAGGATTTTAGAGTTTTCATTTTCCTAGATTATTTGCCGTACCAAGCTAGAGAGACCAGTCCACCCAACTGTGAATGCATTGTTTGTACTCGAAAAAGAGAGGATATAAATCCAGTTTAAAGTTAATATTTTTTAAATGTTATCATCAAAAAAGTAATCACTCTTTTACAAATTCTTTGATTCCACGTTTAAAGAAATCTGACGTTTTACTCGAAAAAAAAAGTTTGAAAGACTGTTTTCAAGATTTTTATTTATAAATATTTTTAGTGATCAAAATAAATGAAAATCTTTACGTGCTAAACACTCTATCAATGATATTGAGCATAATCTACCTATAAATATAGCAATTTATATTATCAACGTTAATGAATATATATATATATATATATATATATGCTTTTGGTACATGAAAATTTATATAAACAAATGAATAACGAAATGATTGGTAAAAGTGGAAACTATTTTAAAACAATAAAATAGCGAGGGACCTTTCGTCCGGTACTTGTCAAGCTTAGTCACCGGAAAATAATGAAAAAACGGGGTGTAGAATAAATAATTGGATTGAAGGGACAGGGTGACTAAAAAATAATTCAAGTCACCCCAGTCTCCAACACTTCCCCAATATATACATATATATATATATATATATCTATACCAAACCCGATGCACGAGTTGGATGCAACACGAGCTCAATTATCTTAGCGGATCTTGATAGTTTTGAATTCAGAGTTTTCCTTCTCCTGGACCGGTTGGCATACCACGGTTGAAGAACTCAGTCAGCTCTACTATTTACCCTTTGCTGGAAATGGTATTGTTCGAATAGTTAGCGAATAGTTACCTTTCCCTAGGGTGTTAGCTTTAAGTGAAATGCAAAGAGCTTCATCCAGCTTCATCCAGGATTTGAACATCCAGGACACTCGTTGTTGGAGTCTTAACCCTCTGCAGAGATGCAGTCGGTGTATTCTGCAATCCCAGCCAAATGGGCCGATGGAAAAAAGTGTCATTATATATATATATATATATATATATATATATATATATATATATATATATATATATATATATATGTATTAATTGAATTATATATATATATATATATACGTATTAATTAATTATATATATATGTATTAATTGAAAAAGTGTTATTATATATATATATATATATATATATGTATTAATTGAATTAACATTTCATTATTCAAAACTTAGAAGGGATTATTATCTATAAGAAATATAATCTGACAAGGTACAACGATAGAAGAAATAAAACAATAGTCAAAAAATAAAAAAATTTAAAAAATTAATAACCTATAACTCTGAGTTTCATGACTGCAATGAGCAGGTGAGATTTTAATCATAGTCGTGTAATTAGTCTTGTTTTTATTTTTACTTTTTGTCTTTTAATATACATGAAATTTATGAATCAAGAAAATTTATGAATCAAGAAAATTATGAAATTTAACAAATGTGAAATTTAATATAGTATGATGTATGATGCAATAAGCCACAAGTCACCCCCAAATTATTTCTTCAAAAATCATATATTTGATATAAGTGCATAAATCAGGCTTTGTCATGTAATAAGCTATTAAGATATTTCTAAAAATATATATATATATATATATTTACTAATCTAATATCTGCCAGCATTCACGGTACCAGAAAAAAGAACGAAAAAAAAACCGCCAGGAACAAGAGATAAAAGTATCTCGAATCACCGCCCGGGGGAAAAAGAAAAAATTATAGGTCAAAAAGAAAGAAAAGGCCAACCTCGTCCGACCCCTTGAAAAAAATCAAGGGATACGCAGTCAGTTGGTCAAAAGAAAACTAAAAACCTTCCGCGAATCCTGCAATGCTACAATTACAAAAATGCTCAACACAAGTGGAGTCAATTATCAAATTAACTTAAATCGCGAGTCGGAAATCTTCTAGTAAAGTTTCACCTTATCGGATCATCAGTAAGCCTAACTCCAACTAATACTAAAGGAGAAAACGCCGTCTTATATTCACCAAAAACCCACCTAGCTTAGAATTTACATCACAAAAAAATAAATAAATGAAATAAAATAAAATAAAAATAAATAAATAAATAAATAAAATAAATAAAAACCTTACTTTTATTTTAAAAAAAGTCTCTGAAACCTATCCCTAATTATAAAGCAACCACACCCTTTTGTGTCTACAAATATATATATATATATATATATATATATATATATGTGGATGACAATATATACGCTTCCCCACGGGGGTTGATTACTCTGGCGAAGGAATTTACGGCTGCCACTTGCATAATGCAAAGAATTTCGAATGAATTGAGCACTCTGGTATCCAGTAAAGCAAAAGTGTGAATAAACCAAAGCTACAACATAATGCCTTATAATTCCCCGGCTGACGAGGTTTGCTTGTTGGCTGAGCGGTATGATACTAAGTCTACGTAAAGGTGGGAGGCTTTCGATCCTAGCTTCAAGCGTCCTACGTGTCTAGCCACACTGAAGACTTGTGATACAACAATTTATGATGATATAATCGACGATATATATATATATATATATATATATATATATATATATAGCCGTTTAAATCATTTGATATAATTGATGAAATCAAACAATTTAAAATAAGTTATTTTGTGACTTTTCAACACAAATTTGATTAAAGTACATTCACGAGGAAGCCATATGTATTAGTATATCAAATGTTCTAAGATCTTTCAAAAATATATATATATATTGTTTGTATGTATATAGATATCAATATAAATTATATGATTTAATCGACAATGTATATATATATATATATATAGTCAATTAAATCATATAATTTATCTTAAATCATTTGATATATATATATATATATATATATATATATATATATATATATATATATATATAATCGATGAAATCAAACAATTTCCAATAAGGGATTTTGTAACTTTTCAACACAAATTAGACTTAATTGCATTCATGAGGAAGTCATATGTATTAGTAAATCAAACTATCTCAGATTTTCCAAATATATATATATATATATATATATATATATATATATATATATATATATATATATATATATATATGCACCGACGAATTCAAAACCCTAAATTAGTACACGTGTCATTAAAAAGAATCTAGCGAAGCAGTTCTTCAATCTGTCAACAATCGTATTCAAGAAAAGCTGGATTGTCGAAAGCGGCACTGTCACGGCTGCCGCTTTTGCTTCCAACAACGCCATTGCATAAAATGTAGAACGTTGATTAAAGTTAGAAAAACGCGGGAAAGTGTCGACAGCTACAAAAGAGGCCAAGTTGGAAATGCAGTGGGCTGACGAAACTGGAAATATTGCTGAGTCAGCTTGCAAATTTCGTCTGTATGTGCTTTTATTTATTTGTTTTATTTTATTTCATTTATTTATTTATTTTTATTTCTATTTATTTTTAGTTTACTGGCACAAATCAATGGATTAATCAGGTCTATCTTTTCGATTCGTCTTTCGGCTTATCGATCATTTGATACGTTTCAATTTGGGGGGAGATTGTGTGTGTGTGTGTGTGTGTGTGTGTGTGTGTGTGTGTGTGTGTGTGTGTTTTTCTTTTTTTTTCTAGATTTTGGTTTTTGGGTAGTTGAATAGGGAGATGCAAAGGAGGAAGTGGTAAAGAAAGGGGGAGTGGAATGATGATTGCAAGGATAATGAGGTGTGGAAAAGAGGGGAAGAAAAAAGAAGATGAGAAAAGTAAAGAAAATTACGAGATTACTTGAGGGAATATTGTGACAGAAGAAGAAGAAGAAGAAGAAGAAGAAGAAGAAGAAGAAGAAGAAGAAGAAGAAGAAGAAGAAGAAGAAGAAGACTAGAGTTCCACAGCGAAAAAAGAAAGAAATCAATCAATGAAACAATCACAAGATTCAGAAAGAAAGAAAGAAAAAAGAAAGAAAGAAAGAAAGAAAGAAAGAAAGAAAGAATGTAATAAAAAATAAAAAAGGTGACCATAAGAAAATTAAAAAGAAAGTAGAAAAGAAAAAAATGGAACTGGAACAGAAAAAAAAAGTATGGCAGTCAGGGAAAAAGAAAACAGGATAAAAAAAAAGAAAGGAAAAGAACGATTTCATAAATTGAAAAGAGATCTCTGGAAAGAGAGGACATTTTAAAGAAAGAAAGAAAGAAAGAAAGAAAGAATTTTGGAAAGAAAGAAGTTTGGAAAGAAAGAAAGAAAGAAAGAAAGAAAGAAAGAAAGAAAGAAAGAAACTACAAGAACAATCACAAAAAATGAAAAAGATGACGATAGGAAAATTAAAAAGAAAGTAGAAAAGAAAAAACAAAACCGGAAAAGAAAAAAAGTATGGCAGTCAGTGAAAAAGAAAACAGGATAAAAAAGGAAAGGAAAATGTCGATAGAGAAAGAACGATTTAATAAATTGAAAAGAAATCTTAGGAAAGAGAGGACTTTTTAAAGAAAGAAAGAAAGAAAGAAAGAAAGAAATAAGGTTGGTATGAAGAAAGGGTAGTGAAAAAGGGACTTAAATGCAGAGGAACATAATGAAAATGCCTTCAGTGGAAGGTGGGAAAAGGAAGTGCATGCAATCGCCAATAGTAATTGAAGCTGTTTAGCAATAAACATAAGTAAAAAGGAAAATCAGAAAAAGATCAAATGTTTGAAGGTTATATTATAAGGAAAGAGCAGAAAGTGATCTTAATGATAAAAGGAAGGAATAAATTCCTTCTGGGTCGTGAAAAATAGAGTAAAATTGCTGTAAATGGCGAAATCTTTATTTTGAAGGCGGTGCCAAATGATTTCTAACCTCGTAAAGTGTAAACAATGCAGAATGATATGTTTAACAGTTGTGATATTTTGCCAGGTTGTTAACGTTTAGTTAATGCAGTGAGTGATTTTCCGATGCATGGCCATGTTTTTTTTAAAATTTTTCTTGTTGTTTTAATGTGTGTGTAGGTAGGAAGGTAGGTGTGTCCCTATTTGATCACGTGATTTCCCATTATGATAGATCCTTGACACTTTAGGATTTAAAAAGAATATATTTCGAGAAACGTAATGTTTTATCGAATATTATGACCTCTAGAATCGCATGCAGCATGCCCTGATAGATTCTGCTAAAGAAAAAGAAGGAAATTTTAAATGGAAAAAGAAAAGTGAAAGCCAATAAGAATGGGTGATAGAGAGAGAGAGGGGGGTTGTGTGTCATTGAAAGAAAGAAAGAAAGAAAGAAAGAAAGAAAGAAAGAAAGAAAGAAAGAAAGAAAGAAAATAATTCGCCAAATGAAAAGATGAGGAGCTTGGGAAAGAATGAAAACAAAAAGAAAGAAGTCAATGGAAAAAAGAAAGAAAAAAAGAAACTAAATAAAACAACAGCTAGTATAAGATGTGTGAGAAAAAATCAGTAAATATCCTTGCTACCTTAAAATGGATGCTTTTGATAAGGAAACACAAAAAGGGATCGAAAAAAGTGCATTTTGGAATGTCGAAAAAGAAAAAAACGTTGAAAAAGGCATGATTAATCGAAAAAAAATAAGAGAACGAAAAAGAGAGAGAATGGGAGATGAAGAGAAAAGCAATTGTTGAAAGAAGAAGAAGAAGAAGAAGAAGAAGAAGAAGAAGAAGAAGAAGAAGAAGAAAACAGATACTTTCGAAAAAAGTTAACAAAATAAACTAACCTATGAAAATAGATGAAAAGATGCGCAAAATCGAAAGATTACCAAAACCGAAAAGCATGCAACGAAAAATGAAAATAAAGAAAAAAGGGAACGAGAGAATAGTGACGTAAAAATTCAAAGGCGTGGTAAGTTGAAAACGCGGCAAGGAGTTGGTTAGTTACAATGAACGACGATGGTAAAAGGGCAAGATCTTGAATATAGAAAGTTAGGGAAAAAAGAAAATAAAAATGAAAATGAAGGATGAGAATTGGGGATGAACGATAGTGTGAGGCAAGACACGGGGTCGAAGAATGAGAAAATGACAAGGATGAAGGATCTCAGATGGTTTATAAATTACGACGTATAAATAAACGAGTTTTAGAAGATAGATAGATAGATAGATAGATATGAGCAGGAGAGATAGAAATAGAACTAGTCAGATTATATATATATATATATATATATATATATATATAGAGAGAGAGAGAGAGAGAGAGGGAGAGAGAGATAGAGAGGCAGGCAGACAGATTGAGATAGAGAGAGACAAAGTGAGAGAGAGAGAGAGAGAGAGAGAGAGAGAGAGAGAGAAAGAGAGAAATTGATATGCAGTATTAAGATATATATATAATGAAAATAATTCCAACATGGACAAGACTGAGTCATAATAGGTTTCACGAAATGGTTCTTCAGAATGGCACTTCAGGGTTAGGATATATATATATATATATATATATATATATATATATATATATATATATATATATATATATATATATATAATCAACTTAAATCGCGAGTCGGAAATCTCCTATTAAAGTTTCACCTTAACGGATCATCAGGAAGTCTATATATATATATATATATATATATATATATATAGTCTGCCACAAACCCACCAAGTGAGATAGTGACAGCCATACACTGTTATGATAAAAAAAATATTATAACAGTATAATGCTGTCACTATCTCACTTGGTGGGTTTGTTGCTGACCAATTGCGGTATAATTTGGAGAATGCTCAATATCTAGGATAGAGCTATTATATAATAATAAATACATATGTATTAGTTTTTATATGTATTTATCGCATGTATATTTATCTGCGACCAAAGATTTCATGCCATCTTATTGCGACAATCATCAGGGAAGCCTGATGATTATCGTAATAGACGGCATGAAAATTTTGGTCACAGATAAGCAAACATACATATATAGCAAACAACCAAACAAGTATATATATTTAATAGAATGAGTTTCTATTAAATATATATACCTGTTTGGTTGTTTGCTATTTAGGGCATATCAACCTTTCAGGGTTATTTAATGCCAAATCAATTTTTATGCAAATAATCATTTCAAACAATTCAGTTTAGTATGAGTACAGTTTGTCAAAAAAATTTCTGTTTCAAGCTATTCAGTTTAGTCAAACAGTTCTAATTCAACCAATTCATTTGAGCATGAGTATAGATTTTGCTTACACACAGTTAAATGTCAAAACAGTTTTATATTAAACAATTCAGTTTAGCGTAACTACAGTTTCAATGACAAAACAGTTCCATATCAAACAATACAGTTTAGCATGCGAAAACAGTTCAATTTCGAACAATTTACTTTTGCATAAGTACGCAGTTTAAATCTAAGTACACAGTTTAATTGTCAAAACATTTCTATTTCAATCAATTCAGGTTAGTCCTACAGTTCTAATTTAAACAATTCATTTTAGCATAAATACGCAGTTTAGTTCTATTTAACCCATAGATAGGGTCCTATCAGGTGCCACCACTCCGAGTCAGAGTGGACCTGGGAGCGATGGCAATGAAGGGGTGCTCTGTATTCCCAATTCTTCAACATCACGGGAACCTCACGATCAGATTGTTTAGTGTCATATACAGGAAACTGTTGGGAGGGTAATACCCCTCTGCAAAGGTGCAGTCGGTGTATTCTACAGCCCCAGCTGAGTGGGCAATAGATCTATAAAAAAAACTAATACATATAAAAACTAATATATATATATGTGTGTGTGTGTGTGTGTGTGTGTGTGTGTGTGTGTGTGTGTGTGTTGGGTTTGGTTTCGTTTGGTTTGGTTTCTTTGTCTAAGGGCATTTTAGTCTTCATGAAGGATTCAATGCCAAACCTTGCTTAACAGAAGGACCGGAGTGGTGCTATATAATCCATAGCTTATGTGAATATGGGATTTCACACCTCTCCCATGATTACTAATTCGAAAGTACTCCTAATAGCCCGACCTGAACTCGCTTACTACGATGTCGCAGTCCAGCAAGTAAGCCACAATTGCTCCGGGACAGCACCCAAATATGAATAAATAGATATGAATAGACTGAGATAAATATGTATGAACAAGATGTGATAGATAGATTGATAGATGGATAGATAGATAGATAAATTTTGAATGACAGATTTTTTCAGATCTTAATATATATGAACTGAGGAAGACCCGAATAATCGACGTGATGAAAAGAGTGATTATATATATATATATATATAGTCGCTTCCCTTAGCACTACGTCTTAAGTCTTTATGAGTACATATAATTGTAATTCTGCGTTAACACTTGTATACATATTTTGTTACCCAGGTATTTTCTCACCTCTTCTATTCACTCCATTCAAATAAAAAACATGCACTTCCCCCTGCGTGCGTATTTCCACCCGTGTGTATATCTGGAGGCATGATCTGACGCAACCATTCCATTGCGCATGCGCCAGAATAGATGCGTCCAAGTGTGACATGTCTGGATTGTATGAATTTGAGTGTCATTTCTGCGTTCATTATTTTATCTTAATACTATGTGTGTACCACCTTGTACCTTTGTGTATGAGTGTGTGAGTCTATATTCTTAAGGATGTGTGTGTGTGTGTGTGTGTGTGTGTGTGTGCGCTTCATTATTATACAGTTTTCATTTTTTGTGAACATATCTGTTGACCTGAACCACCTTTTCTAAATGTGAAAAGATTTTCACCTTTTTAGTATCAGTGTGTAAAAAACACATGAAGAAACACAGCCAGACACAGAGAGGCACTATATATAATTTATTTAAAATTAGGGTTTTTAATTTCTTGAACAGTTAATTCGCTTTGACCATTTTTGGTTAATTAAAGCCGCCTGGTACCTGCCAAAAGATTTTTTTAATAGGGAAGACGATGACACCATTTGCTGAGGGCACCTCTGGTGGTGTAATGGTTAGCAAGCTAGACTACTAAACCTATACAAGTGAGTTTGAGTCTCATTGGGTGCCCCATTCATATGGCCCTGTACCACATCTAAGCAAAAAGAAGCTAAGTAAATTACTACTTCATTTACATTATTTAAATACCTCAGCTATGTAAAAGAAGTAAACGGAATAATATATGAAGATAATAGTTTAGTTTACAAGCTTACATTATTCATAAAATTTCACCTGTTACAAAAAATATAGCATATGGTCAAATTAGGATGGATTAATTTACAGGAACAACCTTTTCTTATGTTCTTAATTTTTCCAATATTTTATTGCTTTGACAACTTTTACTCTTGCCTGAGAATTTAAATTTATACCGTCTTTTTTCTTTATTCTTTTTTCATACACATATATTGACAGTAATCAACATTAACAGTTTTTCAACCTCAAATTAAACGTGTGACGTCATCTGATGAGATGAAGAGAGTAATGATATTCTTCGCCGAAATAGATTTACAATGACAATTTAACCAGGTTCAAGTTATATATATATATATATATATATATATATATATATAGTTGTGTGTATATATATATATTACATGGTAACATTATGGTAAATTGATTAAATATATATATATATATATTATATATATATATATATATATATACATATATGTGTGTGTGTCTGTGTGTGTATATAGTTGTGTGTATATATATATTACATGGTAACATTATGGTAAATTGATTAAATATATATATATATATACACACACACACACACACGTATATATATATATATATATATTACATGATAATATGGTAAATTCATAATGTATGTATGCATATATATATATATATATATATATATTTATACACAAATACACACCTGCACACACACACACACACACACATATATATATATATATATATATATATATATATTTATATATAATGAATTTACCATAATATTACCACGTAATAAATATATATATATATATATATATATATATATATATAGATATATATATATATATATATATATATTAGAAGATATAACGTTTCTGTCATTGTCCATTTATCGGAAGATATATTGTATCTGTATCTGTCTGATGAAGGTGTAAAGCTTGAAATCCAGTGTCAAAGACACTTCCATACAGTGTATATATATATACATATATATATATATATATATATATATATATATATATATATATATATATATATATATATATATATATACGAGGATCATTAAATAAGTTTCCAGACTTTTTTCGTACGGGCACTTTTATTAATAGTACACACATGAAATTTTAGTCACCTTCGAGGTAATTTCCTCCGGCTGCAGTGCACACTTTGTACCGTTCCAACAGCTTCTGCACGGCCCCATGGAAGTACTCTTGTGTAAGCATATCAATGACCTTCGTCACAGCCTCTTTCATCTCCTCAATTGTCTCATAACGACAGTCTCTGAGCTTAGGGAATAAGCAAATTGCACAGGGAGCAAGGTCTGGACTATAAGGAGGCTGACGAACTGTCTTGATGCTCATCTTGGTCAAATAGTCTGTGACAAGGATGGAGTTGGGGAGTGGTGCATTGTCCTGGTGGAAATGCCACTGACCCGATTTGAAGAGTGCCTGCCTCTTCCGACGGAATCTCTTGCTGAACTCACTTAAAACCTCAACATAGTAACCCAAACCCTAACCCTAACCCTTTGTCAAATCAACTCTTGTCTATTTACTTCCTTAATCCTCCCACACCTCTCATCATCCCTCACAGACTCCCTGCTTTCCTTGAATCTCTTATGCCACTCATAAACTGATGCTCAATTCCTGCAAGATGCTCCAAAAGCAATCTGAAGCATTCCATTTGTTTCCGTGGCATTTTTTCCAAGTTTAAAACAGAATTTTATTGCAAATTGTTCTCGTAAAGTGTCCTCACGTCCAGATTGCATTTTGCAATTCACCAGCTGTGACAATCAGGCTTTAGTAGGGTGTATTCCAATTGCTGCTGTGGCTGTTCATTTGAACCTGAAACCATATGAATTGGCCAGTCATCTCATAACATGTATAGCAATGATATACTGAATTTTCAAGAGTCTACGTCAATTTTGAATAGCAGTACAAAAAAGTCTGGAAACTTATTGAATGTATCACGTATATATATATATATATATATATATATATATATATATATATCAGCAAAATGAGTTGGTGGACGCTGACTGAATTTCACTGATAAATATAGACTGTAATCGATACTTACTGTTTTTCAACCTCAAATTAAACGTGCGAAGTCATCTGATGTGACGAAGAGTATTATGATATTCTTTAACAAATTAGATTTACAATGACAATTTAACTAAGTTTTCTTCTTATTGCATATATATATATATACATATATATATATATATATATATATATGCAGAAAAATTGATAACAAGGTAATTTAATTGGAATGAGAGATTTATTGAGAAGTTGACACTAACTCTAAAATGTTCTCAAGTATTATTGTCTAACATTAATAGGTTTCATTTTGTTTGTTAGGGTTTTACGGCATGTGAACCCTTGTGGGTCATTTAATGCTAAATCTTCTTTATACATTGTTTGGTTTTATGGCATATCAACCATTGTAGGTTATTTAATGCCACTATTCATTTGCTTGTACACAGTTAAATTGTTCCAAGTATTGCTGTTTATCACTAACAATTCAAGTAGAGATCAATCATTTGTTTACACACAGTTAAATTATGAAACAGTTCAATTTTTAAAAATTCAATTTAGCATAAGTCATTTGTTGGCACTCAGTTTAAAAATCAAACATTTCTATTTGACATATAGATAGGATCCTTTCAAATGCTACCACTCCGGTCCAGAGTAAATCTGGGAGCAATGGCAATGAAAGGAGTACTCCGTAATCCCCAAAACACCAGGATTACTGAAGCTTCACCCTCTGATTGTTTAGTGTCATATACAATGACACTCGTTAAGAGGTGTTACCCCTCTGCAGAGATGCAGTCGGCGTTTTCTAGAGCCTCATTCAACCGGAGCGTAACTTTAATAGTTCTATTTGCCAAAATTAGATAGTTCCTCATATAGTAAATGATTAAAGAGTTCTGTTTAATCCGTAGTTAGGTCTCTAACAGCTACAATCACTCCGGGTTAGAGTGGCCCAGGAGTCAATGACAATGAAGGAATACTCTCCATTCCCCAAAGCTCCAGGCCTGGAGCCTCA
Source organism: Sepioteuthis lessoniana (assembly GCA_963585895.1). Lineage (NCBI taxonomy): Eukaryota > Metazoa > Mollusca > Cephalopoda > Myopsida > Loliginidae > Sepioteuthis > Sepioteuthis lessoniana. Next base: position 30,608,886 of record OY757942.1, read on the forward strand.
TGATCCGAGGTTGTTTAGTGTCATGTCCACAATTCTCATTGTGGAAATGACAGTCGGCGTATTCTACAGCCCCAGACGCTGGGCAGTCAGTTTCTATTATAAGGTATTTCATTTATCATGTTGAAGAATGAACTCTTTCAACTGTGTGTGTGTGTGTGTGTGTGTGTGTGTATATCATTTCAATATATATATATATATTGAAATGATAGATTGTAGTGAATCTGACAGTATTATAGAAATATGTGGAAAGTTTGATAAATCAAACACTTAATTCAAATTTAGATGTGTGATATTTCGTTCGGTTTTATTTCATCTCGAACTTCTTCAGACAGAGACTGTTTTCTGAGTTTTTCTATAGAAAAGCATGTGAGAAGAAATGATTAGATGGTAGAGGGAGTATAGTTGCTGCAGGAAAGCTAGGAGGGATTTAAAGACAAATATATGTTTTATTGAATATATTTTTATTTTGAAAGTGGAGATATATAAATATAAATGATAATAAAAATGTAGGGGCTGATAATAAAAAATTAGGGAAGGGTTTGGTTGAAAGAGGCTTTCAGCATATCTTGTTTCATGGAAAGATATAGTCTATAATGTGATCTCTCAGAAAATTGTCTATATTTTGGTGTTTAGATTGTAATTACTATGAGGAAGGGTTAAGTGGTAAAGTGACAAGGAAAAGGAAAGGTAGCGGTTTATTACAGAATGTATATACACTTTCAAAAAAGAATATTTCATATATATTTGTGTAAAAGATTCTCACAAACACACACACACACACACACACACACACACACACACACACACATATATATATATATATATATATATATATATATATATATATATATAGGGCTTCTTTGTCTTGCTTAAAGCTCGGAGATAATATCATATATATGTTTTATACGCTTTCGTAATCAGCACACAGCATTCGTCTCTACAAAGAGGACGCACACGTCCTAGAATTTTCGGAGGCCTATAAGTTTGATTTGAAGAAATACTTTTTCATCCACCTCTTTTCTTTAAGGTTTCATCCCTTCATATATTCAGTCATTACTGATGCTAACTTTAGAAAACGTATCGGTCCAAAGGTTCCTAAACTTTTATTTCAAATCTTATTTTAGCCGATTTTAATCGTTTATGCATCAAAATCTTATTTCCTCCTACTTTTAAGCTATTACTTCATCTCTACTATATATATATATATATATATATACTTCATCTGTTCTATATATATATATATATGTGTGTGTGTGTGGGTGTGTATATATATATATATATATATATGTGTGTGTGTGTGTGTGTGTGTGTGTGTATTACAACACTCTATGGATGTCACTATCTCACTTGGTGGGTTTGTGGCGGATCAAATGCGGTTTAATTCGGTAAGTGCTCAATATCTGTGATAGAGCTAATATACGATATGATAGCATATCATATCGTATATATTAGCTTTTATATACATTTATATATTATATATCATATCGTATATATTAGCTTTTATATACATTTATTAGCATGGATGCTTTTTTGCGACCACTGATTTCGTGTCGTCTTAATACGATAATCATCTGCCAGTGGTCGCAAATAAACATCCATGCTATTAAATATACATAAGAAAAATAATATATATGTACACATAATCATATTTAATATATATATATATATATATATATATATATATATATACAAAATGAGAGAGAAAGATTATACAATCAAGGCATATATGTATAATGTTTCCTATCAAAATCAAGTTTCTGAGCACACGAAAACAATGTTAGAGTGAATGTGTGATTCTTATTAAATGTGCTTTCCCCAAGAAAGTTGTATTACGAACCTAGGCATGGCGTGTATTTCATAATAGGCTTAACCTTGTTCCTTTTACCTGTATCAGTCTTTGTTTTAATGTTAGCCCATTTACATAAGGCTTTTTTTTTCCTTTTGACACCATGCAAATTGAAAGAATTGCTGACATACTCTTACTCTTTCTTTATACATAGCGGAATACATTCGAAAATGCATGTGTATGTGTATGTATAATCGTGTATACGTATATGTGTGTATGCGTGTGAGTGCGTGTTTGTGAGAGAGATAGATGGATTGATAGGTAGATAGATTAAGACAGAGAGAGAGAGAAATAAAGAAAGAGAGAGAGAGAGAGAGGACAGGCTTGGAGAGAGCCACTGCGTGCTCAAAGAATGTCATCTCAATGCTGGGTCGAGATGACCTCTCCTTTCGCTTTTCATCTTACATGTTACCCTAGGATTTCTTTCTACCAGTCCTGACCCCACCCTTCTCACCTCCGCCCTACCATATCCGATCTCTTTCTGATCCCTCCCGCCTTCCTTCTAAATCCCTTTCCAACTATCCTTCATCAAGTGATTCTTATTCGCTTTCTCGTTTCTGTCTTTTTATCTCCCCTCGATTCTCCCTCACTTTCAACGTGATTGACTTGCCTTTCACCCCCGCTCATCTTTCATCCCCACCGCCTATTCGTCAACTTTCATTTCTTTATACCCAATCCCTGCTCATGTTTAGCTTTTCTTTCTTTCTTTCTTTCTTTCTTTTCACCAACCGACTTTGCAACACGTTGTTTTTCCTTTTTTTCCCTTATATCTTTAAACAAGACATTTTGATATCTTTTTATTTTTTTCCCCGTCTGCTCGTTTTATTTAATCTTTTCTTAACGCTGTCTCACTATTTTTTTATCATCCTTTTACAACACCGCATTAACTGTTCCTTCCATTGCTATAATTTGCACAGTTATATCATGACTAGTATACCTCCCTAATATCAATAATTAGTACATGATTATAGGTATTCAAGAAATTATTCCTATTTTAAAATGTTAATTATTTATTTGCAAACAATTATATTTCAACAATTATATTTCGATTATTCCAATCTAATACAAATAATTTTCAAAATGTCCTTAATAGGTACAACCAGTCTGTGTTAGAATTGATGTAGCTGTCATGGAATCAAAAGAATAACCAACTGTAACATTTGCTTCCGTCTAGGGCCTAATTTTCAGATGCAGTTCCGTCTCATACTTGAAACACTTCTTTTGGGGGGGGGGTCTTTCACTTCTGTTAGAGGTACAGTTTGCCCACATATATATATATATGAGTAAAATGAGTGAAAAAGAGGATAAACCAAACACTGACAACAGATTTAGCAACGATATTTCGTCTTTATTTAAAAAAAAAAAACTTCCTCAGAACAACGTTTTTTTCTAAAATTCAGCATTGGAGTAAATTGATGAAAAATAAAGATGAAAATAAAAGGAGGGAAGAATCAAAAGAAAGAGAGACTGAAAAGAAAGAAAGGGAGAGATAGAGATATACGTCAGAGAAATGATGGCAGAGGTTATTTGACCGAAAACATTTAGGCAATGGCAATGGTAAGGTAGACAGATGGTGGGGTACAGTCACTGTCAAACGTATCAGGTTTCATCAAACCCACCCTCAATAATACTACTTATATCATAGCTAGGGATATAAGGAGGTTCAGTCCTTTCCCCAAGAGAATTTGTCTGAAAGTGAATATAAAAGCACGATTAGAGTTTGAACTCGATTACGACGATGTCTAGTCCAGCTTTTTAGCCACCATGTTACGAAGACTCTCCTCTTTTTGTATTCCTGGAAGATGTGAATATTTTTTATTGACATCATTCCCGTGAGTACTGTCTTTTAATCTTCAAATGTGTATCTTGGAAATATTGCACCGTTCTTTTTGTAAATTTTTTGCAAATTCTGTAAGTGGTTAAACGGTGGGGGTAACTCGCAAATGGCATAGACAAGAATAATAAAAATCATTTAAATAATCTAATCTAGTTTATTTAAGGAATATTTTATGAAGTAAGAATTTTCAGCTATTAAATGAAAAATGTTTTGCGTCTTAGCTGTAATTTGTTTATTTACTGCTAAATAAAAAAAATAACATAACTGTAAATAACTTCTAATAAATTCCATAATTTGTACCAGAGGCAATACTTGAAGGATCTCTCTCATTTTCTCTTTCTCTTCGTAGATTTAAGACGTTGCTCTATTATCTCTCTTTTTCTTATGCCACCTCGACTAGTAGATATTATATTTCTCTCTCGCTCTCTCATTTTCTCTCTCTCTCTCTCTCTCTCTCTCTCTCTTCGTTGATTTAAGACTTCTTTCTTTCCCTCTCTTTTTTCTTATCTCACTTTGTCATGTACATTCTATCTCTCTCTCCCCCACTCTCTCTCCTCGATGATTTAAAACGTCTTTCTTTCTTTCTCTCTCTTTTTCTCTTATCTCACCTCGTCACGTACATTCTATCTCTCTCTCTCATTCTTTCTCTTTCTCTCTCCCCTCGTTGATTTAAAACGTCTTTCTTTCTATCTCTTTTTCTCTTATCTCACCTCGTCACGTACATTCTATCTCTCTCTCTCTCTCTCTCTCTCTTTCTCCTCGTTGATTTAAAACGTCTTTCTTTCTCTCTGTTTTTCTCTTATCTCACCTCATCACGTACATTCTATCTCTCTCTCTCTCTCTCTCATTCTTTCTCTTTCTCTCTCCCCTCGTTGATTTAAAACGTCTTTCTTTCTTTCTCTCTCTTTTTCTCTTATCTCACCTCGTCACGTACATTCTATCTCTCTCTCATTCTTTCTCTTTCTCTCTCCCCTCGTTGATTTAAAACGTCTTTCTTTCTATCTCTTTTTCTCTTATCTCACCTCGTCACGTACATTCTCTCTCTCTCTCTCTAATTCATTCTCTTTCTCTCTCCCCTCGTTGATTTAAAACGTCTTTCTTTCTTTCTCTCTCTTTTTCTCTTATCTCACCTCGTCACGTACATTCTATCTATCTCTCTCTCTCTATCTCTCTCCCCCTCTCTCTCTCTCTCTCTCTCTCTTTCTCCTCGTTGATTTAAAACGTCTTTCTTTCTCTCTGTTTTTCTCTTATCTCACCTCGTCACGTACATTCTATCTCTCTCTCTATCTCTCTCTCTCTCTCTCTCTCTCTCTCTCTCTCTCTCTTTCTCCTCGTTGATTTAAAACGTCTTTCTTTCTCTCTGTTTTTCTCTTATCTTACCTCGTCACGTACATTCTATCTTTTGCTCTCTCTCTCTCTATATATATATATATATATATAGTCTTTTAGATTTTGTTCAAGAGTTAAGTTTCACAAAACTGCCGACACAGCATGGATATTTATAACTGAAAGTGTGAAACGCACGATCAATAGCAACATAGTTACAACTAAACGTATTGATATACAAATGCCTGGTGTGCGTATAATATGACTGTTATATTTCATATTAGTGTTGTCTTGTGTTACCACTTATTTTCTTGACAAATCCTATGGGGACACCAGTCACTATGAATCTATTGTTATCAGAATTCATGACCTTCTTTATGCAATGCACAGATCTTTTTTTTTTTTAAATAAACCCTTTTTTTATAACAAGGAGTTCAGTATGACTCAAAAAGTGTTATCACTTCAAATCTTCTCTTAGAGGTTATCTTTTTCATTTATATTCTTCCATAATAGCTTTCGTTTTTTCCCCGTTATGTCTCCATACATTTTTTCTTTGGAAAAATAACTTTGGCCTTTTCATTCTCACATTTACTTACGGTAGCATCCTAACTAAATGTAAGCAGCCATAACTTTCTAACTCACAACCTCTGATTCAGATAGTTTTTCAGTAGAAGGTGGGGGTGTCACCGTGGCATAGTGGTTAACGTACTGGACAGCGACATTGTAGTAAGGTAGTTCGAGCTCCAGTCGTGCTATCATGTTCACTTTTGGACTAATACCCTTGAGGAAAATATGAACCCCCTTATTCACACAAAGTAGGGTTTAATTAGTACTCGTATTGTTGTTCAATAATAATGGCTTTGGTATGCCATTAAACTAAGAAATCGAAACAGATACTTTTGAATATGTCTCATTTTTTTCTTTTTTTTTTCTTTATAGAATCAGTTACAAACCAATATAGGTTATTTTATGACAATTCCTCTTCATTCATTTTATATATTATTTGTAAGCGGTCAGTTAGTACATAACATTTTTAAACGAGCCAGAACTTATCTGTTTGCTGACTGTTAAATGGTCATACATTTAATTTTTGATTCAATAATTTTAAGGTAAACTTATTCTTAAATGATTCAGAGCTAATTTTTTGCATACATGTATTATTATTGTTTGCCAGAGTTAATTCTAACACGACCAATTCTATATAGAATAAAACATTTGTTTAAAATCAGCGCGATGGTTTCAAATATTGCAATCTAATTTCAATAGTTTTATTTACACACAGTGAAATGGTTTCAAGTACCACTGAGTAACACTTATTAATTCAATGTAGAGATAAATTTGAAGAGTTTCAAGTATTGCTAATCAACACAAATAACTCTATTCAAGTTTCTCTTTTGTTAGTTAACATGTAAATGGTTCGTATATACCACAAACAATTCAATAAAATATTAGTCATTTGTTTATATACAGTTAGAGGATTTAACAATATTTACCAACCCCTCAACTCGGGCAGGATATGACACAAGGTCAATTTTTAAGCAGAGTTTAACAGGTTTGAATTCAGAGTTTTCCTTCTTCTAGACTAGTTGCCTCACCAAGGCTGAAGAACCTAGTCTGCCCTACTATTTACCCATAGCTGGAGGGAGAATGATTAGATTCATACCTTTCCCAAGGGAATTAGTGTTATGTGAAATGCAATCAGTCTCGTCCAGGATTTGAACTCGTGTCGTCGTGTCCTTTTTCTACGACGATAACCATTACACCACGGGCATTTCCATCACGATTTAACAGTTCATTTCCTGACAATTCAATTTACCACAAGTCACTTGTATGCATACTGTTTAAATATCAAACTCTTCTGTTTGACCCATAGGTAGGACCCTGTCAGGTGCTATCACTCCGGGAGAGATTGAACCTGGGACTAATGGCAATTAAGGGGTACTCCGCATTCCCCAAAGTTCAAGAACTGGCGATTCACCAACAAATTGTTTAATGTCATATATAGGACACTCGTTAAGGGATTTTTACCCTTTTACAAAGATGCACTTGGTCTATTCTACAACCTCAGTCGACTGGGAAATCATTTCAGTTTAATCATAATCATAACAACTGTATCAACTCTACTTTGCGAGATATAAATCAATATACATTTTCATTTTTTTTTTAATAGAGGAATTATATTGTGAATTGAATTACCTCGACCAGAAAATCCGGTGAACACTTGCGTGACATGCAGAAACGCTGGACAGCAGTTTCGACCTTATTAGGTCTCATCAGCAGCGTATACCGTGATCTCCCACAGGAAACCGAATCAGCGACCACAGAATGCTGAGCCGAAATTATACCACTGACCCATCAGTCCATATCGCACAAAAGTGATGCCAAATAAACAATTCATGGTAATTGCACAGCCAGTTAACCTGAATGTGTCTTGCAAGTTACATCCGTACTCTTTACAGAGGACACGGTCACCTCCAGGGCCACGTCTTCCCTGGAGGTTTGGAAATACGCATCTGCGTAATTATTATAACCTCAAGGGCAAGGATATAGATGTACATTTACTTTTTTTTTAAATAGTGCAAATATATTCCGGATTTTCTTTCAATTCACACTATAAATCAGTCTTTAAAACCTGAAAAAATCCAAAGAGGTTGACTTCTACGGTTGGGCTAGAATCCAAATCTTTACCATAGAGAGGTCAACCAGTGGTCAAAGCTTGGATTTCAGCCCTGTCGTATAAGTCGACCCCCAGTTGTGCTGAGACTTTTTTCTAGCTTTAAGATCAACTTATACACAAGACAATAATCGGTGTAACATCAATGTTTTTTAAAAACATTTTAAAAATTGCCTTTTTTTATCTTAATAATTTGTTTGTGTGGGTATATAATGTCAGGTATTCCATTACACTGTGTGTTATGTTTTGACCTTCGACCTGGCCCCCCAAAAAATACTATTCCAAGGTGATGCACCGGAAGGAAGTGACACATTCCAATGGCCAGTAATCGAAAGAGATCACGTGGGCGGATTAAGGCTTATAATATGGGACAAGGTGAAGGTCCCACTGTGCCAATACAGACTGATGCACCGGAAGAGAGTGACCTCTGAACTGCATGACAGTTATTTCCGCTTGATGACGATTAAACATTCGATTTCAAAGATCCAGTGGGCGATCGTGTGGGCGTTGAATTATTATTTAACTCAGTTGAGTTCGAGTTCAAGAAGCAGTTGCCAGTAGAATTCCAGACAGCTAGAGACCAGATGTGGTAGGGAAAGCCACACCCGACCGAGGGGGCCCTCGGAAATCCCGATGGAGTTTGGGGTCCAGAGAAGATGCTGATAAGATGCAATAAAGAAAGCCAGCATCCAGCAGTGGGCCCTAGGCCTCCGGTTGATCAGCACTAAAGAACAAGAAAGACACAACGTGACGGTCATAACAGTGGGGTCAAGATATTACAGTTTATTTTCGGTCTCCAGCTCCCTCTCACATGCAACCCTTGAACAACCCTTTCGAACCCTTGCAATAAAGTGAGAGGTAAAATATTGTTAAAGAAGTCTTCCTGCGTCTTCCTTCTTGCGTCTTTGTCATTGCGTCTGTCTTAATTATTGTGTCGTTGTGATGCTGTAGATGACTATACAACATGTGAATAATTGCGACATAATTACATTGTCAACAATAACTCGTTGTTTTACTGTAATCTCCTGTTGTAATATCTCGGAATATCCTACAGAATTACATACTTTTTCATATGAAGCCAACCTGTCCTTCTCTTTGCAAGAGTCCTTAGCGTCCTCAGTTACTTGCCAGAACTTAGGGCTCCAAATGGCAATTCCTATTTAATGATAATCATTGGTTATCACACGGATTTATAGCTTAAAGTAGACCTACTTACCTCCCATAATTTGCATTTTCTTTCTCTGAGCGAATACTGAGAGCAACTGGTTATATTAGATATTATCAAACTTTGTCCGATGATCCCATAAGTAAGAAATTACGCTCTCCAAAATACACACACACACACACATATATATATATATATATATATATATATATAATTTTTGTTGATGATCCAACGAAAGAAAAGCAAATATTTTAAAATGAATAGGTCCGCAAATGAATTTGAAGTTGATACTTTGGTTTTTATCTTTATATAATTATGCTTTTGTTCGCCAATGGCCCGGGAGATCTGGGTTCAATCACAGGTCGAGTCATACCAAAAACTCAAAAAATGGTACTTGATTCCTCCTTGCTTAACACTCAGCATTATAAGGTACGGATCAAGGGTAAATTAGAGCAATCCTGGGAAGGAGTAGCGCCCTCCCCTACACCTTGGTGTAGTAGCTATCGAAAAGGGAGCCTTCAGGTCACCCTCGACTATGGTCGCCAACTTTACTTTATAATTATGCTCCATACGTGTTTCAGATTTGGAGTTCCTCTTTAGGAGATTAATAATGGATAGGGGGGTCTCTGCTTCTAGCTTTACAGCTTTTTGTACCTTATATATACATATATATATATATAGTTGAAATTTATGGTCCTCACGAGCTTACCTGGTGAGGACCAACTCTTGCTCTATTATTAAAGAGTGCTCAATAGCAATGATAGAGCTTATATATATATATATATATATATATATATATATATATATATATTACATGGTAGTATCTGCGACCCTGGTTTTCATACTTTACGTATTTACCAGACAGACTCAGTTTAACGAATGCGTAAAGCATGAAACCCAGGGTCACCGGCGCTACTATCTAATATATATATACCCAAGGCCCGAGGTACAGTGCCTGTTGCGCAATTTTTTGTAATGCTATATAAAATGGCCAAGTTGCCTGGTACTTTCGACTGAAAAAGTGCATTTCATAACATAAAATTTAAGTATAGGTCAAAAAAGAGAATAAATTGAAATTGATTTTCTTCTTATATATATATATATATATATATATATATGGGGAGGGGTTATAGCATCATCTCCTTTATTAAAGCGCCAACAACTGCACGTCCTGATGCAGGAATCCATTAGAGAACATCACTGATGAGTTCGTCCTTACTTCTCCAGCAGTACTTCTAATTTCTTGATCATCTTACCTGGATAGTTAAAGAGATGGGATGTACGTGCCCGTACAGCTGTTATTTTGTGAGGTGTTGCTTCCAGGACTTGTTCCCAACAGCACATAACGTTCTTGGATAGTTCCCATCTAGTTTTTATCTATAACGTTCATATGGTACCTCCATTCAGCAGTACTGACTTTAACACAGATTGGAGAAACCCAATTTAGTAAATCAGATTGTTTTTGTTTTTTTTTAGCTTTTGAGAAAGAACAAGTCACAGTTACATTTGGAACTTAGCGATATCTTTGTAGGGATTTCAATTAGCTGAACCTCATTTTTTAATAATCGAAATTTTGATAAACTAAAATGCTAATTAGAATCATTCCTTAATTCTTCCATAGATGTAAGAGTCTAATCATGGAATTCATGAAGAAACGGAAGATAAGAGTTGGAAATAAGTGGATGTAAATTTCTCAACTAATCTTAGCTTCTTCTGCCAAGAAGCCAAGAAGCCAAGTAAGTTAGCGATTCGGAAATGAAAAGAAAGTAACATTTTATTGCTTCAGTCTTCTGAATAAGGAGACTTTACCTGTCTTCCTTGAACCATAAAAGAAACAACGGTGGTAGTAGTCAAGAACAAAAGCATTGCTGAAGTAACCCCCACCAAAATTTGAATGTGCTTCCATCGTTTTAAAAAGTGATAGTTTTTATTTTAGCTGTTATATTTTCCATTGACCTCACTGAAATGTATTCAATATTTGGTTTGATCAATGTGTAGATTTAACCATTCCCTCCATTACGAGCAAGATTCTCCTCAATTTCTATTTTTAACCTGACTTTAGAATTCAGAGTTTTTCTTTCGCCCGGACTGATTGGCATCGTCTTTTATAGAGCCCAGTCTTTCTATTACATACCTGGATCGAGAACACTTGAATATATATATATATATATATATATATATATATATATATATATATACACATACATACATACATACATACATACATACATACATATATATATATATATATATATATATATATATATATATATATCCTATTCATACCGGACATTGGCCTAGCGGTTAGAGTGTTCGCCAATGGCCCGGGAGACCTGGGTTCAATCCCAGGTCGAGTCATACCAAAGACTCAAAAAATGGTACTTGATGCCTCCTTGCTTAACACTCAGCATTATAAGGTACGGATCAAGGGTAAAGTAGAGCAATGGTAAAGTAGAGCAATGGTAAAGTAGAGCAAGGGTAAAGTAGCGCCCTCCCCTACACCTTGGTGTAGTAGCTATCGAAAAGGGAGCCTTCGGGTCACCCTCGACGATGGTCGCCCACTTTACTTTACTTATATATCCTAATCTAATATCTACCAGCATTCACGGTTACCAGAAAAAACGAAAAAAAAAACGCCAGGAACAAGAGATAAAATATCTCGAATCACCACCCGGGAAAAAAGAAAAAATATTATAGGACAAAAAGAAAGAAAAGGCCAACCCTGTCACACCAGTTGAAAAAAAAATCAAGAGATATGCAGTCATTTGGTCAAAAGAAAACTAAAACCCTCCCTCAACACTGCAATGCTACAAATTACAAGAGTGCTCAACACGAGTGGAGCCAATTATAAAATTAACTGGTCGGTTTTAGACTTCCTGATGATCCGTTAAGGTGAAACTTTAGTAGGAGATTTCCGACTCACGATTTAAGTTAATTTTATATATATATATATATATATATATATATATAAGAGGGCTTTATAGGTCTTACTATCACACTTCGTGAGTTAATAAGGGGCCAAATGTTGCAGTATTGTTAAATAGTGGTCATTATCAATGACAGAGCGTTTACGCACACACACACACGCAAGCACACGCACATATATATATATATATATATATATATATATATATATATATATATATATATAACTTAGGTACACATAAACAGAAATAACTACCACTTTTCTATCAAAAAATTAACCATATTAATCGGCCTTTTTTGAAAACCTTCACTCTGCATGAAGTCATGGTCACAGAAACTACCAAGTCATCATCATCATATCGCGCTGGTAGCACGGATATCCCTGACCCTCTCTCGCCACTCCTCCCTATCGTTCATCGCTCTAGGTAGGTCTTCAGGACAATATCCCGTATCCTCACATAGCTGCTGAATGGATGTTCGTGCTGGTCGTCCTGCTTTTGCACGGCCATGTGTGGGGGTCCATAAGAGTACATCTCTTATGAGTTCGTCCCTGCTTCTCTAGCAGTGTCCTGCATGTCTGGTTCGTCAAACTTGAATAGTTTTCGTGATAGGGGGCAGGTGGCCGTACAGTTGGTGTCTTGTGGGGTGTTGCCGCCAGGACTTGTTTAAGATTGCACGTAGCATTCTTGTGTAATTGCCGTCTAGCTTCTTCTCCAGCCGTTTTGTTAGCGTCCATGCAGTCATAAACACCTATAGAGTGGCCCACAAAATACTGACACATTTTCAAAAAGTCATAACTTTCTGGTAATTAATTTACTCTTTTTTTATATTGTTTGTCAGATATTAAAAGTAATCGTAGGAAATGGAAAAAAATAAATTCCAATGTGAAAGAATGAACTAAAATAATAAAATTTTACAATTCAACTGTATGATCTACAACTTCAGCAGAAAAAAAATACTGTGTCACGCATTTTAATGTGAAGAATCCTAAGTACAAAGATGATAAATATCTTTGCGAACAGATTTAAAATTCGTGGCACAGTGACCGACGACCACCTACAAAGCGATCATTGGAAAAATGTTTGTACACAGGCAGTAGCTGAAGCTGTTTTTCCATGAGTCAGTCTTTTATATACCAACCCCTATAAATAAATATATATAGATACGTGAGTGTGTTAGCGTTATGTGAAATAAAAACCGCTTTGTCTAGGATTTGAACAGGAGTCACTGGGTCCATTTCAAATGACAGTATCTGTTACATCACGAGTGTCTCTGATGGTTTGCTCGATGGATACTTACGTGAAATGTAAAACCTAAAAAAGAGTAATATACGAGGATAAAGTAGAAAAGAGGGTAAAATAGATAGATAGATGGATAGATAGATAGAAAAGGGTATTAGAGAATGAAGTGAAATGTGAAGATGACGAGAAATAAGTTCATTAGTGAATATAAAACGTTAAGATGGCTTAACTGCTCTAAGAAAAAATAAGATTAAGGAGATAAGAAGCAAGAAAAGGAGAGAAGAAACATGATGGGGAATCAGAAACGATAACATGACATGAGAAATAAACACAAAAAGACGAAAAATTAACAAAAAGTAATCAGCATTTTCATAAATATGAAGAAAGAGGAGTAGAAAAACATGAAACATATATATATATATATATATATATATATATATATATATAATACCGATACTATAACTCTCACGCTTATTTGTAAACAAAAAAAAATATTACTGTAACTGATATCTGGGGAAAAAATTCTATAAAAAAGAATGGTTGACAATTTCGTACTGCTTGAAAATAATCATATTTACCTACCCCTCTGCTCGGACAGGATATGACACAAGGCCAATTTTTAAGTGGAGTTTAACAGGTTTGAATTCAGAGTTTTCCTTCTCCTAGACTAGTTACCTCACCAAGGCTGAAGAACCTAGTCTTCCCTACTATTTACCCATAGCTAGAGGGAGAATATTTGGATTCATACCTTTCCCAAGGGTATTAGTGCTATGTGAAATGCAATCAGTCTGGTCCAGGATTTGAACTCGTGTCGCCGTGTCCATATCCTGCGACGATAACCATTACACCACGGGCACCTTGAAAATAATCAGAACCGCAATGTTTATCCAAAAGAAAAACACCGACGTAAAAATTCTCAATACACAAAATAGAGCGAAATTGGAATAACGAAAAGCCAGAAGTAATCTACCAAGGTTCTACCTACCAGATCATCAGTATAATTCTAACTAAAGACATTTGACCCAAACGATATTTTATTAATAAAACAGCCACCAGAAAAAAATAAAATTTTGCATTAAAAAATAAACAAGCCCCATTCTATTCACTAAGTAACCAGGATTTTTAAGCCTACAAACATTAAATATCTCCGTTCTCTGGATGAGGAAGCAATAAATAATTTTTCCTCAATACATTGGGGAATATCTATCACCAGCCCAAGATTTACGATATTTCTTTAGCCATCTCCCATTTTAATATAGAATCTATACATTGCTTCTTTTTAATTTTCCACAGATAGTTTGCTCAACTAGTTCTGTGTCTATATATGGTTGTAATATCTTTTTTGAAAGTTCCTTGGGTAGAACCTACGTACGTTTTTTTTTTATCATTACTACTATTATTATTAAGATTATTGTTGGTCCTGGCGGCAACACCCAACAAGACACCAGCTATACGGCCACTTACCTCCCACCACGAAAACTATACAAGTTAGACGAGTCAGACACGTAAGACACTGCTGAAGAAGCAATGACGAACTCATCAGTGATGTACTCCTATGGACCCCCACATATGGCTAAGCAAAAGCAGGACGACCAGCTTGGACATACATACAGCAGCTATGTGAGGATACGGGATGTAGCCCTGAAGACCTGCCAAAAGCGATGAATGATAGGGAAGGGTGGCGAGAGAGGGTCGGGGATATCCGTGCTAGTGGCATGATATGATGATGGTGATAGTTGATTCCGTTGCTCTAAGGTGGAGTTATCCACCTTATACACTATGCATTCATATAGGCATTTGACCTTAAAGAGATTAGTAACCTTTATAATGCAATTGTATTTAGGGGACTCAACGTATTGTTTTTCTTAAGTTGTTTCGAGTTATTGATCAAATTTCAAAGTTGGGCATGCCACAATAGTTTAATTAAACGGTATTTTGGTTTTCAATAACCCACAAAGATTTGGCATGCTATTAAACAAATAAAACAAAAGTCCAGTTGGATAAGGCTGTAAACTACACCAAATACATCTCTGAAGAGGTGTAATTCCCCTCCCCCAACAAGGGTGTCCTAGATATGACACTAAACAGAAGATCCAGTCCGGTAATCTTGGGGAATGTAGAGTACCCCTTCATTGCTATTATTCTAAGGTCCACCTTGACCCGGAGTGGTAATACCTGTTAGGGTTCCATCAGTGGGTCAAATTGAACAATACAATCATTTACTATACCTGAAACCACTTAGCTGTGTTCAAAAATTAATAGTATTGAGTAGACATATTAGTACTGAGTAGCAATACTTTAATCAATTTAACTGTGTGCCAACAAAATTATTTATATTCAAGAGAATCATGTTAAATAGCAGTACAAGAAAACACGTATCTGTGTACGAACACTTGAACTATGGCTCATTTAAAAACATTACCTAAAAACTATTGGCTTACAAATCATATATGTACGTCTAAAAAGGATTTTGTATTAATAACCTGTACAGCCCAATCGGTTGGGGCTGTAGAATACACCGACTGCATCCCTGCAGAAGGGTAACACCCCACCCCAAAGAGTGTTTGGGATATAACATTAAGCTAAGTGATGACGAGACTCCAATCCTGAAGTCTTGGGAAACGCAGAATATCCTTTCATTGCCACCGCTCACAGATCCACTGTGACCTGGAGTGATGGGGTTTGATAGGATATTATATATATGGGTCAATTAGAATGATATTTAAACTGTGTGCTAAATAAGGTTTTATGCTTAATTGAATTGTAAGAATAGAATTGTTTTATTATTCAACTATTTAAACAAATGATTAATATTTTAAGAGAATTGTTAGTGATGCAGAGGAAAAGTAGAAATCATTTAACTGTATGCAAACGAATGAGGTATGTTGAATTGAATTATTAGTGTTAATTAGCAAAAATTGAAACTATCTAACTGTATGCATAAATTGAAATATTGGTATTACATAGTAATACTTGAAAACATTTACCTGCATGCAAAATGAAATTATTAGTATTACATAGCAATACTTGAAACCATTTGACTATGTGCAAATGAATGAATAGTGTTCAAAAGAATAATCAGTATTGAATAAAAATACGTAAAACCACTTTAGCGAGTGAGAGCAAATGATTAATATTAAATAAAATCGTTAGTGTCCTTAATTAATATTGAATCGAATTAGAGCTAGATAGCAATAATGAAACCATTTAATTGCTGTAGCTGTTCTTTTGAACCTGAAATCATAAAAATTGGTCAGTCATCACAGAAGATATATAGCAATAACATAGTGAATTTTCAAGAGTCTACGACAATCTTAAAAGCCCGTACAAAAAAGTGTGGAAACTTATTGAATACACTACGTAGATGATATATATGCATAAAGAGGATTTGGCATAAAATAACCTACAATGGCTCATATGCCATCAAACTAAACCAAACCAAATAACCCACAAGGGTTGATAGATTAAAAATTACAATCAACACGATCCCCGATTATGTAAAGTTATAGTTAAATCAATTAACAACGCAAATGTAACTACAGAGATATAACATATGTTATTACTTAACCTTTAGACATAAAATAATCCCAGACGGGTTGACATGCCATTAAAATCACGAAGGTAAGCCGAAGTAAAACACGAAGAGCTATTCATTTCCAATGCAACAACATTTTTCAACCTTATTTCTAACTCTTTTCTTGAGAATTGCAGGAAAGAGGCGTATTATTATCAAGAGCCGGTTTATGTTGGTTATAATGGGATAGGCGTGAAGGTTGTGTTAACGAGCACTTTTGAATCGAAATGAAACGCGCTTTGCGTGTTGGGAAACGATTGTGTTATGAAAAGGAGATTGCTGACCCAGCTCACTCAGTTTTACAATACGACATCGACGACGGAGACTATTTCGGCAAGTGGAAAACTAAACAGCCGCTATTTTTCATCTTTGAATTATAAAAGCCCAAAGGAATTTCCATTGCGAAAGCAAAACTTCCATCATTTACGCCGTCCGCCATATATATCATATCCCCCATATCTATCAATCAAAACCTGTTCATTATATCTATATCTATATATCTATATATATGAATGTATGTACGTGGTAAATTCAATAAGTTTCCAGACTTTTTTCGTAGCGGCATTTCAAATTGTTGTAGACTCTTGAGAATTCAGTATCTTATTGCTATACAACTTATGAGATGACTGACCAATTTTTATGATTTCAGGTTCTAATCAACAGCTACAGAAGCAATTGGAATACACCCTACTAAAGCCTGATTGTCACAGCTGGTGAATTGCAAAAATGCCATCTGGACGTGAGGATACTTTAGAAGAATGATATGCAATAAAATTCTGTTTTAAACTTGGAAAAAATGCCACAGAAACGTATGGAATGCTTCATACTGCTTTTGGAGCATCTTGCATGAATCAAGCATCAGTTTTTGAGTGGCATAAGAGATCCAAGGAAGGCAGCGAGTCTGTGAGGGATGATGAGAGGTTTAGGAGGAGTAAGGGAGTCAATACACCAGAGTTGATTGGCCAAAGGGTTAGGGTTAGGGTTACTATGTTGAGGTTTTAAGGAAGTTCAGGAAGAGATTCCGTCGGATGAGGCCAGCACTCTTCAAATCAGGTCAGTGGCATTTCCACCAGGACAATACACCAGTCCACAACTCCACAACTCCATCCTTGTCACAGACTATTTGACCAAGATGGACATCAAGACAGTTCCTCTGCCTACTTATCGTCCAGACCTTGCTCCCTGTGACTTTTGGTTATTTCCTAAGCTCAGAGGCTGTCGTTATGGGACAATTGAGGAGAGAAAAAAGAGGCTGTGACGAAGGTCATTGACATGCTCACACAAGAGGACTTCTATAGGGCCTTTCAGAAGTTTTTGGAATGGTAGAACAAGTGCATTGCAGCGGGAGAAGATTACTTGGAAGGAGACTAGAGTTTCATGTGTTTGCTATCAATAAAAGTGCCCATACGAAAAAAGTCTGGAAACTTATTTAATGATCATCGTATATATATATATATATATATATATATATATATATATAGTGGTTTTCATAAATATATATATATATATGTATGTGTGTGTGTGTGTGTGTGTGTGTGTGTGTGTGTGTGTGTGTGTGTGTGTGTGTGTGTGTGTGTGTGTGTGTGTGTACATAAAGAAATGGAATCAACGTGCTGAATTCAGATCCTAGTAGATTGCAGTAGTTTGCATATAACTTCAATCCTCGTAGTTTGAAGTAGTTTGCATATAACTTCGTTCTAGTGCCTTTCGAGAAGGTATGAATCTTTTCCCAAGGGGAAATAAAACATCTGGGGCTCTCTAGCCATAGTATGGCAACCGGTCTTGGAGATTTTGGTTTGGTTTGGTTTTATGGCATATGAAATATTGAAGGTTATTAATGCTAAATCCATTTTTATTCATATGAACAGTTTTATTTCAAACAATTCAGTTTAGTATAGGTACAGTTTAGTTCTATTAAACCAATAGATAGGACCCTTATCAGGTTCTAGCACTCCAGGTCAGAGTGACCTGAGAATGATGTCAATGAAGGGGTACTCAGCTTTCCCCAAAGCTCCAGAATTACTGGAGCCTCAATCTCAGATTGTTTAGTGTCATATCTAGGACACTGGTTAGGGGAGTCTTACTCGTCTGTAGAGAAGCAGTCGATGTATTCTACGGCCCCAGACTGGTTAAATCTGGGAGAAAGAAACGCAACGGAGAATTGAAAATATGTATAGTTATGGTTATAATCAAGCATTTACAAATTAATCAAATTTTACCTTTTACTAACTTATAAGTGATTGATTCGTCGCCAAACAAATATACTAAACTTATAATTCGTAACGATTACCACAAAAATTTTCAAATGTATCAAATTTGCATTAAATAACCCAAGAGTTAAAAATAGTTATGACTATGAATAAACATTTACCAGGGAATGAAATTTTAGCAATAAATAAATCGAAAGGGGTTGATTTGCCGTTTAACTCAACCAATCCAAAGCATTGAGGGTTCGCGAATGCTTCGTGTTTAAGCAATAGGCACACCTTGTATATTATTCTCTCTCTCTCTCTCTCTCTGTGAGTTAGGATTTATCTTTTGTTGAGATTCGTGAAAATCTTTACGGGAAATTGTCTTAGTTTTTTTTAACGTTGATTCCTCAAACGACAGAAATATTTGTGATTGTAATTTTATTGTTTTGCCTTCATATTTGTTATTATGTTTGATTTCTTTTGTTTGTTTTGTTTTTTGTTTTTTTTTTGTTTGTTTTTTTCGTTTCAAATATTTATATATTTACCTACCAATTCACAATAAACATATCAATCGTGATAAATTCTCAAAGTTATTGTTTCTTTACGAACTGAAATCAAAATGACTAAAAGAATTTGTTCACACTGTGAAGAAAACATAGAAAAACAAAACAAAAACGCTGGTTCTTAAAGGGCGAAAAAGTTACACGAAAATAGAAGAAACAATGAACTCTATCAGAGAATAAAGCACTCGCCTCCTTTTCAAAATGGTGCCTGCTAAAAAGGGACGCTTTGCTTTATGCCAAATTGCGCATTCTTTACTCACTGTGATCACAATATTACAAGCAGTAAAAAAAAAACAACAACAACAACAACAATTACCTAAAGATAAAAAATTGTCTACCCCTCCCCCGCAAAAAATGTATAGCGAGTAAATTGTCCTACCTGCCGGAAGTTACATTGTGACTTCCTGTTCGACTATATTTCCGGTGCGTCTGTGCCACTAATCGTTGTCTCTTTTCCTAGTTTTATTTCCGTCTCTCTCACTTTCTTTTACTCTCTCTCTCTCTCTCTCTCTCTCTCTCTCTCTCTTTCAGTCAATCTATCTATCTATTTCTCCTCCTCATATATCTCACTTTTACCATTGTCTCCTCTTCTTCCCGGCCATCTATCTTCGCACTTTTCTCTCGCTTAGCACTAAACAAAAGCAACCGAGACGCGTTACCGTCATATGTAATGGCAGACCAGGTTCTTTAGCCTTGGTGAGGCAACTAGTCTAGGAGATGGAAAACTCTGTATTCAAACCTATTAAACTCCGCTTAAAAATTAACCTTGTGTCATATCCTTCCCTAGCGGAGGGGTTGGTAAATATATATGTAATGGACTCAAGTTCAAATCCTGGCCGAGTCTCTATTCCCTTCACTTTTGTGCTCGTGCCTTCAGGAGAGGCATTAAACCCTTCTTTTTTTTCTGCACTCATCTGTGAGTAAAAGGTAGTGATGACTAGGCTTCAGAAAGGTCCCCGGTTTAGGAGTAAGAAAACCCATGGATTCAAAATTAGAGAGCTAAGAGCTAGCAACTCCACTGCATCAAACTCTACTTGCTTTGAAACCGCAGGATCATCATAAACCAAAGTTGGGTAAACTGTAGCTTGCAGGTCACATGTACTCCGTTGAACCGTCTGTCCGGCCCGCGTGAGCCTCTAAAAAAATAAACACTTCTATATAGACATATATATCTTGTAATATTCTTTTGATTTTAAAAGATGCGGCCCTTTGATAATTTATAACCCAGTGATGAGACCCCATACTAAAAAGTTTTCCCACTCCTGTTGTTGTATACTCATATGCAGATTCGTGCAGAACACAACGACACAATGAAGACGAGCGACACAGTC
Organism: Sepioteuthis lessoniana; assembly: GCA_963585895.1. Lineage (NCBI taxonomy): Eukaryota > Metazoa > Mollusca > Cephalopoda > Myopsida > Loliginidae > Sepioteuthis > Sepioteuthis lessoniana. The sequence goes on from OY757942.1 coordinate 30,629,560, forward strand.
TTTTGGAAAAATATACCTCTCACTTTATTTGAAAGGTTGCGTGTGAGAGGAAGTTGGAGGCCGAACAGAACTGCAACATATTGACCCCCACTCTTATGGCCACCAGTGTTTCTTTCCCGTTCTCCTGATGTTGCTCAACTGGAGGCCTGGGGGCCCACTCTGCTGGGTGCTGGCTTTCTCTACCACATCTTGTCACCAACGGGCCTGGTCTCCAAACTAACTGACTTCCTGTCTTCACCGAGTTATATAATAGTTCAATCGCCCACTCAATATCTTTGGAATGGCAGGTTTGATCGTCATCAAGCGGAAATAACTGTCATGCAGTTCACCGGTCACTCTCTTCCGGTGCAGCAGTCTATGACTGTACCGCGGGATTTTACTTCGTCCCATTTTGTCAGCTAAGCTTGCCCATGGAATATACACTTCCGCCGTCTTTGGAATGGCATGTTTGGCCGGGTCGAAGGTCAATATACAACACTGTCATAGACGTAATGGGGCTGCCACCAAAGCTTCTAAGTATGAAAGTCCTTTTTAAAAAAGCGAAAATATCTATACAGTAAGTTCTTCTGTCCCTTGATAGGAATAAACAGATACAATAAGGAATATGCATGTTGGTAGTAACGTATCTGTACGTTTAGTTTGGTGATGTTTTATTGGAAAACGAAGTATCCCACACCTTCCCTCACAAGGATAAACAAGAAGTGAGAGTATAAACAATAAGAGTATATTGTAATTTTTTTCCTTTTTGGCTCCTATAGTTTAGAGCAAAACCTGTGATTAGCGAAAATTTTCTTTAAAACAAACATAACGTGAAATTCAGGTTGACAAAACATGGAAATAGATAACTAAAACAATAATCGAACACTCAAATTTTTTTTCACTGCTCTTTCTTACCAACAGCAAAATATTTTTCTAACAAATCGTGCAACGACACTGTTGGGAAGATATGTTGAAACTTACCCTTCCATTTTGGCCTGCCGGCTGGGGCTGTAAACTATACCTACCGCTTCTCTGCAGAGGAGTAAAAATCCGAAAACTAGTGTCCAGAATATGACACTAAACGATCTTATGGTGAGGTTCCAGTAATGCTGAAGCTTTGGAGAATGAGGAGTACCCCTTCAGTGCCATAGCTACCAGGTCCACCCTGACAGGGACATATCTATGGGTCAAATAGAACTAAACTGCGTACTTATGCTAAACTGAATAGTTTGAAATAGAACTGTTTTTGACAATGAAAATGTAGACTTATGCTAAACTGAATTGTTTGAAATCGAATTATTTTTTACATTAAAACTGTGTACTTATGCTATAGTGAATTGTTTGAAATAGAACTGTTCTGACATTAAACTGAACTGTTGTGACATTTAATTGTGTGTAAAAAAAAAAAAACTAAACTTCTACTAAACTGAATCATTTGAAATTTAATTCGACATTAAATGACCCGAAAAGGGTTGATATGCCGTAAAACCAACCAACCACCCTTCTATTGGATGACATCATTGACACCGAGAAGAAATATTTACTTTCTTGGGCAATTGCTTCTTTTCAGTGTAACTTAATTCAGATCTGCTCCCTGGAAAGGAAGCTGAGCTTTCCAAGCATAGTTCCACGGCCACACGAGGCTGATGGGTATTGTAGAACTTTTTTTTCTAAATCATCGCCTTAGTGTTCAACTTTCTCTTTTGCATGATAGCACATCTTGGAACAATGGCTTCGACTTTGCCGCGTTACCATTGTAACGAGTTAGATTCTCACAGGGTTCCCTAGAAATATGATCTTGCATCAAACTTTTCTGCGTAGAATGATTGTAAGGTCGGTCCTAATTGGTGTCACTCTACTATATCATCTCTGTGGGCAGACTGATTCTGATATCATATAATCGATTTAAGGTTTAGATTATTACGCACATAAAGATTGAAAGATAAAAGAAAGAAAGAAACATAATTTGAAAAAAGACAAGAAAAATTCAAAAAAATGGAAAGAAAGAAAAGAATGAAGGAAGAAAGAAAGAAGGAAGACAAGAAATCAAGGAATAAGTAAAAATAAATAAATAAATAAAAGAAAGAAAGAAAGGAATAACGGCAATAAGATAAACGAATGTAAAATGATGATAGACGAATAAAAGACATTAGAAAGAAAGAAAGAAAGAAAGAAAGAAAGAAAGAATATCCATGTTTCAAAAAAGAAAGTGTGACGGCAATTTGAAAACTGAAAGTAAATTTTTAAGATCCCAAAATGATAATTCCGGAAGGAAGGAAGGGAGGAAGGAAAAAGGGGAAAAAAAGGAAAGAAAGAATTAACCGCTTGGAGAAAATAGAGTATAAAATATCAAAAATGTTAGAATAAAGAAAAAAAGATATAAAAGAGGAAAGAAGAAATCATGACTATGAGAAAAATAAATTTAAAATAAAAAACAATACAAAAATAAATAAATTCGAAAGAAAGAAAGAAAGAAAGAAAGAAATAAAGAAAGAAAGAAAGAAAGAAAGAAGTTACTTGATAAAAGGAATATAAAATTTCAAAAAAGAAATATAAAACGAATAAATAAAAGAATAAAGAAAGAGAGATAAAAATAATAAAAATAAAACAAATTAACTATTATAAAAAAAATCGCATATGAAAGAAGAAAATTGATCTAGAATCATAAGAATGATTAGATCATGAAAATCAAACAAAAAAAAATAAATAAATAAATCGAGAAACAAAGCTGAACAAAAGAAAATGGAGAAATAAAAGTAAAACAAAAACATGGGAAAAGATTTTATTAAAAGAAAGGCAACAAAAAACACCAAAAAACAATAACAATGGCGGACGTCACATCGTCCAATGAATTGAGCAAAAAAATGAACTGAGGTTCAAATTATATTAAGGAATTAAAATCTAACGGATGAAATAATTAACTGATGAAAAAGCAGAGTTATAAACAATTTCACAACTTTTTTTTATTTTATTATTTAAGGAAAAAAAGGTAAAACAATAACAAAAAATTGCCGAAGCCAATCAGTCCTTTTAGAAACCCTTAAACAAGCGTAAGACACAAAATCAATAATTAATTAGTAGTTACAGTGAGTGCAAATTATCAAACGTTCATCAGATATGTAATTTATTCAATTCCTTTTTCTTTTATTTTTCGTAGAGGAATGTGGTGGTTGCATTTACCTCATACCGACCCGTCCGGCAGCCTAACTATTTCCGTCTATAAATTGGATGCGCAAAAAGAAAGAATAAAAGGAGTGGTTATAGGAAAGGGGTTGTAGGAAGCAAGGTGCGACGAGGGTGATGAGAGACTAGGGCTCCCGGAAGATAGAGCAGCGTCATTAGCTGGGGTGACATTCTTGTCGAAACTAATTAAACTTCAATTAAATTTAAATGATTTATTTGACTTCCTTTATATTTAACTTCTTTTTTTTTTATTTTTTAGCTTGAAAGAAAATATATTTGTGTTTTGTAAAATCTGAGGGAAAGATCTGTGAAATATTCTTTTCAACAAGGCTTAGAAGTTGGATTTTCTTTCGTAATGAAATAGCCAGCGTGCTTATCTTGCAAAATGTTATCAGTGAAATGTGTCCTTCTTTCGCTTCTCCTCTACCTATCTGTCTTCTCCTCTACCTATATCTGTCTTCTCCTCTACCTATCTGTCTTCTCCTCTACCTATATTCTCTCAGGAGATTTTACCGAAGCAAGTTTTTCTTCTTTTTTCATGACTCAGGTAAACAGAAAAACAAATTCATAAATTTAAAAAAGAATTATGAAAAAAACAATAAGGGAATAAAGAAAGAATTAAAGAAGGTCAAGAAGAAAGAAAGAAAGTAAAGAAAGAGTAAATAAACACCAGCGAAGAATGAAGAGAAGATGGAAAGAAATAAAAAGACAGAATTTTAAAAACTGAAACTTGACAATAGTCGAGGAAAAAAAAGGAAAAAAAATCAAGCAAATATTGTGAAAGACAAAAGAAAAGGATGAAAGATGAAAAGAAAAGAAGAGAAAAAAGTGAAATAAAAATGAAATTCTGAAAGAAGAAAACTTAAAAGCTGATCTAGGTGGAAAAGGGAAAAGAAAGCTAGGTTAAAAGAAAATATCAATCGAAATATATATATATATATATATATATATATATATAAGGTGATACTCCAGTCTTGGATTTTGGAGAAAATATAGTACCTACATACCGTTATTCCATGGCACAAGCTGATTTAGAATAATAGTACCTGTACGGGTCCCAGCTATTGATCGAATAGAACAGTTCAATCATTCCTTAAAGATTATTCGGATTAGATATTTGAAATCGTACAAATCGTTCGGATTCGATTGGAATATTTGATTAATAGAATGACTAATGTTAAATAACAACATGTGAAACCATCAAAATGGTTGCAAACAAATTACAAATATTAGGTCGAATTATCAGTGTTAAAAATTCTCAAAATCACTTTACTGAAATAAGCTCGAACTCGGTTAAAAATCAAGTTATCGTTAAAACATCTGCTTAAAAATCGTATATATATATATATATATATATATATATATATATATATATATATATATATGTGTGTGTGTGTGTGTGTGTGTGTGTGTGTGTGTCGTATATCGAACCGCTGGACAAACAACGAAGGACTTGTAGATATATAAAAATATAATGCATATTTTTATTCTTCGACAGCGACGATTGTGTGTAGTAGAAATACAGTTGGAGAGAGTTCGCATATATCTTTCTTCTGTGGCGGGGACCCTTTTTGTGAAACAGTGTGACGGCCGAATAACACACAGGAGGAGCTGACAGGTCTACTAGAGAGACCAGCAGATCTCCCCCTTAGCTTGAGCGTCTAGCGGATCTCTGACTTCAATCCAAGTTATAGACTTTATATTGTCTTTCAAGTCCTATGAACACGCCTCTTCGCCCATGTATTTTTCTGTTTATGGCTAGTTATCAGAATTTACATACTTCCGTTTTTCCGCTAATTTGTTGATCTTTTCTGCGAACTAAATATCTGTCACTTTATCAATAGGCAATGAATTATATTCTCGCCATCAACTTTTATTTTTTCTTTTTTCTGTGAGACCACTTTGTTGATGTTATCTTGTAACTGCATCGAATCTGCTAAGTTTATCGTCGCCAGCTAAGCTAGTATATTACATAAACATATCAACTGAGAATGCGATCAACACGCGACTAGCAAATACATGGACAGCTATCCGGAGATATCGGTCATATGGAAGTCAGACCTGACCGATAAATGAAACGCAGTTTTTTTAAGCAGCGGTCATGATGATATAGTTGTGTGGATGCACTACATTGATGCTAACTAAACGTATCGAAAAAGCTTGACGGCAACTACACAAGACTGCTGCGAGCAATACTGAACGAATCTTGGAGGCAACACCCCACAATGCAGCTGCTGTACGACCACTAGTCGCCCATTACGAAAACTATCTAAGTTAGAAAAACCAGACATGCAGGACACCGCTGGAGAAGTAGGGACGAACTCATAAGTGATGTACTCCTAGGGACCCCTTCACATGGACGAGCAAAGGCAGGGCGACCAGCTAGAACCTACATACAACACAGTGCCGACACAGGGTGTAGCCTCGAAGACCTACCGGAAGTGATGGATGATAGAGAAGGGTAGCGGGAGTGAGTCAGGGGGGGCCGTGCTGATAGCGCGTCATGATGATATATATATATATATATATACATGTATATATGCGAATCACATCTATAAATACGGAATTTGGCATTATTGAATCCACAAGGGGTGATCTGCCATAAAAACGCCAATCAACTAAATAAGGATGAATTTTCTGAATGTTCACCCCATGACAGGCCTTAGAATACGCTCCCAGTGTTCCCCCCACCCACTCAAAAAAAGCAAGAAAAAAAGTATCCTGAGAATGTCATTGAACAGCATCTCGTGGAGACCGGGGGATGGGAAGTCCCCCTTCATTGCTATTACTCCCAGGTCCACTATGAAGTGGTAGTACCTGCTATGTATTGTCTACTGCTTTAAACATATTCTAGGTCGGAATAAACCTCGTATATATGAGCTGTGTTGAAAAAATATCGAAATTAAATCTGTGAGAAAAAAAGGGAAAATGCAAATGAAGCCCCCCTCTGTGAACACCAAACAAAGCTCCATGCGACTTCTTTCCAGGACTGAAAATTCATCTCAGTGAGATTAGGGAACATGATGGATATTAATGAATATGATGACATAGCTGCACTTGGAAAAGAAGGATATAAGAGGTAAGTTGAATTTTAACTGGGATGTTGTCCGTTCTGTTACCAGATGGGTGATGACTTAAAAAACGCAAGTATCGTAAAAAACTAGATACCTCTGTGCCATACCAAAGTAAATAGCATTATATATATATATATATATATATATATATATAGCATTATATATATATATATATATAGGGACTCAACTGATTTCCATATGAATGAAAGTGGTAAATGTTGTGCAAAAAAAAGCTCAAAAAGCTGTAATGGTTTCTCATGTATCGGCACACTATCCTCTATTCTTCCTGTTTTGGGTAAAATCGTAGTATTGACTGGCTTCTTCAATGTTGATAAGGCAGCCGGTCTAAGAGAAGGAAAACCTGTAAATTTAAAATCTGAGGAGTGCCGTTTGGGAGAATCTGAGGCACGTTAGCGCTTCATTTTCTGTAAACAGCTCATCCAAAATGTGTGGCTCGTTCTGAACACACCTTCATCACTATATACAAAATACATGTGTAGGTAGTTCAATGGTTCATATCTTTCACTAAAATATTGGGGCTTCATACGTCAATATAAAAGGTAGAGTCCATAGTATATATATGTAAATATATCTTTTTATTTCAAAATGTTTCACAGACGACAATATTTTACTTGCTACAAAAAATTTGAAAGATCAAAGCCCAAAATAATTTTTGAAGACTTTTCCTCCCCCAAAATTTTAAAATTCAATTTCTTAGCCAATTAGATTCATTGAAGTTTTTTTGCTAATTTTAGGCCTACCCAAAATCTATAAATAAACATAGAAATAACAATTTCTTCAGTTGTCCAGTAGGCTGGGGCTGTAGAATACACCTATTGCTTTTCTGCAAATGAGTAAGACCTATCCGCAACGTGTGTCCTGGATATGACACTAAACAATCTGATGGTGAGGTTCCAGTAATGCTAGAGCTTTGGGGAATGCAGAGTAATCCATCATGATCATCGCTCTCAGGTCAACTCTTGCTCAGAGTGGTAGCACCTTATAGGGCCCTATCTATGGGTCGAATAGAATTAAACTGTGTATTTATGCAAAACTGATTTGCTTGAAATAGAACTGTTTTTACAACTAAATTGCGTACTTATACGAAACTGAATTGTTTGATATAGAACTACATAAACTGAATTGTTTGAAAAAGATCCATTTTTGACATTGAAACTGTACTTACGCTAAACTGAACTGTTTAAATTAGAACTGTTTTAACATTTAACTGTGTGTAAACAAAAACTATACTCATACTAAACTGAATTGTTTGAATTAGAACTGTTTCTAAACTGAATAGCTTGAAATAAAAATGTTTTTGACGATTAAACTGCATACTTATGTTAAACAGAATTGTTTGAAATAGAACAGTTTATTTGTAAAAAAAAAAATGCATTTGGTATTAAATGACATTCAAAGGTTGATACGGCATGAAACACAAACAAACATATATATTCAGTAAGTATGTAGTTTTCTGTTCTTCTTCAACTAACAGTAAATAGTAAATTCTTACTCAAATACGTTTCTATTTATCTTTTTTTAGACCGGCTTATGGTAGACCTAGGTTCAATCCGAGGTCACCTCATACCAAAGACTTTAAAAATGGTACTTGATACCTCCTTGCTTAACTCTCAGCAATATAAGGTACGTATCAAGGGTAAAGTGGAGCAATTCAGGGAAAGGAGTAGCGCCTTCTCCAAAACCTCGGTGTAGTAGCTATTGAAAAGGAAGCCTTCTGGTCGCCCTCGACTACGATCGCCAACTTTATTTTACTTAATCCTTTTGAGTTTGGTTTGGTTTCTTTGTTTAATGGCATATCAACCTTTGTCGGTTATTTAATGCCAAAGCCATTCTTCGAAAAGAACAGTTGTGATACTATTTAACCCATAGGTGGGAGGATAAGGTTCATACCTTTTCCAATGGTATTTGTCCGAAAGTGAATGTAATAACTCGACAGGAGTTCGAACTCGGTTTCTACGATTCCGCAGTCCATCGCTTTAACCATAACACTACGAGGACATCCCCTTATTTCTTTTGAGTGAAAATCTACATTCTTTTCATTTCAACTTGTATATTTTTTTCTAAAATTAAAGTAATGTATGTTTACATTGATATTTGAGTTGAAAATATTTTTCTCTTTGAAGCTGAATATTATATATTGCAACAGTTCACTTTCTTTCACGTTAAGCCATAAATACATTTTTACCCTGACATAGTGACCAACTCATACAAAATATGTTCGATACATGAAATATGTCTCTGAATTATAAGCTAACAATCCCTGGTATACTTCATTGCACGAATCTTAACTACATCTCTTAAGAATATCTACACTATGACTAATATTATCTTTGCTTAAAAGAAAATATTTTGTACTTCTGTCTTTCAGTAAATTTTTCACTCCAAAAATTAAAGATTATAAATTTGTAAACCAGTAATCTCTCCCGGCTGTAATGCACTTGTTGTACCGTTCCAACAACTTCTAGAAGACCCCATGGAAGTCATCTTGTGTGAGCGTGTCAAAGTCTCTTTCATCTCCTCAGTTGTCTCATAACGAGAGCCTCTGAGCTTAGGGAATAACCAAAAGTCACAGGGAGCAAGGTCTGGACTATTGGGAGGGTGAGGAACTGTCTTGATGCTCATCTTGGTCAAATAGTCCATGACAAGGATGGAGTTGTGGACTGGTGTATTGTCCTGGTGGAAATGCTACTGACCCGATTTGAAGAGTGCTGGCCTCTTCCGACGGAATCTCTTCCTGAACGTCCTTAAAACCACCATATAGCAACCCTAACGCTATCCCTTTGGCCAATCAGCTCTGGTACATTGTCTTCCTTACTCCTCCCACACCTCTCATCATCCCTCACAGACTCCCTGCCTTCCTTGAATCTCTTATGCCACTCAAAAACTGATGCTCAATTCATGCAAGATGGTCGAAAAGCAGTATGAAGCATTCCATACGCTTCTGCCTCATTTTTTCCAAGTTTAAAACAGAATTTTATTGCATATCGTTCTTCTAAAGTGTCCTCACGTCCAGATTGGATTTTTGCAATTCACCAGCTGTGACAATCAGGCTTTAGTAGGGTGTATTCCAACTGCTGCAGTAGCTGTTTATTTGAACCTGAAATCATAAAACTTAGTCAGTCATCTCATAAGATGTATAGCAATAAGATACTGAATTCTCAAGAGTCTACGACAATTTGAAATGCCTGTACAAAAAAGTCTGGAAACTTATTGAATACACCACATACATTAATATTTTGGTTTGTGGAAACAATCTTTTAGATAATTAAATTCTTGATATTTTTTCTTCATCTGCAAAGCAGCTGTCTGTGTACATCTCTTTATACAGGTCAACGAGCTTTTATTAATTTCTTTATTTATCTATTTATTTTAATTTTTTAATTTTTTTTTTTTTTTTTTTTGTTAATGGTTCTTTCATTTTTAATCTACTTCAGGAAATGTACCCTTTTGGAGACATAAAAGTTGAATATATGACTCAAAACGTTAGAATAATTATAATGCTTTTAATCTCCATAAATAATAAGCTAACCGATTGTACAAGAGCTTCAATATTAACAAAGATTCTGACTTATTGACAATAATCTATCACATTACGATTGGAATTTTTTTCAGAAATTCGCCTTCAACTAAAAAATGAAAAAGATTTTGGCAATTTTCATTATTTTAATCATTCTTTTAAATTTAATTCCGGTGAAGTCTCCATGAAATGTTGGCCGACGTCGCTGAAGTACGCAAGTTCGTGTTCTAGTTACGCCATTACGTCCACTTTTAGTCCAGTACTCTTGGGAAAGGTATGGACTTGCTTATCCATCCTACTTATGGGTTAAATATTATCACTGCTGTTCTTTTATCAAGCTGGCTTTGGCATAAAATAACCCACGAAAGCTAATATGCCATATTGCAAATAAACTATAGCTTTTCCAGTTCAAATTGGGGATAGTTCCGTTCAAAATGGGAATAGTTAAGTTCAAAATGGGAATAGTTCATTTCAAAATGGGAATAGTTAAGTTCAAAATGGGAATAGTTCAGTTCAAAATGGAAAAATTATTATAATTATAAAATGTTTACAATTTTATCGCTAAAATAATTTATAAAATATTTTTTATATTTGTACTTATAATAATTAATCCATTTTGAATTGAACTATTCCCATTTTGAAATGAACTATTCCCATTTTGAACTGAACTATTCCCATTTTGAACTGGAAAAGGTATAGTGAAGTTTCCGCCCCAAAATCTGCGTGTTTTTTTTTGTGGGGGGGGTCACACATATTATTTTTTCGATGAGCAACTAAAATAATCACAGTGTAAAGTTCTGTACAAATCCCTTTGATACACTCTTCTACGTTCAATTATTTTTAAATTGTATGTATTTTTTAATGTGATTTAGTGTTTGTTTCATAAGTGCATCGCAATGGAGTGTGATCCTATTTACCCAACCCCTCCGCTCGGGCAGGATATAACACAAGGTTAATCTTTAAAGCGGAGTTTAACAGGTTTTAATTCAGAGTTTTCCTTCTCCTAGACTTGTTGCCTCACCAAGGCTGAAGAACCTAGTCAGCGCTACTATTTACCCATAGCTGGAGGGAGAATAATTGGATTCATACCTTTCCCGAGGGTATTAGTGCTATGTGAAACGCAATCAGTCTCGTCCAGGATTTGAACTCGTGTCAACGTGTTTATTTCCTGCGACGATAACCATTACACCACGCGCACCTCCTTTTTACCTAACCCCTCCGCTCGGGCAGGATATAACACAAGGTTAATCTTTAAAGCGGAGTTTAACAGGTTTAAATTCAGAGTTTTCCTTCTCTTAGATTAGTTGCCTCACCAAGGCTGAAGAACCTAGACTGCCCTAATATCTATCCATAGCTGGAGGGAGAATAATTGGATTCATACCCTTTCCCAAGGGTATTAGGGCTCTGTGAAATGCAATCAGTCTTGTCCAGGAATTGAACTCGTATCGCCGTGTCCATATCCTGTGACGATAACCATGGGCACTTCCAGTGGAGCGTGATAAAGTGTTGATAAAGAAAACGTTGTCTTCCTGAGGCAAACAAAACGAAACCATTTTGATATGTTTTCCCTGTGTCCTCTTGAAAGATGCAACTAAACTGTTTACTTATATCTTTTAAAATCATTTTCTTTTTTTTTTTTAATTCTGCGTTTTATATCTTGTTTGTATGTTTTTCAACTTATATTTTTTTTCAAAGTTATTTGTTGCTGCTGTAAGAAGAATATTATCAGGCACGAAGTGGGCACCACTTTGACTACGCCACAATTACTTTCTTTTACGTCAGCAGTGCTGAAAGAAAATTAGTGAATTTTATAGCCAAGTGCACATCTAAAGAGAGAGAATTCTTTCAGGTTCCCGAACCAGAGAAGATGTGATTATTTTGATTTAAACGAACGCTGCATTCCCGGAATAAATAAAAGGAAATAAGGATGACTAACAGAAGTATACATCTTTTTTGCTTTGGAAATGTTTGAAATTGTGTGCAAACAAATGAGCATTCCAACACCTCCAAAAACTATTGGGATCACTGTCAGTTTCCTTTTTCACAAGTTTTTCTGAGAAGATTTAAGTATATGTCTACCGCTTAGTTTTCTTTTATTTTCACTCTCTAGTCTGCTGGAACTGGAAAATCCACGAGATGATAAGTTATTTTCTACTTGTTTAATAAAACTGGATCTGATCTTCTGGCTGAGATTTGGTAGCTACTTTCAATTTCAAAGTCTTAAAGAAATTATACATTATTTTTTTTTTCTCTTAGCGTGTTTTTCACGCAAATTTTAACTCGTAATTTTTCTCTGAATTCTTTGTGACAGCAAAAGTCTTTTATAAGATATTTATCGCATCCTCCCCTCAAACAGGTTTGTTTTGTTTTTTTTTTTTTTTTTGTTTCATGGTATATCAACCGTACTAGGTTATTTAATGCCAAATCCATTCTTATACTTATAAACAATTCTATTTCAAACAATTTAGTTTAATTTAAGTACACAGTTTAAATGTAAAAAACAGTTCTATTTCAAACTGTTCAGTTTAGCGTAATTACGCAATTTAGTTCTATTTGACCCATAGATGGACCCTATCAGATCCTACCCCTCCGGGGCAGAGTGGACCTGAGAGCGATGGCAATAAATGGCATTCCCCAAAACTCCATCATTAGTGAAGCCTCACCATCAGATTGTTTCCAAAAGACTCGATGGGGTAGTCTTACCCCTCTGCAGAGATGCACTCAGTATATTCTGCAACCTTAGCTGACTGGGCCACACCAGACAGGGTTTGACACAAAGTCATATTTATAGTGGGAATGTAGGGGTCGCTCGGGCACTAACTGAAACTCGTGTCCAGCTGGACAAATGCTAGCCCTGGGATCGGTGAACTATGCAAGCCTTTACAAAGTCCCAACTGTGTACAAACAAATGACTGATGTTAAATTGTGACTGTTATATAGGAAGACTTGAAACCATTTAGCTGTGTGCAAAAAGGAGCTCAGGTTCATTTAATAATGTTATCAATAAAATGTTTACAAATCATGAATATATTTGAAATATAAACAGGATTTGGCACTAAATATCCTATAATTGTTGATAGGTTATAAAACCTAACACAGCTCGACTTAAGCATAGTATTACTTGAATTATTAATATTCGATCTGAATACTTGAAACTACATAACTGACCAAAGTATTAATATTTGACAGGAATACTTAATATTATATACGTGCAATTTAGAACAAAAAGTAATGGACATGTAAAATATAGTTATGATTACGATCTAATATTTAGAAATAAATTACATTTCGGTACTAACCCATAAAGAGTTTATATTTCTATTAACAAACCAAATCAAACTCGACGGACAATTCTGTTCTGCAGTCGGTAATAGTATGGTGTAAAAAAATGTTCGTCGTGCCGTTTAATATCAGGTAAGATTTGCGGTTTGTTTCTTCGCTGCTTTGGTGTAACCTCCTCACCACACTGGGCATATCCTTCAGCATAAAGCTCGTTGTTTTATTTTTTAAAAAAAGTAGTACCTGTTTCCAAAGACTTCCAAGGAAGACTGGTAGTTAGAGAGAGAGAGAGAGAGAGAGAGAGAGAGAGAGAAAATATATATCATCATCATCATCATCATCGAGTCGCACTATCAACTCGGATTTCCCAGACTCTCTCTCCACCCATTCCTATTATCCATCGATTCCGGGAGGTCCTCCAAACTACATTGTGTCCGCATAGAGCTAATTTTTTGCTAGTCGGCCTTCACTGTCACGTATGTATGTTTAGGCCCATTAAAGAACGTCACTTGGGAGGTGGTGTAATGGTTATCGTCGTAGGAAATGGACACGTTGACACGAGTTCAAATCCTGGACGAGACTAATTGCATTTCACATAGCACTAATACCCTTGGAAAAGGTATGAATCCTATTATTCTCCCTCCAGCTATGGGTAAATAATAGGACAGACTGATTTCTTCAGCCTTGGTAAGGCAACTAGTCTAAGAGAAGGAAAACTCTGAATTCACACCTGTTAAACTCCGCTTAAAAATTGACCTTGTGTTATATCCTGCTCAAGCGGAAGGGTTGGTAAATATGATTAAAGAATGTCACTTATGAACTCACCCTTGCTTCTCCAGCTTATCTTTTTCGTTTCACTTGGATGATTTTTGAGATGGGAGGTAACTGTCCGCAGAGATGTTACTTTGTTAGTTGTTGCTTCCAGGATTTGTTCTAAATAGTGTGTAGTATTCTTGTTTTTTTCTCATCAAGGTTTTTTTTTTTCATGCATCTTGCTAGCGTTGATGTGGTGCATTTATACAGTAGTATTGACACAGGCACATCTTGGAAGAAATCACGTTTTATTTTTTCGACGAGATAAAATTTCTATATGATCGATAATCTGTCGATAGCTCTCCATGCCTTCACTAGGCGTATATTAATATCAGTTTCAGTAGATTGAGATGTTGCTGCAGGGGTAGGTACTATTTACCAACCCCTCCGCTCGGGCAGGATATGACACAAGGTCAGTTTTTAAGCGGAGTTTAACAGGTTTGAATTCAGAGTTTTCCTTCTCCTAGACTAGTTGCCTCACCAAGGCTGAAGAACCTAGTCCGTCCTACTATTTACCCATAGCTGGAGGGAGAATAAGGGGGTTCATACCTTTCCCAAGGGTATTTGCCGGGGTAGGTAAAGTTGTCAACTATTTTAGAGGCTATCTCCATCTAAAGTGGCGCTAGCTCCTTCTCGCTTAAAAAACATGAAATCAGTTTTGCTTGCGTTCACTTGGGCGCCACTGTCTCCAGATCCTTGCTCTAGACTTGGTCAGGTGAATTTGCGAGAAGCTCTGGATCATCTGCGTAGTCTTCATATCATGGTCTCTGTAGAATATCGTCTGCTTCTGATTTTTTTTTAGTATCACGTCATTTTCTTTTATCAGATCTATCGACGTTCAAATACGTTGTCTAGGGTGATTATAAACAAATATAGCGCCAATGTATCTCCTGGTAAAACTCCAGTTACAATGTCTAAGAATTTAGTGTCTTCATTTGCAGAGGAAACCACAACTTTCGTTTTTCTATAAAGCGTCATAATTTCAGTAACAGTTTCTTTGTATAGACCATATACTATTAGTATTTTCTCCGTCTTTCCTCTGTATGAAATCAAATCAACGAATTACCTCGATATTTTTTTCACGTACTCCTTAGATGATTTGATTAAAAGTCAGAATTTGTTATGTTGTAGATGGATTTTTCATAAAACCGGTTTGATTTTTACGAAGAATTTTCTCGATTTCAGGTCTAATACGGTTGAGAAGAAGAGGATTAGAAACTTAGCCGTAAGTGTTATGCCTCTGTAGTTCGTTGTGAATCCGAGGTGACTTTTCTTGAGAAGAGGTGGGACACAGATTTTTGATCATTTCTCTATTATGCTTTGTTCATGCACAGCGATGTGTAATCAAAGATGTATTTCATCAAATTTCCTTTTTCCCCCCATTCTTTAGGTGGTATTTAGTCGTGTTTTGCAACTTTTTTACTTATAATTTTGACCAGTACTATGTCAAGTTCTTCCTGCATAAATCGACATATTCAATGTCTAGTAGGCAATTTCTAATGTTTTCGAAAGGTTCACCATTGACTTCAGATTATTGAACTGTTCTTTCCACTTCTGGAGTCTTTCTTTTTGGACGGCATTTTTAGCTTTACGAGCACGGGGTTCTTCCTTCTGCTCACTTTGTTTACTGTCAGGTTAATTGCGATTGTCTATCTTCTTACGAGTTTCTGATTTTATAGATTTGGTCTTGAATAATGCATTCAGTACTATTTGTTCTTTTTGGTAGGTTTGTTTTCTCTGGGGTTTCTTTATATTCTGGTCATTGACATTTTTGGGTATTCATACCGGACATTGGCATTATGGTTAGAGTGTTCGCCAATGGCCCGGGAGACCTGGGTTCAATCTCAGGTCGAGTCATACCAAAGACTCAAAAAATGGTACTTGATGTTACCTTACTTAATCATCATCATCATCATGTCGCGCCGCCTGCGCGGATATCCCTGACCGTCTCTCGCCATTTCTCCCTATCATTCATCGCCTCCGGCAGGTCTTCAGGATTACAACCCGTGTCCTCACATAGCTGCTGTATGTAAGTTCGTGCTGGTCGTCCCACTCTTGCACATCCATGAGTGGGGGTCCACAGGAGTACATCGCTTATGAGCTCGTCCTTGCTTCTCCAGCAGTGTCCTGCGTGTCTGGTTCGTCGAACTTGTATAGTTTTTGTGATGGGGGGCAAGTGTCCGTATAGTTGGAGTCTCGTGGGGTGTTGTCGCCAGGACTTGTTTAATACTGCTCTCAACATTCTTGTGTAATTTCCGTCCAGCCTCCTCTCCAGCCGTTTTGTAAGCGTCCATGTGGTGCATCCATATAGCAGTATCGACACAACCGCTGCCTGGAAGAAACTGCGTTTCATTTTATCTGTTAGGTCCGACTTCCATATGATCGAGAGCCTATCGATAGCTGTCCATGCCTTCGTCAGTCGTGTGTCGATGTCCTTCTCGGTTGATGAGACGCTGCTTCCTAGGTAGGTGAATTTGTCGACTAGTTTCAGAGAGGCTCCGTCTAGTGTGGCAATGTTGCCTGTTTGGTTGTAACACATATATTCGGTTTTGTTTGCATTGACATGTAGGCCAATGCCAGCTGCAGCTCGTTCCAGACTATGTAGTAGTGTCTCTGCTTGATTAGGCGTATTCGCTAGTAACGCCAAGTCATCAGCGTAGTCGGCGTCCGTGATTGTTTTTGCGGGGTGGAGCAATCCAGGGAAAGGAGTAGCGCCCTCTCCTACACCTTGGTGTAGTAGCTATCGAAAAGGGAGCCTTCGGGTCACCTTCGACTAAAGGGAGACAACTTTACTTACTTATTACTAAGGATGCTTTTTTTCATGTTATCTTGGTTTTATCATGCTCTTGCCTCCGTTTGAACTCTAATTTTTGGGGGTTCGCACGCACTGGGCGGCTTCTTCTATGTTTTTATATTAGTCATTCAGTCTAAGTCTTTCAGATCTCTCCTGAAAAGTATCAAACGAGTTTCTTACAGACATCGTATAATGAAACCTGATGCCACTATTGGGGAATGAAGAACAGTCATATAGTAAAGTTTTAACTGTTTTTGTCTTATTTCTGCGTAGACTGGTCAATCTTTACTGAGAAGACTGTGATCGGAAAATACTCCTTCAAAAAAGGAATATTCCTCGCAGTTCACTGTGATATTTATTCCCTTCTTGTTTCCGAATATGCAATCTAGCTGTTCTTTAGAGTTATTTCGGTCGGAGATAACTTCTCGTTCCTTCCGAGACATTTGTCAGACGGACTGCAAGCCGAGCACGGCTAGTACTTCCTTTGTATGACTTCCGTTTTCTGCTAATACAATAACGTTTACCTATCACCCGTTTTTTGAGTTGTTCTTCCTTCGGTCTTATCTGAAGACCACAACAGCATGCTAGCTTGTTACCGAGTGAAAAATCAACTAGTTATTTCCCAGTTCTGTTCAGTGAGTTCATAAATTATTATAACGTTGTGCTTGGCAATGTATTAGACAGAGGAAGAGAGTTCATTGTAGAAAGTGAGGATGACCATTTCCTCGGTGACATTAGTGACAAGATAAATAAAGGTATATTATAAAGAATAAGTAAAAAAAAAAAAATAGATAATTAAATAAATAGAAACCGTCACATCACTTATTTACTATAAAATATGCTGCTATCTAGGTGTGTCGAAAAAGATCGTTCATTTCAGCCTTACTGTTTATATATATATAGATATATACAACTCCTCCACTCGGGCCAGAAGTGAAATAATTTTCAGTTTTTAAATGAAGATTAAGAGACTTGTATTAAGATTTTTCTTTCTCTAGACTGGTTGCCATGTGAACATTAGTGAGCCTAGTGTAACCAACTATTTATCCATGGCTTGGAGGAAAATTAATATGTCCATATCTTGTTTGTTTATTCGGGTTTTATGGCATATCAACCATTGTAGGTTATTTATTGCCAAACCCATTTTATGCATAAAACAGTTCTATTTCAGACAATTCAATTCAGCATAAGTAAGTCCTTTAAATGTCTAAACAGTTCTATTTTAAACAATTCCATTTCACATTAGAACGCAGTTTAATTCTATTTGTTCCGGGCCCTATCAAGTGCTACCACTCCGGGTCAGAATGAATCTGGGAGCGATGGCAATAAAGGGGAACAAGCATTCATCCTATTTTGACCTAAGTACAGAATGCTTCAGAAATATAAGCATGGTTTGTTTGTTTAGGTTTTATGGCATATCAACCTTTGTTGGTTATTCAATGCTAAATGCACTTTTTATACAAATAATCAGTTCTATTTCAAACGATTCAGTGTAGCATAAGAACACAGCTTTATTGTCAAAAACATTTCTCTTTCAAACAATTCATTTTAGTATGAGAATTTTTTTGTTAACACACAGTTGAATATCAAAATTGTTCTATTTCAGACCATTCAGATTAGCGTAAGCACAGTTTCAATGTCAAAAACTGTTCTATATCAAACAATTCAGTTTAGCACAGAAAATAGTTCTATTTCAAGCAATTCAGTTTAGCGTAATTACGCAGTTTAGTTCTATTTGACCCATAGATAGGACCCTGTAAGGTGTTACCACTCAGGGACAGAGTGGACCTGGGACCGATGACACTGAAGGGGTACTCCACATTTCCCAAAGCTCCTGCATTAATGGAACATCACCTCAGTTTGTTTAATGTCATATCAGGACACTCGTTGGAGAGTCTTACTACTCTTCAGAGAAGCATTTGCTGTATTCTAAAGCTCCAGCTGACTGGGCAAATGAAACTAGTCTTCGTCCAAGATCTGAGCACAGGTCACCGTGTCCATTTCCTGTGACGATGTACATACCTCAAGCGCCACTGCTTGGATATATATATATATATATATATATATATATATATATATATGTGTGTGTGTGTGTGTGTGTGTGTGTGTGTGTGTGTGTGTGCGTTCTTTAGATAAAGTAGTAAAAGTAATGTTCTGAATTCAAGTCAACTGTACCTTGCTTTAAAAGGTGACCTTGTGCCTGCTAGTGACGAGGGGAGAATACAACATTCACACAAACATACGTGTGTATATGTGTGTGAGAGTGTGAGAGAGAGAGAGAGAGAGAAAGAAAGAGAAAGAAAGGAAGAGAGAGAGAGAGAGAGAGAAAGCAAGATTTTATAAACATGCTGCAAAAAACTAACCAAATTTAACAGCTATGGACTCATAAAAGACTTTATGAGATGATGCCTCAGAGGTAAGACATAGTTTCGGAACCACACCATCATTACCACTAACCACTTGTACGCCGACAAAATTTTACATTACCACAAGACCTTGTTGGTTTTACGCCACATCGTCGGAATGCTTGATAAAGATGATTTTGATCAAACATTTACAACTAAATCCAGCAACCCATAAAAGTGTCAATATTCCGTGAATTAAATAAACTCAACAAAACCTCTTCTCTATTGTTGATCGGCATTTCCCATTCTATTCGAATAGCTTTGTTAACCTCCATACAAGCATCAATTGAATGACTTTTATCAGTGAGTATGTTTCAGTTATTCGACCAACGGATCCGGGCCACAACGCGGATATACCCGTGTTGGAGGAAGTAGATTTTCCCGCCCATTTCACGTTGATATGCCAGAAGACAGAAAGTTCTTTCAAGCTTGTCTCAAATCAATATGGGGGCCTATTTTTCGTTATCTTTTTCGGGAACAATGCCACAGGTTTACGTTTGTCATTTATAATATGAATCGTTGCGAAAACGTAAAAGCCTTTGATTTTAACAGTGGAGGGTTAACAAACAAAACATATTCATAATATATGACCCTTAAACGCTAGATGAATTGACAAAAACAATTATTTCTTGTAAATGGAACAATGCAGCGCCAAGATTTCAATCATGACGTTTAGTCGGCTTATGCTAACAAAAAAAAAACGGTTTTGGTTTCTTTGTTTAAAGCCATATCAACCTTCAGAGTTTATTTAAGGCAAAACTTATCCTTACAGAGGGACAGGAGTGGTCCTTTTTTAGCTGGGGAGATTAGGGAGTTTAAAACTTTCCCAAAGGTTTTAGTTCGAAAGTGAATATAATAGCACGACTGAAGTTCGAATTCGCTTAATACGGTGATTCAAACCACTATAACATCACTACAAGTTGCTCCAAAAAATTGATACTATCATTGCTAACCTTGACAAAGATCAATGCTATAAACATTCAAGAAGTAAATAAGAGTGAATAATGGCTTATTTATCGGCATTTGAACTTCTCGTGGGTTATTTTAAATAAGCTATGAAAAGTGGCGTCACGAGTAATATGCGACACAAAGTCAACTTTTCAGCAGAATACAGGTGATTTGAATTCAGAATCTTCCTTCTCCTTGATCGGTTGTCTTACTCAAGGTAGAGCACTGTTTGCTTAACTATTTAATCATATCTCAGCCAGGGTTGCTAGTTATGGAAAATACACCGACTGCATCTCTGCAGAGGGGTAAGACTCAACCTCAACGAGTGTCCTGGATAAGACATGAAACAATCTGATGTTAAGGGTCCCGTGGAGCTTTGGGGAATACGGAGTTCCTCTTCATTGCCATCACTTCCAGTTGTACTCTGACTTGGAGCGGTAGCACCTGATAGGGTTCTATCTATTGGTCAAATAGAATTGTTTGACATTTAACTGAATGCAAAAAAAATGACTAATTCTAAATGGAATTGTTTGAAATAGAAATGTTTGATTATTTAACTTTTTGACAACAAATAACTGATGTTTAATTGAAATTTTATTTAAACATAGCAATACTTTGAACGATTCAACTTTGTTGACTTATACTAAATTTAATTGTTAGAAATAGAACTGATTATCATTTAACTATGTGTATTTTAAAATAGGTTTACAAATGATATATGTAAAAACAGGATTTGGAATTAAATAACCAACAATGTTTGATATAACAGGAAACTAAACTAAACTAAATAATTTAATCATATCTGGAAGGAAAAGGGATGGATTGACGTCTTTCTCAAGGGTCTTAGTGCAAAAAAAAAAAACAGCCTTGTCCAGTGCTCCACTCCCCAAACTGTATGTTCACCATCATTTTAAGCATTTTGTTATCTCAGATCAATTTGACCCATTGCTAGGACCCCAAAAGGTAAGAGTTGATTGGTTGGATGATTTTACAGTAAATCAACCCTTGTTGACCGGAATCATTTTTTCCTGTCAACTATTACATGAGTTCAATTATTTGATGATAAAGATATTTTAAAACAGTTACAGGTTTAAATAAATATTCTTTGTTCAAATAATTTGGACAGTTATATAATTCCAAACAATTCTATGTAACAATAATTTTCAAACCGATCTATCTGATCCATATTTGGGATTCTAACAAGTACTATCATGTGTCAGTGTCAGAGTTTATTTGGTTGTCATTGCAACAAGATGGTGACTCCACTCTATCCAAAGCTCCGGAACTAGAGCTTCACCACCAAATTTAATCTAGTCTTATACTCAGAAAACCCTTTTTTAAGTAGAAGTGTTGTAATTTTTTTTTTTTTTTTTTAGGTTACATATTTGATAACATGTAGAGTTTGGTAATAAATAATACGAAATAATATCTCTTTTGATCTTATAATGAAAATTAAAAAAAACGAGCTGGAATCGCAGGTTTAGGAGAAAATTCATTTTTTATTTAAATAAGAAATTGGTTGGGGTGTACTCATCTATTAATGATATTGTACGTTTGTTGATTTATTTAATTGCATATCAACCTTCTTGGGTTATTTAATGCCAAATCCATCCTTCTTGAAGAACCGTAAGTAAACTTGGCGACTGTAGTCGAGGGCAACCTAAAGACTCCCTTTTCAATAGTGTGTAGAGGTGTAGGAGAGGGCGGTACTCCTTTCCCTGTATTCCTCTACTTTACCCTTGATATGTACCTTATATTGCTGAGTAATAAGCAAGGAGGTATGAAGTACCCTTTTAAAAGTCTTTGGTATGCTTTTGCCAGGGATTGAACCCAGGTCTTCCGGACCATTGGCGAACACTCTACCCAATGAGGCGAACAATAGTGGTTCTATTCAACACATAAAGAGGATAAGGGGGTTCATACCTTTCCCAAGAGTATTTGTCTGAAAGTGAATATAATAGCGTGACTTGAGTTTAAACTCGCTTACTATGATTCCACAGTCCAGCTCTTTAACCATTTCACCACGAGGACACGCAATGTACATTCGTGTTCTTGAAATATAAACCATAGTCTCAACACAAAAAAGTGGGGGGGATCCAGTAGTGATATTCCTTACGTGCTGGACAGCAACAAAATTGAAAGCAAGTTTGAACCCCAGTTATGTAATTACGTTCAATTTTAGGTAAATTCCCTTGGGAAAGGTATGAACCCTTTATATCTCCAACGGCTATCGTTTAACTAGTAACATTGGAGTTCTTCAATGATGGCTTTGGTATTAAATAACCCACGTAGGTTGATATGTCATTAAATAAAGAAACCGAACCAAACCAAGCTTAACAAAAGAATTATTCAACAAGATACGAGAAATATCATGACAGATGGCTAAGCTACTGTATCAAGTTTCTTTGATTAAAAGCAGAGACTGGATGAATTAGGCGTTGCCCTACGGACAATAGTGCCGACTGGGTGGGGCTGATGGTTTTGTGAAACTACACATGTGTCGGTCGGTATAGGCTTTATCGTTTATTGAATTATATATGATTACAAAAAAACCACAGTGTTGTTCTCTGGTTAGTTGATTATGAAAAAAGATTGAGCTGAGTTGCTGATCTGACTGATAGATAAATGACCGCTATACATAGGTGTGTGTGTGTGTATATATATATATATAGTCATCCACAGACAGATCTGTTTCGTTCTATCAGAACTCATCAGTGTGGCTAGATTGTACCTCCCCGTAGCTGGGATCGAAACCCTGTTGACTGAAACACCAAGCCAAAGCTTCTAACCATTTAGCTACGAGGAGATATTATATACGAGGAGATATTAGCTAGGAAGTATATTTTAAACGGTTATGAATCACAATTACTATTGTTTACATACATCCGTTCAAACGGCCGCCGAGATCTCAATTCAAATACGAAGAGACTTGCAAAGGCGCTAATGGCAACACGATTACTTCTTCGCTAGAGAACTCAACCCTACGGGGATAGGGGAGTCTATATATATATATATATATATTGAGAGTGAGACAGAAAAAGAGAGAGAGAGATTGGGAGACTGATAAAGGTAGAAATGGATTGTGAGACACAATCAAACAAACATCGGAACCATTTATAGATCATAGATAAATAGAGCGATACGTGGTGATCAGTAGACTCATAAGATTCTCGTTCTGACAGTCATCCATGATGATATCCATGCTTCTTTTTACGTAAGAGTTAGCAATTCTAATTAGCATCTTATATGTATTTGTCTGACTCCTCTACCATGAGCAGGATGTGACAAGGTGAATTTTTAAAGTGTACTTCGACAGGTTTGAATTCAGAGTTTTCGTCTTACGAGACTGGTTGCCATACCAGGTTTAAAAAGCCCATTCGACACTACCTACTACTTACACCTAGCTGAAGTGAGATTATGTGAATACATACCTTTCCCAAGAGTATTAGCGCTCTGTGAAATGCGAACAGCCTCGTCCAGGATTTGAAATCGGATCACTGTATCCATTTCCTTCGACGATAACCATTACACCATGAGCTCCTCTCATTGAATCAGGAATTTGGATAATTTGATAAAAGTATTATATAGCTTAGAACATCGATTGATAAAATCAGAGAAAACGGCTTCGAGCTGACAAAGAAAAGAAGCAGAAGATACCCCGCAAAAACAATTACCGACGCCGATGACATAGCGATACTGGCAAATACAACCAACCAAGCCGGAACACTACTGCATAGTTTGGAACGAGCCGCTGCAGGCATTGGCCTCCATGTCAATGCACATGAAACTGAATATATGTGCTATAATCAAACAAGTGACATTTCCACACTAGACGGAACCCTTCTGAAACTGGTAGACAAATTCACCTACCAAGGAAGCAGCGTCTCATCAACCGAAAAAGACATCGACACACGGCTAACGAAAGCATGGACAGCTATCGATAGGCTTTCAATCATATGGAAATCAGACCTGACCGATAAAATGAAACGCAGTTTCTTCTAGGCAGCGGTCGTATCCATGCTGCTTTATGGATGCACTACATGGACGCTAACTAAACGGCTGGGGAAGAAGGTAGACGGCAATTACACAAGAATGTTGCGAGCAATATTGAACAATTCCTGGCAACAACACCCCACGACATCAACTATACGGCCACCTGCCTCCCATCACGAAAACTATCCAAGCTAGACGAACCAGACATGCAGGACGCAGCTGGAGAAGCAGGGACGAGCTCATAAGTGATGTACTCCTATGGACCCCCACATATGGCCGGGCAAAAGCAGGACGACCGGCTCGAACATACATTCAGCAGCTATGTGAGGATACGGGATGTGGCCCTGAAGACCTACCAGAGGCGATGAACGATAGGGAGGAGTGGCGAGAGAGGGTCAGGGATATCCGTGCTGGCTGCATGACATGATGATAATGATTATATTACATGTTCGATTGATTATTTTAACGTTACGTCTAACGCTCTTGGATTATTTTATGCTTAGAGGTTAGGGATTCACTTCATTGTACGTTCATATTTATATTCCTTTATATTCTTTTAACAAATGGTCCTATCAAATACGAATCCTTTTTTTTTAAATGGATCTATTTGACACAAAGAAGAGAGCCAAGATATCTAAAATTGGAACTTTACCATGCGATGCAGCTTATAGTCTGACCGAGGAAACCCTTTTTTGAACGGTTCTTATACCCTTTGCAGGGGACACAATCAGCATATTTTAACCCTCACCGACAAGATGGTTCACTTCCTAAGGTCATTTTAAATTCAATGCTCTTATGAAAACCTCGCTACGATATTCCGAGAGGATTTTTTTATTATTGCAATATTAGAAGTTACATTTTCTCACTATAACAATGTTCTATTTTAAACATTTTCTTTATCTTTGTCTACTGTATTCTTCTTCTTCTTCTTCTTCTTCTTCTTCTTCTAATTAATATTATAATCATTATCATTATTATTATTATTATTATTGATTTTGTTGTTGTTGTTGTTGTTGTTGTTGTTCTTCTTCTTCTTCTTCTTCTTCTTCTAATCAATATCATCATCATTATTATTATTATTATTATTGCTTTTGTTGTTGTTGTTGTTCTTCTTCTTCTTTTTCTTTTTCTTCTCCTTCTTTTCTTCTTCTTCTTCTTCTTTTCTTTTTCTTCTTCTTCTTCTTCTTCTTCTTCTTCTTCTTCTTCTTCAAGCTATAGTTTTTTCTGTTGTTGTTCTTCTTATAATGCTTATTTTAACTGCCAGTTTTCTGCTGAAGATTAAGAAACAACAATTCTTCAAATGTCACCCAGATTGCTTTAAGTCTTCTAGCTGACCCTAACACTGCTGTGGTCAAGTTGGTCTCGATCCTTCCTCTCATCGCCAATTCCTCCAATCTCTTTACGAAGGGTTACAACAACAATTAGTTCCACATTCACCTTCATGCTTGATATATATATATATATATATATATACATATATATATATTACAAGGTCCTCGTATTTGTCCAGCTTTTCGCCTTCGTTCTGTATGCTGGCACAAAAAAAAATCCACTAAACGACAACTTATTTTGTTCTTGCTTATCAAAACTGTGTTTGAGCTTCTGGCCTGAATGGGGTGATCTGTTTGTATCTCTAAGCCCAAGAAATTGTTAGCATTTCAGTTTCTTGAACAGTTCTCACTCGATCACCTGTCACACCCAGTCATGCCTCTCTTTGTATTTCTTTGGTGCTAGTTTGTAGCTCTAAGTCTCAGAGAATTTTATGTATTCTATTTTTAACGATGGCTTCTTGTTTGTGCATATAACTTTTGGTAGCATAGCTAAATTTCAGTTTCTTGAACAGTTCTCTGTGGATCCCCTTTCACACATAGTCATGGCTGACCTTGAATTTCTTTTATGTATTTCCTAATCATGTAATCAATTTTTAAATCTCTATCTCCACATACATTACGCCAATTAATCTGATACCAGGCCTTAGCATAATGGTTAGAATGTTTGCCGATGGTGTGGGAGACCTGAGTTCAATCCCAGGTCGATTCATACCAAAGACTCAAAGAATAGTACTTGATGCCGCCTTCCTTAACACTCAGCATTATAACGTACGGATCAATGGTACAGTGGAACAATCCAGGGAATGGAGTTGCACCATTCCCATCGCCAAGGTGTAGTAGCGATTGAAAAGGGAACCTTCGCAGCGCCCTCGTCTACGGTCGCTAACTTTAATTTAAATTTTCATTTGATGTACTTTTATTTTTTTAGAAAGAAAGTAAGGAAAAACGATAGAGAGATATATAATACTTCTATTAGATGAAAGATATAGCTAAAGTGTCAAGCACATAGATAGATAGATAGATAAAAATAATGAAAAACATAGTAAAGTAAAGAATAATCCTATAATGTAAAAGATATACTTTGTCCAGTATAGCTAAAATGACAGGCACATAGATAGATAGATAGATAGATAGATAGATAGTTATGACAAGACAGAGTACGAAAGAGAGAGAGAGAGAGAGAGAGAGAGAGAGAGAAAGAGAGAGAGAGAAAGAGACCGAGAGAGAGAGAGAAAGAGACCGAGAGAGAGAGAGAGCAAGGAATATACAGAAATGGAAATATGGATATAAACGGTTCGCTAACGTTGAAAAGGAAACTTTAAAAAGCGATAGGTTTAGAATAGAAAATCGGGTGAATACAATCTGACTATGAAAGCGATGTGCCTAAGCGTATCGTGTTAACAAAAAAAAATTGAGACATGTGGTTTGTCTCGACGAATCACGTTAGGGCCTGCAACAATGGCTGAATGTAACTCAAGCGGAACTAACCAATGGCCAACAGAAGCCGAAAGGAAAAAAGCGGGAAAAACCAAGAGGAAATAATGCCAAATATTACCCGCCTACACCCACACTGCCGCAGTTGTTGTTCCCTCCCTTTCCTTCCGTTCGGTCACGTGATGCCTGCAGTTTCACATTTCGATTATGAATATAATTCAATTAGCCAAGATGCGAAATGAAAAAAAAAAAAAAAGATAAATAAATAAATTACTCGGATATTGAAAACAGTTTTTGACATTGTCCACTTACATCACCTTTCCAAACAAACCAAATCTCTGTTCAATTCTTGCTGAGTACGTCCGAGTTCTGGCCCAAGGCCAGCTGTTTGAAGTGCAAATTCTGTAACAGTGTAAAGCCAGCCTGTTGATGGGACTTAAAATACTGTATCCCCGGCAGAAGCGAAAGATCTCCCCATTAGGGGTGTCCTAGGTATGACTCTAAACATCCTCTTGAAGTAGGACTCCAGTTCTAGAGATATTGGTAGTGCGAAAAACCCCTTCACTGCTATTTTTCGCAGGTCTTTTCAGATCCAGACTGGTAGTACTCGTTATAATGGGTCAAATAGATATGTTTAAAAACTAATCTTGCAATAGGATAGTGTGTAAAAAGAAACCTTCTAAAAACAGCTATACAAAAATACACATATGAGTGTAAAATAAATACGATTTCCAAACTTGTCAGGGTGTCCTCGTGATGTAATGGTTAAAGCGATGCACAGTGGAATCGTCAAAAGTGAGTTCGAACACCTGCCGCGCTATTACATTCACTTTGTGACAAATACCCTTGGCAAAGGTATGAACCCCCTTATCATCCCAGCAATTGGTTAAATAGTACATCTACTGTTCTTGAAGTCGGGGGCTTGGCATTAAATGACCTACAAAGGTTTATATGCCAGTAAACAAAGAAACCAAACCAAACCTGTCGTTATAAAATAACCAACACGGTTTTGTATTCTGTTAAAATCAATAAAATAATCAATCAATAACAATGGTAAACTAGAATTAGTTCAACTACCCAGGGTGCATAATATCGACTCTAAGACATCTTTATGGAACGACAGAGAACGATACCCGAAAACTCATCAGAGTCTGTCTGCCCTATGTCAAAGGCCAAGCAGAAAAGATTCGAATGGAAGTTAATTAGTAGCACTGCTGGGTTTTTTTTTACAAGGATGGCTTTGTCATTGAATATCCTATGAAGTTTTATATGCTCTTTAAAAAAGAAACCAAACGAACCAAATTAAAAACATTTATTGTGCGAATAATAATGGTGCAACAGTAACCAGATAGTCAAAATATTTAGCTCAAGTTACAAGAATCTTCACGTACATGTAAGGTTTGGTTTGATTTAGCTTGGTTGGGTTAGGTTGTGTTTTAGAGCATATTAACCATTATAGGTTATTCAAAGCCAAATTCTTTTTGCCAAGTTGACAGGGACTGTAGAATACACTGACTGCACGGCGTGGTAGCACTTGATAGGGCCCTATCTATGGGTTAAATAGAACTAAGGGCATACTAATGCTAAACTGAATTGTTTCACTAAACCGAATAGCTTAAAATAGAAATATTTTGACAGTTAAACCGTCCGGGACATTGGCCCACCGGTTAGAGTGTTCGCCATTGGCCCGGGAGACCTGGGTTCAATCCCAGGTCGAGTCATACCAAAGACTTTAAAAATGGTACTTGATACCACCTTGCTTAACACTCAGCATTATAAGGTACGGTTCAAGGGTAAAGTGGAGCAATCCTGGGAATGGAGTAGCGCCCTCCCCTACACCTTGGTGTAGTAGCTATCGAAAAGGGAGCCTTCGGGTCACCCTCGACTATGGTCGCTAACTTTACTTTACTTACATTTAAACTGTGTGCTTATGCTAAAGAGAATTATTTGAAATGGAACTGTTTTTTAACATTGAAACTCGACTTACACTAAACTGATTAGTTTGATATAGGACTGTTTTGACGTTTAAGTGTGGGTAAACAAAATCTGTACTTATGCAAAACTGAATTAGCTGAATTAGAATTGCTTGACTAAACTGAATAGCTTGAAATAGAAATGTTTTTCACAATTAAACTGTACTTACATTTAAACTGACAAGTTTGAAATAGAACTGATTATTTACGTAAAAATGGATTTGGCGTTAAATAACCTACAAAGGTTGATATGCCATGAAGCCCAACCAACTAACCAACCAACAAAATTCTTTTTAACATGTATATATCAAATATATATGATTTGGTTTAGTTGGGGTTTTGGCATATCCATCGAGTAGCAATCTGAGAGTATCAGGTGAGATCGGCATATCACAGACCAGTGTAGTTGGTTATCTTCTTGACTTCGACAAATCCATTGAGTAGCAATCTGAGAGTATCAGGCGAGAGTGGCATCTCACAGACCAGTGTAGTTGGTCTTCTTCATGACCTCGGCAAAAGAACCTGGAACTACTGAAACTTTACCAAATTATCAAATAACATTGGTTTTGTTTGTTTAATGATATATCAACCTTCGTGGATAATTTAATGCCAAAACCAACTTTATGGAGGAACAGCAGTGTTAGTATTTCACCAACCGCTCGAAGAGATAAGGTGTTGCATACCTTTCCTTTGGGTATTAGTCTGAAAGTGAAGGTAGCTGCATGACTGCAGTTCGAACTCACTTACTTCGAGGCTATAACCAGCATTTTAACCACTACGTCTCGGAAACACTCACCAAAATGATATATCGACTGACCACAAAAAAGCAAACTTCATAGCCTTGAGGCAAATGATTAAAATCACATGATGTCCTGTTGAAGTTTTGGTGGTTAAACCGTAAGCAGACCCCAGTGCTAATGATGGATTAAATTCATAATCAATTGTTATATCTGTATAATGAATTTATTGATGAGCAATAAATTCAATCTGGCGAGAAGAATGGGTAGACGATATGAATTTTTGATCTAATTTTTCAATTAAGTAAACGCATTATTATTATGTTATTACTTCTCTGTGTTACTGTGTGTACACGTGCACCCGTGCGTGTTTGTTTATACGCATGTTTGGTGGGCGGGTGCATTTGAACAAAAAAGCAAATATATAATCATTGGTAAAGAAGTGTTATTAATTTCTCATTAAAGCGAACAGGTTTCAGCTTCGGTTACCCTTCTGGAGAGTTTATTTTAGGAATATATTTCAGTACGCACAACCCCACCCTCATATACATAAATGTATATATATATATATATATATATATATATATATATATATATATATATATATATAATATTTTATTATAAGAGTCTTGGTTGTCACTAAATCACTTTGTGGGTATGTGTCGAACCAAGTGCAATATAATATGGAGAGTGCTCAATATCTAGGATAGAGCTATTATATAATAATTATATATATATATATATATATATATATATATATATATATATATAATATTCATGGAATATAGACTGTGACCCTGGGTTTGATTGAGTTTTTTGCGAGACAACAATCATCAGGCAGTTAAGAAGATTCCAAATTCTTAACTGCCTCATGATTGTTATTTTGCAAAAAACCCGGGGCCACAGTCTATATTCTATGAATTATATATATATATATATATATATATATATATATATATATATATATATCGTACAAAGTTGGTAATAGGTTCTTCCTTACTTTCCTAGCAGTGACCAGTATGTCTTGTTCGTCTTGTATGGTTTTAGAGATGGGAAGCAAGTGGCTGTACACCTGCTGTTCTGTGGCATGTGGCTTCCTGGATTCATTTAAAACAGCTCGTAGTATTCTTTTTTAGTTCTTGTAAAGCGTTTTCCTCAAAGCGCTTTATTCAAGT
Organism: Sepioteuthis lessoniana; assembly: GCA_963585895.1. Classification (NCBI taxonomy): domain Eukaryota; kingdom Metazoa; phylum Mollusca; class Cephalopoda; order Myopsida; family Loliginidae; genus Sepioteuthis; species Sepioteuthis lessoniana. The sequence continues at coordinate 30,660,216 of OY757942.1, forward strand.
TCAGATGGTGCAGTCTTATAATTGGAACAACACGGCAACAACCTGGAATAAATCCCGTTTTATCTTATCAGCAAGAACATATTTACAATCCAGTGCTGGCCGACAAGCAGATACTGACATAAATCTTCTCTGTAAAGTCTCGGAATGCAATTTCAAGGACGTATCAGGATTGATGAATGATAGGTACGGATGGAGAGAAACAGCCAAGGGAATCCGTGCTACTTGCATAGTACTACTGCGGTCCTTCTATAAGGATGGCTTCAGCATTTGTCTCACTCCCTGTCTCACAATCTGTCTCTCTCTGTCTATCTGTCTGTCTTTCCGTCTCTTTTTCTCCTTGTCTCACTCACTGTCTCACAATCTGTTTCCCTTTGTCTGTCTGTCTGTCTCTTTTTCTCCCTGTCTCACTCCCTGTCTCACTATATGTATCCATCTGTCTGTCTCTTTCTCTCTCTCCCTCTCTATGTCTATGTCTCTGTTTCTCTCTGTCTCTTTCTTGCTGTCTCTTTCCCCCCTCTCTCTCATAACTATAAGAAACAGCTCTTTCCAAGTCCTCTAGATGGCATCCAATGTACGCACAGTGTTAGTGAATTGAGTTTCTGCAGGTGTGTCCTTGTGTAGGAGTCCATTGGAGAATAGAGCTTATAAGTTCGTCCTTATCTCAGTAGCATAGCTAAAAATTTCTTGTCTAATTTGGATGGCTTCAATGATAAGATGTAATCGGCCATACAGCTGCTGTTTCATAAACAACTGATTCCAGGATTTGTTCAGAACAGCACTTATCACCCTTGTGTAATTCTTATCAAGTTTCTTCGAGTTTTTTGTCGTGATCCGAGTGGTGCAACCATACAACAGTACAGCTATACGTGGAGGTGCCCGTGGAGCAATGATTATCGTCGAATGAAATGGATACGCCGACACGAGTTCAAATCCTAGACAAGGCAAGTTTTATTTCCCATAGCTCTGGTGAGGAGAAGGAAAACTCTGAATTCAAACCTGTAAAAATTCTTCTTTAAATCTTCTTGTATCGCATCCTGACCGAGAAGAGAAGGAGCTTAATACATACAACCGAACATCTTGGAGGAATTGTCATTTTGTTTTATTCGAGAGACCAGATGACTTGTTAGTTGCAGCACATGCTTTACCTATGTGTATGTGACATTAATTTAGGTAGATGAGATTTTACTACCAAGGTATATGAATTAGTCTACAAATTTCGAAGGGAAAGTCCCCGTGGCGTTATGGCTTACTTACAAGACTGTGACATCGTAGTGAGTTCTGATTCCACTCGTGCTATTATTTTCAGTTTCGGAAAGTATGAACCTCCTTACTAACTACTAAGAAGAAGCTTTTGACTAATTCCCAGCGAAGAAGAAGAAGAAGAAGAAGAAGAAGAAGAAGAAGAAGAAGAAGAAGGAGGAGGAGGAGAAATAAAGAATGATTACAGCAGCGAGTCACAGCAATAACATCAGAAATATGAGGGATATTCAGCAAATAAGGTAAATTTTACAATAAAACACCTCACATCTAAGAATAAAAAAAAAGACTTTCTTTATTTTTCAGTAAAATCTAAAGGTCGAGACTTGCGTAGACCTTGTTTTGCTTACACATGTCAATCCTGTTAATATAAGTGCGATGCGCTTGTTTTCGAATCATTTGTATGCGAAATATTAAAGTTAAACATTTGTGTAGACGTTAGCTGAATTTTGCAATGACGCGTCACAACAAAAAAATTACTGATTACGTGAGATTAATTGATTAGTTAAGGGAATAATTCTAAGAAAGAATATAAGATTTCGAAGACGGGGTCTGTCAGTAAGAGAGTCGATAGCAGTCAGAGAAGAACCAGAAGCAGATGGAACAGGAAGACCTCGATGGGATTGGGGACGGGTCGGTGAAGAAAAAATGTCTTAGTCTATGGTTTTCCATTTCATCTTGCACGGTATATAATTCCTGTCGATCTAATGAGTTGATGCACATTTCCTAATCTATCTCTCTCTTTCCGCCGACTGCTGTAAATGTCAAAGACCGGAATAAACTTTCGAATCATGAAACCAACAGGCTTATGTATTTGTGTTGCGTTACGATATTCGATATGGTATCGGAGTGCTACACTTTCTTCGTTAAAACACATTTTTTTTCGCTTAAAAACAAACTTTTCTATTCCTTCAGTACAGAACTGAGTTTTTATCTATTTGGTCTTGGTGATCTTCCCGCTTCTTAGCTTGAAAACTTTGTCCTAAGCAGAAATTCTTTGAGTGGGCCATACAAGTGGAAATGATTAGGAGCCAGATCAGGACTCTAAAACGAATGTGCCAGCTGTTCCTAACAAAACAAAAAGATGTTTTTGTTGTTCTTGCTGCTGTATAAGACCTTGTGCTCTGGCGTTAAAATTTTAGGCCCCCAAAGACAACTGACCTTAGAAAATAAGAAGACAACATGCACAATTTTGTGTATGCTTCCAATAGACGTTCATAATTCTTCATAAATGTCCTCTATTGTAACTCTTCTGTCTAACAATATGAGCGTATCGACTAAATCCATAATTTTTGATGTGTTTGCCATTGTTTGCTTGCCTGGCATGTCTTTTTATTGAATTTTATTTCAACCTTCTTTTCTTTTGCCCATTTGTAAACATTTTCTCACAAAAACATTCTCTTCAATATATATAACACGTTCTTCTGTAAATTTCCGATGGTTTTTCATTTCACACTCACCATAAACTTGATGACAGATGTCTGTTTAAATCTGAAGCACTCGGTTTAATTTGAGGATATTTTGGATTAGCTTCAAAACAAATATTTCTGCTTGATTAAAATAATTTTTAACTGTAAACCGATTTCAAACAATACAGAGATTACATTTAAGAAAAAAAAAATCTGATTAAAAATGTATCTTTATTTTTAAAAAAATCACATTCCGTGCTGAATAATCCTCGTACCAACAACAACAACAATTTAGAAAATAAAAACGAGAAGAAAAATATGGATACTTGGAGCTACAAAGTAAGGAAATTATACATTAGATGACCTGGACATGGTTAAAAAGAAGAAAAACTGAATCTCTTTTGGTTTGGTTTGGTTGGGTTTGGTTTTATGGCATATCAACAATTGTTGGTTATTTAATGCCATATCTATTTTTATACATATAAACAGTTCTATTTCAAACAATTCAGTATAGCATAAGCAGTATTTTGCTTACTAACAGTTAAAAGTAAGAGCAGTTCTATTTCAAAGAATTCAGTTTAACATGAGTACGCAGTTTAAATGTGAAAACAGTTCTATTTTTAAAAAGTTCAGTTTAGCGTAAGAACACAGTTTAGTTCTATTTGACCCAAAGATAGGATCCCATCAGGTGCTACCTCTCCGGACCTGAGTAGACCTGGGAGTGATTGCAATAAACGGGTATTCCCAAAGCTCAGGCATTACTGGAGCCTTAGATATCAGATAGCTTAGTGTCATATCTGGGAAACTCGTTGGAGTAGTCTCACCCCTCTACAAAGAAGCAGTTGGTGTATTTAGTACCCCAGCTGACTGGGCCACTCGTTAGGGGAGTCTTATCTCTCTGCAGAGAAGCAGTCGGTGTATTCTACAGCCCCAGTAGACTGGGCCATAAATCTCTTTTTAACTACATCACAAAATAATGCCTTAAAATAATTATTCATAGCAAAGATTGATAATACGCAAAAGAATGGCACATGAGGCGAGAGAGATGAAAGTCAATCGCATAAAAAGGGAATTCAGCAAATTGACATAAAAGGAGTACAAGGTTAAGTATGACTGAGTGGAAAGGGTCATCGACAGGAAATTGTGCAAGACATCAAAATTTAGCTATGCTGATATTATGTTTAAACCAGACTGATATAAAAGATGAGACACATAATTTTTGCTGCCATTTTAAGATATCACCCAAGAAGACCAAACCTAGCATTGATTAATAAGAAACAACTTGCCGTGCGGAAAAACTTGACGTTCGAGATGATATTAGACTGAGTGAAATTAATTGAAAGCTAAAAGATAAGCACCTAGATCTTGCCTGAGTACTGAAAAATTTATTAAATATGACGGTGATTTTGATGCTAAGTATTGATGGTGCCTTTGGGATTGTCTTTAAAGAAATGAAAAAAAAAAAGATTAAAGAAAGAATCCAGACTATTTAGACAACAGGTCTGGTAAGATCAGCCAGAAAACTTAAAAAACCTGTAGAGATTTGTTATCATTCAGACCTCAGGGAAGCATCATCAGTTAAATCTGTTCTGAAAAACTTGTATCGAGTGAAAACAATGATTATAATTTGTATTATCACCATTATCTTACTCAAGTATAGGGTATCTCAATATGTATGGTACCCATGTGACTGCTAATATAGGGTGTCTCAATATACTTGGGACCCAAGTGACTACTAATATAGGGTGTCTCAATATACATGGGACCCATGTGACTACTAATATAGGGTGTCTCAATATACATGGGACCCATGTGACTGCTAATATAGGGTGTCTCAATATACATGGGACCCATGTGACTACTAATATAGGGTGTCTCAATATACATGGGACCCATGTAACTGCTAATATAGGGTGTCTCAATATACATGGGACCCACGTGACTACTAATATAGGGTGTCTCAATATACATGGGACCCATGTGGCTACTAATATAGGGTGTCTCAATATACATGGGACCCACGTGACTACTAATATAGGATGTCTCAATATACATGGGACCCATGTGACTACTAATATAGGGTGTCTCAATATACATGGGACCCATGTGACTGCTAATAACTCTACTAATAATAATGTTATGTTCGATTTTGTTTCAGAATTTAAAATAGAATATTATAACAACAATTAATACTTGATCACATTGTCATGGATAAGAAAGGAAAAATATTTGCGTTACTACTTATTTGGAGTTAAAATCATTCAAAACTGTCTCAAAATAAATGCAACCTATTAATATAATGATGATTTATTTCTGAGATAAGAAACTAAAATAAAATTGCATGTTATGGAAACTGATATAATAACAATTAAAAACGTTGATTTGATGTCTCTAGCTCAAAGGATGAATTTTTTACAGGACGTGTTGCAAATGACCACTATTGGTCTTGTCTCACGAATAAATAGTTATCATATTAATGGGTTGCATCTCTTTTAAGAACTCTTGTATTTAAAACAATCATCTGGTTTCAAGAAACAAATTACAATAATCATCTGAATATAATGAGTCAAGTAACTATTCTTTATACTCATCATTCACAAATCCCATAAGGCTTCAAGTATTCCGTGCTAATACTGAAAATTTTCTCACTTGCAATCAATCATATGGTTTCATGAAAGTATACCTTTTTAATAATAAAGCTATTATAGCTTCAGTTAAGTAATCTAAATAAAAAGAATTATTTGTGCACACTTATATGGTCTCAAGTATCCCAATCTATTACTAATTATAGAACGAAATATGGTTTCACGCATTCCTATCTAATAAAAATAATTTGAAAGCAATACGGTTTAAGTATTCCTATATAATAGAAATAATTTGCAAGCAATGTGGTTTCCAGTATTTCTAGCTGATAAAAGCAGTATGGTTTCAAGTGTTCGTATCTAATTATAATTTCCAAGCAATGGGGTCTTTATTCCTATCTACGAATAACACTTTGAAAGTAAGATAGTTTCGAGTATTCTTATCAAAAATAATAATTTCCAAGCAACGTTTGCTAGTATATCTATCTAACACTAACAATTTGCAAGCAATATGCTTTCAAGTATTCCTCTCTAACAATGATAGTTTGCAAGCAATATGATTTAAGTATTCCTATCTAAAACGAACAATTATCAAGCAATAAGTTTTAAGTATTCCTATACTAGTAATTTGCAACCAATATAGTCGCAACGTATTCCTATCTAATACTGATAATTTACAAGCTATAAAATATCAATTATTCCTATCTAATCCTAACAATTTGCAAGCCATAGGGTTTCAAGTATTTCTACCTAATACTGATATTTTGCAAGCCATATGGTTTAACGTATTCCTACCAAATATTAATTATTTGAAAGCAATATAGTTTTCAGTAACTCTTCCTAATTGCTAAAAACATTTTATAAACAATTGCTTACATTTATCTTCATCAAATGTTAACGTTTTAAGAGCCAATCTATTAATGAGATCCAATTATTTTAAAGAGGTAAGCCTTTCATATTTAAATACTATATCAATGTTTTGAATACAAGTGAATTTTCAAAATCCTTTTAAATATTATATGAAACGGATTGATTTGCGTAGATTGAATCTGAACTATATTAATACTCTGTCCCTTAAAATATTGATATTGTAACTAAATCATATATGATACTATATATATATATATATATATATATATATATATATATATATATATATATATCTGAACTATATTAATACTCTGTCCCTTAAAATATTGATATTGTAACTAAATATCAAGTTTTTAACGGTTTTAAATCATTGTGAATATACAGTTCTTAAAGGCAACAGAATTGAATCTATAATTATTATACTGACTTTTCAATAGAATAACTCACCATGGGTTAACATGCTGTCAAACCAACATATCAAATCAGGCCAAATCGTTCACAGAACGGGTGTCCCTAAAAACATTCTCAAGAAGATCAAGAAATGTGGTTTTATTTTTCAAACTTCGTCTTCCATTGTCCAAAACTGTTTTGTGCCCGAGATAAAAACTTAGTCTTCATAAGACTTCTGAAAGGTTACTGTCGTATTGTCACGAATTTTGACTAAAGTTTGAAGATCCTTTTCTGTTTTCGTGACACACTTAGAAAAGAAAGAAAGAATAGTAAGAAAAAATATGAAAAGAAAGATGGATTGAAAGAAAAAAGGGTTGAAAGAAAGAAAAAAAGGTTTAAGAAAGAAAGAAAGAAAGAAAGAAAGAAAGAAAGAAAGAACAGGAAAAAGTATGGAAAAAAGAAGGAATGAAAGAAAGTAAAAAAGGTATATTAACAAAAAAGAAAAAAAAAGAAAGAAAGATAAAATAGTAAAAAAATATGTAAAGAAAGAAAGGTTGAAAGAAAAATGTATCAACAAGAAAGAAAGAAAGAAAGAAAGAAAGAAAGAAAGAAAGAAAGAAAGAAAGAAAGAATTGGAAGAAAAAGTATGGAAAGAATGAAGGATTGAAAACAAAAACGGGATATTAAGAAGAAAGAAAGAAAGAAAGAAAGAAAGACAGAAAGAAAGATAGAAAGAAAGGGAAGAAAAAGTATGGAAAGAATGAAAGATTGAAAGAAAGAAAAATGTGTATTAGAAAGAAAGAAAGAAAGAAAGAAAGAAAGAAAGAAAGAAAGAGAAAAGGTGTATTAACAAGAAAGAAAGAAAGAAAGAAAGTGAGAGGACCGTGAATCTTGAGAGGTAAGTAGGTGCAGATTATTGAACAAATGATTTTCAATCAGGGTTGCCAACCTGAAATATACTTTTTAAATAATCATTCCCACTTATTTCTAATCTGACCTCGTAAATTTATCACCCATACACGGAAATAAAACTTCTAATCAGCAGAAAAACTCATCGAAAGAGACATTAATCAGCAATTGTGAATCTCGTCTGATATTAGACACGACTGTTTCATTTAAACAAGCCGTCTACGACAACAAGTTCGTCACCAACAAAAATACGAACCAACGCCGTATCACTTTAGCAGTCGATGGCCGCCCAACGTAATTATTGACGATTAGACGACTTGGATTACACTGAAATTTTAAGATTCAGTGTCTTTTTCCAAAGTTGCGTGTTAATCATTTATTCGTCCTTTTTTTTTTTTTTTTTAAAGACTTCTTTCAGTGCGAAATTTGATTGACAATAAAAAAAAAGATGAATAGAAATCTGTGAAATGTCGAAAAAGAAAGAAATCGATTAAAAAATTTGTTATTCAATCTCCAATCTGAACATCCATCTCTGATACAGCCTGATAAAATGCTCTCATTTTTTTTATGGAAACGGAGTATAATAACAAGTTTGGAGAAACCAATATTGTAAGTTTATATTTCAAACAAAACGAAACGAAAACACAAGATCTTACCTTTTTTTTGCAACATCTTTAAAACAGGCCATTAAATATATTCTTCACATCTATATATATATATATATATATATATATATATATATATATATATATATATATATATTTCTCGCAGGGACGAACTCATAAGAGATGTACTCTTATGGACCCCCACACATGGCCGTGCAAAAGCAGGACGACCAGCACGAACATACATTCAGCAGCTATGTGAGGATTCGGGATGTTGTCCTGAAGACCTACCTCGGGCGATGAACGATAGGGAGGAGTGGCGAGAGAGGGTCAGGGATATCCGTGCTACCAGCGCGATATGATGATGATGATGATGATATATATATTTGGGACAAGGACTTGTGGACTGCGGCTTGTAAGCTATTTAAAACAAGCCTCGGACTTTAGCGTTTAGTTTCGGACTAATACCTTTGGTAAGAAAATGGATCCTCTTATTCCTCAGCTATGGGTTAGATAGTACAACTAGTGTATTGCAAGGATGGTTTTGGCATTAAATAACTCATG